>CAWUFW010003592.1:725000-1325000 GCA_963921515.1 Calotriton arnoldi
CTTTGTGTATGGTTTAATCACTATAATGTTACTCATCTATCATAACAATACAGGCCATATATCGGAGAGTAGATAACATCTGAGTTGTCTCTTAACTTGCTTGTGGCATCATCTTAGAGTGGAAACGGGTGGTGGGCAGTGGAAGCGGTTTATGAATGCTTCTATATACATATTTAGGAGCTTCGTTTATAATACATGTCACTAAATGCATTTATGTAATCTAATTACTATATTGAAACCCTTCTAAATGAACCATGTTTGGAATTGTAAGACTTTATCATGTTTTTACACATTTGTTGTATAATTTACATAACAAATTACACAACAAAAGTAAGTTAGCACTTAGGTAAGAGAAAACCCCCTGGGCCTTGCTTGGCTCACCTGTCTCTTTTAAATCCAGTCTCGCCTGTCTCTAGTCCTGACTTCATCCAGGTTTACATTTATGCTGTATGCAAGATGGTAATACAATATTACTTTTGGTAGCATAACTTTAGGATGTACAGCATTGTCAAACGTTAGATGTTTACAGCGTTTCTTAGATATTGAGGAGTTGTATTGGTTATTCATATAGCACATTCAATACCCTTTGTGAGACCTAAAGTACTGATGACCCAGTTGCATTATTTTTATAGCGCCTAATACCCCGGTCAAATGCATCAATTTACATTGGATTCCTGGGCACCCTTTGGAGTGCATGGTTGAAAGGGAGTTGCTTGTGGTTTGGGTGATGTGGGATATATCAATGAGGTATGTGTGGTTTGAAGGAGCAGAGTGCTGCTGCGCATAAGCATGGGTTCTGTATATACGTGGATCAGTGGAGTTTCATTGTGGTGTGTGGGGATCACTCAGTAGTGTAAGAGGAACCAAACCATTGACAGCACTGATGCACAGACAAGAGGTCTTATATAGAATCTCCAAGGAGCAAGAGAGGAGAAACACATTGGAGACACTTTTTAAGCACTAGGGTCTATCAGATGGCATCACAGAAATCAACAGTAGGAGAGACTGTTAACTCACCAGGGGTGCTCGAGGGTGTCTACCCCGGAGCACCAGAGAAGCAATGGAAAAACAACCCTTGGGAGACATTGTTAAAATATCAGGTACTTTATATGGAGACTGTCCAAAAGCAACAGAGGTGTGACCCGTTACAGACCCGAAGGACTGTTATATGGAGTCAGCCTAGGAGCAAATGAGGAGCAACAAACTGAGGGCACTGTTAAACAAAGCAATTATGTATGGTGTTCACACTGGATTAAATGGAAAGTGGTTGAAGGATGGAAAGGAGAGACAAAAAGCAGAAGAGAAAGGGGTTATTGCCCCACACCTTTCCTTGCCCCACCAGTCCCAAAGAGAAACGCACCACATGAGGATTCCCTCAACATTCCACCCTCACCTAAATGCCTTGGCTGGAGTCCCGTATATAAGAGGATAAAATAGCTGAAAGGGTGAGGTCAGAAGATAGAGGGCAGCAGATAGAGGGAGAAAATAGGAGATATAGAAAACAAGACAAAAAAGCATGGAATAAGAATGAAAAGGAGAAAAATGGGAGAGAAAGAAACAGGAGGGCGGGAAGGGAAAGGGAGACAGAAGATGGAAGAAAGATGAAAAAATAAATGTAAAGAAATATACCACAGGTATGAATCTTGTTAAATGTTGTTGTACATTATTGACTTTCAAGGTTGGCCAAAATGGATTGATTATTTTCTATAGTACCTCGAAGTGGTGGCTATTAGGTTTCTTTCAGAATGAGGTGTAGCTTTTAAAAAATAAAAAATAAAATAGTTTTCTTGATTTTCAAAGAAACTGCACAGAAACAACTGGCACATTGTGTCATATATCTCACCACAGTTTCTTGTGTATGGTGACTTGTGTACAATTGCAGGATCAGATCCAAGCAGCATATAAACAGATAAATGTCTCAACTCCCCCCACTCCCCATGGCTGCTCATGCTGGAATGTCATAAACTTTATTACTGTCATTTAGTCACAAATTAAGAATTGTGTGGTGTAAATACCTTACCCCATATTTGTTATGCAGGTTTTTCAAGTCTAGTTGTCCGTACATCAGACATCGTATCTGTGAGGATGGGGTTTAGCTTATCACTGGAGAATGAGGAGTTCTGTCCAAAGTCCCCTCCTGGTCCTAACATGGCCAAACAGGGGAGTCACTACAAGGCAACCAAACAATACCCAGGCAGTGGTATGACCTGGGGGAATATGAAGAACAAAGCATTACTTATAGAGCACAGTAAAAAGAAGGAGGAATAAAGAGAGAGCACTGATTCCATGCTCTTTATTTTATCCTGCAATTTTTTTGTTGTGTGGCGAATGTCAAACATCATCACAGCTTCCTCAACTTTAGTCTTCCTTACGTTTTCATGCACTTCTAAGTATATAGCACCTTTTTCTGACATACCATTTCACCTACCGGATTCTCTTTATCAGTTTCTAGGTCTGTCTGTACGTGTTTTTCTCTGTCGTGTTTATGGAGTGTTACTATGTGTTTGTTCGTAGTCTGATTTTACTATTTTCTTTTTATTATCGCAAGGCTTTAAGAGCGAGATGATCCTTATGAGCTTGCTGTCCTTACCATAAGTTATCTTGAAGATTGTGAGCCACAGAACTAGAGCCTCATTCACATGACAGGTGATGTGAGGGTGAGGTGCTGAAGTGGGATTGAATGTGAATGGGTACCATGGCTCACACTATTCAGTGACGTGAGAATCCATCTGCTTTCCACTCAACTCCCTTTAGTAATTGCTGGAGTTTAGTGTTGTGGTGCCAAAGTTCAAATTCATCATTAAGAAACCAGCTATGGTCGGATACAATGACCTGGTTCCTCCCTGTGGAAAAATTACCTACCAACGTCAACAGCCTTCAGTGAAAGTAGGCAGGAGACTTGCACAGAGAGAAGGATCTTGACCTTGACTGTTTCCTTCCTCAAGATGGAGCCTCAGCGAAACAGCTTGTTTATGCAAGAAAACCTCTGGCAGGAGAAGTTCACATTTTTACTCCCCGGAGGTCTTCGGCATCGATAGGGCCTTCTTCGATGGCAGCACCGATGAAGCTGGGGTTGGGAACCGAGGAGAGCTTCATGTCAACGGATTACAGAGTCAACAGGAGACAAGCGATGCATCCTCAGTGGATGGGCTGCCGGGGTGGCCCCAGTCCCTCAGCAGTTCTCCAGGTAAAAAGTTAGCAAGAAGTTTCTGTCTCCCTTTTTTGCTGCTAAGCATTAGGAGTACACTCTGACAAAAACCAAGGGTTCCAGGAACTCAGGAAGAGCACTTGGGGGTCAGGCTTAACTCCACAGGAGCAACCAGGAGGGTCCAGGGCAGCTCAGCTCTTCCACGAAAGTGGACTTCTTACAGCTTTTGTAACCCTGCAGGTCAACAGGCGGCCCTTGTAGTCCACTTGTTTGTCCTGGGTACAGGTGGGAGCAAGCCCAGGCCTTAAAGGTTCTGCTCACAGGTCGCAATAGCAGGAGCTGTCTTCCATTTGTTTTCCACAGGTCCAATAGCATCCTGAAGAGGGGTGCTCCGGGGTGCAAAGTTTTTGCCTGGCACTAGCCTGTGGGTAGAGGTGACTCTTTGACCCTCCCTAACCAAAAGGGAAAAAGTTGCCAGGGTAATCCTACACACCTTTACTGCAGTTTCTGAGTACTCTTCAGCAAGCATTCCCACAATACCCCTCACTACCAAAATCCAAAATGGCTGAAAGTTCCTTCCCCTGTGTGGAGCTCTTATGCACAAAACAGCAAACCCTCTCTGTAGTCACTCAAAACTGTTTCTGGTGGCAGCTCCTCTTCCACTGGGATTGGTGCATGGCCGACTAGAGGAGCAAAACAAGGCCAGGCCCAGTTGCTTTTAACATCTGCCTCTTTGAGGTTAATTAGGTTCCTAGGCACTGCCCAGATGGTCATCTTGTCAGAGGAAGATAACACCCCCAATAGCCAAGGCCTTTGTCTCAACTCTAGGAACAAGTTTACACCTCTTCAAAGGAGCTGTTCAGCTCCTTGGTGACATTTGGAAGTCCGTGAAAATGGGCTTCCAGAAGCTTTGGGCAGGTAAAAGGTGACTTTTTAAAAGTACCTTTTGTACAATATTTAGTGTAATTTCAATGTTAACAATGAATTGGGTTCATAATAAATATTTTAAAAAGTCGAAGTGTTACCTTTTTAGCTGGGTCCTAGGCAGAGATAACTTTATTGACTTGAATAGTTAAGCCCAATGCCTTCCTATGGAACAGGTAACCATGCTACAGAGAAAATAGCTTTTAGGGCCTTGTCACTGTAGGGACTTGTTTAACATGAACCTTTTACATGTCCTACTTTTAAATACAATCTCCCTGCCCTATGGGCATTTAAGGCCTACTTAGGGGTGACTTAAGAATATTTAAAAGGAGGGTATAGGCCTGTTAAAAGGGATTATTTTGGCAAGTTGAATTTGCAGTTTTAAAATTAAACAGGCAGACTACCGTGGTAGGCCTACACACATATGCACTGTCACTCTAGTGGTGGCACAATGTGTGCCGCAATCCACTAGTGACATTTAACTTACAGACCCTGAGTATACTTTATACCAGATACTAGGGCTTATGGGTAAGTTAAATATGGCAATTAGGAGTTTAGCCAATTTTGACATGTTTTAGAGGCCAGACTACATACACTTTGGCCTGGTTAGCAGAGCCCCAGTGCAGAAATAGCCAGCAGCATCAGTCCAAAAAAGTGAGTGATCATGCAAAAAGAGGCATTCAACTACATGTTGTAAGAAGTGACAAAAGCAACAGGTTTATCTTTTATGTGATGCATACACACAAACAATCCACACATTAATTGACATAGATGGCTCATGCATGCAAATAAACAGACATGGGAGAACACCTACAAACATCCCTGCACATAGATCAGCAGATAACCATGCAGTCATGCATATAGACCTACTGGCACTGATACACATAAACCACCCGACATGCAATCATCCACACACACAGATCACAAGACGTGTTAAGTTGTTTTTTGTTGTAAAGTGTTTTGTGCTGTGGGAAGGCCATTTACAAGTGCTAGGCATGAGAGGAGAGAGGGGCGGCGGGAAGAAGAGCAAGCAATTGAGGAAGGTGCCTATTGAATGGGATGATCTTACCCAAAATGGAAATGATCAGTAGTTGATAAGCAAAAGTATGGGTCTCCTTGTCAAAGAGAAAGGAAGAAGGAAAGGAAAACCATGCTGCAGGAGACCGAAAGAGTGAGTAAGATAGGGTTGGAGGTATAAATCAATGCAAAGAGGGCTAACCGTGTGTTGACCGGGGGTCAACATATGTTTGATAATGGTAGACTGTTAGAAAGTTGCCTAGGCAAGCCAGATACTTATGTCCACTAACCAAGACACCAAAGCAAAGACGGAGTTCACAAACATTCAGACACTCAAACACTGTCCCTAACAACATAGGTAAAAGTGAGTCAGTACACAAGAAGGCGTACAAAGGGGGGTCTGTGGAATGATATGACGTAAAAAGGATGAACAGATGTATGTTTATAGTTTAGGTACACTTAATCCTTAGATTGTTTGCTGATAAAATCGAATTTGAAGTAGAGGAAAGATTTATGTTATTTCCTAATCAATGTTTTTCCTTTCCTTTGGTAAAACGTTTCTACTGGGTGATGGAATATATCATTCTCCATGTCCATTCTGTCAGTTCACTTTTTGAAAGATCACCTGTTGTAACAGTGTTTCGTTTGTGGGGGTTACATATAACAAACTGTTGGGAAATAATGGGCCACTGAACAGAAGGGCAAGAGCTGAGGTACATTGTTGAAAATACCTACAGGGAGGCAGAGAAAAGGTAAGTCAGCTGGAGTGAGGAGACAGCCTTTTATGAAGAGATAAACTGCAAACTGGGGTACCTAGTGGAATTTCTGAGAAGAGATGCATCTTCAGTTCCTTCCAGAATCGCAGGAGGGTGGGAGTGGTTAGGATGCCAATGTGAATGGTGTTCTAAATGAGTGCACAGATTCAGATGGCTTGCGTGCCCGTCCTTTCTGGTCTTTTTTCTTCCATTTCCTTATTTTGGGTTTGGAATTATCTTTGCACTTGGTATGGCATCGTCCTTCAAGATGTGTAGCTTCTCTGCTAGGTACACTAAGTGTTTTTGATTCTAGTGGACGTTTAAATGGTGTATCTATCTAGGAGATATTGCAGCTTTTTAGGGAGAAGGTGATCACTCACTGGCTAACAGACCTGTCCTGATCCTCTCAAGTACATCCTTGGAATTGTAATACAGACCTTACTGTATCCAAGTTTTGAGAGTGCTGGTAGTCCTTGGCATACATGTTCCATATTGCTGTACTTCTCAGAAAGGCGAAGTCTTAAGAAAATGATGTAGGCATGAATGGGGATCAGTAAAATTCCTTTAGTGTTCAAGCGATGTGCTTGAATTTGATCAGGTCTCCAGTATGTAGGATGCCTTTATTAGTTTTGAGTGCAAGAAGCCTCTGAATAGTATTGAGTGGAAGAAGCCTCTGAACAGTGGTTTGCTTTCAAGTGGGTGGGAGAGGACCAGTTCATGCACTGATGATGGGAGGCAGGTTTGGGGAGAATGTTTTACTTTTTTACATAATATGCCCACAGTAAGAAGCTTATTACTTCTGCTAGTACACTGCATTTATGTCTGTTGAACTGTATGGGATATGAGGTATGGCGTATCCTTGATCACATTCTGACAGTCTATTCTAATTCACAATGTCCTACGCACTTCTAAGTAGCCCCTACTCAATTGGCAACTTTGTATTTATATTATTACCTCATATGGTGCGATATTTTCATAAACAATATTTAGGACAATATATATTTAACAAACTATATTTTGGTCATGATATTCTGATACCATGAACCTACTGCCCTCTGCACACAGCCCAATGCCATTTCCTTTATTTCACTACTGGGGACCATGCCCCGTAAACAAATATTCCTGGATACGGGCCTGCAGCAGTAAGGATGGGTGCCATCACCTCAAATAGCACATTTATGGCAATGAAAAGACTCTTGAGATTAGTAAAGATCGCAAGATTAGGGAGTAATAATTGCACACATAAAAACATAAAAGGAGTGATATAATTTGGCTTTCCACTCTGGTGACATCACAGACACAGAAAATTCCCTCCATGTAACTTCACGGGAAGCACCATTATCAGATGTGACAGTTCCAGTTATACAATATCTGGTTCTTAGGGCACTCCAAATTTTATTGATTAATAATTTTCTTTTATGTTTAAATCATGCTCCCCTGGTTGGCCTTCTGTCCATGGGCATAAATCGAACTAAACGTAAAGGTAGAACTAATAAACAGTTTCAGTTCCAGGCAGCACTGAATAATATAGGTGAGCCCTATCTTAAATGATACACAAATTAGTTACAGGAAGGTTGTCCAATGTTAAATGTATTCCTTTTTCATGTTCAATTTACACTGTTTCTGAAGACATCATTGTAAGAAAATTAAATTATTTTCTAATGCACCAAAAGTAAAGAGTCACAAAATTCCTCAAATGTGATTATAAAACACCTGATGCATTTTAGAAAAACTGTCCTTCTTTCGGGGAATTCATCAATAACTTTACAATTATTCTGAAACACAAAACATAACTCCCATCAGTCTGAGGAAGCACAATGCTGAGTTCAATTAATTGTCTATGGAAAACCCAATCCAAAAGTGCTAATGAATAGAAAAGTGAAGTTAAAAAGAATCATACAATACCAGAATAACCCTAGTTACTGACAAAACAAAAATCAAACCCCAACACCTTAAACAAAAAGGGTAACAAGTGAAATCCCTAAACTTACCTTGTGTAAGTCTTCCCATTGATCAATATCAACCAAGTGAAAATGTGTCCCAAAATACCTACAGTAATTTGAAAAAGGCACACCATCAGAGCGTGCAAATGTCCAAAAATATGAGAGCAGAACCCAGCAAATATTGGCATGCAGTATACCCACAGTAACATGAGAAGATGCCCACTCCGTAGATGCCATTAAGTGTGTATTATAAACCATGCATTTAAACAAGAGAACTATGTACTCGAAAAGTGCTCACCTTTTGGAAAGCACAGTTGGTGTTTGTGAATGCTGTGAAACTCCCAGTGGTGCCAGCCGTATATGTTTTATGATAACACCTCTTTCTTATGTTGAAAAATTTGATAAAGCAAGTGACTGTGATGGCCATATTAAAAGGCGGAAACAACTGAAAAAAAACCTAAAAGTTGTGAATAATCAACACATGATGCCTGATGCAGTTTTCTCACCAAAGAATTGTAACACCAAAATGATATTCGAAGAAATTTGTTAAAGTTGTGATTAACTTAAAGTATATTACAAGCTATGTTATGAAAGCACACAACTGACTGACAAAGTGACTGAAGCGGCCATTTTAGCAGGGTGAAAATGACTCAAAAGATGCCCTAAAGTTGTCACTGATCAACAGTGATGTAAAATACAGTCATTCCTCGACCAAAGATTGTAACACCTAACTTATATTATTGCCTGTTAGGTTGAAGTTATGATTAACTGGTTGTAGGTTCCAAACCATGTTATAAGAAAACAGGACCGACTATAGTTGGCTTTTTGAAATGGTCGTAACTAGAATATACACTCATGCAAATAGTGTATGCAACATTTGTAAAAACATGTCTGAGTTACAATGGTATTACTAATCATCCAAAACACATGACATTTCAATACAGTCATTAAGTCCCTTCAGTTGTATTGTATGCATTATCCATATACTGTAAAGTTCCATTTGAAACAATCTCTTTCTAGTGTCCCTTTCTGGATTACTATCTGCAGGAAACTGGGTTACTTGTTGAGGGGGTTAAAACCCTTCTCAATCAGCAACCACAGTTTCTGTCACAGTGATGTCACAAGCAAACCCCACATTAACTGGTGTTTAACCCTTTGGTAGCTTGACACAAAATCAGCCAGGCTTAACTTAGAGGCAATGTGTAAAGTATTTATGCAGCACTTGAAACAGTAATAAAGTGAAAAGCACCACACAGGAAAATCCCACACCAATTTAGGAAAAAAGAGTAAAACGTAATACGTTTTTGAGACCAAAACAACAAAAATTCAGATGGTCGTCTCTACAGTGTGAAGAGCAGGCTGGGCGTCACAGATAATCCTTGCTGTAGCCAGAAGATCTCATGAGGTGTCGCGGACGATTGTTGCTGGAGATTCGTGGTCAACCGGGACTGTCAATGCGGGAGCTCAAGGTGCAGATCTTGCGTTGCCGGTGATCGCTCCACGTCGCTGTGGCGCAAAGAGTCGGGTTTGCCAGAGCTTTGCGTTGGTGGGCGGCAAGGTCTTGGTGCAAACAGGCCCATTCACGGTCACAAAGAGCCCCCAAACTTCAGAATTTCTCTTTTTATTGGAGAGGGAGCTCAACTGTTGCCACACCCAGTGTCCAGGACCTGAGGGGCACCTCTTGAGGACAATCGACTCACTCCAGCAGAGGCCAGCGTGGCTCAAGCAGGTCCAGTTGCAGGTCAGTTGGGGTGCAGGGAGGCCTCTGGAGCTTGTTACGTCCCTGTAGCTCAGAACAGGTGGTCAGTCAACTGACCCTTGGAGCCACTTTAGGCTGGGATGAAGGGTGCAGGTCCAGTCTTCCTTCTCAGCAATCAGGGCAGCAGGAGGCATGACAACAGAGTAGCACAGCAGCTGAATAGCATTCCTTCTTGCAGCAGAGTAGTGCAGCAGTCGTTCTTCTGTAGTATCCAGAGGTCCAGAGGTGTACTGAACAGTTGGGTGTGAGAGTCCACTATTTATCATTGGTGGCGTGGAACGTCCTTCCGCTCCACCTCAGACAGACAACATCGCTCCACATCTTCGCAAGAAACCTCAAAACCTGGCTCTTCGACAGACCCCCTCCTTGATGGAATGGAACCTGCACCCCCCCCACCCCTAGCGCCTTGAGACCCTTACGGGTGAGTAGTCGCGCTTTAACAAACCCCTGATTGATTGATTGAGTGGCAGCTTTGAAGTAAGAGAAGAATCTAGAGGATTCCACCCCCAGAGGTGCTTGGAATTTCCTGCCTCTCTGCCCTGGCCCCAGCTCCTCTGAGGAGACAAAAGTTTAGTGTCAAACCCTTTGAGAGTGTGCTCAGGCAGAGACTTTGTGATGTGCAAGGATGATAGGTGACAACTCTTTCCCCTATCAAGTCAGAGGTGGCCCATCCTGCTAACACCTATTCCCTCTTTGTCTCACTGTCTGGGAGCAATACATAAAGACAAGCTGCCAGCTACAATTAGTCATGTGAACCAGCATACAGGCTGCAAGCTCAAAATGGTTGGGAGAAGGAAGTGTCAACTTTTTAAAGTGACATTTTCAGAATTGTGACTTAAAATCTAACTTTACCATTACTTAGAGTATTAAATTGCAATTCTTTAGGCACCAAACTCGACATTCCTACTTGCTTCCAAT
The DNA here is from genome assembly GCA_963921515.1 of Calotriton arnoldi. Taxonomy (NCBI): domain Eukaryota; kingdom Metazoa; phylum Chordata; class Amphibia; order Caudata; family Salamandridae; genus Calotriton; species Calotriton arnoldi. Next base: position 735,465 of record CAWUFW010003592.1, read on the forward strand.
TGAAAGTTATCACTTAGTAAATGTAATAAGGCAGCCCAATGTTATCCTATTGGAGAGGTAGGCCTTGCAGTGGTGAAAAACGAATGTAAGAGTTTTTCACTACCATGATATCTAAAAGTTAAAAGTACATGTCCAACTATTTAAATACACTGCACCCTGCCCTATGGGCTATTTAGGGCTTACCCTTGGTGTGACATGTATATTAAAGGGAAGGTTTAGGCTTAGCAAAAGGTTTATTTTGCCAGGTCAAAATGGCAGTTTTAAAACTGCTCACACAGACTCCAATGACAGGCCTGGGGCACGTTTAAAAGGCTACCTAAGTGGGTGGCACAATGCATGCTGGGGACCCACTAGTAGCATTTAATTTATGTTCCCTAGCTACATGTAGTCCTACTTCACTAGGGATTATACGTAAATTAAATGTGCTAATTGGGTGTATCCCAATTTTGTCATTTTTAAAGGAGAGAGCACAACCACTTTAGCAGGGGTTAGCAGAGGTAAAGTCCACAGAGTTCTAAAAGCCAACAAAAACGGGTTCAGAAAACAGCAGAGTGAAGGCAAAAAGTGTGGGGATGACCATGCAGAGAGGTCCAAGTACAACACAATGAATTACCTGACACTTAAAATGTGAACTGTTGTGTTTATTTTAGTTGAAATATGTGGCCACTGTCGATTGCTCTTATGATGTATAATATGTAATTTGATATCAAAATAGAACCTTGTACAGCACCCTCCTCAAATAATAAACATGCTCATTTAGTCATGAATATACTGGGATCACAAATACAGTCAATCCAAAAATCATTACAGCACCAAATTTTCTACAGTCCTTGAGTAGCTTTGCTCGAAAATGAAGATATTACAAGAGTCCATTTGTTTTTTTCAAAATAGTTCCACTGTTGGTTTATTCATAGAAATTTCCAGCCCAGATCAGCCAACACGTGTTTCGTCTATTATAGACTTTTTCAAGGCTGGAATGCAAATATGATACATGTTGTCTATATTCAAACAAAATGATGGTAAGATTACAGACAATACTTCTTTTATTATAAATCAAACTTAATAAATCAATATGGTAGGATAAAAGTATCATTTAAGATGAGAAAAAGATGAGAAAAAAAGAGTACCAAGTATTGTGCTCATAGCATGAAATTTCACCCAAAGTCAAAAGGTGTGACACGACACCTGAAGTGAAATTGGTCCTTATCAAAAAGTCCAATTAAAACTCTCCCCGCATCATTCCGCCCAGTCCGTAAAACCGTAAAAGTAGCAAAAAAGGTTATCAACCCAGCGGTTCCAAGTTCTGTTGACTAGTCGTTACTCTCCATAACTATCCAAGTCCACGACGCCAAAAATTTATTTTCCACGCCCAAGTGTTTCGAGCATAAATGAAGGTCTAAAGTGATCAAAGTACAGTCAATAATTATTGAGAACTGTTATAGAGCCAACCAGTTCTAAATTGTTTATACATGAGTATCCATAGTGTGTACATTAAGATCTAAAATGATGGAAATACGGTCAATTAGTTAAATAGACCGATAAACCGAGACCCATTGGAGTTGCACAGTCTACTATTAACTAAATACATTTTAAAACAAGGTCCAGTTACCATTAAAGAGAATAGTGAGTTATATCCGTAAACTTAACAAGTCCAATTATTTGTTATACATAGCTATTGTAGATTATTGGTCAAGGATTGTTATAGTTCTAAATAGCATTAGTGGTCTACTCTTAAACAGATCAAGCTCAAAAACTATTGAGTGACAGCTAAAGTGAAGTATCAGTACGAAGTTACACTAACTCAGGGGACCGTTATGTTAAAATAGTCCTGAAAACGTATATAGCAGGAAAACTACTCATGAAAAGAACAATCACAAATTGTTTAAAGGCAGCATATTTACCGTCAGATCAAAGTCAATTCCTTAAAGCTATTGGAAGCTCATCTTTTGCAATCCTAAGTCGGAAGAACTGAATCAAAAATTTGATGAGGAAGTCCCTGCTAAGCTTCCTCGCTGTGGAACAAATTAACACACAAAAAAGACTAATATTAATCCATCACTCGGGTTAGGTGAAGTAGACCTGACTCTATATTTACATGGTTATTACTTACCCGAGTTTCGGCCTTTTAGTTCCGAACGCGGATCCCTGTAAACCGCAGTGTGACTACGCAGGCATTAATCACAGTGTTTTTGAAAATCTGACTACGTCATGTGACTCACACATGTCCGTCATCAACGTCGGATGCGTCCCCTTCAACAAAGCGGAGTAAAAGGCAGCGCCATCTTAGAAAGGTTCAGATACTATTGCATACGTTCCAAAGTGGCTTCAACTTATATTAGTTCTAATCCAATGGGTATTCTTTAAACACAACAGTTGAGAGTTGAGTATTTCGGTCCTGTATAACCTCAAGAAGTAATTCTTTATTTATTATTGAAAAGTAAAGGGAATAAGTCCTATTTTTTTAAATTTAAAAAATATTGCACTATACAAATGCATAAAATACGCTAATCATATTGTTAACGTGATAAGCGCATTGTAAGAACCGTATGAAAGATATGTGGTTCTCACATGCAGAATCATCCGTAATGTCTTGCTCAAGTTATCGTCCTAGTGTATTTAATAATCCTTTGGATCCAATATACTATTGATCCATATAAATAGGTGACAATGTATCCTGCCAATACAAGTGTTTGAGATTTCGAAGTTCACCCAGTCTAACAGTTAGGAGATAGAAATCAGACCCAAAGATAAAAGATTTCATAAGATTTGTCCACCTTTACCACCGTTCTCAAACTGCAGGGTGGCTGATCACCACACCAGATGTCATAGATTGTCACGGTGCGCCAACTACAAAGCATGAAATGAAAATCATAGAGTAAAGAATAAACCATGTGCATATTATGATATAGTGTATGCTATTTGTACTTTACAACTTCCGAGGGGAAACAATAATACATATCGCCAGCTACATGCATAGTTCTTCTTTCAGATTATGCTTAATGTAACCACAGTGCCATATGTTCCTCTGTGCTCGGTTACAATCTAATACATTTTGCTACTGTTCCAGAGTAGTATACAGTTTGTGCATTCTAATAAAGTACAAGATTTAATCATGTAGAAAAACATGTAGCTCCCTGTCTACATTCAGCCCCAAGTCTACACTTCTGAGTTTAATTAACCATTTGGTTTCCAGTTTTCTCAGTGCTAATGTTCTGTCCCCACCCGTGCACCAACATCTGCTATTGCAATACCATGAAAGCTGAGTTTAATAACCTCCATGGCTGCATGTGTGTTATTATAGTGGACAGCAAGTGGGTAGTTAGTATTACCATTCCTGATAGCCCTGATGTGCTCCTGGATTCGTTCTTTTAGGGGCCTAATTGTACTCCCCACATAAATTAGGCCACAAAGGCACACAATGCAGTACACTACATACTTAGTGTTGCAATTTATAAAATGTCTTATTTTATGCACCTGTCCTATATTGTAGCTGAAGCTCAATTTTCTATTTTCTGCATATTGGCACACATTGCATGTCGAACACTTAAAGAAACCCATAGGTTTAGTAGGAAGCCATGTCTTGATTTCTCCACTTTCAACAGGAGGAATGTAGGATGGACACAGTATGTTCCTTAGTGTCCTACATCTACTGTATGTGATCTGTGATTTTTTAGCTACATATTGATCTAAGCTGTGATCTAGTCTCAGAAGATGCCAGTGCTTATGTAAAACCTCAAAAATGTAATTGCTGTGTGAATTGTATTGAGTAATGAGTGCCACTTTGGTCCTCTGTTGCTTTTTTCTTTTTCCTGATTGTAGGAGTTTGGTGCGTGATCTTTTCTTGATCTTGCTCTGAGCTTTTTCCAGCGTCATATTATCATAACCTCTAGTTCTAAACCGAGATTTTAAAAGATCCAATTCTTCCTGAAAAGTTATGTCATTACTGCAGTTCCTTCTTAAACGTGTCATCTCTCCAAAGGTAATGGCTCTAATCTGTGAGATGGGGTGTGCACTGTCTGCGTGTAGTGTAGAATTACATGCAGTCGGTTTACGATAGAGCTTAGAGGCAATCTTGCTGTTTTCTATATACAGAGTAATGTCCAAAAAGTCAATCTCTTTTTTGTTGATCTGGCAGGTAAAACCCAAATTATATACATTGTCGTTGAGATGTGAGATGAATTCTCTGAGAGTCTCGTCATCTCCACCCCAAATCATAAGGATGTCATCTATAAATCGACCCCAATATATAATGGAACCTGTCATGTTGGACGGACTATTTCTCCAGATGTGGTGTTGTTCAAAGAACCCCATGTAAATGTTGGCAAAAGAGGGGGAACATTTGGACCCCATGGCAACCCCAGATGATTGTCTAAACCACATACCATTGTGTAAAAAATAGTTGTTTTCCAGTGTAAGACGCATAAGCTCCAAAATCATTTGGGTATGTTCATATAGAGTGGCATCTCGCATTGATAGATAGTAAGTTAGAGCCTCCATGCCCTTTTCTAAGGGGATGCTGGTATATAAAGCTGTCAAGGTTTTACTCCAAACTCCCAGGATCGGTGCGTTGCTCAAATGGGTCCACCTCTCAATCGCTCCACTCTCTGATGCTATAACAGCGCAGAGGGTAGGATGGATTAAGCGAGGGAAGGAAAGGATGGGGACAGCGGGGAGGGAGACCTACAACACAAGAAACACAAGTAAAGGCCGGTTCCACTTCTTCTAACGCACTTATTAATAATCACAACACGTACGGTGCAGTAACTACCTGTAAAGAAAATAAAGAACTTGCTTTCCTGCAGATCAGTTCTATGATGAAGGTATCATATCCTAGGGAGGCTCTTAATATGCAAAATGAGAATAATACAAAATGATAAGTTTCAACAACCTAAATGCTCACACTACTCACACATGCTCACTCACTCAGACTGTACCCACCACAATGAATGTTGACACTTGCATCACAGAGGGGGTTGAGCTTAACTCACACCACTGCCCCTGCTAGGAAGAAAGATCACAAGAACCACATAAGTCCTTAGCAATACTCATCATAATAAATGAATTTTAACGGTGTTGGCATTAACCTTTCATGCCAAGTACTCTTCGGCTGCTTGAATCACAGCATACGTATAAATCAGCAATACTCCTCTTCTAACCACCATGAATTGTTAGTTCATGAACATTACACGAGTGAATTTAGCAGCTCCTCATATCAAAGTCAAGGTCAAAACGCTAAGGCTTGGAGCCATGCGGTCCGTATTATTTCCTTAATAAGTAGCCACTTATGCCCCCTCTCAGAGTGGTGACTACGTCACCCTTACCGCCCTGTATGTTTTCGTTCAAAGCCCCTGAGATTTCGTCAGTGTGGGTTTTTCTGCCTCCGACGTCTGTCTGATCAGAATTCGCAGCACCGCTTCACCGCCGCCCTCCTGCATATGAGGCTTCCGGGCAAGCGCGTCATCAACACGTGCGCGCCTACACGGAAGCAGGATGTCTGGGAAAAGTAGTTCTTGTGGGGGCGCTAGCGAACGCTGCTACCGCGTTCGTCATGCGTCCCGTAATGAAGATTGCCCCAGCTTCAGGCGAGTGTGACAAAAGCATTAACATCAAGCGAGACAAAAGTAAATCCCTCTGACCAGACTAAATCCTCTAGTTTGTTCAATAAGTCCTTAGTATCTGAAATAAATGCTGGTAGGTTTTGTACTATAGGCTTTAAAAATATATCAATGTACTCAGAAATGCACTCTGTGGGTGACCCAATCCCTGAAATAATGGGTCTACCTGGTGGGGAGGTTCAGATTTTATGTATCTTTGGTAAAGTATAGATACATAGGGCTCGTGGTGTTGGATTAAAGAGATAGTTAAATTCTATATCTGAAAGTAGACAAGTACTACGCCAATAATTCAATTTCTTTTCAATTAGTGCTGTTACCTCCTTCATTGGATTATGCGGTACCTTAATGTAAGCATTTGTGTCTGCTAACTGATTGTCAATTTCTCTGATGTAATAGACTATGTCTAATAACACAATATTGCCCCCCTTGTCCGTCTCCTTGATCACCACCTCAGAGTACTTTGAAAGTTGTTGTAGTGCTGTACGTTCATCTCTACTGAGATTATCATTAAATCTAATGTGTTTGTAATGCAATTTATCTTCTAACACATACAGGTCCTTAGTTACAGCCTTGTAAAATGAATCAATTAGATTCTCTGGTGGCAACATGGATACAAAAGTAGATTTAGTTCTAAGTCCACTATCTAAATTGAAGTTGGTGGCTATATCCAAATCCTGTAAAATTTCACAAATAGTAGGCGCTGGCCCAGTACTCTCATCTAGTGACAACAACATTTGTAGATCTTGAATGTCTTTGATGGTTTTATCACTCTCAGTAACCGAAAAGATAGGAATCGGACACGGTTTCTGATTGGCATCAAAGTATTTTTTTAGTTTTAATCTGCGTACAAATTTAAACAAATCAATGTGAACCTGAGTAAAATCATGTTTAGACATGGGGCAAAAACTCAAGCCTTTTTTTAGAACATTTTTTTCTGTAATAGATAGTACACGTTGTGATAAATTGACAATTGAAACATCATCACTTTCAACATTGATCATAGTGGTGTTAGGTGCAGACATACCGTTTGGTACATCCCCCACTCCAGCACTTAGTTCTTTTGAATGTGTGATGTGGATCTGGTTACTCTTTTGTCTACCTGGTTTGTGTTTGCTCTTTCTTCCCCCTCGTCTGGTTCTTTTGTTCTTGTAGTCGTTTTGTAAAAGCCTGATCTGGTTCCCTTTCTGTATCGCTCTAGCTCTGCTAAAAAAGAGGAGGCTGCATTAGTGTTTTTCCCCCCTCCCACATTTGTTGTTGATTCCCCTCGAGCCTCACTTATTTCACTAGTGATACTAGATAAGTCCGATTCACTGGATGAAGTCGATGCCCCAGGCATTATTTCTTTAGGCGCATTCTGTACTCCTCTGGGTTTGAATTCATCAAACTTTTTGGCGAACGTAAATATTCTGCCATTTCTGTAGTCGTTGTTGTCTCTTTTGAGTTTTTGCATTTTTTTGTCCCTGATATATGTCTGGTGTGCACTAAGGACTTCTCTCAGGATCTTATAGGTTTTTTCAGTAGCTTCTTTGAGATTCAATGATTTTATTTCCTCTTCTAATTGTTCAATTTCTCTCAACAGTTTGCATCTTTTTCTCACAGCGTGCCTTATAAATATGTCCATCATTCCGAAGGACGATGATAAAATCAAATTTTCCCATTCACTTAATAAATCTGTATCTAAATCCTCAAAGGAGGGAAAGATAATGGCTCTGAGACCTCTTGGTACTTGTTTGATGTCTATGTATTTTTTCAGGATTGTCAAATCCCACCATCGTGACAATTCTTGCTTGCGTGTTCTTTCTAGCTTTATGAACAGTTGTTTTAATCCCTGAGGTTTATCAGTGGGTGTTGTCATGTTTTGATTTTGGATATTATGACCTGAGAAGCTTTCATTAAAAATCTTGTCTCTATCATCGTCAAATCCTGCCATGTTTGTCTGTGTATATTGGTACTAAAGGTCGTGTAACTTCTTAATTCCCTCTGATATTATTCATATCAGATCACACCTTCAAATGAACTTGAGTGCTGGTACCCCCAAAATATGCAAAAAATATGGATTTGGTAGTACTGGTCCCTACTGGGAAATTACCGCACCTCAAAAGACTCCTTCGTGTTCCATCCAATTATGTGTGACAAAAATATTTTACTTGAAACCAATTACTCAAGTGTGGAGTTGCTACTGTGATTCTGTCACCCTACTACCATAGATGACAATCGGTACAATAGAAATCTAATGTACAGCCAAATACATATCAAAATAGAACCTTGTACAGCACCCTCCTCAAATAATAAACATACTCATTTAGTCATGAATATACTGGGATCACAAATACAGTCAATCCAAAAATCATTACAGCACCAAATTTTCTACAGTCCTTGAGTAGCTTTGCTCGCAAATGAAGATATTACAAGAGTCCATTTGTTTTTTTCAAAATAGTTCCACTGTTGGTTTATTCATAGAAATTTCCAGCACAGATCAGCCAACACGTGTTTCGTCTATTATAGACTTTTTCAAGGCTGGAATGCAAATATGATACATGTTGTCTATATTCAAACAAAATGATGGATATTTTTTGAATATGTAATTCGATCTTCCTCTCAGTCATCCCATTATATAATTTCCCACATGGGTATTTCAATGAGTATATTCAGTTATTGGTATTGCAATCACTGTGATATTTGAGTTTAATCAGAGTACCTTTATGTCGAAGAAATAAAACTGAACCTGGTCTTACATTATTGCGATTATGCAGTTATGGCATGGAAAGAAACTTGACTTATCTGGTATACCCGTACTGTGGATTCTACAGATAATCAATTCTTTAAGATTTTTTGTTTGTCTGTAAGCAAACAATGGTGGTTTCCGAATAAAGTTATAAGCTCAGGCTCAATTTGCAACATATCATTATATTGTGTTTTATACACTGAGCAAGAAAACAGAAAAACATTCTGACACTGGCAGAACACACCTATCAGACATTGGTATAATGTGAATGTTAAACAGAAGACAACCCCTGATATCAATCTAAGTCTCTTCATTCCCTCTATTGACCCCATACTTTTTCAGATTTCCTGGGTATACTGTCTGTTCGGTCTGCATATACCAATCTATACCTGCTCTTCACTGCAACACGGATGATAGCACCGGGTTTCTCCACATCCGGGCAATATCTCTCCTGGCTACCATGAGAGCTACATTGCCAAATAGTTAGGTGAATTTAGGCACATTTTGATCCTAGTATGGCAAGTTTCTGCTTTAACTCCAGCATTTTTTTCTGTGAGTCGAAATAGGCCCCTACCCACCTGTGACAAGAATGGTTGTATTCTAGGGCCATCCCAGAGGGTCTGCAGTAGCGTACCACACTGACCACATCTCCGTAGACACCTGTCATTCTCTATTTTACCCGTTTGAAACAGCTTGGCTCTAGTGTAGTATGCGCAATGTAGTATTTTTCAATGCACTAACCTAAACCCTGACTTAATGGTGACCTCTCTTGGGTGACGGCATGTCTCCCCTCAGTCTTCATCGGTCAGTACACATGCCACCCTCCCATTTACATCACAGTGTGTCAAGGGTCGATTGGCAGTTGGTCACCAGCATCCAGTATGTTTGTGAAATGGCATATTTGTACAAAGGGGCTGCTAATAGTCAGAACTCCAACAGTAGTTCATCTACTGCATCGTGCAGCAGATCCATGTTCCCCATGTTGGACTTACATGTATCGAAAGAGCTGATTGGCTGCCAGTTCATACTGTCCCTGCAGTTCCATGTAAGGAAATGAGACCCTGTGGTCCCCAGCTGTCATACAGTTTTGTTATCCTGATCACATCCCTCTGTCTCCTACTCTCCAATCCTCTGAGGCCTGCCAGGACATCAGATTACCACAAGGGGGTCTCCAGTGTCAGCCTCCCCTCCAGTCCATTTTCCCAGTAGCCCTCTTCCATATTTTGACCACCAGGTCTCTCAGGGATGGATGATGGACTGGCCTGTTTCTGTCATATAAGTTCCTTATAAACCCATGTATCCTATAATTTTGTATAAGGTAGCCCTACCCATCAGGGATTTCTGGAATGTCCTACAGTGCCCCACTTCCCTCCTGTACTCGCCAAGGACTCGCCCCAGGTTATTTCTCTGGAACTCCCTGGGATCCCAAATAACTTGGACCCTCAGATATCGGAATCCTTTGGCGGACCACTGCCGAGGGTACGGACAATTCGTGGCCGGACTCCAGTGGCTCAGTGGGAAGTCCACCTACTCATGTCAGTTGATACAAACCCCCATGTACATGTCAAAGGTGTCTAAAATCTCAAGGGCTCTGGCGATAGAATGCTTGTCTAAATACAGAAACATGTCATCAGCATAGAGGTAGATGATTTTGTAAAAACATAAGTGCCAGGGCCCTTGTCAGGAGGCCACTGCAGCTAGACCCACCCATTTCCCCTCCCAGCACTGCCAATGACATTACCAACACAACTAACCATCACACTCCTACAAGTGTGACTTTAAATATACATTAAAAATGACTACTACCTGCCGTCCATGCTCTTCTTTTACTTTTGGATGGCAGGTATTAGTTATTTTAAGGTATATTGAATTATTAAACAACTGTTGTTGTGGCTCCTTACAAAATTAGACAAGCAGCACCACAATGTGGCAGGCTGCCATAAGTACCAGTGTTAACAATAAAGTGCAGGTGCCGAGCACCGTAAACCTCCAGCTCAAATTAAGCACTGCTTGCTCCCACTCTGGGCCCCACTAGAGCCTTCAAATAGTGTATACTAGACATATTCAGGAGATAAACTCCTTTCCAAACCTTTAGTAGAAAACTCCATTCAACCTAATCAAAGGCCTTTTGGCATCTAGATCCGATAGTGCAGAGGTTCCTCCAGAATCTATCTTCTTGACAGGCACCCCAAGAGCCGCCTCAGGTTATGATGGGTAGAGCACATGGGCATGAATCCCGTTTGCTCGGAGGCACTAATTCACCAATCACCTGTATCAGGCATCTTGCCAGTACGTTGGTCAAAACTTTACTTCAGTGTTTAGTCGGGTGATTACCCTTTAGAAGGCACATTGGTCTGAGGCCATACCCTCTTTGTGAATAAGAAAGACAGTGGCAGTCCTAGTGTCCTAGGTCAGGCCCCCCTCCCGCCCCCGGCTTCATACCGTATCTTACGTATCAGTGCGTTCACTATTCTCCCTTTACATCTTTAAAACTCGAGAGGGAAGCCATTCGGCCGGGGAGATTTCCCAACCTCTGGAGTTGGTATATGGGATCCTGGATTTATTCAATACAATTTGCCCTGTCCGGAGCCTCTGAGTCATCCCGGTCCTGCACTCCCCCGCGCCTGTCCCGGTGCTGTGTAATTCCACTAAATGAGTTGCGAAGGCACTGGAGATTTCTTCGGTAGTGTGTACAAACACCCCCCTCCGTTCACTACTTGGTTTATCTAACTTATCTCCACCTCACCAGCCATGCTGATAATTTACTGCCTTTGTTTCCCACATCATACAGTTTATGTTGTTTGGACCAATAGTGAGCCCTCGCTTCATCCTCTACCAAACGCCTATACTCGTCCCTGATAATGGCGATACAATGTAGGAGTTCTGAACAAGGTTGGTGGGTGTACTTCCCTTCCAAATTCTGTTAAACTGGACTCCAGTTCGGTAACCTCGCTTAGGGGCATATTATCAACGGCCAGCGATAATTATCGCTGGCCGTGCTGAGCGACGAATTCCCTAACGCAGGCTACCTCTGGTATTTATCGCCCTGGTAGCGCGTTATTAACAACGCGTTTCCCCAGGGCGATACAAATTCCAGAGATAGCGAGGTTATCGCCGTTTTGCAGGGAACATCGCTGGTTTTCCAGCGATGTTCCGTACAAAACAGCGATAACCTTGCTGATACGACCCTGTGGTCGTATCAGCATAATCCACCCCCTATGTCTAACATAGGTAAGACAGGATTTTAGCAGACGTTAGATTTTGGCAAAAACGTCCGTTTTCGCCAAAATTTAACGTCTGCTAAAATCCTATGGGCTGCCTTGTAAATATCGCGATGTGAACATCAGCGATATTTGCAAGGCAGTCCATCCGGAGTACGCCCAGTGACGCCCACTTTGCATCTCATTAGAGATGCAAAGGGAGCGTCGAGAAAAAGGTGCTAACATGCGATTATGCATGTTAGCACCCTCTTGTTGATAGGGCGATAGTTTTATCTCCGTTTTTCTGGCTTTTAAAGCCAGAAAAACGGAGATAAAGCCCTTGTAGATATGCCCCTAAGTTTCTCCTTCCTTTCCTGGATATATGGGATATTTGACTCTCCCTTATTACAGCCTTATAGGACTCCCAGGTCACTGTCTCAGATGGCACTGAGCCCACATTCTCCTTGAAATATAACTCAGTACTGGTCATCAGTAGCCTTCTTGTATTCCAGTCACCCAACTCCCATGGATCTAACCTCCATTCCATCCGTCACTGAGAGACTGTCACCCAAGACATGTATAAATTGAGTAGTGGTTCGAAATTCCTCCTGGCAAGTAGCTGGTATCTAAGTGCCGACCCCCTTGTGTTCGGGGAACTAGAAAATAATCCAGTCTGGACCTAAATCTGTCTGACCCCACTGCATAGGAATATTGTCATTCTGTGGGGTGAGTATCCCTTAATTTATCAAGCAGTCCCTGGCCTCTGCAAATGTATGCAGTTGTATGTCCCACCCAGGGTGCCGCTCCCCATGTGAGCCTATCAAACTCCTCTTCGTTGGTGCGATTGAGATCCCCCCTATAATTGTGGTTTGTGGAGCCTGCACCAACCATGCCCCCATCTTCTGGAGCATTTGGGATTGGAGCCCAGGTGGTAATTATTAGAAGGCAATCACCATTTGTTCCCTGTTGCATTCTCCTAGAAGTGCTGCATAACACCCTCTTGCATCGACCCACATCTTTGAGACCATAAGTGAGAGTGACCTCTTGACGAACATACCCACACCCCTTAAACCCTTTGAGAACCCTAAATGCACCAGAATCATTTATTGGCCTCTTTCCTGGAAGGCACTGTTATTCCCCACTAAGTGAGTCTCCTATAACAGCATTATGTCCAGGCTGTGTCCGAACAGAATACGGGATGCTACCACTCTCTTCAGTTTGCTCCCCAGTACATCCAGGAGGGGACCATAAGTCCCTGTCCCAGGGTATCAGGCTCCGTCCCCATTTGCATCCCTGAAGGTCAAAGGGTAGTCCCTATGTTGTCTGCGTCCCAACATGTGTCTGCTGAAGTGTCAAATCCTCCATGAAAAACTTCCTCCACTCTACTGCCCCAGGCTGCAAGTGTAGAACTACTCGCCTCCCCAATACGTGCAGTGTCTGTCACCCTCCCCAGCCCAACATGAAATCTGTTTAGATTATAGTGTCTACCAGTCTCAATCCCCTGCTGTAGAGGGTGTGCTCACTACTCTAAGTCTTAAATGTGATCTCAAGTCCCAGCACATGTCTCTCCTCTGGTCTCTACTGCCCTTGACCTTCATGCCAGTCGCCAACAGCCCGTCTTCTCCTCAGGTCCTGCTATTGTCTCCCACTGATGCTGTACCTTGCCATTGCAATTGGGGATTTATGTGGGCTCCCCTGCCTGAATAGCCAGAAACCGGTACCAGGATGCTTGTTTCCGGTCCAGGGAAGACATGGCTTGGCAGTTCGGGCTGGACTGTTCCCATGAGGCACAGGGTCAGACTGATTTGCATATGGCCATGTCTGAACTGGGGTGGTGGAGTGAGCTAAAGAATGATGATGGATTAAACCCAGATCAGTTGACTGGGGGTGACTGTTTGATTTGCTCAAGCGCTTCGTCCATCATCCCTTTTGGTATCGCTTTGTTCGCCCTAAGTTGGCAGGGTATGCCCAGACGTGGGTCCCTTGCTCACTTTGCCACTGGATTCAAGCTAGCCTGGCTGATGACGGCTGAATAGCTAGAAACCGGTACCAGGATGCTTGTTTCCGGTGCAGGGAAGACATGGCTTGGCAGTTCGGGCTGGACTGTTCCCATGAGGCACAGGGTCAGACTGATTTGCATATGGCCATGTCTGAACTGGGGTGGTGGAGTGAGCTAAAGAATGATGATGGATTAAACCCAGATCAGTTGACTGGGGGTGAGTGTTTGATTTGCTCAAGCGCTTCGTCCATCATCCCTTTTGGTATCGCTTTGTTCGCCCTAAGTTGGCAGGGTATGCCCAGACGTGGGTCCCTTGCTCACTTTGCCACTGGATTCAAGCTAGCCTGGCTGATGACGGCTGAATAGCCAGAAACCGGTACCAGGATGCTTGTTTCCGGTCCAGGGAAGACATGGCTTGGCAGTTCGGGCTGGACTGTTCCCATGAGGCACAGGGTCAGACTGATTTGCATATGGCCATGTCTGAACTGGGGTGGTGGAGTGAGCTAAAGAATGATGATGGATTAAACCCAGATCAGTTGACTGGGGGTGAGTGTTTGATTTGCTCAAGCGCTTCATCCATCATCCCTTTTGGTATCGCTTTGTTCGCCCTAAGTTGGCAGGGTATGCCCAGTCGTGGGTCCCTTGCTCACTTTGCCACTGGATTCAAGCTAGCCTGGCTGATGACGGCTGAATAGCCAGAAACCGGTACCAGGATGCTTGTTTCCAGTCCAGGGAAGACATGGCTTGGCAGTTCGGGCTGGACTGTTCCCATGAGGCACAGGGTCAGACTGATTTGCATATGGCCATGTCTGAACTGGGGTGGTGGAGTGAGCTAAAGAATGATGATGGATTAAACCCAGATCAGTTGACTGGGGGTGAGTGTTTGATTTGCTCAAGCGCTTCGTCCATCATCACTTTTGGTATCGCTTTGTTCGCCCTAAGTTGGCAGGGTATGCCCAGATGTGGGTCCCTTGCTCACTTTGTCACTGGATTCAAGCTAGCCTGGCTGATGACGGCTGAATAGCCAGAAACCGGTACCAGGATGCTTGTTTCCGGTCCAGGGAAGACATGGCTTGGCAGTTCGGGCTCGACTGTTCCCATGAGGCACAGGGTCAGACTGATTTGCATATGGCCATGTCTGAACTGGGGTGGTGGAGTGAGCTAAAGAATGATGATGGATTAAACCCAGATCAGTTGACTGGGGGTGAGTGTTTGATTTGCTCAAGCGCTTCGTCCATCATCCCTTTTGGTATCGCTTTGTTCGCCCTAAGTTGGCAGGGTATGCCCAGACGTGGGTCCCTTGCTCACTTTGTCACTGGATTCAAGCTAGCCTGGCTGATGACGGCTGAATAGCCAGAAACCGGTACCAGGATGCTTGTTTCCGGTCCAGGGAAGACATGGCTTGGCAGTTCGGGCTGGACTGTTCCCATGAGGCACAGGGTCAGACTGATTTGCATATGGCCATGTCTGAACTGGGGTGGTGGAGTGAGCTAAAGAATGATGATGGATTAAACCCAGATCAGTTGACTGGGGGTGAGTGTTTGATTTGCTCAAGCACTTCGTCCATCATCCCTTTTGGTATCGCTTTGTTCGCCCTAAGTTGGCAGGGTATGCCCAGACGTGGGTCCCTTGCTCACTTTGCCACTGGATTCAAGCTAGCCTGGCTGATGACGGCTGAATAGCCAGAAACCGGTACCAGGATGCTTGTTTCCGGTCCAGGGAAGACATGGCTTGGCAGTTCGGGCTGGACTGTTCCCATGAGGCAAAGGGTCAGACTGATTTGCATATGGCCATGTCTGAACTGGGGTGGTGGAGTGAGCTAAAGAATGATGATGGATTAAACCCAGATCAGTTGACTGGGGGTGAGTGTTTGATTTGCTCAAGCGCTTCGTCCATCATCCCTTTTGGTATCGCTTTGTTCGCCCTAAGTTGGCAGGGTATGCCCAGACGTGGGTCCCTTGCTCACTTTGCCACTGGATTCAAGCTAGCCTGGCTGATGACGACTGAATAGCCAGAAACCGGTACCAGGATGCTTGTTTCCGGTGCAGGGAAGACATGGCTTGGCAGTTCGGGCTGGACTGTTCCCATGAGGCACAGGGTCAGACTGATTTGCATATGGCCATGTCTGAACTGGGGTGGTGGAGTGAGCTAAAGAATGATGATGGATTAAACCCAGATCAGTTGACTGGGGGTGAGTGTTTGATTTGCTCAAGCGCTTCGTCCATCATCCCTTTTGGTATCGCTTTGTTCGCCCTAAGTTGGCAGGGTATGCCCAGACGTGGGTCCCTTGCTCACTTTGCCACTGGATTCAAGCTAGCCTGGCTGATGACGGCTGAATAGCCAGAAACCGGTACCAGGATGCTTGTTTCCGGTCCAGGGAAGACATGGCTTGGCAGTTCGGGCTGGACTGTTCCCATGAGGCAAAGGGTCAGACTGATTTGCATATGGCCATGTCTGAACTGGGGTGGTGGAGTGAGCTAAAGAATGATGATGGATTAAACCCAGATCAGTTGACTGGGGGTGAGTGTTTGATTTGCTCAAGCGCTTCGTCCAGCATCCCTTTTGGTATCGCTTTGTTCGCCCTAAGTTGGCAGGGTATGCCCAGACGTGGGTCCCTTGCTCACTTTGCCACTGGATTCAAGCTAGCCTGGCTAATGACGACTGAATAGCCAGAAACCGGTACCAGGATGCTTGTTTCCGGTGCAGGGAAGACATGGCTTGGCAGTTCGGGCTGGACTGTTCCCATGAGGCACAGGGTCAGACTGATTTGCATATGGCCATGTCTGAACTGGGGTGGTGGAGTGAGCTAAAGAATGATGATGGATTAAACCCAGATTAGTTGACTGGGGGTGAGTGTTTGATTTGCTCAAGCGCTTCGTCCATCATCCCTTTTGGTATCGCTTTGTTCGCCCTAAGTTGGCAGGGTATGCCCAGACGTGGGTCCCTTGCTCACTTTGCCACTGGATTAAAGCTAGCCTGGCTGATGACGGCTGAATAGCCAGAAACCGGTACCAGGATGCTTGTTTCCGGTCCAGGGAAGACATGGCTTGGCAGTTCGGGCTGGACTGTTCCCATGAGGCACAGGGTCAGACTGATTTGCATATGGCCATGTCTGAACTGGGGTGGTGGAGTGAGCTAAAGAATGATGATGGATTAAACCCAGATCAGTGTACTGGGGGTGAGTGTTTGATTTGCTCAAGCGCTTCGTCCATCATCCCTTTTGGTATCGCTTTGTTTTTCGAGCAGGGCACCAGCCCTCCAGCCAGTCCCAGGGATTGGAACAGAACCAGGATTTTCCCTCATCCAGGATTCACAATTTTGCTGGGAATTACATTGAATATTGCAAATTCCATTTCCTGAGCTGTTCTTTGACCGTACCTTCATTTTCAGGTGATGCCAGCGCCTCAAATTTGTTCAAGAAATCTGTGGTGCATTTCAGAACATATCAACAGTTAGGAAATCAAATTTTTGGGAAATTCTGAAGTGTGATGGAAACAAAGATTTTAATAGCAGCAAAACAAATCAGAACACTTAGCTTGGTGATGTGCAAATGATAAATATTTGCTAATATCTGATATCCACAGATTTTCGTTTGTGCGCCTTATAGTTTTATCAGTAAAACTGCATGTCAATGGGAAAGTTTGTGGCCATTTCAATGGAAAATGTGTTGTCTGTAAATGACAGTGCGCTACCACATCATGCTTTAGTTATATATTTATTATAAGTGTGAGTTTTTTTTAATATAAATCTTTTTGTTGTTGTAAAGTAAATGTGGTTGTGCATTGAAATATTCAAGAAACTCAATAGCATCTCAGCATACATCAATAGGAACATTCCCTCCTCCCTCACCCACTGTGCGGACAACAGTTGAATGTATTCCCAAGTTTTCAGGCATAGTTCTCTCCCCAGTGCTTGGACCAAATGAGTCACAGATAAAACCTCAATATTCGTTCCAGCATCCCCAAACTTTAGTAGTTTCTGTGGGCATTCCCGACCCTCATACACCACTTTATCCACTAGCATACACCAGTCCATATCACTCTTCCAATCCAATGGTTGCGGAACCTGTTCCGCCCCCGGATGTGTGCAATGTTTCTTTTGTCCACTCTCAGTCCCAATGTAACCCATATTCGTTCCATACGAGTTAGGTCAGTTTCCCCCCAGGCATTAGGCATATACCATTTAGCAGAGTAGTAACACCGTGTTTGCAAAAGAAACCCATACATCTCGCAACCAGGTCCTGAAATTGTTGTACCAGCGAGGCCGTACCATGGTATGTGATAGACAGTACCAGCTTTTCCACATCTACATCCACGCCTACAACCTTCACCTATCACCCTATCCATTTAGAACATAGTGTGTTTGTTCGTAGTAGGAGTGGTGTAGTATTTTTTTAGTTGGACAAGGCAAAACCCTGCACGTATGATCACCTCTCTTGGGGATGCTAAGGCCTCCATCCATTCTTCATCCTCCAAGCCATATAAGCCTTGAGTCCGTTTTTTCCTGTAGGTGTATCACGGCGCCAGGGACATAGTTGATCAGTTTTTTTATATGTCAGGGATATGGCTTTGCGGGGCATAAATTCGTCCAGCAATCTGTCTTCCAAGGGCTAGGACTCAGGGAGTTCCGCCCCTTTCGGTAGCGCTGTTCTAAGTGCATGTTGTATTTATAAGCACTGGAAGGTCTCAGAGGGAGCCAGTTTGTACTCACGCTGTAGGTCTACAAAGGGGATGACATCCCCCCCCCGAGTCCATAGATCTCCAACCCGGAAGATGCCTATGAGATCCCACTTGTCAAAGCCTGCTTGCGTGCCTAAGGAGTCCAACTCTGCTGTCCAATACTGCTGCATCCCAGAGGGGCGTCACATGACTGATTTTGCCCTTCAAGCCCAATGCTTTCATGGTTGTGTTGCTGAGGTGCACCACCATAGTTGTTGTATTGTGGACCTTGTGCTTTCAAATAGTACCCTAGAGAGCACCAAGGTGTCCTCTTGGGTGCATCCTCAGTCTGTCCATTTGGTGGTATGCAGGTTTGTCTAGGGGCTGAAAAACCCAGCCATTTACAGTAGTCAGCTGCACCGTCCTATAATATGTTTGGATTTCAGGAAGGGCGATCTTGCCATCACACCATCCCCTTGTGAGTTAAAAAGAAAGCGTACAGAAAGCGGGGCATAGACATCATTTTAAAGTGGATCTACAAAGGAGTGACAACGGCAGGGATCTCCAGTGACGGACATCACTTTTTAGTTTATTCGGTGGGGATAGCAAATTTTGAAAAACAGTTTGGGGTCGGTTGTGATATAGATTCCAAGGTATAGGAAGCCCTCAGCGGCTATAATCGCCTCGCATTCACAAGGTAACCTTGGTGGTGGACCCTTCAGATTGTAAATTAAGTATTTATGCCAGTTTATTGTATAGCCCGAGTAGCAGCCAAACAAAGAGACTGTCTGCATCAGTCTGGCCAATGTAAAACATGGGTCCATGATGTAGAGCAGCATATCTTCTGCATACAACGATAGTCTATTTTCCCAGTCATCTATCCAGCGGAGGCCATGAACCAGCGAATCCTGACGAATCCAGGCCTCGAAAGACTCCAGCATCCACGAAAGTATGAGCAGTGACAAGGGGCAGCCTTGTTGCGTTCCTGTTTGAAGTTTGAACACCTGAGAACATCCCCCACTGACCTGCACCTGGGCCAGTGGGCCAGAGTATAGTAAGGGCACCCACTTCAGAAAGCACGGTCCAAAGCCCAACCTGGTCAGGACTTCAAACAGGTAGGTCCGCTCTAGCTTATTGAACATCTTGGCATCAGGTTAAGAGAGGTATTTCTGTTGGGCATAAAAACAGATTGGTTTGGATGGACCAGCATTGTAATTACTTTTTTTAAGCGTGAGGCTAATACTTTTGCTAGGATTTTAACCTCACCATTGAGGAGAGATATCAGTCAGTATGGGAAGCATTCATCAGGGGTTTGCCCTCTTTGTGGACTATAATGGAAGCCAGTCTTTGGTCTCTGGGAAGAGTGCCGAACTGATGACTGTCTTTGTACATACAGTGGAGGTGGTGTGTAATTTTAGAGGCCGTCAACTTGTACAATTCAGTTGGCAGTCCATTGGGGCCAAGAGCTTTACCAGAGTTCAAGTCATGTATTGCCTTCACAATTTCATCTTCTGTTATCTCTTCGTCAAGCAGGGCTTTATCGGTAGGTGAGAGGCGAGGGAAACAGATATCGATAGGGAACTCTTTAGATTCCATCGCAGTGGCAGACGTTACAGATGAATAGAGCCAGGCGTAGTAGTCAGCAAAGGCGACTGCTATTCCTTGTTTGTCTCTGACAGTGGTATCGTCATCAATCTTGACCTCCAGTACCCAAGGGTCAGCCTGATCTCTTTTATCGAACCACGCCAGGAGTTTTCCCACCTTATTGCCCACTTCATAGAGGTGGTGCTGTGTGGCTCTGACTCGCTCTGGCTGCATCTATGGCAGCATCTTTGTATTCTTTTTGTTTAATTTACAGTGTGTGTTTAGTGCCTGCGCATGGTCAGTCAAGGAGGTTTCGTTCCAACGCCTACATTTTTTTCTCAAGCTGTTCAGCTTTGGCTCTCATCGCATTTGAGACCCACTATTAAGGAGAGGCTTTACCCTTTTATAACAGTTTTATATGCATCCTGTCTGCGCAGAGTCGACCGAGTTTAAGTTATCAGAAAAGTATTGTTCAGTTGCTGTAAGAAGACTTTCCCTTATATGAGGGACTTTGAGATACCAGGCATTAAGCATTATGTTGCGAGGAGTCAAGCCTAAGCACAAGGCAAACTCTGCCCATCTGGGGGAGTGGTCTGATATCCCTCATGCTAGAAAACGGGCCCCTGAATACTTCTGTAGTTGGTGCGTGAGGGTGAGTAGGTAATCGATACGTGAGATGCTGCTGTGTACTCTCAAGTGGAACGTATACTGTTGGGCCTTGGGGTTAAGTGCTCGCCATATGTCAGTCAGTCCGGGGTGGTCGGGAACTCTGCCAGTGGGCTACGGGAATATCCCACCAACTTGTGGGGCCAGCAGTCTTGTTGGTCGCATATAGTCATATTAAAGTCACTGCCCATTATTAAATTACCATCCACCATTTGAAGGTGCAGGGCACTTAGGTTGAGGAATGTGAGGTCATGCAAGCGTGGTGGGACATAAACCAAACATATGTTAAGCTTAGTCCCCTCCCAGCTTCCAGTAAGGGCCACATATCTACCATGTGTGTCAGACCAGATCTGCTGCACAATGAGTGGGAGTGACTTCCTTGTTAAAATGCCCACACCCCTGAAGCCAGTCGTATATCCCATGGGCAACCATTTTGTATCCCCATCGACCTGAAGCACAATAAGTAGTACCCAGCAAATGGGTCTCCTGGAGGAGGACCACGTCCGGTGCCTGATGCGTAATGTACTGTAGGACAAGTCTCCGCTTGATGATGTCCCTTACACCATTCACATTCCAGTATAAAAGTTTTATAGCTGATGTGTCAGGGAGTTTTCCATAGGTGTATGTAGTCGCTGAGGAATTTTAAGCTATTGAACTTAGTAGCAAGTTTACGGCGGTATGTAAGGATATCCTGCATATGTGTAGGTGAACCTGCAGGGTCAGTAATGGACAGGACCTGGACGGCGGGCTTGGCTACGTGGCCATGTTCCTTCGACTAGCCTCGAGTCAATCCCACGTCACCTACGGGGTCATAAAGTGTCAGGTCTTTCCTTCTGCCACTATGTGCAACTGGACCTGTAACATAGAATAATTCAGATTCTGCTCTCGCAGGGCTAGTTTGACTTCTGTAAAGCTGTGATGCAGTCTCTGTACACAAAACTTGAAGTCTGGATAGAAATTGATGACTGCTTGTCGTACTTGACTGGCAGGGCACTGAGAGCCGTCTGAAGGATAACATCTTGATCTCTTAAATTAGAAATCGGTGCTATGAGTGTATGTGGTTTAGACAGGGCCCCCAGAATTCTATGGGTGCGTTCCACCGAAAAAAAGTTGGATAGGCCTCAGCGCTGTAGCTCCTTGAGTATAAGGTCTTCCACGAAAAGGTCCACTGCTCTCTCAGGAACCCTGACAATACGAACATTGTTTATCCTTGATCTCCCTTCATATTCTTCCAGTTTGGCCTTTGCGGTTGTGCGCAGAGCTTTGGCTTGCTGTTTAAGGGTCGCAGTTTCAGAATGCAGGGTCTCGACTCAGTCCTCCGCATCTTTTAGTTGTTTATTCATATTGCAAAGGTCTGCTCTGACCAACGTGACCTCAGTGGAAACGTGTCAATTTTAATTTTCAAGGATCCCCCGGCCCTCTGGATTGCCACCATAATGTCTTTGAGTGTGAGGGTATCACCCTCATTCGGGGGTTGGTCAGTGGGGTTTTGAGCATCTATTGTCCTCGTCTTGGTCACTCCCTCTCGTGGAAGTGCAAATTTATCTAGTTTTGTTTGTTGTGCCCCCTGGGTGCCTCTGCCCCTGGTCATCTTTGCTGGAGTTGGAGGTGTTCTTGTGTGAAATGGGCCCTGAGGCAGCCGCCGCCGCCTGCCAGTGTAGCTCACTACCACACCAGTCCCATGCGGTCTGTCAATTTTCCATCCATCATGCTACCTCTTAAGTGATGGGACCCACTTCAGGGCCAGAGGCAGGCCGTGGCTAGTGTAGAACTCGCCACATTTATGGTGCAAAGTCTGATTGCTATCCCAAGTGGATCTCTGAGAGCCCGGCAGTGGGAGACAGTTCTTCAGTGCGAGGATGTGGCCAGGGCGCAGGCTCAGCACCGCTACTCCTCACCGTGCGATCGTTTGTGTTCTTCAGCCCGTGGAGGATGAAGAGTGTATAACCTGGGGGGGGGGTGCAAATCACTCGATGCACGCAAGGCCTCAGATGCAAAAATTCTCCCTGACTCACCTTGTGTTTGCCATGTCTCTACACCAGTTGCAGCTATCATGTTGCTTATGTCAAGCGGTGCTGGGGGCAACAACTATGGTGAGCTTTTTATCAGATGCAGGTGGTAAAAATGGATTATGGGTGGGGAGCGAAGGCATCAGCTCTTTGCTTCGTTTTGGGGATCCTCCTCTCATCAGGGCTGGGGCGGAGTCATAATGGTCCATGAGAAGTTCACAGTGGGTAGTAGTGGCTCCTTTTACTCCCATATCAATGGCAGCCCCCATTACATGCTTCACGGCTCCAAGTTGTAAAGCTCATGCGGCACAGCTCACTGGTGCGGATGCCCCGGGCCTGCCAGACAAGGTATGGTTCTCCCTCCAAAGGCGGCCTCACATTGAACTCACCCCGCCGGCCGTGCCACTGAGTGCTTCATGGCATCTCCCGATCAGAGTCTCTCTGGGGCCAGACATGCTGAGCGGAAGCGCTTTATTGCCGGGTGGTCCTGCCGCAGCGTCTCTCCACTGGTATGGTCCGCCTCCGCGCTTCGTAGCCAGGTGGACTTGGCCCAAAACGATGTTCTGGGTCACTGCAGTGGCAAGGAGTCTGTATATTCCCACAGACTTCTCTGCATGAAGTTCATGTATTTATCGGCGGGGTCGCAGGGCGCGTATCGGTCATTCTCTCCCATTAGTGACAGTCGGATCAGGCTGCGTATTTGAGACTGCCGCCCCGCAATCTGCAAGAGGCTGCACCCACCTACGTCGTTCGATCGCTAGCATTGTCTCAGCAAAAGACATTTTAGGCATCCCCGCGACTCCTGGTCTTAAAGGCAACAGCCAGAGAGTCATGCAAGATGGATATATAAACGAATTGTAGAGGATTCGTCCGATGGGCATCGGGAGCCGTTCTAGTAAGCGGTCATCTTGCCTGACAGGTCAGCCATGCCCCCAAAAGTGTGAGTTTTTAAATATGATCTGAGAGACATTCCTGACTCTGCCATGATGACAATGCTGTTAGTGAACTAAGAGGGTTGTGTGTGCCCTATATATGGGCAAGATTCTTATAATACATTGAGCAAAGATTTAGGGGCCGATTCCGATCTGGGTCGGAAAGCTCTCCGACCGATCCGGATCCGGATTGGTTTCCGACCGAGCCGGACCCCTGCAGTCCGACCGAGCGAGTACGATGCGGCCGTATGCTGCCAGACTCGGTTCGGTCGGACTCCCATTGAAGTCAATGGGAGCCGGTCGTACGACGCGTACATGGGCTCCCATTGACTCAATGGGTACGTTGTGCAAAAGGGTGCCCCCTGTAGTGGGTACGAGTTGGTGCCATCCGCACCGTACATGCATGTATAGGGGGGACCCATGGGTCCCCCCTGTGTCCGACTCGTAAGGCTACGGGTGAAGGGGGGTCCGCTTCCCAGAGCTTTCACGTGTCGGAGGCTCCGACTCGATCCGGCTGTCCGGATCGTGCATCGTACTGGCTCGGTCGTAAAACGTCTTCATTGCGCGGTACGAATCGAGTGCGAACGAGTCGGACGGAGCGGTTCGGACCCGGAAACGATTCGGTCGGCGATTTCGCGTTCATTCGCATCGTACTTGGGCGTCCGGACCTCTGTACGACTCGGTCGGAAACAAAGCCTCCGACTCGGATCCGGTAAAGCCGAATCCGATTCGGAGGCCTACCGACCGAGATCGGAATCGACCCCTTAGTCTTTTAAATCGAACAAAAGAGTTTTTAGTACAGCAGACATGCTGAACTCACATATTTGAAAGTGCTCTTTTATGTGATAATGAAGAAAAAGAGGACCTACGAAATTAAATATTTGCCAAGGATCACACAATTTGAGACCAATTTATGGGTCAAGTGCATTACAGTTGAGTCGAGTAGATTATTCAAGTCACTAAACCTGCAGGCCTGGTAACAGTGACCTTACCATTTGCTCACAAAAGAACCAAAATTCTTAAAGAATTGATTACCTACAGAATCCACGGTACATGTAAACCAGATAAGACAGGTACATTTCCATATCCTAACTGCAACATTGCATACCGGGTTTAGTTTTATTTAATCCACATAAACATACTTTGATTAAACTCAAATATCACAGTGATTGCAATAGCAACAACTGCATATAATCATTGAAATATTCATGCAGCTAATATGTATTGGGATAACTGAGAGGAAGATTAAATTACGCATCACAAAACATAAGAGCAACATCCGTCACCTATTTGAGAAAACGACAGTGACCACACATTTCAACAAAAAAAAAGCAAAACATTTTGCAACTTAACTTTGAGGTAATTGAGGACATTGACAATAACCCTGAAAGAAACCCCAGAAAGAAATTGTTGCAGAGGGAATTTACAATACAACTGAATTGAAATGTTGTGTTTTTTCAATGATTGGTAATATTATTGTAACTCATACATGTTTTTACAACTATTACATGCACTATTTGCATGATTGTATATTTTAGTTTTTACCATTCCAAAGTGCCTGATAGAGTCAGTTCTGTTTCCTTATAACATGGTTTGGAACCTTCTACCAGTTACTCATAACTTGAACACAATTTTGCAATAATATAAGCAAGGTGTTGCAATTTCTAGCCCATCAAATGCTGTATTTTACAACACTTGTTGACAACTTTGTGTGCATCTTTTGAGTCGTGTTCACCCTACCAATATGGAAACTTTGTCAGAGTCAGTTATGTTCTTTCATAACATGGCTCGGAATACACTTTTAGTAAATCAGAACTTTAACAAATTTGTCCAGGAATATCATTCAGACATTACAATTCTTTGCCTAGAACAGTGGTTCCCAAACGTTTTTGAGCGGCAGCTCCCTTGACCAATAGGCCTCCGGCTGCGGCTCCCCATTACAATACTTTTTTTGGGCGGGGGGATGTAAGCCTGGTCTCTGTAGTACTTCCATTTTAATCCCAGCCAAAACCAGCCAGGGACATCGGGGTGCCGCTGCGCACAGTTTGGGAACCACTGCTGTACATGTTCCTCCACCTTTTCAGATGAACATGTCCACTGGTTCCACTTTCCCTAGTCTTCCTATGCCTTATTTGCCCCGTTTCATTTCCACTCACATCAACCCTCTCCCTCTCAAACAACTAATTGGTTCATGTATCAAAAGAAATCCGGCATGTAGGCTAAGAACTAAAAGCTTGTCATCTCTGTTCTTTGTTTTATTTATAATAAAAGATCTGGATATTTAAAATAAATTATGCTCATGTAGTTACTGTGTGTGAAAACAGTGTACTGCAAATAGGTGTGCCACTTATTCACATGGGTAAAGTTTCATTCCAGGTTCATGTACAGGGGTGAGTTGTTCTTTCTGAAGGAATGTTTTTTTTTCTCTTTTAAAAACAAGAGAGCCAGCTTTGAGCTAACGTGTCAGTTATATCTCCTGGCTGATCATTGACCTCACTGGATGACCCCTGCCGAAAGGAGAAACTCCACGCTGTGATAAGTGCCCACTTCTCTTAGATTCTCAGTTCCCACAAAATATTTCTCCTCCAAACCAGTTTCCTGCAAGCTAGAATTTACACGGAAAGGCGAACTGGAAGAACAATTTAAAAATACGTATGAATACATTTCAAAGACTATGGGCCATATGTATCAAAATGCATTCTCAAATAGCAATTTTTTGCGAATCGCTATTTGAGAATCGGAAAACGCTATGTATGTAGGATTTGCAATAAATTTTGCGAATCCTTCATATTCCTTAATTGCGAATCGCAAATTGCGATTTGCAATTAAGGAATACCTCCCCATTCATTCCTATGGGCCTAGAGGCCCATAGGAATGAATGGGAAGACATTCTCAATTTGCGATTAGCAATTAGAGAATCGCAAATTGAGAATGCAATTTCAAGGGTGCCAGGGTGTCAAACGGATTCCCTGTTGCACCCCTGAAATG
Source organism: Calotriton arnoldi (assembly GCA_963921515.1). Classification (NCBI taxonomy): domain Eukaryota; kingdom Metazoa; phylum Chordata; class Amphibia; order Caudata; family Salamandridae; genus Calotriton; species Calotriton arnoldi. The sequence continues at coordinate 761,841 of CAWUFW010003592.1, forward strand.
TGCATGTGTGCACATGTGGCACACATACGTGCCCTAAGGGCATGTATGTGCGCCACATGGCACTTTAAAAAATGCAAAATAGTGCATTTTTAAGTGGAATCGCAAGTTACCACCAACTTGAAGTTGGTGGTAATTTGCGATTCCTTAAGCCCAAATCGCACTTTCTTTTGTGCTTCTTACATTGCATTTAAGGAATCGCAATTAGCGATTCCTTAAATGCAATCGCAAAATAGGGAATCGCAAAATTTGCGATTCCTTATTTTGCGAGGGGTTTCAGTGTGATACATTGCACACTGCTAATTTGCTATCGCAAACGCCGAAATTCTGTGAATTTTGGCGTTTGCGATCGCAAATTGGCTTCATACATATGGCCCTATCTCTTTACCCTGTTTTGCATCAGTTAAACGTCACCAATTTATCTTGCAGGGGTCACTTCAGGCTTTAAAATGAGCTCTCAAAATACCCGCTCCGTTGTACGCTACTGCGGGAATCAAAACATCTGCTTACTTTTGTGAAGGTAAACATCTGTAACAACTGCTTGCACTCACCCCTCCCTCTGAATTTAAATAAACAGCAGCTCTTTAAATGTCAGGAGTTCCTCTTCCTCTCTGCCCCTTTTGGTTGCTGTTGTTGAAAGCTCCACGGTAACTTGTAACACTGGCTCTGCGTCACTCCAGAGGTTCTGGCTCTGCACAGATCGATGTGATCACGGAAATAAAAGGATACATCTTCCAGATCCTCAAGCCATCCGAAATAGTGCAAGAACCGTACACTTTGCATGTAAACATGAATGGCAATAGGCCCTGTGCTAGCCCATGGGAGTTTACAACTTGTGTGTCTTTTGAAGACACTGACCAGTATGTTTTGTTTTCATCATTATGGTGATTTGACTATTTGCCACTCCAGTGCTTGCGGTGGAATCTGCAAATACAGCCAGTGAGAACATTGCCTTTACGGCTAACTCAGCAAGAAGATGCTGTGGTGTAGCTTGCTATCCGGTCCATGTGTAGCTGGAAATTACTTCTGGGGCTGTGGGTGTTTATATTCTGGTGCGGCCTGGTGTGGCACCTGTCAGAGTGGGTTATATATTTTTTCAAACCACTTGCAGGCTTTAGCAGAAGAGCAGACTGCCTGCTTTAATGTCTCCTGCTCTCCTTCAGTGCGTCGTCAAAAGACACCAAGTGCACCAACTAGTGGTCACCAGACAATGCACTCGGCCTGCACTCTAGAGCCCGGTGTAATTCATGATGAACTCTGCTCAGCAACTGCGACTGCGGCGCCCCTGGATGGTTTTTGCGGCACACCGGGGTGCGCAGCGCACAGTTTGGGAACTACTGGCCTAGAAAATCTGCATCTTGCAGCATAGGTTGATTATTTACAACTTTTTGGGGGGTTTGAGTTGTTTTTACCCTGTTAATATGGCCGTCACAGTCACTTGCTTTATCACCTTTTTTAAAACTCTGACACAGATGTCATCTATAAAACGTCCATGGCGATATTACTGCACCAACTGTGCTTTCCAGAGATTCTTTATGAAGGGTGAGCATTTTTCGGTGGGTTATTAGTTCTTGTTTAAAATGCAATGGTTTATAATAAGCACTTGATGCTAACTACAGGGTGATCACCTTCACATGTTATCGTGGGTATACTGCATGCCGATATTTACTGATATCTGCTCCATTATCTTTGGGCATTTGTACACTCTGATATTTTACCTTTATGAGTCACTGTAGGTATTTCTACACACGTTTTCACTCAGTTTATATTAATCACTGGGAAGGCTTACAGAAGAGACTTTCTGTGATTTCATTGGGGACGTTTTTGTTTAAGGTGTAGAGGTTTGATTTTTGTCTTGTCTGTAACTACGGTTACACAAGTCTTGTTTGTTTCCTTTCAACTTCACTTTTTCATTCATCAGATCCTTTGAATTTGGTGTTCATGTAGACAGTTTGTTGGAATCAGCATTGTGGTGTCTAAGACTGATTGGTGTAACATTTTGTCGTTTGGAATAATTGTAAAGTTTTTGATGAAATCCCCTGACAAAGGATATTTTGTCCAAAATGCATTGTGTTTTTTTATAATCATATTTGAGGATTTTTATGATTCTTTGATCATGCTGCATAAACTTATCATTGAAATTCCTCACAATGGTGGCTTCAGATAAAGTTTGAATTGAACACAGAGAAGGAATGAATTAACAACCTCAATACAACCAATGTGTGAATAATTGAAGATGTATTATTCAGCGCAGCCTGGGATTATAATTGTTTATCACTTATAGCTTTGTACAGTTCCAATTGTGACATAAAGCAAACTAGACATAAATACAAGGAAGGCAATATAATCACAACAATCTTACAATCTCACTAAAGATAATAATATCTAATTTATCTGTTTCTGTCTTGAGAATGAATTCTCTGCCGTCTTCTTGAATGACTACAATTATCATGCGTCTTTTTAAAATGAATATTCCTGCCCCCTTTCTTTCTAAAAGAAATAGTTGCATATTGAAACATGAATATAATCAACTCAAAGTCTCTCAAATTGATGCAGAATACCTACTATATTACCGAAAGGATAATCCTTCTAGAAATCTCCCTGATGAATGGAATACACCCCAGATACCAGGCCAAAAATACTGGGGGCAATTCTCAAAAGTATTTATGAGTATGAGAAGTAGTACTGCAGCAGTACATTTTTATGGAAAAATTAATGCCTTTGTGAAAAAGCCCGAAACTTTCAACGCCCCTAACATTAAAGTGCAAAGAAGGCACAATCCTTTTTATTTGTAATAAATGTGTATGAATATTTTCTGAATAGTCATAATTTAGATGTTTTGGGCCAATTTAGAAAAACAAGTAAGAGTATGTAAAAGAGTTCTAGAGGAGCCTCCCTATGTCTCAAGATGAACTAGAGAGAAAATATTCAGAGATTGCTGTATGTGTTTCAGTAGACCTATAATAAGAAACTAAAGTATGCCTTGTTGAGATGCACATGCATGCCAGAATTTCTATATAGTAAACCTGAATTTCATTATTGTAATACAATTGTAAATGCACTTCCCAAGGGCATAGTATCATGTTCAATACATTTTTCTGAAATTATAGTTCCTTGTTGCACAAACAGATAAACTCATAGTTGCTTTGGGATATTGGTTGAGGGGGGTGTAAACCCTTCTAAAGCAACAACCACAATCCTTGTCAGGGTGAACTTCAAAAGTCACTAAATCAACATGTGCCTAACCCTCTGGTAACCTGATTTTTCAGGGCACCCAAGGCGGCTACCCTTCCCAGCTCTTCTAACACCGGTGGTAACTAAATTCCCAGAATGCAGTCAAGGGGCATTTGGGTGCTAACTATGACCCTCAGGGCATGCTCAGCGCACTAATTGTGCTGTCTACCATTTGGCCAAACAGAAGAAAGGAGCGATCTGCTCCCTATGGCACAAAACACAACACTAGCCACACAAGCAGTTATCTAGCCCTGCTCGTGCCCACCCTAAATGCCATTTCAGAAAGCAGTGGGGTGTTCCAGTTGTCCATCTTCCTGTAGTCTTTTTGCAGTCTCCCAGCCATCAGCTGTATCAACAGCGCCCGTGGTCCCCAGCTCCCTGCAGTGTTTCCTCACTCAACTGTGTCTGTCCCTCAGAAAGGGTGCTTTGGGCGAGCAAAAGGGTGCAGCTTGGCTCCGCAGCCCCTGAGGCCACAGAGGAAATGGGAGAAGGTGATGCTTGACCCGACTCAGCCCATGCCGGTGCTTCACTTTTTGGTGTGGAAAGAATGGCTGTAGAGTGTCAGAGGTGCAGAGTAAAGTATCAGAAAGGTGAGTTGAGTTGTGGCTTCATGAGTTTCATGAACCTTAATTAAAGTATTAGGTCTTACCTGGTTGTTATTTGTTAGTCTTTTGAAGTCCAATAGAATTTGACCTGGTTCTTCTAAACTATTGTATTGTATCTTTTTATTCAAACTGCCTCCTCGCCACCATTAATTTGAAGTCCACTTGAAAGCCCACCTGCAGACTGTAGCTAGGAGGCAGTGAAGATTGCATAGGGCAGCCAGAGCGGTGGGCCTTGCAATCAAATGAGCCCCAGTCCATAAAAACACATTAAAAGTGTTCAAGGCGCAGGAGTGACATGTCACTGACACTGACTTTATCCTTGAGAATTGTATGGTCTTATCTAAATTGTTCATCCACAACCTTTTGCTTCAATCATTCTCTTGAAGCACACGTGTAGACCTCTGGATGTAGACAATGAAGACCGTTGGGAATGCTTGGAGGCCAGCAAATGTTAGTGGAGGCCACATTAAAAACACACTCACTCCTCCAGAATGGAGTGCAGGTACCACTTTTTTGACCACTGTGCACTTTCTCTAAACTGTTTTTTGCCATTTTTGTTTCTTCTTTTATTTGAAACCAGCCTGATTACTTCAGGGTTCCACTAATCGTGTTGTCTACCATTTGGCCAAACAGAAGAAAGGAGCTGTAGACCATCAGGCCGAGCTATGCCGCTGTTTAAAATCACACTTGCTAAGGGCTTTTTACAAACGTTGTTATCCTCAAAGTCTATGGCTGCATGCTCAGCTTGAACAACATCTTGCTGTCCACCCACTTAAGCGCCCTTTTTTTAAGGCAATTGGGAACCCAATCAGCTACAATGATAAATCCTCTCAAAAGTATCCCTCTCCTACTCATGGCTGTGCACCATCTACATTTGAAATTAGGTTGAAATCCAACTTGTGCAGCCTTAATTCTACTCAACTAGATCCAACGCCAACTGCTGCCACTAGGATTGATTAACCCACTTTCCTTGAAAAGGATTTTAGCAATGCTAATAATAACATTGCTTGCCACAATACTGTTAATGTCGTCACCTCTGGTTCCTGCATGACTGAACCCCTCTGTAGTCTTGACTGCTCCCATGTTTTGACTGATGGTAGGCTTTTGTTAAAATTATGCTCCAATTTCAACCCCACTACTCTTGCCCTCAGTGACAAATGAAGGATTTGTGGGGACCTGGGCAAGATATATTTCGGGGGCCCCCTGTTTGGAACAACTTTGAATTTATTACCCTACAGTGATGCTAAGCAATAATGGATTATATGTAGGCCCGGGCAGAATTATAATTCCTCTTGTGGAATTTGGGTAACTTCGCGTTACGCTTGTAACGCGGAGTTCCTGCTAAATTCCGCCAATCGGTGCATGGCGGAATTATTCTTCCATTTGCGCTTCACAGAAACGACGAGAGGCGAGTGCAAGCGAGATTTGACAGGCCCTGGATCGATTTCCAGTCGCCACGGAGCCTTCCTGCACCATTTTATAACGCCGGCAGACGTGAGCGGTCTCGGTCAGAGAGGGCTGCCGTTTAAGTAGATTTGCTGCCTCTCTAGTAGATTTTCTACTCGAGCAGCAGCAAAATTAACTCGAAGGGCAATGCAAGGTGTCGTTCACGCTGAGTTTCAGTGCTCTCGCACTACCGGCTCAGATTTGAAGCGCAAGCAGAATTTTTTCTGCCAATTGGTAGAATTCTGCTGAATTTCACTGAGCTTTTCTGTAACTCTGCAGAATTCTGCGGAACGAAACTTTGCGAGTACCACCCACCCAAATATCTGAAACCTTCAGAAACAGTTGAATACTTGAGCTGCTTGGTGTTGGCCAGCCAAATAGTACTGAAAGAAAGCGTGAACCATTTCTTTTTGAGTTTGGATCGAATTTATTTTCACTTAAAACAAAAGAGAACCATATAACGAGAGAACAGAGAAGAATGAGAAAAAGGGGAGGTGGGACGGAGAGGTAGTAAAATAGTGGTGAAGACGTTAAATAGTTAGAGAGCGCTGTGTAGCTGAGAAAGGTGAGGAAAAGGCTGAGAGAGGTATAGTAGTAGAGATATATATATAGAGAGACAGGTGATACAAAGTATGAGACGGGGTTGTGTGAGAAGTGAAGTAGATGGAGAAGATATACAGGGAACAGGGAGATTAAAACAAATGAGCAATGAGGTACACGGGCAGAGATGAGGCATAGAGAGAGGATTGAGAGTGATAGATATAGAGATCAGCACAGAGACTGAGAGAAAGGCAAAGATATGAGTGAGAGGTAGAGAGAGATGAAGTTGAGTGAGATATGTCAGTGAGATATATTGAGAAAGAGGTAAGGTAGATAAAGGTGAGTTAAAAATTGCTGAAATCAAGAAAGAGGATGTAGGTACTTAGAGATATCGAGAAAGGGAGAGTGCTTAAGAGAGAGAGGTAAGGTAGAAGAGGTGAGGTAAAGTAAGGGGAGAGAAATGACAAAGAAAGATTATTTTCCAATTTAATTACCAGCAACTGTCTGAGATGTGAGGGTTAAGGCTGGACAAGCCAGGCATAAACACTAAGAGCCCGACTTATCACCGCTTTCAGCCACTGCAAAGTCACCAAATGTGCTTCACACCAGTGCAAAGTGCTGATTTAGGACTGTGACTTGGAAGAGAACTTGTATGAAACTGTGCCCTGGCCCTCTCCTTCTCTAATCACGAACCAAAAGAAGCAATTATTGCACTTTCACAGGCCAAAAACAAACCATTGTTTCTTTAAGCCTTATTCCACGGAGCCAGAGGTTGTGGTACTCGATCCTTGGCCCTGGAGGATGGACTATTATTTGAATGTGTGAGGAAACCCAGCAGATGTGCTGCAGACGAGAGAGTAACACTGAGGAGACACGCCCCTCGAGGAAACCTCCATAGATGCAGCACCGCTTAAGAGGGAGAGAAGCCAGCCGCATTTCCGGGATAAGGAGACAAAGCCACCCTGTTCACCCGAAGGAAGGAACCATCCGCTCCAAAGAGGGAGAAGAAGCCATCGAGCTGGAGGACAGAGTGACCTGCTGGTTTGCTACCTGTCCCAGCCACGCTTCCAGAGGAGCGTGGCTAACACAGATGCATGCCAGGATCCAGGCTGGCGGTTGGATGGAAAGAACTTTAAGGGGCACTGCTAATGATAAAAAGAGGAGTGAACCCTGTGAACTACACTGACTACAATCACTTGGTGCACTTGTTAAACGATATAAGGGAAGATCGTTTTTCTTCTGAGCATGAGTACTTGTGAGCACTAGTCCTCTATTCGAGGCACTCCTGTTTGTCTGGCACTGAGGAAAAGATGGTGGAGGCAATGAATTCAGATAAAACAAGATAGGTGACTTACCTGCATTGTTCTCCTTTATCTCGAGGACACTGGTGGGAAGACTCCTGAGCTAAGACCTGGAACAAGAGAACAGAAAAGGATACATAGTCCCGGAAAAACTAATATATATTCTTTGTCACATACTTGATAACAAAATAGAGAGAACTACAACTAACCTCTGTCTCACTCTGGATATATGCAAAGAATACCGTCAGTAGGGTCAAAGCAAGTTGGAATGGGCCCTCCAGAAGCATGAGTGTCTGAATGTTTCTGAACTCCGTCTTTGCTTTAGTCTTGGTTAGTGGACCTAAGTACCTGGCTTGCCTTGGCATCTTTCTAACAGCCTACCATTATTAAAAATATGTTGACCGCCGATTCATGACATAAAAGTTAAACCTGTTGCTTTTGTCACTTCTTACAACCTTTAGTTAAAAGCCTCTTTTTGCATGATCACCACTTTTTTGGACTGATGCTGCTGGTTTTTTGTGCACTGGGATTCTGCTAACCACGCCCCAGCGTATGTAGTCTGACCCCTAAAACATGTCAGAAATGGCTATACTCCGAATTGCCATATTTAACTTACCTATAGGCCCTAGTATCTGGTATAAAGAATACTCAGGGTCTGTAAGTTAAGTGTCACTAGTTGATTGTGGCACACATTGTGCCACCACCAGAGTGACAGTGCAAAACATGTGTACAGGCCTACCACTGTAGCCTGCCTGTTTAATATTAAAACTGCAAATTCGACTTGCCAAATTAAACCCTTTCAACAGGCCTATACCCTCCTTTTAAATATTCTTAAGTTACCCTTACGTAGGCTTTAAATGCCCATAGGGCAGGGAGATTGTATTTAAAAGTAGGACATGTAAAAAGTTGATGTTAAACAAGTCCCTACAGTGACAAGTCCCTAAAAGCTATTTTCTCTGTAGCATGGTTAGCTGTTCCATTGGAAGGCACTGGCCTACACTATTCAAGTCAATAAAGTTATCTCTGCCTACGAACCAGCTAAAAGTTAATTCTTGGACTTTTTAAAATATTTATTACAAACCCAATTAATTGGTAAAATCAGAATAGCACTAAATATTGTGCAAAAAGTACTCTAAAAAGCCACCTTTTACCTGCCTAAAGCCTCTGGAAACCCATTTTGATGGGCTTCCAAATGCCATGAACATATATAAACAAAGAGGTTGAGGCAATATTCCACCGCACCTCACCCTACCGTAGGGAAAGGTAATAGAGAACTCAAAAAAGTGCAAGACTCGAAAGTTCAACCTCTTTTAACTTTAAAAAATGGAAAAAGAAATTCCAACATTAATCTAAAGATATAGTTCGGCACTCGATTATTTCAAAGACCATGATATTTCTCAATATAATTATACTACACAGAACTCATAAAGTTAAAAAACTATTTAAATAACACAGATTCTTCATTGGGTGTATTTTTGAAAACAATTTCTCTTTATTCATGTCCTCAATCTTCTTCCATTAAAGATTAAGAGCGACAGTAGCCAATGCATTTCGTCCAAAAGGACTTCTTCAGGGCTACAAAATGCATATAAATACAAAAAACGTATTTTCAATTTATACCAACACATCTGATTATGTCACAGGTGAGGCAAACACTTTAATTTTAACATAAAATACATGAACAAATATTTAAAATTAGTGCAAACACATCTAACTATGTCGCAGATTAAACATACATATCAATTTACTCATACAATGAATGGAAGGAAGTCTAAAAACTCTCAACATATTTGGTTATAAATTCAATATTTCACATGATGGCCGTATATACACTCAGTTATTAAAGTTCAAAATTGTCTATATTACATTAACTTGCCCCGTCATGAAAACTATCATTTCATAAATTGATAATTTTAAGGGAGTTCTGTGATGCGTATATAACGTTATTTTGATTTTAACACATTATTACTGATCGCCTACCTTAATTAAAGAGCTGTTTTGGTTGAAGAAAGCTATCTTGACTTTATTTTGCCTATTTTCATGGGAAAAGTTTGTCTTGAATCCTGTAAAATTCAGATAATTTAAAGCCCTCATTTAAAAAATCATCATTCAAGATACATTGATACGAGAAGATGACTTCAAAAGAGGAAAGAAAAGGAAAAAATATAAAGGTTTAGGTATTATGTGATCATACCTGTAGTAAATGACGAGTCATTTTAAGATTGATTATCGTAGATTTTATGTTTCTTATGACCTAAAGGGGAATGATTTTAAGTTCGTGATTTGATCACGTAGAAATTTAATGAAAAAATGATGTACATTGCACAAAAAATAAATATAAAGGACGAATTAGCAAGAACCAAGTAAAACTCCCTTCCCAAAAGGATTTTAAATCACATTGATGGTCAGTAGCACTGAAAACTGAACTATCATGTTTATTAGAAGGGTTTCCAAGGGGCGAAAAAGTCAATGAATGAAAAAAATTCATTGCGAGTAAGAAAATTATGGAACTGCCATATATGATGCAGCCAAATGACTCATGTAGATAAATACAGTATGTGATTAGACTTAAAACGTACGCATTTATAGTAAGTGACACTAAAAACTAAGGGGCACATTACGATACCCGGCGTAAATAACACCGCCAGGCATGGAAGCGTCAAAAATCCGCCCGCACACACCGCCTGAACACCGACCACGCCATTACGATTACACAAACCGAATACCGCCATCGGCGGAAAAAGCACACAAAATACCGCCCGCCAACGTCCGAGTCGGAGACAAACCGCCCGCCACGGACGGAAACACGCACGACAACACAAAACCGCCCGCCCTCACGGCCGACACACCGCACGTGAGATTACGATCGCACCGACATGAGCGCGGAAAAACCACAAATATACCGCCCGCCAGCGCAAACAACGCCGATGAGAATCGACACGGCAGAAGCCATGGCGCCCACGTACCTGCACAGAAACCATCCGCACACAAAACCAATAGCACACAACATGGCCAACAAGTCCACACAGCAAGGCACGCACAAATACACAAGCACAGTACATATCCCGAAAACATCCCCCCGGACAAACAAAAAATACAAAGGCCAGAACCCCAGACACAACACACCTGAAAACAACAGACCATGAGGACACACCCACATAGGTGAGTACAAAAGCAGCACTCCCACAGACCACAACCCCTTGCTACATTGCAAACCAGAGAGGAGAGGAGAGGACACAGTGACACAGCAAGGACAGCAGCACACCACAGAAACGCACACATCACCACCACCACCACCACCACCACCACCAAACACCGGCACCACAAACCCCCTGCACATTACACAACACACACCGCACCAGCACCACAAACACCATGGCACCACAAAGGATGCCCAAGTTCACGCCCATGGAGCTGACGGTCATGGTCGACGAGATCATCAAGGTGTACCCACAAATCTATGGGAACATGGTCCAGCACACACCACTAGCCACCAGAAACAGAATGTGGAACCGGATCGTAGACCAGGTCAATGCAGTCGGGACCCTGCCCAGGAACAGAGTCGAGATCAACAAACGTTGGAATGACGTAAAGAGCCTGGTCAAGAAGAAGGAGGGCAAAAACAGAGAGCTGGCTGCCGTCACTGGCGGAGGGAATCCCGCGCTCTTTAAGACCTACAAAGCGTGGGAGGAGAAGGTGCGAGTCGTAATCCATCCGGAGATCCTCGCCGGATTAGCAGGGGAGTGGAGGCTGGTAAGTACAAACTAATGTATACCAGCACACCGCTATGTACTCACATGCACTACCACCATGCCACAGCTCCCAGGGACAAACACCCCCATGTCCAGCACACAATACACAACACATCACACACACATGCAACAGACACCACCACACACAGCCCAAACAGAACAACTGTAAGATGCGTGGGGACATGTGTACACTCAGCCAGCCACGTAACCACCAACAGGTCCCCAAATATGCCAGAAGCGCCACAACGAGCACCCACCACACCCATGTGTCCGCCACAGCTGCACTAACCGACAAGTAACAGGTAAGTGGCAGGAACACAAAGTGCAGTGGGTGGGACGGTGGACAGCCCAAGTACAACACACACCAGGCCCCTAGTCCCACAGCACAGCAAGGAGGAGCATCCCCCCACCCCACAGCCACGTGTCAGCCACCGCAGTGCACAACGACAGCCGAAAGGCAGACATCACGGTCCACAGCAATCGGTGTCAGTGGGTGTCCAGCCACCCCACGACCCACAACACCCCCACCCCCACAGACCTGCAACATGGAGCACCCCCGCTTAGAACCATGTGGCATCCAGTACAGTGCACGCACGAACAACCTGCAGGTGGGAAACTGGACAGGGCTGGATTACTGGAGGCATGAGGACCGGAACACGACCAACACATGGGACATGTCACGTAGCAGACGAACACGCAGCACCGCCCACCGTCACGAACAAGTGAACAATGTGCACACGGACATGAACAACAGACTCACACCCCACATGACCCATCACAGACATAGCAACACCCAAGGAGCCACGTCTGCATGCACAGGCCACACTGAATATAGTACCACACGGCAGACACTGTGCAACTCATCACACACAACCGAAACACCATTGAAGTCCTGTCCATGTAGCCCCAACTGCCTGTCAACCACACACCCCACAACTACGCCTATGTAAGACAAACAACACTAGACGCAACAGAGCGGAACAACATATATGCACACGAACACCACTGAACCCATCAAACACACAGACACACCATGCACAAACAACATACCATCCATCCCATCCGTCAGCCCCAGTCTCATGAAAGGCATGTCATCCGCACAGCTGCCACACATACAGCAGTCACGCTAAGATACATGCCCATGACCAACCATGTGCCAGAAGTCAATGAAGTGCACGACACACTGTGAGCAACAACACACAACATGGGCCACACCCCCCGAGCACTGCAGTGATGCACATGGCACAGGGCAGCACGCACACCAAGGAGATGGGACAACTGCAATACGTTGGCTGGCACACAACCATCACTCACTCATAACGATGCGTCCAATGCCATGTCCAGTAATCACAACAGACAGCAAATATGCAGGCCATGTCAAGCATGCACACACCTCAAACCATGCACTGTCATGCTGCCACAACACATGTCACGTTCGGCACCCATGGCTCACAGCATGTACCTCAAAAGCATATTCCCTCCCAAATGCGAATCTGGGGCATGGCCCCCATGTTGCCATATGCGTTCCTAAGCGTTCCATTTGAACCCCAAAAGCATATTCCATCCCAAATGCGAATCTGGGGCATGGCCCCCATGTTGCCATATGCGTTCCTAAGCGTTCCATTTGAACCCCAAAAGCATATTCCATCCCAAATGCGAATCTGGGGCATGGCCCCCATGTTGCCATATGCGTTCCTAAGCGTTCCATTTGAACCCCAAAAGCATATTCCATCCCAAATGCGAATCTGGGGCATGGCCCCCATGTTGCCATATGCGTTCCTAAGCGTTCCATTTGAACCCCAAAAGCAAAGTACAAACCAGACCCAGGATGGGCCAGGAGCCCGCATACACCAGAGTCACAATAAGTAGGGGCACAGCAACACACCCATCGGCATGGCCAATCCGTCCCATGCCACATGTGCACAGCACACAGTCCCATTACCAAGCACACACAACTACAGATGCTACAGCCACACACACGCCTCCGGGAAACCCATGTACGAGATTGCACGAACTGTCAATGTCAGACGACAAATACATACTTCGCCAGGTGCAACACAATAACTAATCTCATTCTCTCCACAGGTGACGAACTGCTGGATGCTGGGGATGGAGCCAGCAGCCAGCACAGCCAGCCTACAAGCCCCCAACGAGGACACACGGATCTGGAGGATCTGTCCTCCTCCTCGGACACGGACAACGAAGCAGGCCCATCTGGTGTGGCAGGGCCCAGCCGCTCCCCAGGACCCCTCCTACCCACCAACCCATCATCCAGGGCTGCTGAACATTCACAGCCCCCTGCTGCCACTGTCGTTGCGGCCACACCCACGGTCATTGTGGCCACTACCACTGCCGCAACCGCCACCATCGCCGCACCGACCACCACCGCCGCCACCACCGCCACGTCTCCGCTGGCACCAGCCCCAGCGCAGGTGGTGGCCCGGACGACTGGATCCACCCTGGGAGCCACAGCGAGGACCGTGGTGAGCAATGTGGCTAGTGGGCAGGCCGGTGGCAGCAGGACTGGTAGGAGGAGCAGGGTCAGGGAAACGCCAGCCTCCCCTGGGAGCCATGCCCTGCCTCACATGGCCAGAGTCCTTGGGGCCTATGAAGAGGCCCAAGGACAATGGGTCCGGTCTGCCTCAGACACGCGTGAGGTGCTGGGGGTGTTGAGGTCCATGGACGCCCGTATGGGCCAAATCGTGGACCTCATGGGACAGCTGGTGGTGGCGGTGAGGTCACAGCCAGGGACAGCAGCTCCCCCTCCGCCACCACCTGCCGGGGCGCAGGGTGGAGCAGCAGTGTCCAGTTCCCCTGCGTCCACAGCCAGTGATCACACCTCAACCACCAGCATGTCGCAAGCAGGCACCCCCCTCGCAAACGTGGAAGGGGCCGTCCGAAGAGGAAACAGATCTCCCGGGAGGACTTCGCACGCTCCAGTCGCAAGTGAGGCAGCCAGCCAGCCTTCCGCCAGCCTTCCTTGACCAGCCACTGCATTGACCTGGACTACGATCCCACTCCACACAGCCATCTGGATGGCATGTGTCTGTTGGACTATGGACATAGAACCAGTGGGTACACCCTGATCATCACGCAGCCATGACCGACAGCTCATTGTCACTGCACGCACCACTTTTGTCATCACCTTACACACAATCACATGTCACAGTTTGTAATAAATGCACCTTTTTCACTAACTGCTGTTTGTGCCCTGTGTTTTATTTGTACGGAATACAACGGCCACCTTGGGCGGAAAGGCACCTGATGCGTGGCATGGCAATTGAATCCGGAGGGCCTGTAGGGACCTAGGGGTGGGAGACAGAACAGGAGCACATTCAATGAGTGTGTCACACACCCATCACACAGTACATGTCAACAACTACAAGCAATGTACACACATCGCACAGAGCAATAGGGCACAATGCCACAGCCACCAACAGTGGCATACTACCCTGGCCATGGAGCGTTGACACACAGCACGCAGTGAACAAACGGCCACCCTGACACAGCACACACACACCTGCACAGATACAGCCACATCAGCCGTCGTACATGGACACTCACCGTCAAGTGAAGTAGCGGGCGATGAGCTGCTGCCGCACATTACCAGCTTCCTCCTCTCCGCTGTCCTCCTCACTCGAGCTGTCCTGGTCTGCGGGCTGGGGCCCTGGTTGATCTCCGTCATCCACGATGAGGGGGATCTGCTTCCGAATGGCCAGATTGTGCAGCATGCAGCACGCCACCACTATCTGGCACACCTTCTGTGGGGAGTACGCCAGCGCACCCCCGGTGCGGTCCAGGCACCTGAACCTGGACTTGAGGAGGCCAAAGGTACGCTCGACCACACGTCTGGTCCTCCCATGTGCCTCATTGTAGCGATCGTCTGCTGGGGTGCGAGGATTCCTCAATGGACTGAGCAGCCATGCCCCATTCGGATACGCAGAGTCACCTGGGTGTGAGGAACACAGAGAACCGTTGCTAATCCAACTGGACAGGGGACAGCATCGCACAGCCAGCACGCTACACCACTCCACATACTCACCGACAATACAGGCACGATCCTGTTGCATATTGGACATCAGTCGTGGCAAGATGCTGTTGCGCATTATGTGTGCGTCATGGGCCGAGCCTGGGAACTTTGCACACACGTGGGTGAACACCATGTCCGCAAGGCACACCACTTGCACATTCAGGGAGTGCGTGTGCTTCCTGTTGCGGTACAGGTGCTCAGTGGCCTGTGGTGGAACAAGGCCGACATGTGTGCAGTCAATGGCTCCAACGACGTGTGGGATTCTGCCAAGGGCATAGAATGCACCCTTCACTGCCGCCAATTCACGAGCCCTGGGGAAGCGGATGTACCTGTTCCGGTACAGCATCATGGCTGCCAGTACATCCCTCAGCACTTTGCTGAACATGGGCTGGGACATCCCTCCTCCAATGCCCACTGTGTGCTGGAATGACCCAGTGGCGAAGAAATGCATGGCGGCCATCACCTTAGCCGTGGGGGTGACAGCAGTCGGATACACCCTGCGGGGACGGAGATGGGGTTCTAACATGGCACACAGTCGATGCAGGGTTGGCCTGTCCAGCCGAAACTTCCTAATAACCTCTGTATCGTCCATGTCCGCCAGCAATTGGTATGGGCGGTCAATGTTCGGTCTCCGCCTAGGGACAATGGCAGAGGACACATGTCAAAGCAACACGACACATGGCAATTTCGCATACACATCACTGACATGACTGAGTAAGCACAGGAGCCACAGCCCAGCTGTCAAGCTGGGACGGCACGGCCACAATACACTTACACAGGTCTCCCAACAATGGCAATGGCTAGTGATACAAACCACTGCCATGTGCATGCACATGGGGATCTAGGCCCCAATGACTTGCGGGGCGTGCTGATGGGGACTGACTGCATATCCGTCAAGCGGCAACGCCACGGCAACATGAATGTCTGCTGAGCATGGAACTGCTTCCGCGGCTGGATGAGTATGGCACACGACGACGACGATGTGGGCACAGGCTGAGCGGCCAAAACAAGTGGGACCTGTGGCACGAGGGGATATGAGACAGTAGTAGGTGTCAGCACTGCACCCTATGTACAGCACTGTACGGATCACACCTCCCGAAACATTGACAGGTGTCCACATTGACAGCCCCATGCCAAGACGGCTGTGTGCTTGCAGTCACACGTCACAGGTGAGAGGTTACATTGCACGTGCCAGGTGGCAGACGTACACAGTGGGAGCTGGCATGTGTGTGCATGTGTCTCCTGTTCAGGATCCACCAGATGGGCGCTGACTCTGTACTGAGCATTGGACACAGCATGTTCCGTGGAAGGCTTGTGTGTGTGGGATGGTGGCACTGGATGTGCCTCCGTTGGGTGGGGGGCCATGCACAGGGCGGGTACGTCGATGATTGCGCATTGTTGGTCACGGTGGGTGCACCAACTGAAGATGTGTTGCCCTGTGTTCAATTCCTATGTCCGCATGATGATGGACTGTAGATGTGGGCAGACTACACATTGGTCGATGTGCTGTCTATATGCATGTGCCTTCACACCAGGCACAGCTGCCCCTGCACATGTGACCCCTGCTGGACTCGCTGCTGGGTCTGTGGAGCTGATGCACCTTCTGCGCGTGGGGCGGACAGCTCTCCTCACTTCCCTCATTGCGCATGTCATGACTTTGCCGCAGGTGACATGGATCATGGAGGGCCCACATGTACGCGTGGGTAGGCTACACATGATTGTACACTGGTCGCCACCCCCAGTCAGTGTTTCGAATGGGAAGGTTGTCGTGCTGGTGGTATGTTCGTTGTGGCGGATGGGCGGGCCTAGGTGCGGGCTTACATTCCGGACATGGGGGGGTAGTTGAATTGGTGACTAGTTGCAGTACACACGGGACACGTCTCTTCCTTTCCACATCTGGGTCATCCCTTGTACTAACTGACAGTGATACAGTCATCTTCGCCCCAGCCCTCATGTCCTCCCCTCGCCCCCCCAATATGCATGCTCACCTGCGAGGCTAGCGCTTGCACAGGCAGCCCCAAGCTCGCACCAGAGAGGGCAAGGAGTGTATGTGTGGGTCCAGTTGCACGAGTGGGCTGTCTCAGGGTATGATGTGTTGCGGGACGCCGTCCACCTGCGTGGTGCCCCAAATGGAGACCCGGCCTGCATGGACTATGCATCACAGTCTTCGCCTTCCGGATCCGCCACCTGCGACACCCAGTGGCTGTGGCTGCCCTTGCGGCCAGGCCGCGTCCGTCTGTGGCTGATGGCCCACACATTCACTCTTTGGCCTCTCTGGGGAGGGCTCGGGGGTGGTGGCGCACGCGCTTGCACTTAGTCGCAATGGCATGTGGCGTGGTTGGTATGATGGGCAATGGATGGGATGGTGCGAGCCACCTCCCGTGACGTCAGTGCTGCTCGTGCTGTGGTGCGTCCCCCATACACTTCCATGTGACTTGTGCCATGCTAGACGTTGAGGTTCTATTGCCTGCGTGATATGACCAGGAGGAGCGCGAGGAGACCTCTCACACACCATGCTCCACTGCCATCCCGTGCCCTGTATCGCCTGTGCGGATTGACTATGTTGGGGTTACACCTGGTCGACTGGGGCTGTGTGTGCCTTGTCAGGGGCATGGCGGGCGCACAACAGGATCCAGCTTGTCCACAGAGGGTGGGCTGAGGTGCGCCTGGTACCGCTTTGTACGTGTGCCCGGCTGCTATGCACACACGTGTTCACTCCCCCCCGACAGGTGTCCTCTCACAATGCCCAGGGAAGCGGTGGTGTACTGTTCACGACCCCTCCCAACACGGCGTGCTCCAACTTGGCATGTGCGCATCTACCCGTCGCACCCACCCACCTGAGCACTGCGTCCATACGACTTCACACGACACATGTGTGTCTTCCACAGTAGTGCTACTCATTTGCGTTGACATCCAATACCAGTGGACTACATGGTCATGTCACGACTGCCGTGTACTTCACATACTCTCATCCTCTCTCATTCGTACTTGTGAAATGAGTCAGCGGAGACAGTTTTGGTTTCAAACATTATATTGAGTCTTCTGTCCTCTGTGATGCAGTATAGTGGACACTACTGGCAGCGGAATACATGTTGAGGATATACTGAGCATGATTGCAAATGGGATAGGGTGTGGGGTTACATGTGATTGGCTGTTGCATGTGGGATGTGGGCTTCAGAGTGACATCTGCTTGGCCAAGGCTGTGCTAATGTACATTTACGTATAGCTGCGGAGCTGCGGACTTTGACACAGACGGTATACATGTAGCCTACCAGACCGCTTGGCATCATGGGCACAGTCCATCTCAGTTCCATGTGACAGGTTTGCTGCGGTTGTTCCTCATGCACGCGTGCATGTGAGATGACATCAGGGCATGTGCTTGCGTGCATGCAGCGGCGTGCCACTTGTTGTTGCACTGTGGTGGTTACTGGACATGTCACAGTCACTGGGGTCGTGTTGTTGTTGTATGCACTTGTCGTCCATGCAAAGGTCCTGGTATGGGATTCCCGGGGCGGGGGTGGGAGGGGTGCAGCACCCACAGACTCCAGGCGACCTATTCATGTCCACTGAGCGGTGTGTGTGTCCATGGGCGCTGGATCCATGTCGTGTCCTGGTTGTTCGTGCAGTTCCGTCCATGTGGGTGCGATACACAGAGCCCATGCCACTGCCTCCTACGATGCATGCGGTGTTCCTGGATGTGATGGGGAACAGTGTGCATGTCCCGGTCATATCCGATGTCATGGCGATGTCGTTGATGGTGTGGTTACAGTTGCCGGTCGTTTGGTATGGCTGTTGTGGTGGTGACTGGCCAGTCCGTGCGGAAGCTAAGCATGGGTGCGGGGTTGGACATCATAGGTCACTCGGGGAACCTGCGTTGTGGTCCGACGTATTTACAGGTTGTCAGGTATGCGATGCCGTCCAGCAGGGCTTCCATGTCATTGGTGGTGTACATGTTTGCCAGCCAATGAAGCGGATGGTGGCTGTCAAGGTGTTGTTCGTAGGTTGTCCCTTGGAGGACCATGATGGGGCATGCTGGGTGACATTCGATGTAGCTGTTCTCGATGATCCGTCGTGTGGAGGCACAGTGGTCCCATTTCAGTGCGGGTGCGATGTTGGCCACATACGCCATGCCCCCATAGGCAGAGCAGGCCCTGTCGTGTGCGTCCAGAGGGAGGAGTAGTGGTAGCAGGTCCGCCTTCAGACATGCCGGGTTGGAGAGGCATATCTCGACGGGATGCTGGTAGGGACACCTCCGACAGTAGAAGACGGGCATGACGCAGCTGAACAATGTGATGCGGTAAGTCAGTCGGTAAGTTACGTTCAGCAGGGACAGGAGATCGCATCCCAATGTATGGAACAGGTTGGTTTTGTACAGCTTGAGCTGTTCGGCGTAGTTGGGTAGGTGTGTTGCGGTTGCCATTTCGCAGCGGTTCGTTGAGGTGGCGTGCTCCGGCTGTGTGTGCAGTCTGCAATGTGCACGCTCCGGGGTTGCTGTGAGCTCTGTGTAGTCGTAGGGAGACAGGACTTGTGTTCTGTTGGCTTGTTTGGAGGACACGGGCCCTCTTCCCACATGCTTCTCAGACAGTTCAAGGTCAGTGCTGTGTGACTCCTTCCAATTAACTTGCATGTGGCCGACATGGGGGAGTGTTTTCTTCTTTCTTCTCCCATCAGTTGTGTGCTTCTGTGATATGCGCTATCTGCCCTGTGGTCGGTCTCCTCGGCATGCCTGTGTTGGTCTATTCTTGGACAATGGCTGTATTCACCGGCTTCTGTCGTAGGGCTGTGGTTTCGGAGTTGGAATGGAAGGTCATTCAGTGCTGTCTGCTCTCCCTTGTGTGGGCGGCAGGCTGCCTTTCCGCTCTGCGTTGGGCCTTGTGTGTGAATGTTATTCTTGGGCCACCTGTTGTCGGTCCCCGGGCTCTTTGGTGTTCCGTTTTATATGTCTTGTTCATATGTGCAGGGTGGTATGGGTGTTTCTGTGTGGTACTGGCGTTCCTCTTCCCGAAGGGGCCCTGCTTCTCCTAGTTGGTGTTGCCGCCGCTGTGTGCTACGCCATGTTTGTTACACTGGGGTGTGTCCTGCTGTTGCGTGTCTTCACTGACATGTGTGCGTCGGTTGTGTGGCGTTGGGTGTTGTCCGTGAATTGGGCGTTGGGGACATGTCTGTGGCCGGCCTGTCACGTGTCATGTGCGTTCGGGGTGGGGCTGATGTGTGTGCTGCTTAGTTGTGTCCCTGTGTCTGTGTGCGACGCATGCATGGCGCTGCGGTTGGCCTCTGCGTTGTGCGCATGTGTGGCGGCGTCATCGGCGCTTTGGGGCCGTGACGGGGTGGTTGGTTCCTAGTCCCAGGTGGTGTGTACACATGTGTTCTGCGATGTTACGATTTGGCCTGTGTGTCATATGTGGATGCGATGGTGGATGTGTTGTGTACACGCGCTGGTGGGGGGTTGTCCGCTTTTTCCGCCCTTGCACTGTGTGCGCTGTTTGCGTGCACTTGTTGTGTGTGTGCCTACCTGCGTCTCCGCGGTACGTTGCGTCCTTGGTGGTGCATCAGCAGAAGCATGGGGAGGGCCTGCAGTGCTGGATTCATGCTCGGGGAGCCGCTTCTTCGTTGTCCGTGCTCTGCGTCCGTGTTACCGCCTCTCTTTCACGTGCGGTGTCTCTTAGCCGTGGGAGCCGTTTGTTTGCGGCATCGTAATTTATGCGCCGGGCGGGACGTGTTTCGTCGGACGGTGTGTGTCAGTTGTGCTGCGCCGCTACGTGAACGGGCGCACTTTGATGGCGGACGGTGTTGCTGGCTTGCCGGCGGTGTTTGGTCTACTTTTCGCATCGTAATTGGGCGGGCGTGTGGACTGCTGCGTGCCGGCGGTAACTGGTGCTTTTTGCATCCGCCAGCACGGCGGTGGTGCTTCCGCCCGACATCGTAATGGGCCCCTAAGCTGTCACATTTATTTGAAGGATTCCCAAAAGGCATGGGAGTTAATGAAGTAAATAAATGTATTGCGGGCAAAAATATTATGGAACTGCCAAGTATAATTCAGTCGAACAGCGACTTATATTAATGGGTACGGCATGTAATTGAACTTGAGATATACGCACGGAGTTGTCAAAAATACCTCAAATTGACATATTATAACCAGAAGTAAAGTTGTGATAACATCATGTGCAAAAAAACACAATTTCTAAGCGAAAGAAAAAACAATTTTGGCATGAATTTATTTTAAGAAGGCAACTCTTTCACAAGTTAATTTAAAAACACATGGCATGTTATGACCAGAGTTTGAAATATATAGTAGAATCATGCACCCAGGGCCAAAGTTACTCATGATAAATTCGATGAGGATCAGAAATAACCCTGGGCGAAGTTCGCGTAGCCGCGCTATGCGAGGCTAAGCGAAGCGGCACAAAAACTCCGCAACGCTACACGGAGCTACGCGAGCATGCGGAGTTGCTACTTTCCGCATGCTTGCGTGTGCTCGCGTATGCTCACGAGATGTTTTTGACGTTCGGCAACGCAGATGACGTGTTCGGGGGAAATATCGCGCGAACTTCACCACCCGGTCGCCAATGGGCGCGGCCATCTTGTTTTCCTATTCTTTGCATGGTTCTGGGGCCTGTTTTTCAATCCCTCCCCAATCTTTTCAATCCTTTGTTTTTTACACTGTTTTTCTGATCTTTTTTATTTATTATCTATCCCTCTCTGTCCCGAGGTGTATATTTTGCCTTTTATTTCTACTTTTACTGCGTTTTTTTTACTTTTTTC
Source organism: Calotriton arnoldi (assembly GCA_963921515.1). Lineage (NCBI taxonomy): Eukaryota > Metazoa > Chordata > Amphibia > Caudata > Salamandridae > Calotriton > Calotriton arnoldi. Next base: position 783,508 of record CAWUFW010003592.1, read on the forward strand.
TACTGTTTTATATTACTTCCTTTTTTACCCTCCTACTTCTTCCCCTGACTTTATTTTCTACTGCTAACATTTTCTTTTCCGCCCCCCGCCCACCCCAGAACCATGGCTAAGGGTACCGGCTCCAAGGGCAAGGCGCCTGCGCCCAAGAAGAGCCGCCTTCCTTGTGGCAGACTGCGCCCGGAAGGGGTGCAGGCCCGGTCCCTTTTTAGCAAGGCGGAGGTGGCCGCCCTTCTTTTTTTTGTGCAGCGCCACCTCCCCTTGACTTTGGCAGCAGGCGGCAGGCCTGGCTCCGGGTACGCTACCCAGGAGCAACACCACCGGTGGGCGAGGGTGCGCCGGCCACTGTTTCGCTGCTCTGGGGTCTGGCGCACCCATAACCAGCTGACCCACCGGTGGTCAGACATCTTGGACCGGGAGCAGGACCTGCTGGACCTGCTAGGTGTTGAGGTCGTGGGGCTTGGTGAGTATCTAATACTAGTAGTATTGTGTGTTCTCTAGACTGTGTTACTGTTATTGCGAATATAATTTTTTTCCGAATAGCAAGAATGCTGCTGCTTACATTGCAGGTAAATTACGTTTAAAAATCTTCTGTGATTGTTATTCTTCCAGACACAGGTGCTCGGCGCTACTAATCTTACTTGTTTGCAACTTTGCGCTCGCTTGGGCTGATTATGTAAGAGTTTACTTTAGAGAACTTAAGTTAGGTAATGCTAGAGAGACTCTAGTCCTTCCTTCGTCCTCCTGTCACTAAGATAGTGGTGGATTGATAGGTAGTTTAGTTACTTAGTATTAGTTGGTAATTTTTTAGCGGTCTGCGTGACGCATCCTCTGTCACGTCACGTGCTGCTGAGTGCTGCTTACTCCAGTCCTTAGTAGAACCTTTTGTAGTTTGTTAGTGAGTGAGTAATAGGCTTAGCAGAACGTCAGCAGCAACCAACCATGAATTTGGTGTATGCAAAAATGTATGCATGCGTCCTCCATCTATGCATTTTGAGGACTAAAATAAATGGAAATGCAGACTTAGTGAACGATTGGCCCATCTGGAATAGGTGGGCTAGGTCAGGTGGTACTTAGGCTTAGGATTCTGGAATCAGAATGGAACACTGGATTAGTGTTCATAAATAATAACTAGGCGGTCCGCGAATCCCGCGATACTACTAGTTGATCAGATTAGATAGGTCAATTTTATTGCAATTGTTGTTTCCAAAAATGTTTTTTGGAGCGCTTTTTAAAATATTTTATTTGTTTCACACCAATCATCAATGTTTGTCTCTTTCTTTATTATATCTTACATGATCAGCACCCAGGGGCAAGAAGACGGGGTCAGAGTTGGTGGGAGCAGCTGGACAACAAGATGCCTCCCAATCCCAGGGCCAGGACCGCTCCTCTACCGAGGGCTCTGCTGCTGGCCCCAGTAAGTCCTCCGGTTGTTAATATTAATAATTATATTTCCCTAACTTTTACTGCACCTTATTTTTTCCGAACTATTACTTCCGTTTCCTAATTCTATTTTTTACCAAATCTTCTTCGATCTAGACTATCTGTTTCTAAATTCTTGTTAGTTGTTATCCCTGCCTCTAACTGGCTCTGCTCTGACTCTCTGTACTACTACTATATTAGTCTGTCTGTTGCTAAGCTTGCCCAGTTGGCCACTCTTTATTTTTATTTAAAAGGTTTTAAAACTCAGATTCACCAATAGCTCTAGCCACTGAGTCCAGTCCTTTGGGTTGTCCTCTTCTAGTCTTCTTAATCTTGAGAGGCTTTTCGACAATTCCCACCAACAAAATGCCCAACCAGATATTTTACTATTTTTGATAGGATAGGACATACTACTACTAGTGTCTACTCTACTCTAGTACCCGATTTGTACTAGTGATGTATGTGGTATATATATATATATATATATTTTAACTTTTTTTTCAATCTTGCTAGTGAAAAAGAATAAATAGGGGGAGGTGTATATGGCATCTAAAAAATGTGTAATGTTTTTTCTAGGCGTACCGACCACCAGTGCCGGGGCCAGCAGCGGGGCAGGCGACGCCAGCCAGGAGGGAGCAGTGGATGCGGCAGCTGCCACAGGGGTGGGTGAGCCAGCAGCAGTGGTGGGCGGTGGTAAGTTATACTTATATTCCTTACTTATTGACAGTAGTTACACACTCGCTAGTCGCTGTAAGGGTGTACACTGTATGTTGAGAGAGACTAAGTTGTTGTGAACAACGGTTAAAGAAGACACCCTTTACTTAGCATTAGAGCAATAGCATTAGCGGTGGGGGTAGTAGTTGAGTAACTAATGGCCTCTTCTATCTGACTTCAACTCAGCTGGGAAAGTTTTATGGAGAAGACTGAGAGTCAGATGACCTTGATGGATGGGTTGAACGAAAAGGGAAAGAAGGATGGAAGGAGGAAGGACGGGCGAGATGTAATATATATGACTGGCAGAGAAGGATACGTGCCACGTGGGATGCATGCATAGGTGGTTGATAGGAATCAGAAGCATGGGTGGTTGAAGGATGCGTGAAAGGTGAAAGAAAAGATGCCTGCCTGGGTGGATGAAACTGTATGGGTGATAGCAAGAATCCTCTGGGGTGTTTCATGGGTCAAACTCAAAGGCAAGCAAGGAAAGAAGGAAGGACGCATGGGTGGTGGTTTGAAAAAAAATAATAAATGTTTGTTGTTGTTGAAACAAACTAAGGTTTGTTGAGAGGATAAGAAGAATGATAGACATGTTTACTTTGAATGGATGGATGCCTGGATGGTATTCATCATAGCATAGGTGGAGACTGTCACTGAATGAAGAGTCTTTGAAAAGAATGTAAAAGGAAATAAACTGCGCCAGAGTAGCAAAGCCAAGGAGAATAGAAGTTGTATTTTCAGAATACTACACACACACAAAGATACAGGACCTATACTCATCAAAAGAAATCTAGCTGTAATGGGGGATACCCAGGTGTATAAAAACTGCCCTCACACACAGCAAGCTGTGTCATGCTTCATCATAGGGATGCTGACACACCCCGCGCTAGCCAACGCTGGGGTGGAGCAATAGGGAGGGGTGGACAAAACAACATAGAATGAACACCTCTAGAGGGGGATCAAAAAGTGAGGGAAAAGAAATAGCGCAGAAAAGATGTGATTAAAAACAGGTAAGAGCAATCCTAATCATAGCTTTATTGCTGGACACTCTCCCTGGATTTAAAATATGGGTCTATCCGTTAGACCTGTGGATGGTGGTAATGTGGCCAATAATGGGTCACTTACCCCTCCACTCTGCTTTATATGTCGACATGTTTCAGCCGTATGAGGATTTAGTAAATTAGTACACCGGCTTTCATCAGGACAATCCTCAACTGATCCCTGTTATACTAACCCGAAAACTCAAAGTGTGGAGAACAGGTCAGGAAGAAACAATCATTCAATTGTTATAAAATCCGTGTGGAACCGAGTTTGCTGTGGAACCCAGCTTGAAAAGGCGTCAGAGTGAGAACAACTCCCTGTAGTCACACTTTCATCAAGGTGAGTTGTTGCCTGACTTAGTCGTCACTCTCGGCACCGAATACTCCCTTGACTCACAGTAGTTTGCAAGCACAGCATATATTTTGTGTATGTATCTTATCAAGCGCCTCCCTCCGACTCCGAGGCCCACTCACTACCTATGTTAATTTATTTTCGACTGTGTCAGCCTGCCAAGGGTGGCCTATCGGATGCATGGTTGGTTACACAATCAATCAAAACAAAGTACCTCATGTCATCCCATATATATAAGCAATGATCATTTGGATCAGATATCATCTGCCTTGTTGTCGTAGTTAGGGCAGGGTGAAAGTGAAATTGAGCAGTTGCCCTGGCCTTGATGTAACAGAGTATGGCCAGTGCCACCCATAATAGAAAAAATAAGATGATTGTGTAGTCAGCTTCCCCACCTGCAGACAGTAGTAAATAAAAATAATGTGAGTCTGCGTCACAAGTATGTTTGTCTTGGGCGCAAGCTGACTGAGCTGGTATGCCGGCTACAACAAGGTTACTTAATTTAGCTAAACAAGAGAGAAGAAGAAAACTGGTGTACTCGAGTCCATAGATACCACAAATGTTATGTACTGTGCTTGCTAGTGCTACTATGCCACTATGTGTAGAATTAATTTAGTGTTACTGTTTTGCTAACAGTATTGGTTACAATAGTCTTTTTTCTTTTTGATATAGCTACTCCTTCCCAACCAAAAGCAAAACCAGACAGGAAGGAGTTGGCAGCCATGGCCCGACGCCGGAAGCTTGAGGCCATCCGCAATGAATATCGGTGGCTGGTGGCTCTGGCGGAGGAGGAGGAGGTGGCAGCAGCTGCAGCCTCCTCCAATGCCCCGGGCCCCAGCCAGGTTCCTCGAGTGGTACGGCGCCACGGTCTGGCAGCCGCCCACCGCACTTCATCCAGCACTGCTGCCCCCCCTGTGGATGCAATTGTCGGGCTTTCAGCGCCGCATGCTCCTCCGAATGGCGCGCCTAGAGGAGCAGGTAAAGGAGGTCCTGGCGATTAACCGGAGACTGCGAGCCCGCCGATAGAGATCCCATTGGATTGCCCCTTTTTATTCCTTTTTTGGTGGGTGGGCATTGGGCTACATTGGGGAAAAGTTGGGGTTTATATATTTATGGACAATTTTATTTTTGAATTTTATTTAACGGACATTGGTTGGACTCTTTATCTTTTTGGACATTGGTTGGGGTTAGGGAGAGGGGTGGGTCAGGTGTTGTGGGATTTTTACATTAGTTTATTTTGTTAGGGGATTAAATTATATTTATACTTAAACTTTACATACAATGTAAATGTTTTGTGGGGGGGTTACTCTTTTAAGTCACACGGTTTCCTTCCTTTGCTGCTGCAGGGCCGCAGCCAGTTTTTGATTTAAATAATCTGCCAATTTTGTAACACACGAACAGATAGATGCGGTACCCTCACTGAGTGACTTGTCCTACTAGTACTGTCAGTCTCTCCTCCTAGTCTATGCAGTCTGCAACTACTGGACTCAAGGGTGTGGGTGTGTGAATTAATGAATTAATTTCCATTATTAATTATGCCTCCCCCAAACTTCTTCTCTTACCTGTGATTCATGTTTAAACTTAGGCACAGCGATGGCTGCATGGTGATGATGGTTTGGTTTCCCAAGATGCCATGGTTGTGGTGGTAGTACAGTATACACTGGCAGTAGCATTTGCAAAAAAATAAAATGAGACAGTCAGTTGCCTGAGAGAGACTATGGAAGGAGTAGTAGAACGAAGTAAAATAAGACATATTGGTGGCGGGGATAGCCTAGTACAACAAGTTACAAACTGTAGTTGACTCGAGTCACTCGACCCAAGCATAATCTTTAGTGCTGTAACTTAGGAGGGGGATGATGAATCCAATCGATGCCGGCAATTAATTATGATGGATTATGGTCCTTTGGAAAAAAAATTGACTTGCAAATATACTGAGCATGGGTGGGCATTGGCAAGCAGAAGAAGATCATCGCCCTGCCTTGAGTGAAATTGAATTAGTGTTGCTTTCACCACATCCGCCCCAGCAAGTGTGTGATCAATTATTGGTGTAAATTTAATTTAGTCACACCTCAATATAAATCACACAGCCCGGGAGAAGAGGGTTAGGGTTTGATAAATGGTTGGGAAGGGGTATTTGAGGGAAAGGTTTGACAAAGACAAACACTACAATTTGACAACAACAACTGAACACACACAATCTTGCCAGACGACCATCATATATCTGTTAAGGGAGAAAAAGGAAATGCATGCATGATGATGACTTGATGGTTTATGATGATAAGTAGAACTTACTAACTGGACTAGTAGACAGTACATGGCAGCAGTATATTATTAATTATTATTATGCTATTTGCCTTGCCTGTCTGTCCTCAGAGAGACCCAAATTACATACATTTTATGTTCTGTTGTACCGGGCTTCCTTTTAAAGCTAGCAAAGAAAATTAAAAAATATCTGTAGGGATCAATTATAAGCAAACAGCAAACATAATAACAACAACAACAAACACACAGTCGTAATGATTGGAGAGAAAAAAGAAATCAAATTATTAAAAAGATTATGAATGATAGTAAAGTTACTGTATGTTATCCTGGTCAAATTGGGGAGTTGCATCTCGGCATTCCTCTTGGTCCTCCCTTTCATGGACGCTGCGTCCGTCAATCTTGGGTGCCACTGCCTGCCTGGCGGATGTGGATTGGTAGGTGAGTGTGAGTTGATTTTCTCTGTTTAGCACAGGGTAAAGGCCGGCCTGTAAGTGTAGATGGAAAAACAAAAGGGATATTGAAAAATCAAGGAGAAAAAAAAGCATGAATTATGGAGGAGTGCAAACACTTTCAGAGGCGGCATGGCTAAATCATGTCTACTCTGTTGTATGTTTCCAACATTAACATACAGCAGCAACAGGACAGAGCAGGCCTACGGCTCCGACCCAACCTCCACTTAGCATAGATTTTGACTGAGCCAGACAGTCACAGAGCACACATATACAGCAACATAGCATTTTCCAAAGTAAGTAACTAAATCAATGCACGGCTGTCAGTCATACCACTACTACACTCGTGACTACTCGACTCCACCACTACTACATAGACATGTAGGTCTGCTGTGGTTGTTGTTGACTTGTTTACCTTTTATGCCACTTCGTGATTTGAAACGCCCTGAGTTATTCCATCAATCATCTCCGATCCAACTGACTGACTGCGAAGATACTATGTGGTCATCATCATGGTGTTGTCCAACTCAGGGGCCGATTCCGATCTGGGTCGGAAAACTCTCCGACCGAGCCGGATCCGGAGAGATTTCCGACCGAACCGGACTCCTGCAGTCCGACCGAGCGAGTACGATGCGGCCGCATGCTGCCGGACTCGATTCGGTCGGACTCCCATTGAAGTCAATGGGAGCCGGTCGTACGACGCGTACATGGGCTCCCAGTGACTCAATGGGTACGTCGCAAACAAGTGCGCCCCCTACAGTGTGTACGCATCGGTGCAAATCGCACCGTACATGCATGTTTAGGGGGGACCCTTGGGTCCCCCCTGTGTTCGACTCATACGGCTATGGGTGCAGGGGGGTCCGACACGGACCCCCCAAGTCCGGCTCCGGGAACTTTTTCGAGCCGGACGCTCCGACTCGATCCGGCTGTCCGACGCGTCCATCGTACTCGCTCGGTCGGATAACGTCTCCATTGCGTGGTGCGATTCGTTTCCGTATGAGTCGGTCGGAGCGGTTCGGATCCGGAAACGGTTCGGTCGGAACACACGCGTACATTCGCATCGTACTCGCTCGGTCGGACAGCTGTACGAGTCGGTCGGAAAAAATGGGTACGGCTCGTACTTTTTCCGGCCGGATCCCGTTCGGAGAGCTTCCGACCGAGATCGGAATCGGCCCCATAGTCTGTAGTGTACCGAGTGAGTGCAGATTCCATATTCGAAAATGCAATAGATCGGCCTGCAGTAGAAGTACAATTTTGTTATTAAACAACAAGAAGGGAAACATTGACTTGAGACACGTTTAGTGTGTAGATTAAATACTAGTACACTTTGACTTCACTTCACTTCATGCACAACAAACAACAACAACAACACAAACACCAATCACTCAGAGTCAGCGTCCAATGCATGCCATCATTACCTGTTCCTTCTCATCTTAAATTAAGGGGCAGTCTCTCTCAGCTCGGAAAGGAGGATAGCTATAGTCATCATGTTCCACTTCTTTTGGAGGGACTCGACGAGGCAACATTTCTTGTACTATTCTCCATCCAATGTTTGGCTTGAGGGAAATGGATTTAGGGCGAGTCAGGAGGATGGAGCAAGACTCGGAGGAGTGGACTTAAATGCACACAGCTGCAACTCCAATATGGCAATAAAAAGAGAAGACGGTGGTGATGGATTTGTTGTGATTCAAACCAGAAAGACAGAGACACACACAAATAATAAAAGTAAATAAGGAAGAAAGAAAGTAACAAGTTGAAAGTCTAGTTGTCAGGGAAGTAGAGCTCGTCCTCAAACTCTGGTGGTTCAACCAGAAGTAGGTCATCTAACACACTACTTCCGTCACCTGTCCTCATCTTCCTGCTGTGATTCACGTATTTTGTAATCTGCTGGTATAAAGTGCTGATTCATTTTGATCATGGTTAACCTCTCCACATTTTTGGGCGAGAGACTGGTCCTTTTCACTGTTACAATGGCACCAGCAGCACTGAAAACACGCTCAGAAGAGACACTTGCGACAGGGCAAGCCATATAGTTTATTGCCAGCGTGCTGAGGACTGGCCATTGGCGCCTTTTCCCATACCAATACACCAATGGGTTTTGATCAATGTAGACCTCTGTTGGGTCATCCAGATAGGCCTGGACCATCCACTCAATGCTCAGGGGTGCTCCGCTTTGCTGGGCCTCTTTTGCCTTTGCATCAGCACTGGACCTAACAAGCCCTTGCTGTAGATACCAATCCTGTGCCGATTTTACTGGGGCTGATGATCCTGTTCTTGCTGTTGTTGATAGTGTTGGTGACTGCTGTGAGCCAAACGCACTGCCCTCAGGCTCTGAAGTTGAACTTGACGCCGGATGCCCTGCAGTACTTGTTGCGGGCTGGAGTAGTGTGCCTTTAATTACCAGCCGTTCTTTTTCAAAGTCACTGGCTACCTCAGCTATCCAAGTTTTGTACTTGGCAACATCCACTTCTGAAAAAGGAATTAATGTCTTAGTGTTCAGTACTGATTTGTACCGTGGATCCAGAATTGTGGCAGAAATGTAATGTTTGTCTGACACAATCTAGTTTGCACCCTTGTATTTTCAGCTAAGCGAAGGGCTAAGCTCTCCACCAACTCATATGCTTCATTTTTTTCCTCCACACCTGCATACGTGTCAGACACCGCCTTCAGCTGTTGCTCTGTGCAACAATGGGATAGCTTGGCCCATAGTACAGTCCTCCTTGCTGACTTCACGTGTGAAGAGCTCGAAAGGAAGTAGCATCTCTGTCAGGCATTTAACTAGGCCCCATTGGTCCATCTCAATGGTCATGCCTTTCACAGTAGCATCCCCTAGTCTTTGCATGACATAGTCATTGATTGGTCTGTACTGCTCAAACAGACGTTCAAGCATGTAATAAGTTGAGTTCCAACGTGTTGGCACCTCCTGGATGAGTGCTTTGACTGGCACTCTATGCTCACGTTGAATGATCCTCAGCTGCTTCCGGGCTTTAAAAGAATGGCTGAAATGTGTGCATATTCTTCTGCAGGTGGTCAGTAAGTTGCTGACTCGGTATTCTTTTGTCAGAAAGTCTTGAACAATGATGTTAATGCAGTGCGCCAAACACAGGACCCTGAAATAGCCACCATCGCCCATGGCCTTAACTATATTACTGCCATTGTCCGTGGCAACAAAACCAATGTTAAGCCCTCTTGGGTGCAGCCATTCAAAGACCTTGCTGTTAAACTCTTCCAAAATGTTTGCAGCAGTATGAGATTTCTCCATGGCGAACATGGCTACAGTTCCATGTTTACGAGTGGCATTAAAATCTCAGCAGTGTCAACAACACCTGCTGCAGATATCTTTTCTCTAACCTCCACAAAAGAGATCCAGTGTGCAGTGATGCACATGTAATCAGTGGCTTAGCAACTGGTCCACATGTCTGTTGTCAGGTGGATAGTGTGAACAGCACTCTGCTGCAAAGCTTGTCCAAGCAATTCCAGCACGTCGTGATGTAGTGCTGGAACAGCAACTCTGGCGAAATAGGACCAGCTGGGGACCTTCCATTTTGGGCAGATGGCTGTCTCAAATTCCAGAAAACCCACCCCTTCCACAAAAGAAAAAGGGAGAAGGTCCAGCGCTAACATTTTCGCCAGTTTCGCATTGTACAAACGTGCAGTTGGGTGGTTGTGTTCGTACTGCCCCTCCGACCTAAGCATGCTGACAATGGTAGGCTGGATCTTTTTCCTTTCTGGTGCCGCTGATGCAGGTGACTTCTTGAACACAGATGTTGTTAGGCTCAACGACGCACTTCTTTTCATTGCGGTACTCTGTTGCTTTGGTGTCTCAGCCTGACTCTTACTACGGTGCCACTGAGATGTTGCTGAGGATGATGACGATGTGGGCGGTAGTGGTACAATTGCACTGCTGGGGACAGGGCTACTTTGTGTACCAGAGTAAATGTCTCCCTCTTGTTCACCTTCCACCCCGATCATATCTTTTTCTACTTCGTCATCCCCGCCAACAGCAATGGGTGCAGGTTTACTTTTTTGGCCGCTAAGGTGCGCCTCCCACTGGATCATGTGGTGTTTTTTCAGATGGGTTGTTTGGCCTCTGGTACCATAGTTTGTACCAAGCTTACCCCGACTAACACTTTGTCAACAAATTGAGCATATAGCAACGTTCTCCTCCTTACTGCTAACCGAAAAGAAGTTCCAAACTGGGGAGGTGAACTTTCTTGCGCTGCTGGAGGTGCCACTTGCAATGCCGTATGAACTGGAAGTTCTGCCTGGAATTTGACTCTGTGCAGTACCACTACCTACTGAGGTGGTGGTTGTGCTGGATGTAGGTCCCTGCCAGGCCTTTGCAAATGCAAATATGGAAGCTGGAGGTGGTGTTGGTGTTACCTGTGTTGGTGGTATCCATGCCTGTCAAGAACCCTCTAATCTGTTCTAGTGTCACTTCTGGGTGCTCAGCCTTGTTTACTAAAAGAAGGCGATTTGCTATGTATCCACGTTGGAGGCGCTTGGGTCTCAGTTGGAGGGCTTCCCTGCGATCCATTTTGTATGGATTGCGAAGTTCCCCTCTCTTGCGCAAGGGCCCGTTTGCGCATACATTCCACCGAGGTGCTCGGTCTAGTTGTCTGGGCTCGAGACACCTCGGAGTAACCACTGCACCTGTGCGTGTAGCGCGCGGTGCACTTCAACTGTAAAATTACAGTTGATGGACGTTCGTTTCTGCTTTCCGTCTTGTGAAGAGAAAAGACAAGGAGAATTCTTGACCATGCTTCAGCCTTTTCTCAGGGAAGTAAAAGAGGCTTTTTTAGTTTGTATTTCACGGAAGATTCTTGACCTTGAATTTTCTTCCACAGCTCTTCTCCGTCGTCGAAAGCGCGTTTAAATCATTTGGTTGACAGCTCAGCGCACGTCGAGGGAGAACTAATTTCAGAGGTGTTCTGAGATGTGTTTCGGTGAAGAGAAGCTGTCTCAAATATATTTCAAGTAAGAGTGTCTCAATTTTCCGAAGCATGGAGATTTCGAATTAAGTCTGGAGAAAGACAGTTCGAGTGCTTGCAGTTAATCCCGGTAACCCTGGCTGAACTTGATTGCTAAAAGAACATTATCTATCTGCAGCTGCAGAATTAATTCATTTTCTAGTTATAAGAAAAGAAACAATTCTGAGAGACATTTGTTATTTAAAAAAAAAAAAGATTTGGTGAAACCTTTATTCTCATCATCAATGCAGAGGAAATCATTAGTCATTTAATACCGTCCATACAAGGAGAATTGACTTATTTACAAGAGTGCATTTCAGTTCTGCATTAAGAGTCATTTATGAAATAAAGAACTACATATATTTATATGCAAACTGAAAGAAATTATCATCTCTATATCAGAATAATTCATAAAAGAACAGAGGTTCTACAGTTGATCAAATAATCAATTCAGACAAAACGTCATAGAGAGGGGCAGTTCTCAGAGTAACACAGGTAAAAAGAATAACACCAAGATTTAAAAAGAAAGTAAACATAGGACATAGATAGGGAGGTGTAACTGTTTGTGCTTATGTTTTTTAGGTCACGCCAGAAATTCAGAAGCTGACCAGGGTGCCGAGGCAGTCTCTCTTGTTTTGTCTTTCCACTTCCCCTTTCCCCCGGTCTGGAGTCGGATTCAGTGGTTTTCTCACTGACGCTGGCTATGGTCAGGGGAAATTGGAGAAAGGTCATCTGCTCCTGTGGAGATCGCCCATCCTGACTTGACAATGCCACATCCATCACAGCAATTTGGGATGGGGTAATGTCGGTCTCCATCTCCACTGGGGCGGGAGTGATGTTCATGATGACTGGCTCGTCATCATCCTCCTCTTCTACATCTACCTCCATAACTCTAAGGCTTTCTGGAACCTTCTTTTTTCCTAGCCTTGTCTCGTGGTGTGCCTCACTCTCAGACTGAGCTGGTGGCTTCCAAGTGGCATCTAGATCATCAGAAGGGGGGCTTGAAGAAGAAGTTGATTGTCTAACCCTCCTTTTCCTTGCTGGGGATCTGGAAGACAATGGATCTTCTGAAAGAGCGGCTTGCTCTTCTTCTTCCTTTGCAGGAAGCTTGATTTCCTGAACTGCCCCTACTTCGGGAGGAACAACTACTATTGTGGGCGGTGGTTGCGGCTGTTGTTGCGGCTGTTGTTACGGCTGCTGTTGCGGCTGTTGTTGCGGCTGTTGTTGCGGCTGTTGTTGCCCACTTATCTGCTGAGTTTCCTCCTGCATTGATTGGGTACTACTTTGTGATAACGATAAGTCAATTTCAACATCACTGCTCGTTGGCGTTTGCGCAGTTAGACTGGCTGCCTCTGCGACACTCATGGGCTTGGGCCTAGGTTGGTGGGGTGGACCCACTGATGCGGAGGTGCTGCTCCCAGCTTGCTCCCAGGACACCGCTGCTGCAGGATTAATTTTTTGTTTCCCAAAAAACATGCTGGGTAGCACACTAGTCTTGATAAGTGCCACTTCTTCCTTCTTCTGTTCCTTCTTCTCACTGGCAACTTCCTTGGTACTGGAGGACCTGGTACCTTTCTTTGGGGCCATCTTCTTCAGATGTCAGCAGGACGCAGTTGCACAAGTTGCAGAGATGTCTGTGGTCACACGACAAGTGACGTCGTGGGCAGCAGGACTTCTGTCTGGCAGTACAACGGGTGATGATGACACCTCCTCCTGAGTCCTCAGTCTTTTGTGCACCTAAAAGCAAAGAAGCCAGAAGAACATCAGTGAAATGTTGCATTTGTTGTTGTGGTTCAATTAATACTAGTAGTACAAACAAACAAATATAATATATAACTTAGTGTGTGGTGGTCACACTTGTTAGTGTTATATTATTAAACTTTATTAACTCAGTTATTAAAAAAACATAACAACAGTGTAGCCATTTGTGAGACTTTGACACCAAGGGCTTTCATGGTATACTGTGTACACTCAGGAAGGATAGGAAAGAAGAAGAACAAAAACTAAAATACAAATGTAATGGAAGTCATTCAGGGAGCTGCAGCTGGCAAAGGGGATGGAAGCAGTAAGCCAAGCGGAACAAATGAAAGACATGCAGGCCTATATGGCAAAAGCAGCACACTACTAAACTACCACCACAAAATGGCCACCAGCCACATTGTCACTCACAGTCACAACAAGCAGGAGGCCTGGAAAACAATAAACTCAAGCAGGCCTGTATTATATGGCCAGACAAAGGAGGCATGCTTGCTAAACAACACAGCTTTAATGCAAAAATGCAAAAACGGAAATCCACAGGGCTAAAAAAGGTTTGCAAGTTACACAACAACCACACCACACACACATCCAACAAAGGCATTTATTTAACACACATCAAAAAAAGTGAAATACCCCAAAAAAACACATTTTGCAATTCAATCCAATGCCATCCATACCCTAAATGATGTTTAAATTCAACAGACACCACAGAAACAGTTGTTTCATGCACCCATGAGTAGCTCTGGGCCTACTGGCTGAAAGGCCTATTGGCAGACTAGGCCACAAGCTTGCAGGCCTATGGCAAAAAGCACACTGGCTGGCTCCACAAAATGGCCACCAGCCACATGGCCAGGCTACCCACAACAACAAGAAAGGGAAGACAGACAATGCAGGCCTATGGCAAAAGCACACTGCCTGGCTTCACAAAATGGCTGCAAGTCACATTGCCAGGCCACCCACAATAACAAGAAAGGGAAGACAGACAATGCAGGCCTATGGCAAAAGCACACTGCCTGGCTTCACAAAATGGCCACCAGCCACATGGCCAGGCCACAACAACAAGAAGCATAAGCCAAGAGGAACAAAGAAAAGACATGCAGGCCTATATGGCAAAAGCAGCACACTACTAAACTACCACCACAAAATGGCCACCAGCCACATGGTCACTCACAGTCACAACAAGCAGGAGGCCTGTAAAACAATGAACTCAAGCAGGCCTATTCTATGGCCAGACAAAGGAGGCATGCTAAACAACACAGCTTTAATGCAAAATTGAAAAAACAAAAATCCACAGGGCTAAAAAAGGTTTGCAAGTTACACAACAACCACACCACACACCCACATCCAACAAAGGCATTTATTTAACACACACCAAAAAAGTGAAATACCCCCAAAAAAAGACTTTTTGCAATTCAATCCAATGCCATCCATGCCCTAAATGATGTTTAAATTCAACAGACACCACAGCAACAGTTGTTTCATGCACCCATGAGTAGCTCTGGGCCTATCGGCTGAAAGGCCTATTTATTGGGCCAGACTACTGGGCTAGTGAATTAAATAAATATTGCAAATTGATTGCAAAAGTTGGAGAAAATGTAGTGAACTTTGCAACATGTTTCCTTAATAAAACAAAACTAGTAGAAAAATTACATACAAAGAAAAACAACTAGGCCCCTACTGAAACTACAGACCACCCACAACAATAAATTTAAAAAAAACGATGAAAAGTACACAAAAATGTAGGTGCAATGCTCCAATCAAACAAACAACACCAAGTCTCCAACTTACTTGTAAAATATCAAATCCAAATGTCCTCAAATCCAATGATATATGATGCAGCAGGCACAAAGAGTGATCCTTCCAGCTCCAAATCCAAATGAAAAGTGTACAGGACATGGACAAAGCACTGGGAGGAGCCTGCTGGACAGGAACAGGAAGTTGGAGACTCTGGGGCACTTCCTTCCCCTTAAAAAAAAAAAGTAGAAAAAGAAAAAGGACTCCTTGCACAAAAAAGTACAGCCAAATGTCAATCTGAGGAGTTTTTTTCATCCAAATCATCATTTTCGAGAAGATTTTATGTTGTTTGAGCGATATTCTTCTCCAGATTGCAAATTCTGCGCATTCGGCATCGCGATCTTCACGGAACTTCCGCCGGAGGTCCGATGGCGCGTCCGAATGATGTGTTTGCGATCGCACATTCTCGCGGGATCATGCAGCCGGCTACCAAAATCTCGTGGCGCACGTGAATGGATAGGAAATCTCGTCGGCGAATGCAGGGATCCCGGATAAGTTGCTACCGCGCGCGCGAAAACGCATTTTGAAAGCGCGAACAAGAAAAAAACTCCGCTCTGCCGCAGATCGCGGAGTTGCCAAAAATCCGCAAACTACGCGAGCGGAGCGGAGCGGAGCGGATTTTAACACCCAAGGTTAATCAGAAAGGGGAGTTTAAACGGAATATGAGTTATTAAATGGTCAGTCATAAAGACATGCTAATTTATTTTAAAAATATAGTTATAAAGAGTAAGACCATGAGAATTGGCCTCTATACATATTGGTAACAGGTCCATAAAGCACTTACATTTATGAAATGTGCCAGCTCCAGGGCATGATAACGGGAACCAGAATACAGCACGATGTAAACCGAGTCAAAGTATTTCCTCGGTTTAAATAGCCTGCTTTTTCCTTAGCGATGGCGGGCGGACTTTGTCCGCCCGCCTTCGTAATGACCCCCTAAGTAATCAATTTCATTTTTGGAGTATTTGATGGTTAGTTTTACGTTGAACCGATTCATGTTGAGGTTGCAGTGATATGCAAGAAGATCCTCAACATTACCATTCCATATCAACAGTATATTATCTATGTATCGGCCATAGAAGATGATGTTATTACTCCAGTTGCCACACCAGAACCCCAGGCATGCTCCATCTAGTCAGCAATCAAATAGGGAGCAAGAGAGGGATTATAACCAGGTGGCCCTCCACTCATGAATTTCATACAAAAATAACCTGGTTATAAAAAACACATTGTAGTCTTTTTGAAGTTTGTTAGGTGTGTATTATGTACTCCTAGGTATGGCTCTGCTAAATTATCTAGTCATGCCCACCTCTAAGTGTTCCTCATTTAAAACTTAACAACCATCCACGGCTATTCTCACACCCACCGAAGAAAAAATGTGAGAGAAGTCAGAAAGTGCCTCACATAAGCACCATCCATGGAGCTACTGGTTGGTAGTCACCAGTTTGCTCGTTCTGTCATCATCGGCAACTTTCTTGACAGAAAAGAAAGACGTGTGGCCTAACTCTTAGGCTCGTGTTTTATGCAGACAGTATATTGAGTTGGAAATGTCGACCTACACAAATATCGAGTTGGAAATATCGTGACACAGAAATATCAACAGGAAGAATATCGTGGTCAAGAATATCGAATTCAAGCTAAGAAATATCGTTTTCCAAAATATCGAAGTCATTAATATCGTTTGCAAAAATATAGTTGTTTAAAATATCGATTTTTTAATTAGTGTTATGTATTTTAGTTTATATTTTAAATGTATGTGATGTATGCTTTTTTGTGTAAGTATTGTTTATGTTTTTTTAATATATGTGTTACATTTTTAGTAGTTATCAATTTTATTTTAATTAAATTTTGTGGTTTTTAGTTCCGTAGCGGGCTGTGGGTTTATAGGGGAATAGGGTGGGAAGTAATTTAATTATAATAAATGAATGAATATTTTTATTTAATAATATTTATTTAATTGAGATTTTATAGTGTTAATTGTGGGAAGTAATTTATTTGTAATTAATTATTGATTGGTTGTTATTTAATATTAGTTAATTGATTGGTAATAAATTATTGTAATTGTGTAATTTTTTTGGGTGCAGGTTGTAGGGCTTATAGGGGTAAATGGTGGTAAATAATTTTTGATTAATTAATATTTATTTGTTAATTTATTGAAAATAAATTATGGAAATTGTGTAATTAATTTTAGGTGTGGGTTGTGGGGTTTATAGGGGTAAAGGGTGAGAAGTAATTTATGTTTAATTAATAAATAATTAGTTGATAATTTATATTAATTAATTGATTGTAAATTACTTATGGAAATTGTGTAATTAATTTTAGGTGCAGGTTGTGGGGTTTATAGGGGTAAAGGGTGGGAAGTAATTTATTTGTAATTACTTGTTAATTAATATTTATTAATTATTTGAATATTAAATATGGAAATTGCGTAATAAATTTTAGGTGTGGGTTGTGGAGTTTATAGGGGTAAAGGGTGGGAAGTAATTTATGTTTAATCAATTAATAATTAGTTGATCATTATTATTAATCAACTAATTGATATTAAATTAGGGTATTTGTTTATATTTTTTTGTGTGTGAGTATTACTTTTATTGGGGTAAAGGGAGGGGAGTAAATTAATTTTACTTACTTTATAATTAGTTGTTAAATCTATTAGTTTTTTAATTGAAAATAAGTTTTAATTTTGTAATTAATTTTTTTACAGTTTAATTTTTGTTGTGCGTTGTGGGGATTATAAGGGTAAAGTGTGGGAAGTTAATTAATTTTTTTGAGTTTTAATTTGTTTTTTAATTATTAATATTTTTTTAATTGGTAATTAATTATGTTAATTATGGAAGTACATTTAAAAAAAATTTAGATGTGGTTTGTGAATTGTGTGGTGTTATAGGGTAGAAAATAAAAAAGTACATTTATGTAATAATTAATGTTTTTGTTTCGGAATAATTAGTAATTAAAAATATTTATTTGTTTGAAATTAATTTTTTATTTTATTTAATATAATATTTGTAGGTATTTGTCATATGTATTTAACATTATAATATGTTTTTTTCCTAATATTAAATATATTTGTATTTTAATTTTTAACATATTTTTATATTTTTTATTTATTTTGTTTTTTAAATATTTTTGTTGTTAATATTTTGTTTGTTTTTAATTTTGAACTGACTGTAGTGAGAATATTAATTGTTACCCCTCCACAATCCAACTCTTTCCCTACTGTTGCACTCGCTGGAGTGGGAATAGTAATTTTACCCCTCCGCTATCCAACACTTTCCCTACTGTTGCACTCATTGGAGTGGGAATAGTAATTTTTACCCCTCCGCTATCCAACACTTTCCCTACTGTTACAATTATTGCAGTGGGAATAGTAATTTTTACCTCTCCGCAATTCAACAATTTCCCTACTTTTGCATTGACTGGAGTGGAAATATAAATTTTTACCTCTCTGCTATGCAACACTTTCCCTACTGTTACACTCACTGGAGTGGGAATGGTAATTTTTACCACTCCACTATCCAACACTTTCCCTACTGTTGCACCCACTGGAGTGGGAATAGTACATTTTATCCCACCAATATCCAACACTATCCCTACTGTTGCACTCACTGGAGTGGGATAGTAATTTTAACCCCTCTGCTATGCAACACTTTCCCTACTGTTACACTCACTGGAGTGGGAATGGTAATTTTTACCCCTCCACTATCCAACACTTTCCCTACTGTTGCACCCACTGGAGTGGGAATAGTGATTTTTACCCCTCAGCTATCCAACACTTTCCCTACTGTTACACTCACTGGAGTGGGAATAGTAATTTTTACCCCTCCTCTATCCAACACTTTCCCTACTGTTGCACTCACTGGAGCGGGAATAGTAATTTTTACCCCTTCGCTATCCAACACTTTCCCTACTGTTACACTTACTGGAGTGTGAATAGTAATTTTTACCCCACCGCTATCCAACACTTTCCCTACTGTTGCACTCAGTGGAGTGGGAATAGTAATTTTTTCCCCTTTGCTATCCAACACTTTCCCTACTGTTGCACTGGCTGGAGTGGGAAATTTAAGTTTAAAGATTTTCAAATAGTTTAATGTTTTAATATATAATAAAATGTTTTTTTAATCAGATTTTATGTTATTGGTATATTTATATATATATATATATGTATATATATATATGTATATTAGTACATTTTTATATAATTTTAAACTGATAAAATAAATTTAAATTAATAGTTTATTAATTGTTTTACAGTAAATATATATATTAATTATGTATGTGTGTTTAACTTTTTTAATTAAGTTTATTTGTTATGTTTGTTAAAATGTATAATAAATCTACTTTATTTTTTATATTAATTTTATTATTTAACATATATAATATTTATTATTTTATTTTATATATATTTAAAAATTGATATTTTGTACAACTATATTTTTTACATCAATATTTTTTTTCCGATATTTTGTACATTGATATTCTGTCAGTGAACCGGCTTGTGTGAAGTGGTGAAAAAATAATAACGTGTAAATGATGGTGTCATCTATCAAACGTCTAAGCCCCGTAATGTGAAAAGAGGTGAATAAATCTCCTGATTAAAAATAAGTTGTGAACAACTATTCCACACATTCTTTATTTTAATAGTGTCCACACCCGGTTAAAAGAAACGGCATGTTTAGACCATTTTAACTTGAACAGCCGACATGTTTCATTGCCCAAACAGTTTTTGGTAAATTCATCAGGGCACGGGGACACATCCTATTAGAAATGGGATCTCACTGATGCTATGGATCGGGTGGTTGCCAGGTGGACTCCTAACAGCAACTCACTGAGTGCGCTCTGAAAGTTAGCCTCCCCCGCAGGATACAGTGCAGCAAAAAAAGCAACGTACCGCCATGCCGACGGTGCGCGTGCCGATGCTCCATGCATAATACCCACCTAACAAACTTCATAAAGACTACAATGTGTTCTTTATAACCATGCTCCATCTCATACAAACCTTAGGTTATCATAAGATGGAGCAAACCTGGAGCAAACCTGGAGCCCATTGTGGCCCCCTGTCTTTGTAAGTACCAGGCACCATCATGCAGAAAAGCATTCTGAGTTAAAATGATCCTAGACATTTCCAATAACAGGGTATGTTCGAGGTGGTTGGTGCTACGTTTGTATAGAAAATGTTTAAGTGCCTCCAACCCACAATCCATCTTGAGACACGTGTAGAGACGTTCAGCATCCAATGTTACAAAGATAAGATCATCACTGTCCCATTTCAAATCCTCCAATTTGCTATCCCTCAAGTATAAGGGAAGATTTTTTTCAATGGGCTGTAAGACATTGTGCTCCGTTGGTGCACCATTGTGGGATATAATTGGTCTCCCCGGTGGAAATTCACCCCCTTTGTGGATCTTTGGCAAGATGTAAATGCAGGGGTATCTTGAATGGTGTGCTTGTAGATATTTGAATTCATGATCATTTAACAAGCAAGATTCATGCCAATCCATAAGTCTGGCATTTATATGTTTCTCAATATGGGGAATGGGATTTTCTCTCAATGTTTCGAAGAGAATTGTCTCACACAATTGCCTATTGATTTCCCCCAAATAGTCACATAAATCCATCAGGACAATGTTTCCACCCCAGTCTGCCTCATGTATGACAAGGTTAGGTCATTCGCCAAGTAGTTGTAATAATTCCTTGTCCTTCTTGGTCATGTTAAATTTATTTGTATCTACAATAATTCCTACCCCTATGTTTGTCTTCTAATTTATACAGATCTTGAGTTACCTTGTTGTAAAAGTCATCAATGACTGCGTTATGAGTACTAGGTGGTGTGAACTTTGATTTGTGGCATAACCCACTATCGATTTTTACATTCTCTGTATTTCAAGTTCATTAGCCAGTTGCAGGAGATTGGCACTGCCATCCTCCTCATTCAATGATGCTAGTAATTAAATGTCCCTAAGATCTGATATGAAGAAACTGGAAGCACTGGTAGCATGAGATAAAGGCCTTTGCTGTCGGGGGTGTTATCTTCCTCTGATAAGGTGACCATATGGGCAGTGCCTAGGAACCTCATTTACCTCAAAGGGGTCTATCCTGTCAGAGGCAGATGTTTCAAACACCTGGGTGTGTGCCTTGTTGTGTTCCTCTAGTCAGCCATTCACCAATCCCAGTGGGAGAGGAGCTCCCGCCAGAAATGGTTTTGAGTGACCACAGAGAAGGGTTTGCTGTTTTCCCCCCACCACTAAGGTGGGCATAAGAGCTCTGCACAGGGGAAGGAACGTTCAGTCATGTTGGATTTTGGTAGTGAGTGGTATTGTGGGATTTTTTGCCGGAGAGCACACAGAAACTGCAGTAAAGGTGGGTAGGGCTACCCCTGGCAACTTTTTCCCTTTTGGTTAGGGAGGGGCCAGGAGTCACCCCTACCCACAGGCTGGTGCTAGGCAAAAATGTGGCACAGCTGAGCACCCCTTTTCAGAATGCTACTGGACCTGTTGAAGACAGAAGGAAGACAGCTCCTGCTATTGAGACCTGTGAGGAGAACTTTTAAGGCCTTGGCTTGCTCCCACCTGTACCCAGGACAAAAAAGTGGACTACAAGGGTCAGTTGGCTGACTGCCTGTTAAGCTACAGGGACACAAATGCTGTCAGAAGTCCACTTTCCTGGAAGAGCGGAGCTGCCCTGGACCCTCCTGGTGGCACCTGTGGAGTTAGACCTGACCCCCAAGTGCTCTTCCTGAGTACCTAGAACCCTTGGCTTTTTGTCTGAGTGTACTCCTAATGCTTAACAGTAAAACATTGGGACTTAGTAACTTCTTGCTAACTCTTTACCTGGAGAACTGCTGAGGGACTGGGCCACCCTGGCAGCCCATCCACTGAGGATGCATCGCTGGTGGGTCTGACTTCACCACAGCTCCCGCTACGTTCTCTTGTTGTCTCTGTAATCCTTTGATGCAAAGCTGTCCTCGGTTCCCAACCCCAGCTTCAACGGTGCTGCTGGCGAAGAAGGTCCTATTAATGCCGAAGACCTCCAGGAAGTGAAAATGTAAACTTCTCCTGACAGAGGTTTTCTTGCATAAACAAGCTGTTTCGCTGAGGCTCCAACTTGACGACGGAAACAGTTGAGGTCAAGATCCATCTCCCTGTGCTAGTCTACTGCCTACTTTCTCTAAAGGCTGTTGACGTTGGGAGGTAACTGTTCCACCTGGAGGAACCAGGTCATTGTATCCAACCATAGCTGGTTTCTTAATGATGAATTTGAACTTTGGCACCACAACACTACAGTTCAGCAATTACTAAAGGGAGTTGAGTGGAATGCAGATGGACTCTCATGTCACTGAATATTGTGAGTCATGGTACCCATTCACATGCAATCCCACTTCAGCACCCCTCCCTCACGTCACCTGTCATGTGAAGGAGGCTCTAGTTTTATGGCTCAAAATCTTCAAGATAAGTTACGGTAAGGGCAGCTACTCATAAGGATCATCTTGCTCTTAAAGCCTTGCGATAATAAAAAGAAGACAGTAAAATCAGACCACGACCAAACACACAGGAACAGTTTATAACCATGATAGAGAAAAACACATACAGACAGACATAGAAACTGATGAAGACTGTCCTGTAGGTGAAATGGCATGTCTGAAAAACTGCTAAATACTTAGAAGTGCATGAAAACATAAGGAAGACTATAGTTGAGGAAGCTGTGACGAGGTTTGACATTCGGCACGCAACAAAAACATTTGCAGAGTAAAATAAAGAGCATGGAATCAGTGCTCGCTCTTTATTCCTCCTTCTTTCTCCTGTGCTCTATAAGTAATGCTTTGTTCTTAATATTCCCTCAGGTCATACCGCTGCCTGCGTATTCTTTGGTTATCTTGTGGTGACTCCCCTGTTTGGCCCTGTTAGGACCAGGAGGGGACTTTGGACTGAACTCCTCATTCACCAGTGACAAGCTACACCTCGTACTTACAGATACAATGTCTGATGCTTGGACAACTAGACTTGCAAACCCCACATAACAAATATGGGGTAAGGTACATACACCACACAATTCAAAATTTGTGACTAAATGACATTAATAAAGTTTATGACATTCCAGCTTGAGCAGCCATGGGAGTGGGAGGAGTTGAGACATTTATCTGTTTATATGCAGTTTGGATCTGATCCTGCAATTGTACACAAGTCACAATACACAAGAAACTGTTGTGAGGTATATGACACAATGTGTTAGTTGTTGCTGTGCTGTACAGTTTTTTTGAAAATCAACAAAACTATATTTAAAAAAAGCTACAACTCATCCTGAAGGAAATCGAAGAGCCCCCATTTCGAGGTTTTCTTTGCATTCGTTTTTTCTATCTTTGTTCCATCTTCTGTCTTTTTACTTGGTACTTTTTTCCACCTCCCTTTCCCTTCTCTCCCCTTCTGTTTCTTTCTCTCCCATTTTTCTACTTTTCCCTCTCATTCCATGATATTTTTGTCCTGTTTTCTGTATCTCCTATTTCTTTCTCTCTCCCTTTCTTTTCCTTTTTTGAACTACCGGAGGACTTCCTCTAGTGTTGTCTGGGACTTCCCCTCTATCTTCTGGAATCACCCTTTCAGCTATTTGATCCTCCTATATATGGGTCTCCAGCCAAGGCATTCAAGTGAGGGTGGAATTTTGAGGGCATCTTCATGTGGTGCGTTCCTCGTTTGGATCTGTTGGGGCCAGGAAAGGTGTGGGGCAATAACCCCTTTCTCTTCTGCTTTTCGTCTCTCCTGTCCATCCCTCAACCACTCTCCATTTAATCCTGTGTTAACAACATACATAATTGCTTTGTTAGTTTAACCGTGCCCTCAGCTTGTTGCTCCTCATTTGTTCCTAGGCTGACTCCATATAATAGTCCTCGGGTCTGTAATGGGTCACACCTCTGTCGCTTTTGGACAGTCTCCATATAAAAGTACCTGATATTTTAACGATGTCTCCGATGGGTTGTTTTTCCATTGCTTCTCTGGTGCTCTGGGGTAGACTCACTAGAGCACCCCTGATGAGTTAACAGTGTCTCCTACTCTTGATTTATGTGATGCTATCTGATAGACCCTGGTATTTAAAGAGTGTCTCCAATGTGTTTCTTCTCTCTTGCTCCTGGGAGATTCCATATAATGCCTCTTGTCAGTGCAACAGTGCTGTCAATGGTTCAGTTCCTCTTATACTACTGAGTGATCCCCATACACCACAGCGAAACCCCACTGATCCATGTATACGCAGAACCCATGCTTATGCACAGCAGCACTCCACTCCATGACACCTCAAATACCTCATCGATATATCCCACATCACCCAAGCCACAAGCAACCTGCTTCCAACCATGCACTCCAAAGGGTGCCCAGGAACCCAATGCAAATTGAAGCACTTGATGATCTTGCCCGGGTATTAGACACTATATAAATAATGCAACTGGGTCATCTGTACTTTAGGTCTCACAATGGGAATTGAACATGCTATATAAATAACCAATGCAACTCCTCAATATCTAAGAAACGCTGTAAACATCTAACTTTCGGCAATGCTGTATATCCTAAAGTTATGCTACTAAAAGTAATATTGTATTGCCATCTTGCATACAGCATTAATGTAAACCTGGATGAAGTTAAGACTAGAGATAGGCAAGACTGCAATTTAAAAGAGACAGGTGAGCCAAGCAAGGCCCAGGGGTTTTTCTTTTACCTAAGTGCTAACCTACTTTTGTTGTGTAATTAGTTATGTAAATTATACAAGAAATGTGTAAAAACATGATAAAGTGTTAAAGTTACTGCCCAACATTTAATAGAGGTATTTTCACGCATGGGTTTCCCTAGAGAAATTCTTACAGACCAATGTACACCTTTTTTTTATAACTTGAGACAGATTTGCAATCAACTTGGTATTGTGTATGAAACACCTGAAAACCTCTGTCTACCATCCTCAGACTGATTGTCTTGTAGAGAGATATAATGGATGTCTTAAACTAACCCTAAAGAAAATACTCTTCGGGGATGGCAAAAATGGGGAGCATTTGTTGCCGCTGGCCCTCTTTGTCTTTTGGGGCCAAGTATAGAGTAGCTTGGGGGTTTCTGCCTTCGAATGCTCTTCGGTATACAGCCCCGTATTCTCCTTGAAATCACAAAGAAAGCCTGGGAGAAGGATGCCAAGGACGAAGCAGATTCCATGTTAGATTATACCAGTCAACTCAAATCTTGCATAGGCAAACTGAGGGCTGTGGCTCATGAAAACCTAGAAAAAAGTCAAAGAAGACAGAAATTCTTCTATGATAAGGGGAGGAAATGGAGGGAATGTGCTGTAGGAGAATGGGCCCTATTTCTTCTACCTAGGGGGGAATTTACGAACTCACTCACCTCTCAGCCTTGCCTCGCCTTCTCTCTTGCTCTGCTCCTCGGTCCACCACAGATTTTCCGATTGCGTGGAGGGAGCAGAGGTGAAGGGGCGGGGCCTTGTAATTGCACTTCCGGGGGCTGAGACTTATGCCGCATGGAAGCGCGGACGCGCGCTGCGGGCGCGCCGCCGGCACGCTGAAGGCGTGCATAAGGCAAGCCCATCTGCGCCCGTCTGCGTCCAGCCGGGGCCAGGGTCCAGGCCCCCTGCCCCTTCCAACTCAGACACACAAAAGTGGTCAGATATAGTGCAAAAGAACTCACTAAACTGAGACCTAATATCACAACACAATGTGCCCACTCAGTCACACCCCAAAGTATGACAGGAAGAAAGGTCACGTGCATCCAATGTGAGGGCACGGTGAGTGAAGAGAACTGATAAACTGCAGGTCCATTCCAGCACATAAAATAGAGATCAGTCTTCTTATTGAAGAAGAACAATTAGACGCCCTATTTGTGACTGAGACATGGCTTAAAGAATGGTCCACCCCAGACTTAACAATGGCCCTCCCCAAAGGATTCAATATCAGAAGACAGGATAGAGAGGGACAAGCGGGGGGGGGGGTAGCCATCATATACAAAGATATCTATAGATGCAATGTCTCAGCTAAGCCCCTGCTCATCTGCGACACCACATTGTTTAACCTGGGGCTATCCCCCTCCCATACCTTTTCAGGAATGCTCATCTATCGACCACCTGGACCCTGTAACACTTTCTTGGAGCTTTTCCCAAATCTCATAGCAGAGATTATCACCACAAAGAGGACAATGACCATACTACGTGACTTTAATATCCATTTGGATAAACTAAACGACCCCACCACCTATAGATTTACCCAAGACATTGAGGCCATGCAGCTTAGCCAACTGGTGCAAACAGCAACACATGAAAAAGGGCATATTTTAGATGCCATATTCACCAACGAGCCTAAACTACAAATAGCCAACCCTATACCAGTGCCTTGGTCATACCACCACTATATTCCTCTGTCACTGACCAGTACGCAAGCACAAAATACAGGAAGCAATGTACTTAATTTAGGCAGGAAATGGCCTAGATTCATCCCAGAAAAATTGATTAAGTCCCTAGAAAGAAATACCCCGAAAATGGTTGGGCAGGTAGAGGAAGCAGACCGGCTGTGGGATAAATGGCTCACTGTTGCAACAGAACATTGCCCAAAGAAAGAGAGGACAGGAACTAATCAGACACAGAGGAAAACAACCTGGTTTAACAGCCATCTGGCTTCCCTGAAAAGAAAATGCAAAAAAAACTAAAGGAATTGGTGGAAATCATATGACACTAACATTAAGGAACAATATAAGAAAGAGATCAGACACTATCACAATGAAATTAAAATAGCACAAGCGAGGTATTTTCAGGAAAAAATAAATTCGGCCACACATTCATCAAGAGAATTGTTTAAGGTGATTAAGTCCCTCACGTCAACAGAGCCAGACGCCTCCCCACAACCCTCTTCTAAGGAGAGATGCAATGAACTGGCAGTTTTTTTCAAAACTAAGGTTGAAACTATTTATAACTCCATGCAAGGGAGCAGCGATAACCCAGACCCTCATAGTATCAAGGCCTCCACAGGGCACAAGACAAGACCCACCCTAAAGGAATTTCCAGTGATAAACAAAGACATCGCGAACAAGATCTTACAAGGTATCAAATCAGGTTATCCTAAAGATCCGATCCCCCCACAAATCTTGATTCAAGGGGGAGATACCATAATGACCACCACCACAGAACTAATCACACTATCCCTCAGGCAAGGGAAAGTGCCAAAGGCCTGGAAACATGCCATAGTCCGGCCTTTGCTGAAAAAACCACAACTAGATCCAACAGATCTAGGAAACTACCGACCCATCTCACTCCTACCCATTCTAGGAAAGATAGTCGAAAAACACGTCAACAATACTCTGTCACACTTTCTGGAGGATAACGAGGTGCTTCACCAGACTCAAATGGGTTTTAGACCATCACATAGCACCGAATCCGCCTTGCTTTTGGTCACAGAGGAACTTAAGGAAATCCTCGATCAAGGGGGCACCACTGCCATCCTGCTGCTAGACTTAAGCGCAGCCTTTGATACGGTGGACCACAAAACTCTCACCCTCAGGTTAGAGACAGCAGGTATACAAGACAGCGCTCTTCGATGGCTAGGATCTTTTCTGAGGGATAGATCCTTTCAGACCTCAGAAGGTGGATACTATTCGGACGTCCTAGAAGCAACATGTGGAGTGCCCCAGGGCTCTGCACTTAGCCCCACTTTATTTAACTTATACATGCAACCCCTGGCCGAGATTGTTCAGGAATTTGGGTTGTCAATCGTATCTTATGCGGTAGTCGCAGTGGCAGAGGGCTCCAAATCGAAACATAAGCAAGTGG
Source organism: Calotriton arnoldi (assembly GCA_963921515.1). Lineage (NCBI taxonomy): Eukaryota > Metazoa > Chordata > Amphibia > Caudata > Salamandridae > Calotriton > Calotriton arnoldi. The sequence continues at coordinate 811,061 of CAWUFW010003592.1, forward strand.
CCCCCTGCATGGAAAAGGTAGCAAGCTGGATGACAAACTATAGAGTAAAACTAAACGGAGACAAAACGGAACTTATGTTCCTAGGAAATAATCTTCCATCACGAGTCACCATTGAGTGGCCAAAAGGACTGGTGTTGTAAATAAGATAGACTGGTCCATGTAGTATCTTCAGGTATCTTTATTCAAGTAGGATGTTACAAGATGAGAGCCCCACCAGGAGCAGCCTCACTGCTGCTCAGCCCATAACCAACTGACACTAACACACATGAACATTCCATTCACCAACATTTTCTCACACAGACACCCAGGCTGAGCAGCAGTATAACACATCTCCTTCCTTTAAGGGAATACAAAAGCTCTCAGATAAATATCAGAACAAATGCGAGAAAATAAATAACATGACATAGTTCTGAAAGTAGCATGAAAAATTAAAGGTGACAATTCATGCAGAAACAATAAAGAAGGTAGGAAGAGACACGGGAATACACCACCATCTCTCTTCTTATCACAACACAAACAAAGTAAAGTCCAGGTAGATTTCCATGTAGATTTATTGTAAGCAAGATGTTACAAGGTTGAGAGCCCCACCAGGAGCAGCCTCCCTGCTGCTCAGCCCTTCCTCCAACTGACACTCTCTTTCATCCAACATTCCATAACCAGCTCTCACACCAACATTCCACTCCACAGACACACAGGCTGAGCAGCGGGTATAACAACTGGGTTGTCCGCCGGTTCACAAAGACTCCATAAAGAACCTAGGAATGCGGCTAGACCGTAACCTGACGATGGAAACACAAGCCAGAAAGCTAACCGCTACGTGTTTTGGAATCCTGTGAATGCTTCGTAAAATTCTAGGCCTCATCCCAGAGGAGACCCAAAAGACAGTGATACAGTCCTTGGTGATTTCGCGCCTGGACTACGGAAATGTTCTCTTCTTGGGGTCACCCAAATACGTGTTGAACAGGCTGCAGGTGCTACAGAATGCAGCTGCTAGGGTACTTAGAAACATACCCAGGTATGAGTCAGCTAAAGAGGCATTGAGACTACTTCACTGGCTTCCAGTACAGGCTAGGGTTAAATTTAAAGCTTTATACATAGCACACAGGGCTCTGAATGGTAAAGGGCCCACTCCCCTCAGGGCACTCATTACATCATATACACCGCTAAGATCCCTGAGATCCACCTCAGATCGCCTGGCCAAAACCACCAGGATAAGACGAGCCAGATGGGGAGGAAGATCATTCTCGCACCTGATACCTAAACTCTGGAACTCCATGCCAAAGGAATTAAGGCTTCTTACGAATGAGCCTAGCTTTAGGAAAAAACTGAAGACATGGCTGTTTCCTGAATGAGTTAATGCTAACTATGACCTCCTGTCTCCGCAGCGCTGGGAAGCCCTCGGGCAGCTACGCGCTATATAAAACCTCTAAACAGAAACAAAAACATAAACCTACATCTAATACCAAAATGAAAGAGAGTGGCGAGGGCCCTACAAAATCACTAAGAGAATAGGACAGGTTACATACCAATTACAGCTTTCTTCCAAGAAGGAACACATTGATCATATCAATCTCTTAAAAAAATGGCTAGGCCCACCCCTAGAGTGGTACAGACAATAGTGCCACTTGGACAGTTAGGACACACCATAGGGGACACTAACATCAATGATGCTCTTTCCGAGGGGAAAAAGAAAAGCCTTCTTGACGTCCTAAGACCATTTTCAGACATCTTTTCTGACGTACCAGGTAGAAACACCCTTGTGGTACATTCAGTCCCTACCCAGGATGGCGTTGTTATTAAACATTGGCCCTATCAGGTTCCTGCAGACCGCTGTCAAACTCTTTAGGCCTAAATAGAACAGATGTTACAAATGGAGGTCATAGTACCTTCCACCGGTATTTGGTGTTCCCTAGTGGTGCCTGTGCCGAAGCTTGATGGAAGCATACCCTTTTGTATAGACTTTAGGGCCATCAAGAGGGTCTCCAAGCTGGATGGTTATCCCTTACCTAGGGTAGATGAATTGACTGAGAAGGTAGGAGAGGCACATTACATCACAACTATGTATCTAACAAAAGGCTATGAGCAGGTCCTCTTGAAACCCAGTGACCAAGAAAAAACAGCCTTTGCCACCCCTGACGGCCTGTACCAGTTCACCGTTTTACCCTTTGGGCTCCACTGTTCTCCGGCCACCTTCCAGAGGCTCATGAACTCCCACCACCAAGGTTATTCATCAGCCTTCTTGGATGACGTATATAGTAAAAGCTGTCCGGAACACCGAAAACACCGTCAGTCAATCCTGTCGGAGTTACAACAAGCCCATTTACACATCAATGCCAAGAAATCCAAATGTGTGCACAGGAAAGTCAAATACCTGGCCTATCTTCTCGGGGAAGGAGTCACAGAATCACAGATAGAAAAGGTCAAGGCCACAAAACAAACCCCCTTTCTAGCACCCAGAAAAGAAATGAGGGCTTTCTTTGGTCTCCTGGGATACTACAGGAGATTCATTCCACAATACTCTGAGCTATCTGCTCCTCTTACTGATCTGCTGAAAAAGCTAATCTCCCTTAAAGTCTGCAAACAACCACCTCCCTGTGCTCTTGATGTCTTTCAAAGATTGAAAACAGCTCTCACCACCAGTCCCACACTGGTGTCACCTGATTTCAAAAATACTTTTATTGTGCAAACAGACATCTGATGTGGGAATTGGTGTGGTCTAATCGCAGAGGGACCCTGGGGGAAATGAAAGACCGATTGTCTTACCTCAGTAGAAAATTATTCCCCCATTAACATGTATACCCTACAATAGAAAAGGAATGCCTCGTCATTGAAAAGCTTTATTACTACCTGGAGGGGAGACCCTTTGTACTATATACGGATCATGCTTCCCTTACATGGCTTTATCGTAATAAGGGGAATAATGACTGGGTCCTGTGATGTTTGTCCCTGCAACCATTCCAATTTGAGGTGAGACATCAGATGGGCAAGGATCAGGGCATTGCTGATTGCCTCTCTCATTTTCCCAATCAGGAAAATCCTAAGGAGGGGATGTGTGATATTGAAGAGGACTTGAATGAAACAGTGCCCTGGCCTTCTCCTTCTTATCACAAACCAAAAGACGCACTCTCTCCATTTCCCAGGCCAAAAATGAATCCCGTTTCCATTAAGCTTGACGACAGAGTGACCCGCCGTCATTCTAGCTGTCCCAGCCACGCTCTCAGAGTAGCGTGGCTAACGCAGGTGTGTGCCAGGATCCAGGCTTGGGGTTGGAGGGAAGGAACTGTATTGGGCACTGCTAATGATCCATCGAGGGGTGAACCCCGTGAACTACACTGACCACAATCACTCCGGGCACTTGCTAAACGTTAGAAGGGGAGGCTGTTTTTCTTCTGAGTACGAGTACTTGTGAGCACTATTCCCCTACCCGAAGCACTCCTGTTTGTGTGTCACTGAGAAAAAGTTGGTGTAGGCAATGAGTTCAGATAAAATTAGATAGGTGACTTACCTACAATGTTCTCCTTTATCCAGAGGACACCAGTGGCAGGACTCCTGACCTAGGACCTGGAACAATTGAACAGAAAAGGATAATTAGTCTGGAGAACTTGTTGTATAATCTGAGTAACAACGCTTGATAATAAACTAGAGAAAACTACAACTAAGCTCTGTCTCACTCTGGATATATGCAAAGAACACTGTCAGTAGGCTTGTATATGACAAGGACTTACTCTCCAGAGCAACACTTGTTTTGCACTGGAAAGGTACATAAAAAGTAAAGCAAAGTAGCACAATGTGCTGCTTTGCATTACTTTGCATCAACGGTGCATCATATGTGTAGTTCATACTCATTCTCATGCTACTGCACATTTTTGTATGCAAAGCCCCAACTACTAACATTTGTAGACAGGGCTTTGAGCCAAAAAATATGCATCCTTGAGGCAAGTGCAAAGCAGAAGATATGTTTTTTGTCTCTCTTTCTACAAATTACATGTGTGCTGCAAGTTACAGCACACATATAAAGTAGGAATAGTTTAAAAGTTAGTCTAAGCATAGTGTTTTGTACTGGAAAGTACCATTCCAGAACAAAACCTATGCTAGACTCACTGACACATCTTTGCACAAAGGTGCACAGGAATGACCATCAGGCAAGGCAGCCAAATTGTGTTTCAGAGCCTGGGAAGAAAGCAGTAGCACCATAACTTACCTAAAATATGACACTGTCCTGCTCTCCCTTGCATGCAGCGCTGCAACCAGAGTTGCATGTAATAATAGGGAATTTGCCCCATGTTTCTGTCAAGCATGCTCAGCTGTCAAAAAAATAAGCTGGCTTCTATGAGTATGCCTATTATGGCAGGGATTTTGACTGTCACTCCAACTTTACCAGGGGGCCCCTTGGAAAGTGGGGGCCCTGTGCAATTTTCCCACTTTGCCCATACCTTAAAACGTCTCTGCCGTCCCTTTCTCATCAGTCAGATAACCTTAATCTGCAAGTGAATCTTCTACAGACCCTAGTTGCATATTTAGCTACTATTGACAACTGTCTTGTAAGTCAAAGCTCTGTTCTTGACTGGCCTGAGGAGGAGTCTACTCAATCAAAGAGATATTGTAACTGTTCTCCTGTATCAGATAAGCTCTGGACTCTCCCTCAAATGCTCAGTCTGTTATTGATGATCTGCGATCAGGACTTGCAGCTGGCAGTTCCAGTACTAAGCCCTGGCTTCTGTAACTTCCTTTCCAAACTTTGGCTGTAGTCTGGCGACTGGAGAGGAACATATTGAGGAATCCACGCAAGCAGTCACCACTACCGGAGTTCTGTCCCATTCACCGGGCCAGGCAATATTCATCTTTCCATTGAATTGAAAGGACCCCTCAGATTTTTAGTCTGATCTGCCAAAAAGGCAGCACAAAATATTAAACAACTTAAAAAATAAAGCCATTATGTCCTTGAACATGCCCATCCTCACTTCTGCGCAGACAAAAGCTGCTCTTGAACTCTTTCCCATTTTCAACAAACTAAAATTTACTCTTTTGCCCCAGAATACTTTAGAATTTGTGCCCTTTTCATTTTCATCTTATTCAGCAAAGCCTAAAGAGAACTACACTTATGTGACAGTTCAGTCGCTTCATGCTTCTAAATCACCCTCCACAGTAATTACTCCCTCTGCCGAAGGAGCCAATATTGATTAGAAAACTTTGAATTCTGTGACTGCTTCATTTGCCCCCCGCCCCCCTCCTCCCAGACCTATCAAATTGCTACAACTCTGATTTTGAATTGTTCAGTTCCAGCACATGTTGCAAACACAAGCTCTTTGAAACCTCTGCTGTTGCCTCCAGTACGAACCTTTGGAGTACAGGTGAATTGATTGGACTGGGCTTTTCCCCTAAAGTACAGACAGACTTAATTAGGTCATAATAAATGCACTAATCAGCCTTGGATAACACTACTGCCCAATAAGGTTTGCAGTGAACCATCACAGCTGCCTATCCTGTCCTCAGCGATAGTTCCTAACCAGGATGTTCGCCCCCATTCAACAGCTGTCTCATTTACCAGTGTTTTCCAGCTGTCGTTTAATCCAACTAATTTAGCTTCTAGCAGTCAGTTGTGCTCCGGATCACCCTTCAAAACAAAACTTTGTACCCAATTCATTTCTATAGGACCCCTTGACGTTTTGAATAGAGGAAATATACTGTGCATGTTAACATTTGATTTCACACTTGAGCTCAGCCAGAATTCACAATATAGGGTTTGCCACCCTGTTCTCTGACAAAAAACTCGAATCATCCCTCTTGACCTGGGTAAGTGCTGAAGTGCAGAACTCTGTCTTAGCTATCTCAAAATTAGTGGAAGACTGTGGTATCAAACAGAATCTTCCAAGAGATTTCTGTCTTACTATTGAAATACAGCCAAAGAGTGCACGTTCTCCCAGTGAAGCCACCTGGATTGGCCCCCCTGTTGAACTCCCTGCTAATGAGTGCCAAAGGGCTTTTTCAGTGTTAACAGCTGGACTTATACCAGATCATAACAGAATTTGCACATCTCATAAGCTGTTTTCTAATAGTGCTGATGATGACTGGGCATGGCTTCTGTAAGCTTTTCACCAGTAACATATGTAAACAGCAATTTACAAAATGAGACATGCTTTCTTTCTTCACCTCGAATGTGACTAGTCTAGGAAGAATTTAAAAGACCCAGATGTTTGTGACCTTGTATAGCTTGCAAGATGTGCCATGTTTTCAAGAGACAAAGGCTGGTAACAATATCCATATTTGTGGCTTATTCGGTGTTTGCAACAAGGCAAACAAGAAATTTTGAAACAGGAGAGCACCTGGAGGTTTGTCAACATTAATTTCAAATCATGTTATGTATCAGTCACACAACTTGATGACAGCCATTCTTTTGCATCTGCACTTCTGATAATAAGGAAGGTTAATTCAACCTTGTTAGCCTTTCTTTTAATCAACTCATACATCAGTCATGGGCATATGGCAAAAATCAGATAGGTGAAAGATCTAACTACGCTGTTGACTGATCTCAAGCTCCATTATACAAGCACTGCCATTGTCTTAGCTGGCAATTTTTATCATTATCTGATTATTCAAATTTAGATAATAGTTGGTGTCACAAACAAAATTAATTTAGGAAGGTCCGCCAGCCAGTCCTTTCCTACATGTAATGATAGTAAAGACACACTACTGGATAATTTCTTCAATAATCTAAGCTTAAGCGGATGACTAGAAGATTTGTTGGAGATATTCCCATCAGCAGTGCTTAGTGTGTAAAAAGAAAAGTGAGCAACGGTGCCCAAAGCTCTACTCAGAAACCCAGAGCCAACCCTATTAAATGTCAGTGCGCCAAATTCCAAGGCTTCCTAGTTTTTAATCCACCTCATGCCGCTTAGTCCACTATCAGACACCCCCTTCCCCTTTATCTCACTCTTGCTGGTTCCTGCTTTCTCCCTTTGTGATGGGCATTATGCCTTTCTCGTCTTCCTTTTTTTCTCCCTTTGTGTGTTTTTCTCTCTCTTGCTCTTGGGGAATGTCAGATCAGGAAGAATATGTGCTTGTCCCCAGATTTGAGAGCTGAAGGCCCCCACCGGCAACCACTGGCTCAAATTAAGCACCTCCTATCAGCACCCCCAACGTTATTACCCAAAGCACAATAATTTGGGATTTTAATTTTGCTTCAGTAAAGCTTTTTCACATTGTCCTTGATTTCACAATATACAGTAGACCTGAAAGTGATCAATTGCCACAAATAATTTGGGACTCAAATCAAATCAAATCAAAAATAACTTTATTTGGTTACGAGAACCATAAAAGTTTCACACAAATACATTGCTAATATAAAATTTACATACCGTGGTTACAGAAACATGGATAAAAACAAACGATAAGAAGCAGTCGATAGGTAAAGTGCATACAGTGTTGAAAGGAGATATGGACCCTGACGTCGAATACCCTAAGCATCCATCTCTAGTATCACCTATACAATATAGTCCATGTAATTGATTTATAAGAAAGAGTTACTCAGGTTTTCTTCAGTTATAATAGCTCATAGCGTTTTCTTATAGAGAATTGCAGCTCTAATAAAATTCGAAACAGCAGTGCAAATGGTTAAAGTAGACAAAGACAATAAAAAATTAAAACCGCCAATATAAGTGCATGGCCGTATTTCCCTTAAAAGTGGGTTAAAACTTTCCCCCTCGGATCTTTGTAAACGGGACAGAACAAAATAAAGTGCAATGTACTCTGGGTTGTCAAATTATCCCACGGACATGGTGATAAACTATGAACCCAACCTGATTGTTTAGGGAATGCCGCTAGAAAGTGCAATGTTCTTAATCGAAACCTAGTCAGGTAAAATCATGCTTGAACATTAGTAGTAAAGGTTAGATAAAATTTCTGTTCTCCGTGAGATAAACATGGGGGATCTGATACTACCAACTGTGCACGACGACGGTGGGCCCTGGCATAAAATGCCTCTTTTATGACATCTTTCACATTTGTATCAATACTTGCAGGATTGTCATAATAATGCCCCAAACCTAGCTCATGTAAATTATCCTTCACAAAGCGGAGCCAGGGGATAGACAGTGCATTATCTAAGTTGGTACAATCTTTAATAATGTCTCTTGAGAAAGTTAGGTCCTCAGATAGCTTAGATCTTCGCCCATAAGAGCAATGGAGCAATAGCAATTCGATCTTCAAGATAGCCCAAACCTAGCTCCTGGTGGCAAAAAGGTGTGGGAGCACTATTGGGAGCCAATGGTAATCTCTTTATAAATTTATTTTCCAAGACCTGCAGTTGTCGGGTATTACAATAGCCCCAAACTCCCGCCCCGTAAGATGCCACCGACAAACATTTGCTTTGTAGAGGGTAACCAGTGCTCTCTCTGGTTTATGGCCTAGCTGTCGAGCAAAACGAAATAGTCCCTCCAGAACCTGACTAGTGTGTTGTACCCTAGCTGTGATAAGATGGTCCCAATTCATAGTATCATTAAAAATATTCCCTAAGTATGTAAAATTTTTCAACTTGTCAATGGTCTTGCCCCTAACCTCAAATTTACTTGTTTTAGTGCCTTTCGGGCCACACACCATGACATAAGATTTGATAAAATTTACTTTTAAATCCAATGCTGCCATAAAATCAGTAAAAGCACTAAATGACTTTTGGAGGCTGTTGGCTGTCAGAGCCATTAAAACAGTATTGTCTGCATAAGATAACAATGGGATCACTTTGCCTCCAATTTTAGGGAAATCAAATTCCTTCTCTATTAAAAAAGCCTCTAAGCCGTTTGTATACAGTAAAAAAGGAATGGAGCTAAAATACAACCTTGCCGGACACCTTCTGTGGAAACAATAGGGCCCGTCTTCTCCCCCCTAGGACCGCATCGTACGGCAACCGTTGTGGTGGTGTGAAGCCTACGTAGGAGGGATATAAGTGCTTCTTCAAAACCCATTTGCTCCATCAGTCCCCACAATTTCTCCCGGTTAACCTTTTCAAAAGCACTAGACAAGTCCATGAAGGCCAGGTGGATGGAACCCCTCCTGGCCTTCATGAACTTGCCCATAATAAGGGACAGGTTTAAACACTGTTCTGTAGTACCCATCCCCCTTCTAAAACCATATTGCAGTCTGGACACAATCCCTGTACTATTCGCCCAGGTCTCAAGGTGCGCAAGGATAACCCTCCCCAGTATCTTAGCAGTGGCATCGATTAGCGAAATTGGCCTATAACAGGCGGGGTCATTCCTGGTACCTTTCTTATACGCTGGAACAACAATTGCCTCCTTCCAGGTTGATGGAATGGGGCCAATCACTACAGCTTTAAAAACGTTAGTAAGCATGGGTGCCCATAATTTTTTTTTTTTTAACAAATCAAGAGGAACCCCGTCAGGGCCGGGGGCTTTCATGCTAATTCCCCTTGCTGGAGCCTCCTCTACCACTGTAATTGATAAACTTAATTGTGAGGCCAAGCTTAAATCAAAAATACCAGTTCCCCACTTCCTTCGACTATTGAGGCATTTTTTGGATTAAATATGGCTGAGAAGTGAGATTTCCAGGTAGCCCCCAAAATCAAGGAATCCACAGGTTTGGGTTCATCCTTAAATAGGGGGCGATTAATTATGTCCCAGAGACTTTTTGAATCATTCAGAGCACTCGCTCTCTCCAGGTCCTCCCAAGCCAAACTCCTCAATTCGTCTTGTCTTTGTTTGATGGTACACTTGTAAATCTGCCTTAAATTTTTTATTTGTGTTCTGTCACGTGGGGTGGCGTGAAGGGCCATTTTAAGATTCCTATGTGCTCTAGAACGCTCCGCATTAAACCATCGCACCTACTGTGATTGCCTTCTTCGAACCGATCTGGTCAGGTCTTTTGCCACATCTGCGCAGATCAGTTCAAAGTCATGAACCACCACGTCAGGGCAAGTGTCATCATGGAGACAACTCATAATAAGGTTTAAGTTTGCCTTAACAATTTTTGCTTCAAATTGGATGGGATCAACTTTACCCCAATTTAGCCTCATTCCTTTGTTTCGGTTAAAATCAATAGGGCATCCATCACCTTTCCCAACCCTAGCTGTTATACTAAAAAGTACAGTTAGTGGGTTGTGATCACTTACAACATTTGGTACTACCTCAAAATCACCAACAGACGGGGAATACTTCCTAGTAATAAACATAAAGTCAATTATACTTCCTCTACCTCCTCCGACATATGTGGGACACTGAGGTTGAGAGCAGTAGTTCAAATAATTAGTATCAATAGGGCATAAATCGTTATCAATAATAATGGAGTTCAAGGCCTCACCCTGTATGGTATGGGTAAAGTGTGGCTGTGGCTGACCATCTGTGTCTAACAGCCCACAAACTCCACTATTGCTGAAAGCACAAGTGGTACAATTAAAATCCCCCACCCACAGAACACATAGGGGCTGCCATTTTCCCGCAATGTTATTAATCTGCACCTGTAAGTCCTCAATCACGTGACTGCTCTTCTGGTCAAAGATATTATAATACCAGTTTATTAGCAATAACTTAGCCTGAATCAGGTTAGAAATGAGGACAAACTGGTACCAGGGTGAAGTCTTTACAACGTAAGTTTGTGTGTGCCCGTATTTGACTGAGATTAAACTCACAAGCCCTCCTTTCGCCCTCCCAGCCGGTGAGGGTGTTGCGTTGACGTTGAGGGAGCAATAACCATCTAACACGATATCAGCTTGGTGCCATGTTTCTTGGAGGCAAATAATATCAAAGCCTCTAATATAATCCACCCAATCCTCATTGGTTAATTTTGCACGTATTCCTGCAATGTTCCATGAGATGATTCTACACAGGGGTGTAGCATGTGCCTGGCTCGCCAGGCCTACCTTGGTTGTTTGCGAGGCAGGCATGGTGAGCGTGGATGATATACCTGACCCCTCCCCTCCTGGATTCACATTAGAAGCAGGAATTAAGTCCCAGATGGGGGTTTAAGAAATCATTGTGTCATTGCTAGGGCTGCTGGTATTTAGCAAAACAGGACCAAATGGATCTTTAATTACCTACTCCCGATATCATCTCTATCTACGTTTCTCCCTAAAACAGGGCACCGTGGGCATGAACTTTTCAGATCGACTAGACTGCCTGAATGTACAGGCAGTCAGTCTATATCCGTCAGGCCAGAAAGGGCATCAAAGCCGTTAGGGTGGAAAAAAGAAAGAGGCTGGAGACGAAAGTGTCTTTTTGGCCAGTGCCCTAGAAGATGTTTGCCTCTTGCTCGTCCCCTGATGGGGGGGGGGGGTAGAAGAAACCCAGAGGACATACCTTTATCAAATCAATTAATGAGTCTCTGGTGTGCTTCAGGGCAAAGAACGCACACCTAGTGTCGTTGAAATTAAGTACAACGCAGTCCCCTTCTAAGCATTTGGTTGTAGGGCTTAACCAGCCCACCCTCCTTGCCATAATAATGTGTTCAAGCCAATTTATATGTGATGGAATTCTCCTAGAGCACCAATGTGCTGACTTGTTTATAAGACTCGAGCAACTTTCTTGAAATTTTGGACTCTTTTTTTCTTGGGAGCAAGAGGTCTTTAAGATTACAGTTTGGGTTATCTGTGGGTGTTCAACAGCTGAAATTCATAAGGTGGTCATTAACTCTGAGCACCATTACACAAAATAGAAATGTAATTGTTCCACTGAACATAATGTTATTAATCATTTCCAAGCCAAATGTCTTCTAGTTTAATTAGGGAAACAGTTAACCCCCACAAATTCTAGCACATAACATCTGTCAACTATTTTACTACCACTATTATAACACAAAGAAGACGGTTCTTCAAAACACATGAATTAAAAAGCAGGAACGCGATAGAACTGTTAGATCACTATCACAGCACTATGATGTACGGTACACCATACTTAAAATGAGAGAATTACTGAGAGAATATTGATCTGGGAAGCTAAACAAAAGTTTCACACCTCAGTTTGGGTAAATGTTTTCAATGTTTGCAAATCAATAAACTCTGCAGAAAATTCGGGGAATTTATTAGTTCCCTAGATTCTACAAATAACCATTGTCTTGGCTGAGGAGTAAATTTAACAGAATTGGCATTGTTATATTACGTTTTTTTTATGTGGATGGTACATCAAAACAGAATAGCACCCCGTCAGGTTATCTATGGATGACTATCAACAAGTGAGTCTTCCAACATCATTATTCAATAATAATCTGAAATACTGGGATTACTGTCTTTTTCCACTTTTTAATAATGCCATTTTAAAATATTTAATTCCAGCTTCCTGGATGCACAATTTCTCATTGATTGCACAAGAAGCGCCCACACAATATTACTTTGCTGGACGTCAAAGCAAAATTGTATGCCAAGATATGTTTAGCAGATCTATCTGATCAGATGATAGCAAACTGCAACCTCCTCATTCAGACAGGCTTTTGAGCTTATTATGGAACAGCAATTAACAAAATAAGGTTATCAATACTCATTGATGAGCATTTTCAGTCAGACCAACATTTGTCTGAAGGCTTTATTGACTTTAAACCAGCCTTTTGCAGTGAAAAGGATATATTATGAACGAAACTGCAGAATTACAGTCTTAATAGCCCTTATATATTGCTGACCTAAATCTATCCCTGATTGATGCCAGTATTTCCGTCCCAACCCCCACGTTAGGTGGTACTCTTTTTTTTAAAACTATTTTTATATAGGTTTTTCTACACAGTTAAATAGCGAAGTGGAAAACATCTCGCAAGAAATAGGTATATCACATTGGATCTGGCTATTCGCTTGACATACAGGTACATGGCTGGTGATGTGAACCTCCAAGAGCTGTGAGGGAGGGGGACCACCAAACATCAGTGTTGGACCTGGCCCTTTTTGCAGGGTTTGCTCCAAACTTTGGGGAATGCCACATATCATCTTTTCCAATCTGGATAGGTTGGAGTCTACTTTGACTAGGTTAGACCAATCTTTGATTACTTTGGTAATTTCTTTCAGTTGAAGCAGTTTAAATGTGCTCCAGGTATTTTTTGTTTTTAGACAGTAATTTGTTTCTTATGAAGAGATGGGCGTTAGTTTGATTCTGTTGATTTTTTTCCCTGTGAACTATTCTTGTGAATATAATGCATTTGTCTCAGATTGGGTTTGGGAGTATGAGCATTTCCATTGGTTTTCTTGTAGATACATTTGAATACTGTCCAGTAGGGTTAAGGGATTAGGCACTTTGAGTTTGAGTGCAAAAGACCGTTGCAAGCTTGATACCGGTTATGTACATTTTCCTTCCTGCTTTTAGTTTGGTTTTGGTTCTAGTTGATTTACTTTTGAGCATGAGCTATCTAAAACTTTTGTTCATAAAGCATTTTAGTTTTATTGTAATTAATATGTGTAACTATGATTTATTGCATTTCCAAAGTACCAACGTATAAAATTATTTCAAAACATAAATTATTAATATTGTTTCTAGTAATACACATTAGTACATGTATGAAAATTATTCCCTAAATTTTTCAGAGCATTTGGTTTCAGTATAGACATGCAGCACCTTTCTCTCCTTTTCACTTGGTGCACAATTTCACATATGCAAAATATGGAGCTTAGAATGAGAACCCTCAATAACACACATAATATACTCTGGATTACATTAGTTTCATTAGTACTTCATAAGTGTTTAGACCATGGGAATTTATCACTTAATTTTTTTTTTCTATTACGTTTTGAAAAGATTCACCAATGCTAATTAATAGAGTATATTTTAAATAACTAATTCTCATCTTTTTTTACTCTTGTCTGCATGCTTTTACGATGCAGTAACTAAGTCTTCAAGATTTTCTCATATTTTCTGTAGGGTATGGTTAGCACTTTAGATCCATAGGTCATGTTTAGAACTGGCGGGAAACAACACAAAGCAAAGTAGAGACGAGGGGCAATTGTTTCCCCGCCGTATCATGGTCACCAGATAGTGTTTTTAAAAGGAAGCACCTGTAGGGAAGTGCGCCACAGGTCCCTTGGGACTGGGGAGCCGGGCAAATCACAGCTGCCTGCAGGCCCTGACTTGACTTGAAAAGACCTCCCGGGTCGGGCTTACTGTGCCTGAATGTGGGAGTTGCGGGGGTGGCGCCAACATGGACCTAGATCCTCACCACTGGGACTTCCAGACAGGAAGGCAGTGCGTTGTCGGTCTGTACAGGGGGATGGATCTGCTCACAGCAGCAGCACTCTTCCACGGGGCACAGGCGAGCTAGTGATGCCAGCATACAGCATTGCATCTGCTCATGCGAGCAGAGCTGATGCGTCGACACAGCAATGACTCCTTGTTAGCATGGCAACCCACCAGGGCTGTGGAAAGGGACTTCCCTGGGCTCTGCGGCATTGGTAAGTTGCCGAACATGGGGATCTCGACCAGCGCAGTGCACTGGTCGTCGTTGTACAATGTGCAGGTCCACAAGTGAAGCGCTGGACCGTTATAGAATGTTGCAGGTCCAAACGCAAAATGCTGGACTGTTGTAGAGCCCCTGGTGCAGATCAGACAGTTTTGGGATGCCCTTAGCAAGTTCCAGAGAATGCAGAGTCCTGCAACAGAGTCAGGGATGGCAAGAAGTCCCGGGGCTTCAAGGAAAACAGGGGGCAAGCCCTTGGAGTCACTCTGGGTTCAGTCCTTGTTCTCAGCAGGGCAAAGATCAGCAAGCAGCAGGGCAGCTCAGCAAAGCAGAGAAGCAGTTCCTCAGAAAAGTCAGTCACAGCAGAGTGGCAATCCTTCAGCACAGAAGCCTTTACTCCCAGAGAGTTCTTCCCAGGTCCAGTGGTGTACTGTTTTGGTAGGGCCAGAGCCCTGGCCCTGAAAAGTGCCTTTGATGTAGGTGATGACTTCAAAAGATTCCTTTCATTTGCACAAGGATCCCTTTCATCCCAGTCCTATCTGCCAGGCTATCTGTGGTGAGTAGTCGGCCCCTTTGTGTGAGGACAGGACACAGCCTATTCAGATGTAGGTGTGAGCCACCTCTCCCCCTTCCTGCCCAGTAAGGCTATAAGAATGTAGATGAATCCCCTGTCACAACAAACCATTCCTGTGTTGAGGATGTCTAGGGGGAATGACCAAAATGTAGCTGTCACCCAACCCAGATGTGTATTGGAGACAGGCTGCAGGCACACAGAGTAAAGTTAAGAGCAGAGAAATGTCCACTTTCTGAAAGTGGCATTTCTAAAATCGTAATGTCAAATCTAACTTTACCATTAAAGTCAATTTATCACCACAGTTCCAAAGATATTTAGCATGAAGTAGCTACTCCTTTCCAATTAGGAATTACAGCGTAAAAGGTACTTTAAGGCATTCCCAATACTAGATTATGGAAGGAGAAGGCCTCACAGCAGTAAAAAACGAATTTAGCAGTTTGTCACCTCCAGGACATATAAAACCTAAAAGTGCATGACCTGCCTTTCAGTTACACAGCACCCTGCCCTTAGGTTCACTTATGGCCTACCTTAGGGGTGACTTGGTTGTAATAAAAGGGGCGTTTAAGGCTTGGCAAGTGGTTTTAAATGCCAAGTTAAAGTGGCAGTAAACTGCACACACAAGCCCTGCAATGGCAGGCCTGAGACAGGTTTGAAAGGTTACTTGTGTGGGTGGCACAACCAGTGCTGCAGGCCCACTAGTAGTATTTAGATTACAGGCCCTGGGAATATAGTATTCAACTTTACAAGGGACTTATAGGTAAACTAAATATGCCAGGTGGGTATATACCAATGTCAACATGTTTTTGGGAGAAATACATGCACTTTAGCACTGGTTAGCAGTGGTAAAGTGCTCAGAGTCCTAAGGCCAACAAAAGGTTACAACAAAAATAGGAGGCAAAAGACAAAACGTTGGAGGAAAGACCTCCCTAAGGATGACAGGTCCAATACTGAATGAACTGGAAGTGCTAAAGCGTGTTCTTTAATATATTCTCAGAGATGATAAAAATGTTAGAATTTGTCTGTTAACCATTAACTGGGCATAGTGTCCTATAGCATGCAAATACTCGTCTGTGATTGTATTATCTCCTGCGTGATATTCAGCTGTTTAATAAAACAGTTTCAACACAATTTTCAGGGGTGCAATTTATGCTAGAGACGACTTACATTTTGACAAGAATAACCAAAATTATGCCTGATATGGCCATCATGCCAGGGATGGCTACCCTAATGCCAATGGATTCCAAATATGATATGACCCCAATTACTGTGTGTACGGCCAACCTGATGTGGTCATCATTTTGCCAGGAATGGCAGACATAATGCCAAGGATGCCCATAAAATGCCAGGGCCACCATTATGCCATGACCGACTACCATGAGTTCAAAACAGACACAATATCCTCAAAGTATTCACAATAGGAAAGGGACCTAATGTCCTCATAAAAGGACAAGTATGGGGGTTTGATATCATGATGCAAGGCAGGAGTCATTATATGCAAACGCTGCTAGAATTATAACAGGGCCACTGTTACATTATGAACTGCCCTGATAAAAGTCACAAAATGCCAATGATTCCCACAATATGCCAGTGCCCCTTGCATTATGCCAATGCTATTATTATGTAAGTGGTGGCCACCATAACACCCACCATTTGCTAGGGGTGATGATTAGAATGGCCACAATGTACATCGAATGCCCATAAATTGTTTGAGCCTACATTATGCCAGGAAAAGCCACCATAATACTAAGTGGGCACAAAATGAAAAGGATACAACATGGCTTAAGCTTTTCTGATTCAGGCGGGACAGCAATTGCTCTGGAACTATTTGCCATTGAGCATTTCTTAAAGTGAAAATGATCCCTATAATATTCTACTCCTACCTGAACTTGTTACCCTGCCCTCTGTCATTTGCCCATTATTATGTTGCGTTTGACCAAGCTAGTCAGCATTATACCTATTGGAGAAGCATTGTGCTCTACTGATAACCCCAATCATTCTTTTATGACCTGAATAGAACCCAAGAAATAACTGGTGCGGGTGTAAACATGAGCTGCGTTATTGAGCTTAAACAATGGCTCTAGCCTCACTGCGACTGTTTACTTGTAGCACGCAATGTAATTTGCCTAGTAGATAGTAGACATTGTGCTTTCTATGGTAATTATGTGCATGTTCTGTTACATAATTTATTCTCCTCGACACAACTTTTGCACTATTCACTAAGCACTGCATTATTGTGGCCATATTCGTGCACCACGTTGAGTATTGTTTCTCTTTTTTATACATTAGTATATTGTACCTACTGATTAATTTTTAATGAAAAATGAAGCTGGGTGTTTATTGGCCAATAAATCGTGTTTTGTTTTCTAGCAAGTTTAGGTTGTTTTGTTTGTCCTCATTTGAAATAAGGAATAGATGTTGGCCCCCTTTTGACTCCAAAAGGAGTAGGAAGGGACATCCTCCTCATGTCCCCAGACGTACATGCATGCAATCACTCAGGCATGCACAGTCACTCATGCATCGACGCAAAAGAACCAACACACACATGTCCATTTGAGTGATTTTTTTTAGCAACTCAGTTTGTATTATGCATTCAGCATGTTAACCTTTGGAAATATACAAAAGGTTCTAAACATTTCATAATTTTAGTAAAAATTTAAAAAGGCAATTTACAAATTCAAGTGCGGCAGTTGGGGGTTATACGGTAAGGAAGGGGCAAAGGTAACAGTCCTTCTTCTTCGAGGTTCCAAATAGATCCTCCACTGCAGCATCTTGTTTACCTTTTGTATCTTTTAAATAACTACTGCCTTTTTTGTGTCTTCAATATTGTATTGTTTTAAGAAATAGATTTCTTATATGCTAAAACGATACTGTAAGAAAGCATAGCGGAAAAAAGAAATAAATTATTCTGGTCTTTGCAGGTCAATTTAGAATTCTGAAACTTTTCAGCCAAGGCCTTACTGTGATCTAATCTAGGAAGCAGCAGTTCAAAAATGTGAAGTATTTTTTTATTGTAAGCAAGGGTGATTTAGTAGTACTGGCGCTCACTCGCAGTACACACGGGGGCTTATTTAGTCCCTTGTTCTGCCAGTACGTCACTTTTTCCCATTTTAAAAGTGACGAACCGGAGGCACAAGTGGCTTGTAAATAAGCCTAAAGATATCTAAGGAAGTGACTTAAAAGGGAGGATGTCAACCCCGCATCACCTGAAAAAACTCTATAGAGTTTCATAAACGGATAACCAAGCCTCTAACACACTCAAATTAAATACACATTTGTAACAAATATTATCCAGATTACAGAGTCCGTTGATATTAAATATTCGTTCTTTATTGGTCCTGTGCCCTTAGCCGCCCCCAGATGCCTCCGACCACCGGATCCTAATCCAGCGGTCGGACCTCTTCAATGGATATCGGTGGGCCCACGGACATCAGAATGAGGGTCTAAATGTAACTTTACATTTTTTTAAAATAATTCCTTTAAGTTAATTTTATAAATAACTTTTAGCATTTTTAAAAAACTTTAAAACATCCTAGGTGGGATCTTAAGCATTTAAAAAATAATTGTATTACATTTAAACTAAATATTTAATTCGCACTTAAGTTACTAGTGCTTATTTTGTTCTATATTTAAATTAAAAATATAAAATTCATGTACTTTAATATTGAACATAAAAATATTTGTACTCCTTTCTTTTAAAGTTGAATAAACTTTCAAAATGTTCCCCGTATTTTACCATAGGAAGATATCTCTCCTGGTGATAGAGACCTTTGCTAATGTCTGAAAGGTTACTAATAGTGACTTTATACTCATAAATTTGGCTCCTCAAGCTGTTTCTGTGGCTGCAAACATGTCTACATTTTGTCATAGATTTACACACATAAATAGTGAGTACCCAAAAGTAGAATATTTACTACAAAGTGTGAGAGAAAATTTACACATGTAAATTTAATCATTTGTCCATTTACCTTCGAGAAAAGGCCCCATTTCTTCAGACTGATGATGTCCTGGTTATGATTAACCCTGGGCGAAGTACTACGCTACGCTCGCGTAGTTTGCGCTACTTCGCACTACGCGAATTGCACGTAGCACAGTGCAAACACGCGTAGCGTAGCGGTCATTTTTTGCTTGCTCGCGGTCCTCAACGTCAAGTTGGCGACCGCGAGCGAGCAAAATGACATCCCGGCGAGACTTTTTCCTCATTCGCGATCAGCAACATCAAGTTGCCGATCGCGAGCGTGGAAAATAAACCTCCCGGCGAGATTCTCAACGCGGGGAGGTCAGGTTTCTCATTACGAGTGGTCGCGTATGCTCGCGACCGCTCGCGATGAGAAACTACCATTCCGCGTTGAGAAAGCTGCCATTCGAGTACAAATCTACTTGAGCGGCAGAAAACGACCGCTTGCACTGTGCAAGATGCCGTTTGCAATGATTGCACAGTGCGGACAAGCATCCGGCACTGTGCAATCATCGCGAACAGCATTTCCTACCGCACTACGCAGTTCGCGTAGTGCTACGCGTAGCTCGTGTAGTGCGAAGTGCACTTCGCGTAGCTACGCGTAGCACATCTACGCGAACTACGCCCAGGGTTAGTTATGATGGCTTTGTAAATGATACAGCTTGTTTTTAAATTAGTGCGGGCCGGCAAGGGGAGCCAATGGATTTCCATCAGAGTGAGGGTGATGTGATTATATTTCATCAGGCAGTGGATAACACTTGCAGAGGTGTATAGGATGCCCTGGTTATTGACAACTAGGCTAGATTAAGCTTACATAAATAGCGATGTCATGCCCTTGACATTCACAACTAGGCTAGATTAAGTTTACATAAATAGCGATGACATGACCTTGTCATTAACAACTAGGCTAGAATAAGCTTACATAAATAACGATTACATTTGAGGCAGCCTGAACGTATAGTAAAAAAAAAAACAATGACTGACCTGAGATCTACAAAGGCAGGCTTGTAGAGATGATCTATGCCTACCCTATACACAGAGGTTTTTCTGGTGCTGACAGTGAGTAACAGTCACTGAGATGAGTGAGTGAGTGAAAGGGCGAGGGTGTGATCTCAACCCTTTAACGGACTCATTCAACGAGCTTCCTTCAAATAACGCAAAGATCCATAAAAGATTATATGTTTTAGAATTTTTGGGGGAACTCTTTAATGAATTCACAGAAAATAATGTTTTCATTGCTGTTCTAACACTAATCAGAATAGCTTATCAGTTCTATGGTAAGTTTGTCACGTCTGACTTCCTTTCCTAAAATTATCAGTATTTGTATAAATTTAACACCTGAAAAATGTGCAATTCCATGAAAGTGCAAGACAAAATAATTATGATTTTAACTGAAGACCTCTTCAAAAGGTATAAATTCCTGAGTTACATACCCGAGCAATTACCTCACTCAGGAAACTCAACAACCTTGTACCACACCACCCTCTGCATTACTATAGCTGTATAATTAACTCACTGCAGAGGAGAGGTGAGTGGCATCTCTGACTACCATAAAGCACTCTTGAGGCGTAACACTCGAAGATTACTAATTGCAAGGAACTGGAAGTCAGTGACACATGGAGTGCCCTCATGAGATAATTAGTAAGAAGCACGTGGTGTTTATATTTCTACATGAAGAGTACGAGTACAACAAATGATCCTAGTGTATTCCTTACCTTTCAGAAATACATTACAAAGAATTACCAAAACAGTGAATATCGATGTCGAACACAAAAACAACATACACTAACTCATTGGCGCATGTAGTAACGTGGCAGGAAAGGGAACACTTGAAAATCCCCAAGTTGCCAGCCTTATAGAATGTTTAACACAGTGAAATGCTGACAGAGCTCCGTTAAACAAGCAATGCTTGACAAACAACAAACCTTTGGCAGAACTGCTTGACAAACACCTTTGTCAGAAATGGATATACCCCATCGCACTAGTACTATCACAGTGTTGTATCAAATTTGGTGCTTTAACCCATTGCCGTCTTAACGCATGGGCACGCTGGGCAGTTGCCCCGGGGCCCACGAGCATAGGGGCCCCATGCAGACCAGAATTTAGTAGAAATTTTCTGTTAAACATTTTAATTCCTTTGAGTGGTTGTGTAGGCAGGGCCCAGTGCACTGATTTGCCCGGGAGCCTATAATGGTGTTAAGATGGCCCTGCTTTAACCCCAGGGTTGAACTGTCATAAAACCCTTGGTCACACATAAACTAATCTCAAAAAGGGAAGCACTCAAAGACAAGTAAAATCTTAGTTCAATTATTAACACATTCAAGTGAGTGAAGTACAATGTCCATTTTACGCTTGATTGATAACACTGCACAGAAACATTAACCACTCCAAAATACTATCAGCTCTTTGAAGACAGGCAGCGCCAGCATACCTGTAAATTTTCTGTCCTGTGTCTAATTTCAACGTCAGAATCAACAATGAAGTGACATAACTTCCTCTTCCAAACCACGCTGTACAAATTCAAAGGACATTTCTGTAAACAGCATTTGGTGAATCCTGACAGCCCTTAAGGGGCACTCCTGTGGATTCTTGAAGACCATTGAGCATGGTGTTACCACATCCAGATGCGAGAGGATGAGGTCTGGAACAGAAGTTCTGAAGTTGTTTTCTCAAAAAACTGGTTCACTTTCTTTAGAAGAGAGAACTGGTTACCACCTCATCTTTGACTTTTTTGGCAGTGTGTTCCTTGAGTGAAGTTGGTGTCAAGGGTGAATACAAGTGCCTTGGCATCTGGTTAAAGGTGGGGTTCAAAGCCATCAAGGTTCCAATCATTAAGCTTGGTTTGTGCTATTTTTTGCTTGTTGTTCTTCAGTAATTCTGTCTTGGTGGGTTTTGGGCTTCAGGTAGGTGCTGGACATCCAGGTGTTGTTACGATGCAGGCAGTGTTTGAGGTGTTGGATCATGGGCGTTGCCTACTCAGTGAGATTCGGGGATTGTAAATCTTAAATTTAACAATAAAAGAATCAGTGGGCTATAGGGTGGATGGGTGAGATGACCAAGGTTCGAGTTGGACTGTTTCCATGAGGAACAGGATCAGCACTGATTTGTGTTAGGTGAGCCTCTGTCCAGATTGACACAGTGGGCGAAAAATGATGGGTTGGAATGCTACCCGAGTGATTGCCACCAGTTAGACTATTTGCAAGCATTCCTCCAATCATCTTTTATGTGTTTGATTGCCAATAGTAGTCCTGGAAAATTGAGACTGGTGTGGCTTCCCAAGCCTGCTACCTCCAATGCTCGTGAATTCCAAAAATAGTAAATTTGCACCCATTCAAAAAGTACTTCTGAAGATGGGCTACTTTTTTGGTAACCGGTCACTTTATATTTTTAAGATCAATAACCAAATTATGAAAAAGTTAAAATCTCTTAGTGAAATGAGAACTACAAGGAAAACGGACACAGACATAGCAGATCCGACTCAGGGCCCTCAGACATAACTAGCAAACCAGGAATGGGATTGAGTGGTGTCACACCCTAAACATCCTCGCTGAAGCTACGCCCCTGTCCATCCCACTTGGCCCTGATAATTCTCCCTGGGAACTCATGACTACTGTCAAATATAACACAATGGCTTGGAGTCCCTGCCCTGTGATCACTTAATTTAAATGTATTTTCACTAGATGCACTATTTTTTGTCCCTGCTACAAGAAGCCTTCATGGTAGGGTTGTCAAATCAGTACATGTCGGGAATTCTCCATGTTTTTAGTCCTTGCCATTTAAAAATCATTTTATCAAGTGACTGATGTCCCCATATAGTAAGCCTGAGTTACAAATAAAGTAATGAGTGCAGGCAAATTATTAAGGCGAGCCATAGCGGAGCCATGTGTCTGACTTGGCTTTAGGAGTCCGTACACAAGCCGAGCAATGAAAATGTTTAGGATGTATGTATATTGTGCAACAATAATATAAAAATGACACAATCTCTGTAAAATTCAAAAAAGTGTATTTCTTTAACATGCGAAAACATTTCACCTTAGTACATCAGATTATATCACTGTATAGGCATACATTTACTAAAAATGATAATTTTTAGAAACTCCCATGGCTCACCCCCTCCCCCCCAACGACAATGCCATTAGTGTCTAAGAGGCAAGCCAGTAGTCATGTAAACCTTAATCATGTCCTAAATTCTTATTATAGATGGAGCAACATTGCAGTCTATTAAATCAAATCTAAGTGGTTCTTGTGCAGCACACATCCTGATCTCGAGTATTTAAAAGTGCACTCGTATGTGATAATAAAGAAAAAGGAGACCTGGTAATAATAAAATATTTGCCTAGGATCAAACAGTTAGGACAACCAGGGATTTAAGGTTATATGGTTTCACATTTACAAATTAGGCCAGATGATATCTCTTACTCTCTCCCGTTTACATCAAAGGCCACTGTTTAATCTTTAATTTTTTTAACACAGTAAGAGCAAGCATTGGCAAAGCCAATAAGTCTTGCATTTGGGCTCTATTGGCATTGCCAATGATTTTTGGCAATCCTGAACAGGACTGAGTAAAAGCACAATGCTTTGGCCAATGTTGTATAGCATCATCAAGAAACAAACACAGACACAAGGCGTTTTGGGGCAGAACAATTTTGGAGCTTAAGAAAGTACATCACTCCAGCTCAAAGTTTACCAAAGGACACCATCTGTAGAAACATACATTTTTAATGGCCATTTGAAGGCAGAGTTGTTTTGCAATCTTCTTAGGAGTTGCTCTGGCGGTCATAAGTCCATTACACTGTGTATGCTGTGATCTCTGTAGAGTGCCATTGGAAACACTCATCAATGTAATAATTGGTGCAAGCTGTGCATGCTTCATGTACGCTAGGGGGTGACTGACCTCTCCCCTGTATCCTCACAGCATTACTGCTGATTAATATTAACTCCGGTAAGCAATCATGCCTGCAGTTTGAATCTTAGAATGTGATGCTCTTTTCACTCTGACAGTTTGGTACAGACTTTGGCTGCACTGAAGGCTAAGTTATGTTTTCAGGCACATTAAATGTGCCTCCGAAGTAAAGGTTGAAGTGCATTAAAAAGTATGGGGACTATGATGAGTGTAATAGGGGGTGGGGACAGCAAATTTGAGGGCAAACTATAACCACTGCTTGGAAGAGGAGGAAACACTGAAGAATGCAGAACTAGTTAAAATGTTATGGCATGGAGTAAGTACAGAATGGCGCGGCTTCAGCAATTAATCCGCAACCGCCTTTTTAATGTATCCCTAAAATACGAAGGGGCTTATTTACAAGCTCTTTGCGCCGCCAGCATGTCACTTTTTCCCATATTAAAAGTGACGCACTGGCGGCGCAAGGGACTTGTAAATAAGCCCCAAAGTGCTCAATACTTAGAGATGCCGTTGAAAATAATCTACTGGTTGAATCGGACAGTGTGAAGTTACAAAATTTTGGGTCCATCCCGGAGTCCCTGTGACCATATTTTGTGGTCGTACACTTGCATAACAATAGCCTGCGAGGTGTGGAGGGCCCCTGAGGTCCAGGAAGCCTCCTCACCACAAATACAAACTTTCTCTGCAACTGAACTGAGAGCAGAGCCTCTGAGCCTGGGACTGGGTTGGGGGACGACACCTACGGGGTGGGGGAAATTTGTTTAAATATTATTAGCAGCAGCAGTGTCACTGACACTGTCACAAGAACTGAAGCTCCACTCACAGTCTCTTGCATTTTAATTGCCTGCCGCCACGCCTGTGCAACGCACTTGCTCTATGTATATGGCACTGGGCCTAGGCGGTAGGCCATTTTTAGGTCTCACCTAGCGCAGCGCGCATGCGCTGCTCTAGGAGAGGGCCTCTTGGAATCACTTCAGACTTCTCCGTATGGGTCTGCCTCCTCCCACACATCCCATTGGCCTTTGCGTGTGGCTTTCAATAATGAAAGCACGCAAATGGCCAAAGACGGGTGCATGTCCCGCCTTTCCTCAAAACTTTCACTCCCATGGACTAGGGGTCTCAGGAGCAAGCAGCGGCGCGCATTGTGCCAGCTGCATTCCTCCCTGATCGTTATCTTGGCTTCCTCCCCGCGCCCATTTGCAGGGCAGACAATTAGCGCCTCGTCACTGGAAGGCTCCTCTTGTGTTGCTATCTTTTGATCTTCGACCATAGAGTCTGCAACCCGATCCTCTCTGCCCCTTCCTTGTTTGGCTTCTCACGTTCCCTCCGCCCTTTTGTTATTCGCGCTCTTCATCTGCCCCAGTCCTCTCGCAGGGACCTTACTGTAGCTTGTGCCGCCGCCATTCACACCTCGGCCATGTCACAGCTCAGGTGTGCCCCGTGTGTGGTTGTATTTCAGCAGAAGGTATTGTTGGCTCGAGCCCCGTGTGTGGTTGTATTTCGGCACAGGGTGTTGTTGCATCTCGGCACAGGGTGTCATTCGCTCAAGCCCAGTGTGTTGTTGTATCTGCACTACGCTCGTCGTTGGCTCGTGCCCAGTGCCTCGTTGGATTCCCCTCAGCCGGTCTCTTAAATCACACACTCAGCCGCCATGGGTGTGGGAGGAACCGCTCTGGCTTGGCTCCTTCTGGCGGGCTTCGTCTTAGGTAAGCGCAGCTCGACCTCCTTATTTTATCACCAGTTTGACTGTTATTTTCTACACCCATTATTACCGTTAACACAATTCCGATTATTAGAATTTTATCACTGACCAAAATGTCTGCTTATTTATTTCCGTTTAACAAAGTACGTCAAATAACAATAAGGCTAATGCACCTGCCGCAGACACTTCGGTGTAACTTTAAACCGAGTTGTGACAGCTCTTACTTAGGCTTTCATTTACAAACGCTATTCAGTTCCTAGATACCTCAAGAAGGCACCTGTGAGCGCTATAAACACCCCCATATTGTTATAATTATAAACCATTGGGCCCCATGCACACCCTGGCCAAAGCACACCAGAGGATGTGGAGTAACGACCAGAGCTGCCGACTTTGGAACTGGGGTACCAGATTCGAGTCTCGGCATCGGCTCAACATCTTGTGATTCTGGGCAAATCACTTAATCTTCACATGGATACCAAGAATGAATGTGCCCTTATGTAATGTAACTGGTGCTTATATAAAGCGCTCAAATACCTTCGGTCGAGTTCGCGCTATATAAAACTGAAAAAAAAAGAAAACGATGATACCCAGCTGGAGGATCGTGCTTCACATGCATTTAAATATTACATCTCTGGGTATTATTTATGAAAATCGAAGCGCGTCTTTCGTGTACGCCATCTCGTGATGTTTTATTATTTACAGCGGTTCCTTAAGAGTTTGGTTGGCGTTGATGATCCCTTGAGCGAGCAAATTTACCCAGGGACAAGAGATTCTTTCTAACTGAGCAGTATGCAACAATATGCAACTTTTGCAAAAATCCGGCAAACTGCTTGGGCCCAAGTTTTAAAGGATATTTCCATGCTTAAGTCAGCCTTCCACTCATAACTTAAGCCTGTGTAAGTTACGCAAGAGTCACAGGAATGCAAAATAAATGCCCATATTTTTTCAGGCGTGCTTAACTTCTGCACAAACAATTTTTTTTATCCTACTTTACAATTGGGACCATTCAGAGGACATGTATGAAGAATGACCTGGGAGATTTCTGCACATATCATGAAATCTCACTCAGGTGTAATTTGGTGAGTAGTCACGCGCACGTGAAAACTAGTTCCCTGCACTTTTCAGCACAGCATAAAGATCTGGCGTAGGTCCCACTGACATATGGTAAAGTGCACAAGGGAAAACAGATACATTCAACTTTTTTCACACTTCCTATTCCTTTTTAGGTCTCGCCTAGCGCATGGCTAAACACTTATAAGGTCCCAAAGGCGAGACCTATTGGCTATGCCAATGCTTGTTAATTTAATATGCCCCTGGGCCTGGAGACAAAGGTTCGGCAGCTCGTGCGGCCACGCACTTGTGTAGTGCCTTGCGTTCACATTTGTGCAAGGCATGCACGCTTCGCTGCCTGCATGACGCTGCTGCACGGTGACAACCACGCACCGTGGTCTTCAGGGTGGGTCATGCGCGCACTGCACAGTGGAATTGGAAACTGCACGACCAGTCCGAACCAGCGTCTATTTTGGGCCTGGCCCTGCCACTGCTCAGAGGGGTCAGTGAAAACCATTGTAGGCAGAAGTGGATTGTTTTAAAGCTGGTGGGATGGGAAAGGTACGGTACGTTTTGGTGGGGTGGAGGGGAGAGGAAAAGGTGATGAATGAGAGAAGGCATGGCACAGTGGAAGTCGAAGACGGACAGTGGATTATAGATGGAAAATGAGATTGCAGGCAGGGTGGAATTACCAGAGAGAAGGCACAATAAAGGAAGTGGGAGTGGAAGAAGGAAACAAATGAGGGTGGATGGAAGAAAATGCGCTTGAGAAGGATTGAGCGTTTGGAACATTCTAGATTACAGTCTAACTAAGTCATTGCTCTTTGGGTGCTTTCTTCCCCTTGACATTTTTGAGGTGGAGTGTGAGTTGTCAGGTTGTGCAAAATGCATGGGTTCTAAAGTTTTGCAGGCCAGTTAAAGTTTACATTTTATTCTGGATACTGGCGGAGGCGGGGGGTGTTCTTTTGGAACTGAGGAGGTCAAACTTTCAACAGCTTGAAACTAATATTGCTAATATTGCTACTGAATGAAGGGCAGGGGGGCTCCTTCACTAGGACGGAGGAGCGTCGCCCCACTGCTTTCTCACAGTGCGAGAAGCAGAAACATAAAATGGAAATAACTACCATTTTATGTTTCTGCTTCTCGCACTGCGAGAAAGCAGAAGGGTTTGGTTGCAGGCGGGCGGGGCTACTCTGCAAGCAGGGCTAGGCAGGGAAGGAGTGGTGTGCCAACTCCTGAGTGCGCATGACTGGTATGGTCGGCCCTCTGGGGCTGACCAAACCGTTCATGCGCACTCTGCCCTTCTCCATGCAGGCTGCAATGCAGCCTACATGGAGAACATGGTCGGGCCATTAGCTCCTGGCTGGGCGGCGTCCCGAGCAATCACAATGCTGTTTGCAGTGTTGTGATTGGCTTAGGGGTGGGAGTCTGGCTGCCTGCTTCCTGTTCCTGCCGGAGGCAGGAGAGCGGGAGAGGAGCAGAGACGACGCAGGACTCGGCCAGCGGGAAGGTAAGTAAAAATAAAATGTTATTATTAAATTAAACCCCCCCCCCTCCCTGCGCGATACCCCCACCCGGAAGTCATACCGGCCGTGACTGATGAAAGGTAGCAGTGATTGGATACAAAAGTCACGTCCTGAATACATACAACCGAAGTATAGCGGCATCCATATCTCGGGTCAGCTCAACTCCTGTATTAGGCATCAGGTTTCTGAATGGAACTGTGTACAAAGGGAACAGAGTGTGGTGAGAGCCCCCTTCCCGGGCTGATTTTGGTACAGGGGCATAAAGGCTTATAGGTTGTACTGCAATCATACATTCAGAGACTCTTTAAGTCATGGGCAAAGTGGGCACCAGCCCAAGGCCCCAGCCTTCCAGGGGGCCCCCTGATAGAGCCAGCTTTGTTCTGCAGAGTCACAGAGTCTTTCCCTGATGACCTTGAATCATTTTTAAACAGATAGTTTTAAATACCGTTTTCCTTGAATTTATTCTTAATGTGGGTGAAGTGTGAGAGTTTCTTACAGGCATTTTGCAGAGAAATGTTGTCTTTATGTTTCATGCAACATCCATTCAAGTTTCATTTAGATCAAAACAGAACCTCACATATGCGAAATGGGTTTCACAGAGATTATTTACAGTAATATTCAATAGCTGCTGCTTTGGTACAGTATTAAAAACACTGGTCACTATTCCTAAATATTAGATGTAAACACATTTAGAATTTGGACCAGTGTGCCTGGGCACTGTCTGTGACCTGGCCAAAGAGGGCATGGAATTGCTGAAATTGGATCATAAATTTAAATCTGTTCCAAACAGGGGCCCCCGAAATACGTTTGCCCCAGAGCCCCCAAAATCCTTAAGATGTCATGGCAGACATTGTGCTTCGTCTGGCTTGTCTTGTTAAAGGCAGAACATGGCGTCCCTAACTTGTGCCCTGGCTGAGGATGCTGTTTACTGGGCATATCAGCTCAACAGGAGAAAGCGCGTAATGCTTTTGCGGTGCAGGATTTTGGGTTTCCCTTCCAAAAAGTGCGTTGGACTTTGCCTATGTTAGTTATGGCACTGTGTGAGGTTCTCTGTGTATCACCCTACTACCACATTGTGGAAAGTGTCTCTGAGCTGTAGCTTGGCTTTTTGTGTACACTGGGTGGTCTCTGTCTAAAGATGCAGTGTGTGGGCCATAAGTATATTCTTTCTTTGCCTCTTTTTCTGTTTTAGTGGTGCTGTCCGTGATGTTCAGTCTTGCCACAAATTGAACCTGCAGCTAGAGGTATATCTCAGGGCTGCTGTTGCTGTGTGTTGTTTGGCAGACTACTCACACTGCTCTTTTTAATACCTCTTCATTTTGAGCTCGCCCACCCCCTGAAGTCAATATAAAGTTTTCGTACACTGTTTTCTTAAAACCATACATAATCTTATGTGTTTGTATTTACTTCATTGCTGAGTTTTTTTGTAAAAACAACAATTGATGGACAGAATGCAGAACAATGTCGTACATTCACCCCATTACAGAGATCTGGGCCTAAATCCATCGTTTTTTTGCTCACCATGCCATTCCAGTTTGGACCCAGCCATATGCAAATCAGTCTTGACCCTGCGCCCAATGGGAACAGTCCAGCCCGAACTGCCAGGCCAGGTCTCCCTGGACTGGGAACAAGCATCCTAGGACCGGTTTCGGGCTTTCAGCCCTCATCAGCCAGGATAGCTTGACTCCAGTGGCATGGAGAGCACGGGACCCGCGTCTGGGCATACCCGTCCCACTCGGGGTGACAAATGCAAAAACAACAATTGATGGACAGAATGCAGAACAATGTCGTACATTCACCCCAGTACAGAGATCTGGGCCTAAATCCATCGTTTGTTTGCTCACCATGCCATACCAGTTTGGACCCAGCCATATGCAAATCAGTCTTGACCCTGCGCCCAATGGGAACAGTCCAGCCCAAACTGCCAGGCCAGGTCCTCCCTGGGCTGGAAACAAGCATCCTAGGACCGGTTTCGGGCTTTCAGCCCTCATCAGCCAGGATAGCTTGACTCCAGTGACATGGAGAGCACGGGACCCACGTCTGGGCATACCCGTCCCACTCGGGGTGACAAATGCAAAAACAACAATTGATGGACAGAATGCAGAACAATGTCGTACATTCACCCCAGTACAGAGATCTGGACCTAAATACAACGTTTTTTTGCTCACCATGCCATTCCAGTTTGGACCCAGCCATATGCAAATCAGTCTTGACCCTGCGCCCAATGGGAACAGTCCAGCCCGAACTGCCAGGCCAGGTCCTCCCTGGACTGGAAACAAGCATCCTAGGACCGGTTTTGGGCTTTCAGCCCTCATTAGCCAGGATACCTTGACTCCAGTGGCATGGAGAGCACGGGACCCACGTCTGGGCATACCCGTCCCACTCGTGGTGACAAATGCAAAAACAACAATTGATGGACAGAATGCAGAACAATGTCGTACATTCACCCCAGTAGAGAGATTTGGGCCTAAATCCATCGTTTTTTTGCTCACCATGCCATTCCAGTTTGGACCCAGCCAAATGCAAATCAGTCTTCACCCTGCGCCCAATGGGAACAGTCCAGCCCGAACTGCCAGGCCAGGTCCTCCCTGGACTGGAAACAAGCATCCTAGGACCGGCTTCGGGCTTTCAGCCCTCACCAGCCAGGATAGCTTGATTCCAGAGGCATGGAGAGCACGGGACCAACGTCTGGGCATACCTGTCCCACTCGGGGTGACAAATGCAAAAACAACAATTGATGGACAGAATGCAGAACAATGTCGTACATTCACCCCAGTACAGAGATCTGGGCCTAAATCCATCGTTTTTTGCTCACCATGCCATTCCAGTTTGGACCCAGCCATATGCAAACTCAGTCTTGACCCTGCGCCCAATGGGAACAGTCCAGCCCGAACTGCCAGGCCAGGTCCTCCCTGGACTGGAAACAAGCATCCTAGGACCGGTTTCGGGCTTTCAGCCCTCATCAGCCAGGATAGCTTGACTCCAGTGGCATGGAGAGCACGGGACCCACGTCTGGGCATACCCGTCCCACTCGGGTGACAAATGCAAAAACAATTGATGGACAGAATGCAGAACAATGTCGTACATTCAACCCAGTACAGAGATCTGGGCCTAAATCCATCGTTTTTTGCTCACCATGCTATTCCAGTTTGGACCCAGCAATATGCAAATCAGTCTTGACCCTGAGCCCAATGGGAACAGTCCAGCCCGAACTGCCAGGCCAGGTCCTCCCTGGACTGGAAACAAGCATCCTAGGACCGGTTTCGGGCTTTCAGCCCTCATCAGCCAGGATAGCTTGACTCCAGTGGCATGGAGAGCACGGGACCCACGTCGGGGCATACCCGTCCCACTCGGGTGACAAATGCAAAAACAACAATTGATGGACAGAATGCAGAACAATGTCGTACATTCACCCCAGTACAGAGATCTGGGCCTAAATCCATCGTTTTTGCTCACCATGCCATTCCAGTTTGGACCCAGCCATATGCAAATCAGTCTTGACCCTGCGCCCAATGGGAACAGTCCAGCCCGAACTGCCCGGCCAGGTCCTCCCTGGACTGGAAACAAGCTTCCTAGGACCGGTTTCGGGCTTTCAGCCCTCATCAGCCAGGATAGCTTGACTCCAGTGGCATGGAGAGCACGGGACCCACGTCTGGGCATACCCGTCCCACTCAGGGTGACAAATGCAAAAACAACAATTGATGGACAGAATGCAGAACAATGTCGTACATTCACCCCAGTACAGAGATCTGGGCCTAAATCTATCGTTTTTTTGCTCACCATGCCATTCCAGTTTGGACCCAGCCATATGCAAATCAGTCTTGACCCTGCGCCCAATGGGAACAGTCCAGCCCAAACTGCCAGGCCAGGTCCTCCCTGGACTGGAAACAAGCATCCTAGGACCGGTTTCGGACTTTCAGCCCTCATCAGCCAGGATAGCGTGACTCCAGTGGCATGGAGAGCACGGGACCCACGTCTGGGCATACCCGTCCCACTCAGGGTGACAAATGCAAAAACAATTGATGTACCGAATGCAGAACAATGTCGTACATTCACCCCAGTACAGAGATCTGGGCCTAAATCCATCGTTTTTGCTCACCATGCCATTCCAGTTTGGACCCAGCCATATGCAAATCAGTCTTGACCCTGCGCCCAATGGGAACAGTCCAGTCCGAACTGCCAGGCCAGGTCCTCCCTGGACTGGAAACAAGCATCCTAGGACCGGTTTCGGGCTTTCAGCCCTCATCAGCCAGGATATCTTGACTCCAGGGGCATGGAGAGCACGGGACCCACGTCTGGGCATATCCGTCCCACTCGGGTGACAAATGCAAAAACAACAATCGATGGACAGAATGCAGAACAATGTCGTACATTCACCCCAGTACAGAGATCTGGGCCTAAATCCATCGTTTTTTGCTCACCATGCCATTCCAGTTTGGACCCAGCCATATGCAAATCAGTCTTGACCCTGCGCCCAATGGGAACTGTCCAGCCCGAACTGCCAGGCCAGGTCCTCCCTGGACTGCAAACAAGCATCCTAGGACCGGTTTCGGGCTTTCAGCCCTCAACAGCCAGGATAGCTTGACTCCAGTGGCATGGAGAGCACGGGACCCACGTCTGGGCATACCCGTCCCACTCGGGCTGACAAATGCAAAAACAAAAATTGATGGACAGAATGCAGAACAATGTCGTACATTTACCCCAGTACAGAGATCTTGGCCTAAATCCATCATTTTTTTGCTCACCATGCCATTCCAGTTTGGACCCAGCCATATGCAAATCAGTCTTGACCCTGGGCCCAATGGGAACAGTCCAGCCCGAACTGCCAGGCCAGGTCCTCCCTGGACTGGAAACAAGCATCCTAGGACCAGTTTCGGGCTTTCAGCCCTCATCAGCCAGGATAGCTTGACTCCAGTGGCATGGAGAGCACGGGACCCACGTCTGGGCATACCCGTCCCACTCGGGTGACAAATGCAAAAACAACAATTAATGGACAGAATGCAAAACAATGTCGTACATTCACCCCAGTACAGAGATCTGGGCCTAAATCCATCATTTTTTGCTCACCATGCCATTCCAGTTTGGACCCAGCCATATGCAAATCAGTCTTGACCCGTCGCCCAATCGGATCAGTCCAGCCCGAACTGCCAGGCCAGGTCCTCCCTGGACTGGATACAAGCATCCTAGGACCGGTTTCGGGCTTTCAGCCCTCATCAGCCAGGATAGCTTGACTCCAGTGGCATGGAGAGCACGGGACCCACATCTGGGCATACCCGTCCCACTCGGGGTGACAAATGCAAAAACAATTGATGGACAGAATGCAGAACAATGTCGTACATTCACCCCAGTACAGAGATCTGAGCCTAAATCCATCGTTTTTTTGCTCACCATGCCATTCCAGTTTGGACCCAGCCATATGCAAATCAGTCTTGACCCTGCGCCCAATGGGAACAGTCCAGCCCGAACTGCCAGGCCAGGTCCTCCCTGGACTGGAAACAAGCATCCTAGGACCGGTTTCAGGCTTTCAGCCCTCATCAGCCAGGATAGCTTGACTCCAGTGGCATGGAGAGCACGGGACCCACGTCTGGGCATACCCGTCCCACTCGGGTGACAAATGCAAAAACAATTGATGGACAGAATGCAGAACAATGTCGTACATTCAACCCAGTACAGAGATCTGGGCCTAAATCCATCGTTTTTTTGCTCACCATGCCATTCCAGTTTGGACCCAGCAATATGCAAATCAGTCTTGACCCTGAGCCCAATGGGAACAGTCCAGCCCGAACTGCCAGGCCAGGTCCTCCCTGGACTGGAAACAAGCATCCTAGGACCGGTTTCGGGCTTTCAGCCCTCATCAGCCAGGATAGCTTGACTCCAGTGGCATGGAGAGCACGGGACCCACGTCGGGGCATACCCGTCCCACTCGGGTGACAAATGCAAAACAACAATTGATGGACAGAATGCAGAACAATGTCGTACATTCACCCCAGTACAGAGATCTGGGCCTAAATCCATCGTTTTTTTGCTCACCATGCCATTCCTGTTTGGACCCAGCCATATGCAAATCAGTCTTGACCCTGCGCCCAATGGGAACAGTCCAGCCCGAACTGCCCGGCCAGGTCCTCCCTGGACTGGAAACAAGCTTCCTAGGACCGGTTTCGGGCTTTCAGCCCTTATCAGCCAGGATAGCTTGACTCCAGTGGCATGGAGAGCACGGGACCCACGTCTGGGCATACCCGTCCCACTCAGGGTGACAAATGCAAAAACAACAATTGATGGACAGAATGCAGAACAATGTCGTACATTCACCCCAGTACAGAGATCTGGGCCTAAATCCATCGTTTTTTTGCTCACCATGCCATTCCAGTTTGGACCCAGCCATATGCAAATCAGTCTTGACCCTGCGCCCAATGGGAACAGTCCAGCCCAAACTGCCAGGCCAGGTCCTCCCTGGACTGGAAACAAGCATCCTAGGACCGGTTTCGGACTTTCAGCCCTCATCAGCCAGGATAGCGTGACTCCAGTGGCATGGAGAGCACGGGACCCACGTCTGGGCATACCCGTCCCACTCAGGGTGACAAATGCAAAAACAACAATTGATGGACAGAATGCAGAACAATGTCGTACATTCACCCCAGTACAGAGATTTGGGCCTAAATCCATCGTTTTTTTGCTCACCATGCCATTCCAGTTTGGACCCAGCCAAATGCAAATCAGTCTTCACCCTGCGCCCAATGGGAACAGTCCAGCCCGAACTGCCAGGCCAGGTCCTCCCTGGACTGGAAACAAGCATCCTAGGACCGGTTTCGGGCTTTCAGCCCTCACCAGCCAGGATAGCTTGATTCCAGAGGCATGGAGAGCACGGGACCAACGTCTGGGCATACCTGTCCCACTCGGGGTGACAAATGCAAAAACAACAATTGATGGACAGAATGCAGAACAATGTCGTACATTCACCCCAGTACAGAGATCTGGGCCTAAATCCATCGTTTTTGCTCACCATGCCATTCCAGTTTGGACCCAGCCATATGCAAATCAGTCTTGACCCTGCGCCCAATGGGAACAGTCCAGCCCGAACTGCCAGGCCAGGTCCTCCCTGGACTGGAAACAAGCATCCTAGGACCGGTTTCGGGCTTTCAGCCCTCATCAGCCAGGATAGCTTGACTCCAGTGGCATGGAGAGCACGGGACCCACGTCTGGGCATACCCGTCCCACTCGGGGTGACAAATGCAAAAACAATTGATGGACAGAATGCAGAACAATGTCGTACATTCAACCCAGTACAGAGATCTGGGCCTAAATCCATCGTTTTTTTGCTCACCATGCTATTCCAGTTTGGACCCAGCAATATGCAAATCAGTCTTGACCCTGAGCCCAATGGGAACAGTCCAGCCCGAACTGCCAGGCCAGGTCCTCCCTGGACTGGAAACAAGCATCCTAGGACCGGTTTCGGGCTTTCAGCCCTCATCAGCCAGGATAGCTTGACTCCAGTGGCATGGAGAGCACGGGACCCACGTCGGGCATACCCGTCCCACTCGGGTGACAAATGCAAAAACAACAATTGATGGACAGAATGCAGAACAATGTCGTACATTCACCCCAGTACAGAGATCTGGGCCTAAATCCATCGTTTTTTGCTCACCATGCCATTCCAGTTTGGACCCAGCCATATGCAAATCAGTCTTGACCCTGCGCCCAATGGGAACAGTCCAGCCCGAACTGCCCGGCCAGGTCCTCCCTGGACTGGAAACAAGCTTCCTAGGACCGGTTTCGGGCTTTCAGCCCTTATCAGCCAGGATAGCTTGACTCCAGTGGCATGGAGAGCACGGGACCCACGTCTGGGCATACCCGTCCCACTCAGGGTGACAAATGCAAAAACAACAATTGATGGACAGAATGCAGAACAATGTCGTACATTCACCCCAGTACAGAGATCTGGGCCTAAATCCATCGTTTTTGCTCACCATGCCATTCCAGTTTGGACCCAGCCATATGCAAATCAGTCTTGACCCTGCGCCCAATGGGAACAGTCCAGCCCAAACTGCCAGGCCAGGTCCTCCCTGGACTGGAAACAAGCATCCTAGGACCGGTTTCGGACTTTCAGCCCTCATCAGCCAGGATAGCGTGACTCCAGTGGCATGGAGAGCACGGGACCCACGTCTGGGCATACCCGTCCCACTCAGGGTGACAAATGCAAAAACAATTGATGTACCGAATGCAGAACAATGTCGTACATTCACCCCAGTACAGAGATCTGGGCCTAAATCCATCGTTTTTTTGCTCACCATGCCATTCCAGTTTGGACCCAGCCATATGCAAATCAGTCTTGACCCTGCGCCCAATGGGAACAGTCCAGTCCGAACTGCCAGGCCAGGTCCTCCCTGGACTGGAAACAAGCATCCTAGGACCGGTTTCGGGCTTTCAGCCCTCATCAGCCAGGATATCTTGACTCCAGGGGCATGGAGAGCACGGGACCCACGTCTGGGCATATCCGTCCCACTCGGGGTGACAAATGCAAAACAACAATCGATGGACAGAATGCAGAACAATGTCGTACATTCACCCCAGTACAGAGATCTGGGCCTAAATCCATCGTTTTTTGCTCACCATGCCATTCCAGTTTGGACCCAGCCATATGCAAATCAGTCTTGACCCTGCGCCCAATGGGAACTGTCCAGCCCGAACTGCCAGGCCAGGTCCTCCCTGGACTGCAAACAAGCATCCTAGGACCGGTTTCGGGCTTTCAGCCCTCAACAGCCAGGATAGCTTGACTCCAGTGGCATGGAGAGCACGGGACCCACGTCTGGGCATACCCGTCCCACTCGGGCTGACAAATGCAAAAACAAAAATTGATGGACAGAATGCAGAACAATGTCGTACATTTACCCCAGTACAGAGATCTTGGCCTAAATCCATCATTTTTTTGCTCACCATGCCATTCCAGTTTGGACCCAGCCATATGCAAATCAGTCTTGACCCTGGGCCCAATGGGAACAGTCCAGCCCGAACTGCCAGGCCAGGTCCTCCCTGGACTGGAAACAAGCATCCTAGGACCAGTTTCGGGCTTTCAGCCCTCATCAGCCAGGATAGCTTGACTCCAGTGGCATGGAGAGCACGGGACCCACGTCTGGGCATACCCGTCCCACTCGGGGTGACAAATGCAAAAACAACAATTAATGGACAGAATGCAAAACAATGTCGTACATTCACCCCAGTACAGAGATCTGGGCCTAAATCCATCATTTTTTTGCTCACCATGCCATTCCAGTTTGGACCCAGCCATATGCAAATCAGTCTTGACCCGTCGCCCAATCGGATCAGTCCAGCCCGAACTGCCAGGCCAGGTCCTCCCTGGACTGGATACAAGCATCCTAGGACCGGTTTCGGGCTTTCAGCCCTCATCAGCCAGGATAGCTTGACTCCAGTGGCATGGAGAGCACGGGACCCACATCTGGGCATACCCGTCCCACTCGGGGTGACAAATGCAAAAACAATTGATGGACAGAATGCAGAACAATGTCGTACATTCACCCCAGTACAGAGATCTGAGCCTAAATCCATCGTTTTTTGCTCACCATGCCATTCCAGTTTGGACCCAGCCATATGCAAATCAGTCTTGACCCTGCGCCCAATGGGAACAGTCCAGCCCGAACTGCCAGGCCAGGTCCTCCCTGGACTGGAAACAAGCATCCTAGGACCGGTTTCAGGCTTTCAGCCCTCATCAGCCAGGATAGCTTGACTCCAGTGGCATGGAGAGCACGGGACCCACGTCTGGGCATACCCGTCCCACTCGGGTGACAAATGCAAAAACAATTGATGGACAGAATGCAGAACAATGTCGTACATTCAACCCAGTACAGAGATCTGGGCCTAAATCCATCGTTTTTTTGCTCACCATGCCATTCCAGTTTGGACCCAGCAATATGCAAATCAGTCTTGACCCTGAGCCCAATGGGAACAGTCCAGCCCGAACTGCCAGGCCAGGTCCTCCCTGGACTGGAAACAAGCATCCTAGGACCGGTTTCGGGCTTTCAGCCCTCATCAGCCAGGATAGCTTGACTCCAGTGGCATGGAGAGCACGGGACCCACGTCGGGGCATACCCGTCCCACTCGGGGTGACAAATGCAAAAACAACAATTGATGGACAGAATGCAGAACAATGTCGTACATTCACCCCAGTACAGAGATCTGGGCCTAAATCCATCGTTTTTTGCTCACCATGCCATTCCAGTTTGGACCCAGCCATATGCAAATCAGTCTTGACCCTGCGCCCAATGGGAACAGTCCAGCCCGAACTGCCCGGCCAGGTCCTCCCTGGACTGGAAACAAGCTTCCTAGGACCGGTTTCGGGCTTTCAGCCCTTATCAGCCAGGATAGCTTGACTCCAGTGGCATGGAGAGCACGGGACCCACGTCTGGGCATACCCGTCCCACTCAGGGTGACAAATGCAAAAACAACAATTGATGGACAGAATGCAGAACAATGTCGTACATTCACCCCAGTACAGAGATCTGGGCCTAAATCCATCGTTTTTTTGCTCACCATGCCATTCCAGTTTGGACCCAGCCATATGCAAATCAGTCTTGACCCTGCGCCCAATGGGAACAGTCCAGCCCAAACTGCCAGGCCAGGTCCTCCCTGGACTGGAAACAAGCATCCTAGGACCGGTTTCGGACTTTCAGCCCTCATCAGCCAGGATAGCGTGACTCCAGTGGCATGGAGAGCACGGGACCCACGTCTGGGCATACCCGTCCCACTCAGGGTGACAAATGCAAAAACAATTGATGTACCGAATGCAGAACAATGTCGTACATTCACCCCAGTACAGAGATCTGGGCCTAAATCCATCGTTTTTTGCTCACCATGCCATTCCAGTTTGGACCCAGCCATATGCAAATCAGTCTTGACCCTGCGCCCAATGGGAACAGTCCAGTCCGAACTGCCAGGCCAGGTCCTCCCTGGACTGGAAACAAGCATCCTAGGACCGGTTTCGGGCTTTCAGCCCTCATCAGCCAGGATATCTTGACTCCAGGGGCATGGAGAGCACGGGACCCACGTCTGGGCATATCCGTCCCACTCGGGGTGACAAATGCAAAAACAACAATTGATGGACAGAATGCAGAACAATGTCGTACATTCACCCCAGTACAGAGATCTGGGCCTAAATCCATCGTTTTTTTGCTCACCATGCCATTCCAGTTTGGACCCAGCCATATGCAAATCAGTCTTGACCCTGCGCCCAATGGGAACTGTCCAGCCCGAACTGCCAGGCCAGGTCCTCCCTGGACTGCAAACAAGCATCCTAGGACCGGTTTCGGGCTTTCAGCCCTCAACAGCCAGGATAGCTTGACTCCAGTGGCATGGAGAGCACGGGACCCACGTCTGGGCATACCCGTCCCACTCGGGCTGACAAATGCAAAAACAAAAATTGATGGACAGAATGCAGAACAATGTCGTACATTTACCCCAGTACAGAGATCTTGGCCTAAATCCATCGTTTTTTTGCTCACCATGCCATTCCAGTTTGGACCCAGCCATATGCAAATCAGTCTTGACCCTGGGCCCAATGGGAACAGTCCAGCCCGAACTGCCAGGCCAGGTCCTCCCTGGACTGGAAACAAGCATCCTAGGACCAGTTTCGGGCTTTCAGCCCTCATCAGCCAGGATAGCTTGACTCCAGTGGCATGGAGAGCACGGGACCCACGTCTGGGCATACCCGTCCCACTCGGGGTGACAAATGCAAAACAACAATTAATGGACAGAATGCAAAACAATGTCGTACATTCACCCCAGTACAGAGATCTGGGCCTAAATCCATCATTTTTTTGCTCACCATGCCATTCCAGTTTGGACCCAGCCA
Organism: Calotriton arnoldi; assembly: GCA_963921515.1. NCBI lineage: Eukaryota > Metazoa > Chordata > Amphibia > Caudata > Salamandridae > Calotriton > Calotriton arnoldi. The sequence goes on from CAWUFW010003592.1 coordinate 851,001, forward strand.
TATGCAAATCAGTCTTGACCCGTCGCCCAATCGGATCAGTCCAGCCCGAACTGCCAGGCCAGGTCCTCCCTGGACTGGATACAAGCATCCTAGGACCGGTTTCGGGCTTTCAGCCCTCATCAGCCAGGATAGCTTGACTCCAGTGGCATGGAGAGCACGGGACCCACGTCTGGGCATACCCGTCCCACTCGGGGTGACAAATGCAAAAACAATTGATGGACAGAATGCAGAACAATGTCGTACATTCACCCCAGTACAGAGATCTGAGCCTAAATCCATCGTTTTTTTGCTCACCATGCCATTCCAGTTTGGACCCAGCCATATGCAAATCAGTCTTGACCCTGCGCCCAATGGGAACAGTCCAGCCCGAACTGCCAGGCCAGGTCCTCCCTGGACTGGAAACAAGCATCCTAGGACCGGTTTCAGGCTTTCAGCCCTCATCAGCCAGGATAGCTTGACTCCAGTGGCATGGAGAGCACGGGACCCACGTCTGGGCATACCCGTCCCACTCGGGGTGACAAATGCCAAAACAACAATTGATGGACAGAATGCAGAACAATGTCGTACATTCACCCCAGTACAGAGATCTGGGCCTAAATCCATCGTTTTTTTGCTCACCATGCCATTCCAGTTTGGACCCAGCCATATGCAAATCAGTCTTGACCCTGCGCCCAATGGGAACAGTCCAGCCCGAACTGCCCGGCCAGGTCCTCCTGGACTGGAAACAAGCTTCCTAGGACCGGTTTCGGGCTTTCAGCCCTTATCAGCCAGGATAGCTTGACTCCAGTGGCATGGAGAGCACGGGACCCACGTCTGGGCATACCCGTCCCACTCAGGGTGACAAATGCAAAAACAACAATTGATGGACAGAATGCAGAACAATGTCGTACATTCACCCCAGTACAGAGATCTGGGCCTAAATCCATCGTTTTTTGCTCACCATGCCATTCCAGTTTGGACCCAGCCATATGCAAATCAGTCTTGACCCTGCGCCCAATGGGAACAGTCCAGCCCAAACTGCCAGGCCAGGTCCTCCCTGGACTGGAAACAAGCATCCTAGGACCGGTTTCGGACTTTCAGCCCTCATCAGCCAGGATAGCGTGACTCCAGTGGCATGGAGAGCACGGGACCCACGTCTGGGCATACCCGTCCCACTCAGGGTGACAAATGCAAAAACAATTGATGTACCGAATGCAGAACAATGTCGTACATTCACCCCAGTACAGAGATCTGGGCCTAAATCCATCGTTTTTTGCTCACCATGCCATTCCAGTTTGGACCCAGCCATATGCAAATCAGTCTTGACCCTGCGCCCAATGGGAACAGTCCAGTCCGAACTGCCAGGCCAGGTCCTCCCTGGACTGGAAACAAGCATCCTAGGACCGGTTTCGGGCTTTCAGCCCTCATCAGCCAGGATATCTTGACTCCAGGGGCATGGAGAGCACGGGACCCACGTCTGGGCATATCCGTCCCACTCGGGTGACAAATGCAAAAACAACAATCGATGGACAGAATGCAGAACAATGTCGTACATTCACCCCAGTACAGAGATCTGGGCCTAAATCCATCGTTTTTTGCTCACCATGCCATTCCAGTTTGGACCCAGCCATATGCAAATCAGTCTTGACCCTGCGCCCAATGGGAACTGTCCAGCCCGAACTGCCAGGCCAGGTCCTCCCTGGACTGCAAACAAGCATCCTAGGACCGGTTTCGGGCTTTCAGCCCTCAACAGCCAGGATAGCTTGACTCCAGTGGCATGGAGAGCACGGGACCCACGTCTGGGCATACCCGTCCCACTCGGGCTGACAAATGCAAAAACAAAAATTGATGGACAGAATGCAGAACAATGTCGTACATTTACCCCAGTACAGAGATCTTGGCCTAAATCCATCGTTTTTTTGCTCACCATGCCATTCCAGTTTGGACCCAGCCATATGCAAATCAGTCTTGACCCTGGGCCCAATGGGAACAGTCCAGCCCGAACTGCCAGGCCAGGTCCTCCCTGGACTGGAAACAAGCATCCTAGGACCAGTTTCGGGCTTTCAGCCCTCATCAGCCAGGATAGCTTGACTCCAGTGGCATGGAGAGCACGGGACCCACGTCTGGGCATACCCGTCCCACTCGGGGTGACAAATGCAAAAACAACAATTAATGGACAGAATGCAAAACAATGTCGTACATTCACCCCAGTACAGAGATCTGGGCCTAAATCCATCATTTTTTTGCTCACCATGCCATTCCAGTTTGGACCCAGCCATATGCAAATCAGTCTTGACCCGTCGCCCAATCGGATCAGTCCAGCCCGAACTGCCAGGCCAGGTCCTCCCTGGACTGGATACAAGCATCCTAGGACCGGTTTCGGGCTTTCAGCCCTCATCAGCCAGGATAGCTTGACTCCAGTGGCATGGAGAGCACGGGACCCACGTCTGGGCATACCCGTCCCACTCGGGGTGACAAATGCAAAAACAATTGATGGACAGAATGCAGAACAATGTCGTACATTCACCCCAGTACAGAGATCTGAGCCTAAATCCATCGTTTTTTGCTCACCATGCCATTCCAGTTTGTACCCAGCCATATGCAAATCAGTCTTGACCCTGCGCCCAATGGGAACAGTCCAGCCCGAACTGCCAGGCCAGGTCCTCCCTGGACTGGAAACAAGCATCCTAGGACCGGTTTCAGGCTTTCAGCCCTCATCAGCCAGGATAGCTTGACTCCAGTGGCATGGAGAGCACGGGACCCACGTCTGGGCATACCCGTCCCACTCGGGGTGACAAATGCAAAAACAATTGATGGACAGAATGTAGAACAATGTCGTACATTCAACCCAGTACAGAGATCTGGGCCTAAATCCATCGTTTTTTTGCTCACCATGCCATTCCAGTTTGGACCCAGCAATATGCAAATCAGTCTTGACCCTGAGCCCAATGGGAACAGTCCAGCCCGAACTGCCAGGCCAGGTCCTCCCTGGACTGGAAACAAGCATCCTAGGACCGGTTTCGGGCTTTCAGCCCTCATCAGCCAGGATAGCTTGACTCCAGTGGCATGGAGAGCACGGGACCCACGTCGGGGCATACCCGTCCCACTCGGGGTGACAAATGCAAAAACAACAATTGATGGACAGAATGCAGAACAATGTCGTACATTCACCCCAGTACAGAGATCTGGGCCTAAATCCATCGTTTTTTGCTCACCATGCCATTCCAGTTTGGACCCAGCCATATGCAAATCAGTCTTGACCCTGCGCCCAATGGGAACAGTCCAGCCCGAACTGCCCGGCCAGGTCCTCCCTGGACTGGAAACAAGCTTCCTAGGACCGGTTTCGGGCTTTCAGCCCTTATCAGCCAGGATAGCTTGACTCCAGTGGCATGGAGAGCACGGGACCCACGTCTGGGCATACCCGTCCCACTCAGGGTGACAAATGCAAAAACAACAATTGATGGACAGAATGCAGAACAATGTCGTACATTCACCCCAGTACAGAGATCTGGGCCTAAAACCATCGTTTTTTTGCTCACCATGCCATTCCAGTTTGGACCCAGCCATATGCAAATCAGTCTTGACCCTGCGCCCAATGGGAACAGTCCAGCCCAAACTGCCAGGCCAGGTCCTCCCTGGACTGGAAACAAGCATCCTAGGACCGGTTTCGGACTTTCACCCCTCATCAGCCAGGATAGCGTGACTCCAGTGGCATGGAGAGCACGGGACCCACGTCTGGGCATACCCGTCCCACTCAGGGTGACAAATGCAAAAACAATTGATGTACCGAATGCAGAACAATGTCGTACATTCACCCCAGTACAGAGATCTGGGCCTAAATCCATCGTTTTTTGCTCACCATGCCATTCCAGTTTGGACCCAGCCATATGCAAATCAGTCTTGACCCTGCGCCCAATGGGAACAGTCCAGTCCGAACTGCCAGGCCAGGTCCTCCCTGGACTGGAAACAAGCATCCTAGGACCGGTTTCGGGCTTTCAGCCCTCATCAGCCAGGATATCTTGACTCCAGGGGCATGGAGAGCACGGGACCCACGTCTGGGCATATCCGTCCCACTCGGGGTGACAAATGCAAAAACAACAATTGATGGACAGAATGCAGAACAATGTCGTACATTCACCCCAGTACAGAGATCTGGGCCTAAATCCATCGTTTTTTTGCTCACCATGCCATTCCAGTTTGGACCCAGCCATATGCAAATCAGTCTTGACCCTGCGCCCAATGGGAACTGTCCAGCCCGAACTGCCAGGCCAGGTCCTCCCTGGACTGCAAACAAGCATCCTAGGACCGGTTTCGGGCTTTCAGCCCTCAAAAGCCAGGATAGCTTGACTCCAGTGGCATGGAGAGCACGGGACCCACGTCTGGGCATACCCGTCCCACTCGGGCTGACAAATGCAAAAACAAAAATTGATGGACAGAATGCAGAACAATGTCGTACATTTACCCCAGTACAGAGATCTTGGCCTAAATCCATCGTTTTTTTTGCTCACCATGCCATTCCAGTTTGGACCCAGCCATATGCAAATCAGTCTTGACCCTGGGCCCAATGGGAACAGTCCAGCCCGAACTGCCAGGCCAGGTCCTCCCTGGACTGGAAACAAGCATCCTAGGACCAGTTTCGGGCTTTCAGCCCTCATCAGCCAGGATAGCTTGACTCCAGTGGCATGGAGAGCACGGGACCCACGTCTGGGCATACCCGTCCCACTCGGGGTGACAAATGCAAAAACAACAATTAATGGACAGAATGCAAAACAATGTCGTACATTCACCCCAGTACAGAGATCTGGGCCTAAATCCATAATTTTTTTGCTCACCATGCCATTCCAGTTTGGACCCAGCCATATGCAAATCAGTCTTGACCCGTCGCCCAATCGGATCAGTCCAGCCCGAACTGCCAGGCCAGGTCCTCCCTGGACTGGATACAAGCATCCTAGGACCGGTTTCGGGCTTTCAGCCCTCATCAGCCAGGATAGCTTGACTCCAGTGGCATGGAGAGCACGGGACCCACGTCTGGGCATACCCGTCCCACTCGGGGTGACAAATGCAAAAACAATTGATGGACAGAATGCAGAACAATGTCGTACATTCACCCCAGTACAGAGATCTGAGCCTAAATCCATCGTTTTTTGCTCACCATGCCATTCCAGTTTGGACCCAGCCATATGCAAATCAGTCTTGACCCTGCGCCCAATGGGAACAGTCCAGCCCGAACTGCCAGGCCAGGTCCTCCCTGGACTGGAAACAAGCATCCTAGGACCGGTTTCAGGCTTTCAGCCCTCATCAGCCAGGATAGCTTGACTCCAGTGGCATGGAGAGCACGGGACCCACGTCTGGGCATACCCGTCCCACTCGGGGTGACAAATGCCAAAACAACAATTGATGGACAGAATGCAGAACAATGTCGTACATTCACCCCAGTACAGAGATCTGGGCCTAAATCCATCGTTTTTTTGCTCACCATGCCATTCCAGTTTGGACCCAGCCATATGCAAATCAGTCTTGACCCTGCGCCCAATGGGAACAGTCCAGCCCGAACTGCCCGGCCAGGTCCTCCCTGGACTGGAAACAAGCTTCCTAGGACCGGTTTCGGGCTTTCAGCCCTTATCAGCCAGGATAGCTTGACTCCAGTGGCATGGAGAGCACGGGACCCACGTCTGGGCATACCCGTCCCACTCAGGGTGACAAATGCAAAAACAACAATTGATGGACAGAATGCAGAACAATGTCGTACATTCACCCCAGTACAGAGATCTGGGCCTAAATCCATCGTTTTTTTGCTCACCATGCCATTCCAGTTTGGACCCAGCCATATGCAAATCAGTCTTGACCCTGCGCCCAATGGGAACAGTCCAGCCCAAACTGCCAGGCCAGGTCCTCCCTGGACTGGAAACAAGCATCCTAGGACCGGTTTCGGACTTTCAGCCCTCATCAGCCAGGATAGCGTGACTCCAGTGGCATGGAGAGCACGGGACCCACGTCTGGGCATACCCGTCCCACTCAGGGTGACAAATGCAAAAACAATTGATGTACCGAATGCAGAACAATGTCGTACATTCACCCCAGTACAGAGATCTGGGCCTAAATCCATCGTTTTTTGCTCACCATGCCATTCCAGTTTGGACCCAGCCATATGCAAATCAGTCTTGACCCTGCGCCCAATGGGAACAGTCCAGTCCGAACTGCCAGGCCAGGTCCTCCCTGGACTGGAAACAAGCATCCTAGGACCGGTTTCGGGCTTTCAGCCCTCATCAGCCAGGATATCTTGACTCCAGGGGCATGGAGAGCACGGGACCCACGTCTGGGCATATCCGTCCCACTCGGGGTGACAAATGCAAAAACAACAATTGATGGACAGAATGCAGAACAATGTCGTACATTCACCCCAGTACAGAGATCTGGGCCTAAATCCATCGTTTTTTTGCTCACCATGCCATTCCAGTTTGGACCCAGCCATATGCAAATCAGTCTTGACCCTGCGCCCAATGGGAACTGTCCAGCCCGAACTGCCAGGCCAGGTCCTCCCTGGACTGCAAACAAGCATCCTAGGACCGGTTTCGGGCTTTCAGCCCTCAAAAGCCAGGATAGCTTGACTCCAGTGGCATGGAGAGCACGGGACCCACGTCTGGGCATACCCGTCCCACTCGGGCTGACAAATGCAAAAACAAAAATTGATGGACAGAATGCAGAACAATGTCGTACATTTACCCCAGTACAGAGATCTTGGCCTAAATCCATCGTTTTTTTGCTCACCATGCCATTCCAGTTTGGACCCAGCCATATGCAAATCAGTCTTGACCCTGGGCCCAATGGGAACAGTCCAGCCCGAACTGCCAGGCCAGGTCCTCCCTGGACTGGAAACAAGCATCCTAGGACCAGTTTCGGGCTTTCAGCCCTCATCAGCCAGGATAGCTTGACTCCAGTGGCATGGAGAGCACGGGACCCACGTCTGGGCATACCCGTCCCACTCGGGGTGACAAATGCAAAAACAACAATTAATGGACAGAATGCAAAACAATGTCGTACATTCACCCCAGTACAGAGATCTGGGCCTAAATCCATAATTTTTTTGCTCACCATGCCATTCCAGTTTGGACCCAGCCATATGCAAATCAGTCTTGACCCGTCGCCCAATCGGATCAGTCCAGCCCGAACTGCCAGGCCAGGTCCTCCCTGGACTGGATACAAGCATCCTAGGACCGGTTTCGGGCTTTCAGCCCTCATCAGCCAGGATAGCTTGACTCCAGTGGCATGGAGAGCACGGGACCCACGTCTGGGCATACCCGTCCCACTCGGGGTGACAAATGCAAAAACAATTGATGGACAGAATGCAGAACAATGTCGTACATTCACCCCAGTACAGAGATCTGAGCCTAAATCCATCGTTTTTTGCTCACCATGCCATTCCAGTTTGGACCCAGCCATATGCAAATCAGTCTTGACCCTGCGCCCAATGGGAACAGTCCAGCCCGAACTGCCAGGCCAGGTCCTCCCTGGACTGGAAACAAGCATCCTAGGACCGGTTTCAGGCTTTCAGCCCTCATCAGCCAGGATAGCTTGACTCCAGTGGCATGGAGAGCACGGGACCCACGTCTGGGCATACCCGTCCCACTCGGGGTGACAAATGCCAAAACAACAATTGATGGACAGAATGCAGAACAATGTCGTACATTCACCCCAGTACAGAGATCTGGGCCTAAATCCATCGTTTTTTGCTCACCATGCCATTCCAGTTTGGACCCAGCCATATGCAAATCAGTCTTGACCCTGCGCCCAATGGGAACAGTCCAGCCCGAACTGCCCGGCCAGGTCCTCCCTGGACTGGAAACAAGCTTCCTAGGACCGGTTTCGGGCTTTCAGCCCTTATCAGCCAGGATAGCTTGACTCCAGTGGCATGGAGAGCACGGGACCCACGTCTGGGCATACCCGTCCCACTCAGGGTGACAAATGCAAAAACAACAATTGATGGACAGAATGCAGAACAATGTCGTACATTCACCCCAGTACAGAGATCTGGGCCTAAATCCATCGTTTTTTGCTCACCATGCCATTCCAGTTTGGACCCAGCCATATGCAAATCAGTCTTGACCCTGCGCCCAATGGGAACAGTCCAGCCCAAACTGCCAGGCCAGGTCCTCCCTGGACTGGAAACAAGCATCCTAGGACCGGTTTCGGACTTTCAGCCCTCATCAGCCAGGATAGCGTGACTCCAGTGGCATGGAGAGCACGGGACCCACGTCTGGGCATACCCGTCCCACTCAGGGTGACAAATGCAAAAACAATTGATGTACCGAATGCAGAACAATGTCGTACATTCACCCCAGTACAGAGATCTGGGCCTAAATCCATCGTTTTTTTGCTCACCATGCCATTCCAGTTTGGACCCAGCCATATGCAAATCAGTCTTGACCCTGCGCCCAATGGGAACAGTCCAGTCCGAACTGCCAGGCCAGGTCCTCCCTGGACTGGAAACAAGCATCCTAGGACCGGTTTCGGGCTTTCAGCCCTCATCAGCCAGGATATCTTGACTCCAGGGGCATGGAGAGCACGGGACCCACGTCTGGGCATATCCGTCCCACTCGGGGTGACAAATGCAAAAACAACAATTGATGGACAGAATGCAGAACAATGTCGTACATTCACCCCAGTACAGAGATCTGGGCCTAAATCCATCGTTTTTTTGCTCACCATGCCATTCCAGTTTGGACCCAGCCATATGCAAATCAGTCTTGACCCTGCGCCCAATGGGAACTGTCCAGCCCGAACTGCCAGGCCAGGTCCTCCCTGGACTGCAAACAAGCATCCTAGGACCGGTTTCGGGCTTTCAGCCCTCAAAAGCCAGGATAGCTTGACTCCAGTGGCATGGAGAGCACGGGACCCACGTCTGGGCATACCCGTCCCACTCGGGCTGACAAATGCAAAAACAAAAATTGATGGACAGAATGCAGAACAATGTCGTACATTTACCCCAGTACAGAGATCTTGGCCTAAATCCATCGGTTTTTTGCTCACCATGCCATTCCAGTTTGGACCCAGCCATATGCAAATCAGTCTTGACCCTGGGCCCAATGGGAACAGTCCAGCCCGAACTGCCAGGCCAGGTCCTCCCTGGACTGGAAACAAGCATCCTAGGACCAGTTTCGGGCTTTCAGCCCTCATCAGCCAGGATAGCTTGACTCCAGTGGCATGGAGAGCACGGGACCCACGTCTGGGCATACCCGTCCCACTCGGGGTGACAAATGCAAAAACAACAATTAATGGACAGAATGCAAAACAATGTCGTACATTCAACCCAGTACAGAGATCTGGGCCTAAATCCATCATTTTTTTGCTCACCATGCCATTCCAGTTTGGACCCAGCCATATGCAAATCAGTCTTGACCCGTCGCCCAATCGGATCAGTCCAGCCCGAACTGCCAGGCCAGGTCCTCCCTGGACTGGATACAAGCATCCTAGGACCGGTTTCGGGCTTTCAGCCCTCATCAGCCAGGATAGCTTGACTCCAGTGGCATGGAGAGCACGGGACCCACGTCTGGGCATACCCGTCCCACTCGGGGTGACAAATGCAAAAACAATTGATGGACAGAATGCAGAACAATGTCGTACATTCACCCCAGTACAGAGATCTGAGCCTAAATCCATCGTTTTTTGCTCACCATGCCATTCCAGTTTGGACCCAGCCATATGCAAATCAGTCTTGACCCTGCGCCCAATGGGAACAGTCCAGCCCGAACTGCCAGGCCAGGTCCTCCCTGGACTGGAAACAAGCATCCTAGGACCGGTTTCAGGCTTTCAGCCCTCATCAGCCAGGATAGCTTGACTCCAGTGGCATGGAGAGCACGGGACCCACGTCTGGGCATACCCGTCCCACTCGGGGTGACAAATGCCAAAACAACAATTGATGGACAGAATGCAGAACAATGTCGTACATTCACCCCAGTACAGAGATCTGGGCCTAAATCCATCGTTTTTGCTCACCATGCCATTCCAGTTTGGACCCAGCCATATGCAAATCAGTCTTGACCCTGCGCCCAATGGGAACAGTCCAGCCCGAACTGCCCGGCCAGGTCCTCCCTGGACTGGAAACAAGCTTCCTAGGACCGGTTTCGGGCTTTCAGCCCTTATCAGCCAGGATAGCTTGACTCCAGTGGCATGGAGAGCACGGGACCCACGTCTGGGCATACCCGTCCCACTCAGGGTGACAAATGCAAAAACAACAATTGATGGACAGAATGCAGAACAATGTCGTACATTCACCCCAGTACAGAGATCTGGGCCTAAATCCATCGTTTTTGCTCACCATGCCATTCCAGTTTGGACCCAGCCATATGCAAATCAGTCTTGACCCTGCGCCCAATGGGAACAGTCCAGCCCAAACTGCCAGGCCAGGTCCTCCCTGGACTGGAAACAAGCATCCTAGGACCGGTTTCGGACTTTCAGCCCTCATCAGCCAGGATAGCGTGACTCCAGTGGCATGGAGAGCACGGGACCCACGTCTGGGCATACCCGTCCCACTCAGGGTGACAAATGCAAAAACAATTGATGTACCGAATGCAGAACAATGTCGTACATTCACCCCAGTACAGAGATCTGGGCCTAAATCCATCGTTTTTTGCTCACCATGCCATTCCAGTTTGGACCCAGCCATATGCAAATCAGTCTTGACCCTGCGCCCAATGGGAACAGTCCAGTCCGAACTGCCAGGCCAGGTCCTCCCTGGACTGGAAACAAGCATCCTAGGACCGGTTTCAGGCTTTCAGCCCTCATCAGCCAGGATATCTTGACTCCAGGGGCATGGAGAGCACGGGACCCACGTCTGGGCATATCCGTCCCACTCGGGGTGACAAATGCAAAAACAACAATTGATGGACAGAATGCAGAACAATGTCGTACATTCACCCCAGTACAGAGATCTGGGCCTAAATCCATCGTTTTTTGCTCACCATGCCATTCCAGTTTGGACCCAGCCATATGCAAATCAGTCTTGACCCTGCGCCCAATGGGAACTGTCCAGCCCGAACTGCCAGGCCAGGTCCTCCCTGGACTGCAAACAAGCATCCTAGGACCGGTTTCGGGCTTTCAGCCCTCAACAGCCAGGATAGCTTGACTCCAGTGGCATGGAGAGCACGGGACCCACGTCTGGGCATACCCGTCCCACTCGGGCTGACAAATGCAAAAACAAAAATTGATGGACAGAATGCAGAACAATGTCGTACATTTACCCCAGTACAGAGATCTTGGCCTAAATCCATCGTTTTTTTTGCTCGCCATTCCAGTTTGGACCCAGCCATATGCAAATCAGTCTTGACCCTGGGCCCAATGGGAACAGTCCAGCCCGAACTGCCAGGCCAGGTCCTCCCTGGACTGGAAACAAGCATCCTAGGACCAGTTTCGGGCTTTCAGCCCTCATCAGCCAGGATAGCTTGACTCCAGTGGCATGGAGAGCACGGGACCCACGTCTGGGCATACCCGTCCCACTCGGGGTGACAAATGCAAAAACAACAATTAATGGACAGAATGCAAAACAATGTCGTACATTCACCCCAGTACAGAGATCTGGGCCTAAATCCATCATTTTTTGCTCACCATGCCATTCCAGTTTGGACCCAGCCATATGCAAATCAGTCTTGACCCGTCGCCCAATCGGATCAGTCCAGCCCGAACTGCCAGGCCAGGTCCTCCCTGGACTGGATACAAGCATCCTAGGACCGGTTTCGGGGTTTCAGCCCTCATCAGCCAGGATAGCTTGACTCCAGTGGCATGGAGAGCACGGGACCCACGTCTGGGCATACCCGTCCCACTCGGGGTGACAAATGCAAAAACAATTGATGGACAGAATGCAGAACAATGTCGTACATTCACCCCAGTACAGAGATCTGAGCCTAAATCCATCGTTTTTGCTCACCATGCCATTCCAGTTTGGACCCAGCCATATGCAAATCAGTCTTGACCCTGCGCCCAATGGGAACAGTCCAGCCCGAACTGCCAGGCCAGGTCCTCCCTGGACTGGAAACAAGCATCCTAGGACCGGTTTCAGGCTTTCAGCCCTCATCAGCCAGGATAGCTTGACTCCAGTGGCATGGAGAGCACGGGACCCACGTCTGGGCATACCCGTCCCACTCGGGGTGACAAATGCCAAAACAACAATTGATGGACAGAATGCAGAACAATGTCGTACATTCACCCCAGTACAGAGATCTGGGCCTAAATCCATCGTTTTTTTGCTCACCATGCCATTCCAGTTTGGACCCAGCCATATGCAAATCAGTCTTGACCCTGCGCCCAATGGGAACAGTCCAGCCCGAACTGCCAGGCCAGGTCCTACCTGGACTGGAAACAAGCATCCTAGGACCGGTTTCGGGCTTTCAGCCCTCATCAGCCAGGATAGCTTGACTCCAGTGGAATGGAGAGCACGTGTCCCACGTCTGGGCATACCTGTCCCACTCGGGGTGATAAATGCAAAAACAACAATTGATGGACAGAATGCAGAACATTGTCGTACATTCACCCCAGTACAGAGATCTGGGCCTAAATCCATCGTTTTTTTGCTCACCATGCCATTCCAGTTTGGACCCAGCCATATGCAAATCAGTCTTGACCCTGCGCCCAATGGGAACAATCCAGCCCGAACTGCCAGGCCAGGTCCTCCCTGGACTGGAAACAAGCATCCTAGGACCGGTTTCGGGCTTTCAGCCCTCATCAGCCAGGATAGCTTGACTCCAGTGGCATGGAGAGCACAGGACTGTTTCCGGTCCAGGGAGGACCTGGCTTGGCAGTTCGGGCTGGACTGTTCCCATGAGGCACAGGGTCAGGACTGACTTGCATATGGCCAGGTCTAAACTGGGGTGGCATGGTGAGCAAAAGAATGATGGATTTAACCCAGATCTCTTGACTGGGGGTGAAGGTTTTGATTTGTTCTGCATTCCGTCCATCATTTGTGTGTCTTTTGCTTCCTCGCCCTAGGTGCGGCAGGTATTCCCAGACGTGGGTCCTGGGCTCACTGTGCCACTGGAATCAAGCTATCCTGGCTGAAGAGGGCTGAAACCCCGAAACCGGTCCTAGGATGCTTGTTTCCGGTCCAGGGAGGACCTGGCTTGGCAGTTCGGGCTGGACTGTTCCCATGAGGCACAGGGTCAAGACTGATTTGCATATGGCCAGGTCTAAACTGGGGTGGCATGGTGAGCAAAAGAATGATGGATTTAACCCAGATCTCTTGACTGGGGGTGAATGTTTTGATTTGTTCTGCATTCTGTCCATCAATTGTGTGTCTTTTGAGTTTTTTTGTAAAGCACTACGACATAGTGGTTATCCATGGATGGCTGTACTCTATGTCAAGCTACTGATCTGCAGTGTGATATTTTTACTCTTTGACAATTCATGGTATTTGAGGTGTCCCTGAATGAAATGTTCATCAAGATATATTTTCTGATGTTAGGTGACAGTATTGTTGGAGCTCCCCTTTAAATTTGTAAACATGTCTGTATTATTCTGACTTTCCTATGTTGACTGGGCGCCCCTTGCATCTCGGATTCTCTTAAATCCACCACTTTTATGTGAGCAAAGAAAACAAAAAAAAATAAAGTTTTCATCACAGCTAATTTTATTTTTATGCTATTGAACTTGTTGTTTCACCAGTTACTTTGAAATATTTGTGCCTTCAAAAAGGGAATTGTGTAAGGGTTTGATTTTTATGCTGCTAAACATGTTATTGTGTTACCAGGCACTTTGCAATATTTGCACCTTCATGCACAAACCAAAGGGACATAGGTTGACTGATCTGGATTTATTTTTGTATTCTGCTGCCTGCTGTACTTGATATTGTTTTAACAGTCACATTGAAATATTTGCACCTTCATGCACAAAACAAAGGGCCATAGTTTGATTAAACTGGTTTGATTTTTGTAAGCTGTTGCACCTGGTTTTGTTTGACAAGTCACTTTGAAAAATTTGTGCCTTCATGCACAAACCAAAGGGAAAATTGTTTGACTCACCTTTTTCATACTCCTGGACTTGTTTTTATCGTGCACTTTGAAAGTATTTTCACCTTGATGCAAGAAGAAATGGAACTCTTTTACAAAACACACTTGATTTTTGATTATTGCTGGACTGGTGATTGTTTTATTCTGCACTTTGAAAGTATTCGCACTTTTACCGTTGCTTCACCAACTTAAATTAGTATACATTTTGTCTTTAGGTACTTGCTAAAATGGTTTGTTTTTATTCTACATGATGTGTTATTTATGGTGTTGTTTGCACTTGTCTGTAATATGTGTGCCTTAAATGTTGGGATTATCATTATTTAAACTACAGACATGCAAAATAAAGGGCAGTGGTTTGGAGTATAGGAATAATGGCGCCACTCAGGAGAATACCATCCAGATCAGTAAGATTGTTTTGTATTTGTAACGGTGCTGAAAGGTGAGGAGCACCACCAGTCTCCCCAAGCTATCGGCCTGTGCCAATTGGTAAGACAAAGAAATGTCCCCAGCACACGTAAGGAGTAATGCAGAAATTTAAAATGCATGTTGTGAGCATAAAATATACACAAGTAAGTGGATTCTTGTAGTTTTCTTTCTTTATTCTCTATCTATCAAAGGATACACAGGATCAGGAGACAGGACACACTCAGAGAACGCACAGCGCGCACAAACAAGGGGGACAGATTACGGGTGATAACTGGATTTAACAACTGGTCAGGCATATTGATGCGTAGCCTTAAGAGACACTGGCATTTGCTCAGGGCAGACAGATCTCTCAATGACCACATCACGGACAGACCAACCATCACATACAGACGAGGGGTATCTCTAAGGAATATGTTGAGCCCTAGCTACCCGAAGTTAGAGAGAAAGGAGACTTGGTTGTCACAACGGACAAAGGGATTCCATGGATGTAATAACTGCAGTGCCTGCAAGTGGGCATGCAACCACAAAACAGAATTCCAGGGCCCTGGGAACGAGACATACAGGATAGAGTCGAATATCAATTGCTTAACCAAATTTGTTGTCTACATAATAGAGTGTAGGTGTAAAAGAAGATATGTCGGCAGCACGATCAGGACACTACGTGAAAGAATGGGTGAACATATAAGAGCAGTGAAGCAAGGTGACGTCAGATATCCCATTGCCGCACATATAACAATGCCCTGCCCAGACGACACACAAACAATTTGAGTTTTTTGGTATAGAACAGACCTACAGACATCCAAGGGGGGGTAACAGAGAGCTGGCCCTTCGCAGACGGGAAGCACTTTGGATTCTTAGATTGCGCAGTACTGAACTAGGTCTCAATGTGTGTTAAAGAAATACTTTTTTTATGTCACACATAAGGCCTCTAAAACCTATAAATACCACACACAAACTGAAATGTTGGCAGCTATGCTTGCAGTGGTATGACTGAGACAGCCCCAGGCCCATATACCCCAAACATTGCTCTCTGTGTCACGTCTCACCTTGATGAGTATAAGGGCCATCACTGCGAACTTGTTCCAGTACAGAACTCCGACTCTCTGCCATTACATGCATAAGTCAAAGCCCAACTCTGTCACTTTTGCTCGATGTCATCTCTGACGTCGTCCCTGACACACTCTCATCGTGGCTTGCCGGGAAACAGAGTTCTGCATGTAGGATTTAAAGATTTTAATCCACATGTACTAACATTTTGATTTGCGATTTCCTAATAGCTATTAGGAAATCGCAAACAGCTATATACAGCAGTGTGTTTTACACTGTTTGTGATTCCCAGTGGGTCGCAATTGACCTACCTCATTAATATTCATGAGTTAGGTCACAATTTGCGACCCATTGGGACAAGCTAAAAACACAAGGATGGTGGCCTACTGGGGACAGCAGACCTCCATGTCTGTGTTTGCTTTTAAATAAAGCATCGTTTTTTAGGTCGAGCCGAGCAGCAGCGCGCATGCACTGCTCGCTCTGCGAGGCATGCTGTAGTAGGGTATGCTGTGGAAGCCTCGTCCACTCTCAGCCCATATTTGTCACTGACTTTGTGTCATTGTCCTTCTTAAATG
The DNA here is from genome assembly GCA_963921515.1 of Calotriton arnoldi. Taxonomy (NCBI): domain Eukaryota; kingdom Metazoa; phylum Chordata; class Amphibia; order Caudata; family Salamandridae; genus Calotriton; species Calotriton arnoldi. The sequence goes on from CAWUFW010003592.1 coordinate 867,022, forward strand.
CTGGCTTCTGATTGGTAAATAGGCTTTTTAGTCCCTCCGTGGTACCGCCTTGTCTCCATTTATTACCATCCATAAGGTCTGGACCTTTTACTGGTCATGCTACACGGTCTGCTTTATCATCGCTAAGAGCACTATTTTGTTCATTTTTTTTTTATTTGTAGCGCGGTCCGCTTTCACTTCAGCGGCTGCGCTTGTTTATTTAATTAATTTGCAGCGCGGGCCGCTTTCACTTTTGCAGCTGCGCTTGTTATATCTGTAGCCATAGGTATCCTGATTGATTGATATCCCTCTGACTACAATGGGTAGTTCTACACCGCTTAATTTAATGTCCGATATGAGGCGCTGGATTTGACCATTCATTGTTTATATTCAGACATCTAGTCCTCTATCCCTCCTTTATAGTTCTTGATGTTTAGCCAGGGTCCTCCTTTTTATGGCCAAGCCGTTCTGCTGTGTACTTTTATTTCAATACTTTCACTTTCTATCTCTGTTCTCTCTTTTTGACCATTTCTAGCTCTTTTCTCTCTCTGTAGCACACTTCTCACACTGTTTCTAACACGTCACGATTCACTCTCTCCCACTATCTCCTTTCTCTCCTTCCTCCGATGTCTAAGTTTTGTCTCTCGCAATATCGTTCACTCTTATCAACCCTACGCCACCTCCTTTGTATCTCTTCTTTTTTCTCTCTCCTCACTCATTCGCCATCTTTCCCTCTTCTTTTCCCCTCTAACTGTCTATCTCCCTTTCCCTCACCTCCACTTTTCACCTACCTCTCCCTCTCTTCCTTTCACCATCCCCCTCTCTCCCCTCAGCAGCCCCCCTTGAAGTACCCTCCCCCTTTAGGGGAGCAGCTTGTAGAGTATGCCTGTGGGTCTGGGGATGGCTTGCATGGGCTTTGCATTGATCCATTGATTTGCACATGGGTTGAGCCTGACCTCCTGCTCCCAGGGAAGCCGTCTCCATGGCGACCCATTGTAAATTCCTGTGGGCAGGCTGTGGGGTGGGGGGGGTTACCCAGAGAGGGGAGCAGCGGGGGTATGGGGGGAGCCAGGAGAGGAGAGTAGCAAGCAGCAGGGCAGGCTGCAGCTCCTGGGAGAAGGAGCGAGTGCAAGAAGCAAATAAGTCTCCCGAAAGGGGAATCCAGGGGCGGTGTGTGGATGCGAGTTCCTCCTCCCCCTCTGCCGGTCCTCAGGCCTTGAGCACCCTCCTCCCTCCCTTCACCACCACCTCCCTCACCCGATTGCTGCTTCTCTGTGCAGAACGGTGCCTGCCCTGGATGTGGAGGAGCGACTGGGAGCAGGCAGGAGGGTTCTCATCTCCGGAGACTGGAGAGACAGTCCAGCTATAACAGTTCTTGGGGACAGCAGCTCAGGAGCCGTGCCACCTCCGCCGTCTGCATCCATGCGATTCTAAAGCACCGGCTCTCGCAGGCAGCTCCCAGGAGCTGTGTGACCCAGCACAGAGCTCGTCACACTCATCCTGATCATTACTCAGCACCGCCACCCTCACAAGAAGAGGTCTTTGCTGCGAGAGGGCTCTGCTGCAGCTGCTATGGGGGCTCTTGGCATCTCTGGTTTCTGCACACTGTTCATCCTGTAAGTTCTGGACAAACCGGTAGAAGTAAAGCCAGCCAAGGTAAGCAGATTCCCCAACCCATGTTAGACTACCAGCTGGCTTTTCTCCTGCGATCAACTCTTGCCACTGGCTGTCTCCAGCACAAACTACAATTTCCACCCTGAGATCCGAGTCTCTTTTAGTTGGAACTGACTCTCTCGGTCTGTCCTGCCCACCTGCACTTATCAAAGACTCCAAGACTCATCTCACCATCTGTCTTCCTTCCATCGTCACATTGTCTTGTGCGTCCCCCATTCAGCACCAGCATCATATCCACTAGACTCTCCATCCTCTCTACAAACTACTGTGTATTCACTCCAGCCACTGCCTCTCCCCACCACCTACTGGATTTACTTCACCAGCTCCTCTGTGCCGCTCATCAGCTCCTGCATTCCCCTTTTTTACTCATTTAGCCAACCATCATCTACATTCCCCTCATCAACCTCTATATCCACATCACTCGTGCCTGTACCTATGCCACTATTTCTGAACACCAGTATGGCTTTCCTTTCTATTATTCCAAGTCCCCAATCCATCATCTTAGCCACGTCCATGTCATTGTCTCTTGTGTTTATTACACATTTCCACATCCATGTAATGTCAACATCTTGTCTTCCACTCCCAACAACCTACCCGACCACCTTACTGATATCTCAGTCCACCCCTCTGCTTCTCGTGTTTGTACTGCTGGCTGTTGGCTCATGCCAGCAGGTCCCGTTTCCATCACAGGATCAGTGTCCATTCTACCTGTTTCCACATGCATCAGACCTCTCTATCCTGCAGGCTTCCATGCCGACCTTATCAGTACCCATCAATCCTAGAGTCATCCAAATTGACCCCATCACGTTCAATCTATTCTGTAGACTTCCAAACATTTCCCTCCGGGTTCTGCCGATTTCACAGATTCTCATGACCGAATCACCAATTATACTGCCTGTTTCCATGTCATCCCTAATTATCAGTCCTAGAGGTACCCACATCTAGCCCAACAGTTTCTTTTTAAGAGGTGCCAATATTCATCCCATCAGTTCCTATCCATTCTGCAGACTTCTATGTCCTTTCCAATGCTTTCTGCCTATTGGTTACCAAATTTATCCCTGTTTGACCTCTTGGCCTTCCTCGCTTTCTGGCCCATACTATCAGTTCTCATCCATCTTACGCTGTTGCACCTAACCTATTGGTTACCTTTTATCTTACACAGCTTTCGTGTCCCATCTTTTTGGTTTCCATTCATCTTATAGTTTGTAATTTATTTTCTTCTTATAAAGTTCACATCAATCTCATTAGTTGCTGCCCAACCTGCAGACTCATGTTCATTCGATTGGGCCTCATATGTTGTACAGATTCCCAAGTCAGTTCAACCCATTCCTATTTGGCCTACAGACCTACTTCAATCCTTTAGTTCCCATTTATCCTACGGACTCCTATGTCCATCCTGCAAAGGTCCCATATCAATTCATTTGATTGATATTTATTGTTTAAGATCCGACTGTCATCCCAATGGTTCCGATCCATTTCACCCCTTCCCATCGTCAGTCACATCAGCACCAATCCATACTTCTCTGTGTTTCTGTCTGGAATCCTATGGGCTCACATCCTTGCAACTGTGCCCAAAATAATTATTTTGACACCCACACATTCATTCATTCTCACACTCATCTCATTGGTTTGCATCCTTTCTTTCTAGCTCGTGCATTAGCCTATCATATTTTGCATCCATCCAATAATTTCTTAGTTCTATGTAATCAGCTGATCCCTACACTTCACCGGTTCATCCAAACAGTCTCGCCATTTCATGCAACCATTCCACTGGTTCGTGCAATTGTTCCACTTGTTAATATAACCATCTCAGAGGTCCATATTATCATCCCACCAGCTCATACAGTCATCCACTAATTTATGGACTCACACTACCAGTTAAAGCAACAATTGTAACATGTCACATAACATTCCACCAACTTGTACCACAAACCAACCAGTTCATACAACCATTGTGCCAACTCGTACAGCAATGCCTCTTATTACAACCATCCCACCAGTGAACGCAATCAGCACACTTGTTCGTGCAACCATCTCAGTTGTTCATTCAGCCATCTCACAGTTGTATACTAGCACCTCACAAGCCCACACAATCTTCTGCTAACTATGCAATCATCCCACCATTTCATCCCTCCATCCCACTCTTCCCTTAACCATCTCACTTTGTTTTGTGCCTCTCCCAACAGTTCGTGTAGCAGTGTATTTAGCTGTGCATCTTGTATCCTGCTTCAGCAATTAATTCATGTGGCCTCTTCTCTAGCCACAAGGACAGGGAACAACACCGTTGCTGCTAGAGTCCACCCTTCCTCAACACTCTTTCACACATCCAGGCATCTCTTCCCACCTAGAGGGCTGCTTCCCTTTCCTTCGCTCTCAGGCTTTTTTCCTTCTTTACCATCGTTTTCCAAATGGTTTAAATGGGCACATACAATAAGGTTACTTGCTTCTGTGTTTCTTCGTTTTTTTTGCAAAATGCACAATAATAGGGCTTTTTAGCCTGACTTTTGTATTTGGAATGGATTAATAGTGCCATCGCTTACTAGCAGGGCTGCTGTACGTTGAATGGGGTAGTACCATTGCTTATCAGAAGGGATGTTACACTTTGAACTTGTAAGCAAGTCTTCTGTGCTCTTGATGGGAAAGTACCAGCACTTCTCAATAGGGCTGCTATAGCTTGACTCAGATTGTTCCATAATGTTTCCGGGGTGAAGTTGTGCATATAATGATAAAGAGTGGCAGCACTTCTTAGTGGTGCTACAATGCTCTTAGTTGGCCCACACCTCACTTCACAGCTGAGGTGTTGTTCTTTAATGAGTCTTTGGCACCTTTTTAGGTTGAGCCTAGCGGCAGCGCGCATGCGTTGCTCGCTCTGCGGGGCATGCTGTAGTAGGGTATGCTGTGGAAGCCTCGCCCACTCTCCGCCCATATTTGTCATTGGCTTTGTGTCATTGTCCTTCTTAAATGCTGACTTCTGATTGGTAAATAGGCTTTTTAGTCCCTCCTTGGTACCGCCTTGTCTCCATTGGTTACCGCCCATAAAGACTGGACCTTTTACTGGCCATGCTACACGGTCTGCTTTATCATGGCTAAGAGCACTATTTTGTTTATTTTTCCTTATTTGTAGCGCGGCCCGCTTTCACTTTAGCGGCCGCGCTTGTTTATTTATTTAATTAATTTGCAGCACGGGCCGCTTTCACTTTTGCGACCGCGCTTGTTTATTCAATTAATTTTCTGTTTTCGTCTGCGTGAGGTGCACAGGCGGGGCTAGAGCCAGGCACGTCACGCGAGGCTTGGTTCTGTTGTGGTGAAAGGCAGGCACTTTTACCTAAACAAGCATTTGCAATGCAGTAGGTCTCGCATTTACGCGAGTTTGAGCTATTGACATTGCAAATGACAATGCCTTTTATTTTTGTTTTCGTTTTTAAAACATAAATGAAAGGCATTGTCATTTACAATGCCAATAGTTTAAACTCGCGTAAATGCGGGACCTATTGCATTGCAAATGCTTGTTTCTGGAAATGCAGCCCGTTTTCCTTAAAGGAAAATGAGATGCATTTCTAAAAGAAAAATGAAAAGTTTTCTTTTCATTTTTTAAGAGTAGGCAGTGGTCCCGGGGACCACTGCCTGATCCTGAAAAATGTTTTCACATACATTCACAAAAGGGGAATGGGTCCCTTGGGGACCCCTTCCCATTTGTGAATGGGTTACCACCAATTTGAATTTGGTAGTAAAAAGCTAATGCTTTCGTATTTCGGTCGCAAAACATTCATACATACCACTGTGAGTCGCTATTAGGAAGGGACGTCTTTAACACGCCCCTTCCTAATACCGAATCGCTAACCTATTTTGCGATTCGGTAATAGGTTACTGATTACAAAACAGGGTTTGGTACATAGATAAAGGCTTTTTACCGGTCACAAACAGCCCGATTCTACTAATCGGGCCGTTTGCGACCGAGAATAAACTACGTACATGTGGCCCTTAATGTAATTTAACCAATGTCAGTATTGATTGGGTATTTTGCTCCCGGAGTAGCCAGATCTATGAGAGCAATCTGACAGGACAAGCAAATCTTATGTCCAGTTTCATCCCTTCTTCTTCTGAGGACTCTCTTAACCCTCCCTCCAAATGCAGCAGTACACACCTTCCAAGAATGGGGGGTTGCTTCAGTTGTGGCATTAAAAGACTGGTATATGTTGGAGAACCTGTATGTGTGTCTAATTGCCGAATATATCAGAAATATGTTGCAGTCACAAACATCTGTGTAGGTAGTAACCTGGAAGGTGTGGAATGCTGCAGGGATCTTCGGTTGTGCATCAGTAGAGCACTGTGTGGTCTACTAGATCGTGTAATCGCAGTGGGGCACTTGAGACTAGGATTATGGAAGTCAGTACCATTGTTTAGGAGTCAGTACTGGAATATCAAACATTGCTGAGGTCAGGATTAAAGTTCATTAGCAGCATTTTGTAGCGACAGGCAATATGACTTTTTGCCATTTGGGTGCTCCCCCTCCTATATCAACAAGACAGATTTAGCGCAGATTGTTGCAGTCTGGCATCATCTTGTGTTCTCCTGTGACAGAGCTTTAAGACAGTGCTTATAGTTGTCTTTATCTTACAACCTAACTCTGATCAGGAAAGCTGTAGAATGGGGCCTGCTAATACAGTAGCAGGCATTGCTGCATGTGAGGATTTTGATGCAAAAGCAGAGTTTTGTGTCGGGCCAGTATGGCCATAGAATGCAGTTCTACATGTCATGTGGGAGGTGCATCAACAGAGCTGTACATATGGACCACATACAAGCGTGGAGGGCGTTGCTGGATGACTGGATCTTGGTACATTAACAGAACCAAGGGACTGCATACTGGTGTAGAAAGTGTTGCTGTATGCCAAGATTGAGTCACATCAACAGAACTGTGTGGTGGGACCAGAGACTGAAGTAGAGAGCCCTGCTGTATACCAGGATCAAGTGCATCAATGATGCTATTTGTGAGGGTGACGTATAGGAATAGAGGAGGCGGCTGCCCCTCAGTGTGGGCATGAAGTGTTGAAATTACGAGAGAGTTGCATAGCTGGATTAAGGTGCATCAGTAGCTCTGGGTGACAAGGCCACAAACTGGAATGCCAGACATTGTAGCATTTTTGGATTGAGATGCATCTGTAAAGCTCCTTGTGACCCTCAATATTGGTAGAGATGTATGATCCCAATCTAACGTTTACAATACCAATGTCATTCTGTGAGTACTAACCTAGCAGAAATCTCAGTGTCTTCTGCCATTTTGGAAACAGGACTAAAAACAGAAATGTTTGCATGAGATGTTTTCCGAAGGGCATGTGCAAATGAACAGAGGCGTCTCGAACATACATTGTACTATCAGTGCAGAAATCTATTAAAAAAAACAAGAATAAAAGTTTGTGTGCGTGAGCAGCGAATAGCCACTAATAAAGCAATTAATCAGTATTTGGTCCGAGCTCCATCAAAAGGCCAAACATGAGGAGAAAATGAAACCATGTATACTGACCCCGACGTGCTGACCAATGTCAAGCAAGGAAATGCGAGCAACACTGAAGCCAATCAGTTATAAGTAATGGCCAGGCTCTAAGCCTCTTTAAGTTAAGTTCATTACAAAAGATTGTCGCAAGAGGCAGCGCCCTTGGCGCAAGCGACAGCACGCAGGCGCGCTGCCTCAGGCGCGACCTAAAAATTGACACAGAGAAAGCAGACCCGACTCAGGGCCCCCAGATCCAACAACCAAGCCAAAAATGCATTTATTTGGTGGGTGTCACACCGTAACTCCCTCTCCCCCAAACCTATGCCCCTCTGTTGGATATCTTGAGTAGAGAAGACATTAAGTAGAGTTGTTCATCATTGGCATGTTGGTGAGTTTTGATGCTGTTAACTGTGAGTAGAGCCTCAAGGGGCTCCATGTAGAGACTGAAGATGATAGGATACAGTATTCAACCCTCTGGCTTGCGCAGGTAATGAGGTTGTTTTGGGACCTGGAGATCCCTGTGTGAATGAACCGGTGTTGGTTGGAAAGATAGAAGGAGAACCCGTGAACGGCAATTCTTTGTGATTTCGGAGCGCATTGAGATATGTGTGCCCAATCAATGGCCCTGCTGCCATGCACACATTTTGCACTCAGAGGATGTGGCTTTATAGCTAGAGTGGTCAACTTTGAAACTGGGGAACCAGGTTCGGGTCTGGCGGGAGGCTCGCACATCCTTTGATTCTGGGCCAATCACTTATTCTCCCCGTGCCTCAAAATGAACGTGATCGTCTGTAATGCAACTGGTGCTCATGTAAAGCGCCTTGATATCCTCGGGTCGAGTTCGCGCTATAATAAACTGCAACAAAAAAAAAATTGTGCCGAGGCACGTGGCAGGCAGAATATGAGTTTCATATTGCGGGCGCAAAGATGTGTCTGCTTGTGCCCAAGTCCATTACTTTCCCCATCTACATTAGTAGATGAAGAAGCAATTCTTGGTGACGATCCTCCTAAATTTAACCCTAAGCTTTTTAATTTTCAGCTTGTTTCTGAACAGCATTTTGCAGAAGAAATCCGGCGTGCGTGTCGAAAGATCAGTTAATTGCTTCCTTACTATGCCAGAAAAGTTTGTTTTTATCATGCATATGTTTTTAGTAGAGTTAGAAATGTTCGGGCTTGTGAAAAGACATCCCACCAGCGTGCATTCCCATGTGCAATGGATTTGGGTTGGTACTGTCTAAATAAGCACACATTCACAGAGGCAAGACTGAAGAAGGACAGGATTGGAATTTCTCGGCATTGTCTTTCTGTGAGTTGATTACTGCTAGAGAGAAATTACCAGAATTTTTCAGGCAGCTTGCCACTATTTATATGGGTAATGCTCTCTCTCACACCAGCAACAAAAGCGATTATATTTAGAAAGAAGCCCTGCAGAGCTGAGAGCTCCTCTGGGTGTTCTTCCGGCCTGTGCATCTCTTCAGATTCATCATTGGAGGCCTAGACAGAGGATAAGCTTCAAAGCTTGAGGATAAGAAATCCAGCTTTCACCATGCTCTGGAAGCCAGTGTGTAAAATCACCATACATAACTCGGAACCACAAGGCAAATGCTTCTGAGCTGTTCATTGCAGCAAGACAAATATGTGCTACAGACATTTGTGCTACAGAAGTTTGAGACAAAGCATTCATGTTCCCTAAAACCAGCTAGAGGATGCAAAAGGATGCATTCAATGGAATTTATTAAGCCAGCACCAAGAGCCCCAATGCTTTAACTCCGAATGAGCGATCTACTAGAACAGCGGTTCTTGAACTTTAGACGTCTGTAGACCCCCTGAATGACTACTAGAAGCAATGTACCCCACCCTAATCAATTTGAACCTCAAAACAAAATATAGAAATAAGTATGCATCATAAAAATGCACACATTCTGAAATATTTGATTCCTAGAAGATAAAGCCATGCACTAAACTCCAGGTTATCACTTAGTTGTTTTTCCTTCCAATTAATGCATTCTCTCTTTTTGTGGGGGCGGTGGTGTCAGTGTTACAATTGTCCATACTAAATTCAACTTGCTGTGTTTGTGCTGGTCCCACGAATCAAGCTGAGGTTGTCAACTTAATTTTTATCCACTAGTTTCAAATTCCTTGACAACTTCTGAACATTTAAAAATTTTCAATTTCGATTTTGCATTTTTATGTATATGTACGTTTTTAATCTGCGAATAGTAATTAATTTTTTTAACAGTTGCAGGCCCCCCTCAGTAGTATTTGCGGTCCCAAGGTTAGGAGCCAGTGTGCTAGACACCTTGCTGGTATGATTACTTTTATTTTCTTTGGTTCTCTACGGATCGCCTTATCTACATGTACATATTGGTCTAGATTATCTCTCACTTTCTCATACAAGAGGATTAATGCAATCAGTTCTATATTTATAAGTCCTCCAAAGCATTTTGGTTGCCAAGTTGCTGCCCTTTTGTACAGGACAGGGCGCAGAGCACAAAATGTTTTGAAGCTGTTACATGTGTACCAACTTATGGCCTAATGTAACAGTACAATCTGGCCCTCGGGCTTGCGTATCTGGGAAGAGCAACACTTACCTACTTTTATGTTTCAATACGTTTTTCTTGTATATAACATGGATCTGTCATACCACCCTTGAATCAAATAATTCTTCCCAAAAACAGAAAGAACAATCAACCCATCCTAGCCTCCCTAGACAGTTCAGAAAATTCGTCAGTCTTGTAGCTGCCCAAGTCCCCAATATGGCTTCTTCCGTTTACCCTGTTATTTACCAGTCAGTCCACTAGGTCTGCTGTAATTCGCAATGCTCGCTGAGTTCTGGGCCTTGTCTAGCTTTTAGTGTCTCGGTCCAGGAAGTTCAGTATACTATTCCACTTCTTGGAGAAAGTGACAGTCCCACCTACCTTTAATCACTTCTTTATTTCCTTTTAAAAGATGTAGAGGCTCTCAACATATCCTCATCCAGTCCCTTTAGAATTGATATCTGCCTCACAGTCATAAACATAAACTCTCATGTTGCTTGTAATACTCCTCCAAGGCATTTAATTTTGCCAGCACTTTAGTGAATTGTTGGTCAGAGTGAACATACTTGTACAGTTTCCTGAAGGCAGAAGACTGGTAAGACTTTTTAAAATAACTGGGAAAGTGGGTATTTTGACTGTTTTGGTGAATGGAGGTGTGGATGCTGCATGCGGGTGGCTGAAACTTGACGGGAGACCAGGGCCCTAATTAGTTGCAGAAAGGACGAAGTTGAGAGCTGCCCATGCATTCTCTGGCCTTGCCCATCCAAGATTTAAATTCCAACATTCGCAGACGCTTGTGCAGAAAGTGCATGGTCAAAGCAAAAAGGCTGAGGACTGGGAACCAACCATCAGTCCAAAGTCTTGGTAAGCATCACCCCATTTTAAATCTGGGGTCACCAATCATTAATTTCGAGTGACGTTGACCATTAAGGTGTACACCAGCACATAACAATATGGCAAATCAAACACAAAATGCAAGGAGCAAAATAAAAAACGTTTCTCCAAACTTGGAAGGACCCTCCATTAAAACAATTTGACGAAAACAATACTTCAAAGCATTTATTTTACTATTGCTCCTAAAATGCTGCTATGTCTAAATCTGTGAGTAGGGCATCAGGGTCTCATGCTAAAACAACCTCTAAGGGGTCTATTACGATGGCGGTCAAATGTCCACCGCCGGGCCGGCGGTGGCGCCCGCCGGACCGGCGGTGGACATCCACCCGCGATCGCAACCAAAAAAAAACGCCGGTCAAATTAGGATGGCGGTGGTGACCGCGGCGGTGGGAAATTCCGACTGCCGTTTTTCAGCCGGTTGCCATCCGCACTCCTGCCTGGCGGACGGAGCAGGACCGGGATAATGGTGGCGGTGCAGAGCAGGCTCCGCCGGCAGGATTATGATGCCGGCGGTAGCCAGCCTTTCCTCAGTGGTCAAACCGTCATGGAAAGGCAGGCGGAGATTGTCTTCCGGGGGCCCGTTGCAGGCCCCCAATGTTTTGGGGGGGTGGGTGCACTGCGGGGGTACCCATGGTCCCCCCCTACATTTCCCTGTACCAGGTGGCAGGCACTGTGCAGTGCCTGCCACGCAGTCCAGGGGAATGCAGGGCATGCTCCTTTGGACATCGCGGCGGTGCTGCGGGCAGCAGCAACCGCGGCAATGTTAAGGCCCGTGATCCGACCGCTGCGGTCGGATTTCGACCGCGGATCATCGTAATTCGACCGTCGGTGATGTCGCGGTCCATGCGGGCGGTCTTTTCCCGCTACCATAGAGGTCGGGGAGGTTTTCCGACCGCCATCGTAATAGGCCCCAAAGTTATTTTCAGAAGAGGGAGAAAATAGTGTAGAGTTTATGACTGACATAATAGGCATCATGGATTCGGGGTCAGTATCTGACAATGTTGTGACTTTTAGCATTGGTTCATTATTTCAGGAAGAGGGTCTGAGACATGCAATGTTGTTTGCGAATGCTGGAACTCAAGAACCTGTGGAGGTTATCTCAGAAAGTCTCATATTTAGCTGAACACTGACAGACCTAAACGCACCTGATTTGAATTTGTTCTTCGAGTAGTCCCACTTGACAGTGAAAAACAGGGAGAGAAAACTGATCTTGCTAAGCTTAATTTGTCAAACACTGAACTTGAGAGAATATCCTTCTGGGGAATTATTTCTTGTGCCTGTCTACAGTCATTACTGCATTGGGATGGCATAGTACACTAGTTGGTATACGGATAGGAAATTTGCAGGTAATATGGTAGGACTGTCAAATCCACAAGTGGTTTTATAAGATGCTAAGATGTAGCGGTTAACATACATTGCTAAAAGAGACCTGGAAATAACCAAAAGCCTAAATGCTGATCGAGGTAGAGGGTTAGAGCAACTGGAGTCTTAAGAAGTCTGGCTAACTATTGTATAGTAAAAAGAAATGAGAAAAAAGTTTTAAAGAATAAGGAAATGGATCAGGGGAAGCCTAGCAGGCACACAGGAAATACATATTTTGCTAAGCAAATATGTAATCAACCCCACCCACTCTCACTCTACACAGGGAGACCAGGGTTATCTCGAAAATGGACAGTAAAGTATGCAAAACATAAATTATATCCAAAGAGGAATTGATTCGAACATGACATAAGTCAGAACTTAGAAATAGGAAAAGATAAACCAATAAATAGGAAACATAAAAAATCAGTGACTAGCCATACTGAGCAAATGAAGATGAAGTCCCCCCTCCCCACCTTAGCGATACGCACCCCTCAGATAAGCAAGAGTCATGCTGAATCAACATACGAACACATAGGTCAGTCTCAAGGCAATGATAACCTTGCACTTGAGAAGGGAACGAGAAGTATTGGTATCAAAGTGGATCAAAAATCTGAACTTGTTCTATCAAGTAGATCAAAACCACATAAGCAGTGTATTAGCTATTCAAACAGGAACCTTAAGTAAAGCAAAGAGAAGAAACTGCTTATTTGATCTTAATGCTAAATCACAGTCGCCTGACCTGTTAGACCCTTGGGCAAAAGCCTTTCACACTAGAAATAATTCTATGGAAGTATTCCAAAACACGTCAGGAGGGCATTACAGAAAGTATTTTCAGCCCTATTTATATCTTTGAGAGGCGCACAATCATTTATATAGAGGAAACCTATTAAAACATTTCAAAACTGACCTTTCTCTGCATATATAACCGCACCAAATATAGAACAGGTTGAATTTATCGCGGCGTCCCAGAGACCATAGGATTAAAGTTCACTAGTTACATTTTCAGAAATCTGCAATGCGCTTGGGGTTATGTAGGAATCTCGTCCATATTTGAACTGGGGGTGCAGCATCACATGACTTCATTTATCAAATGAGTGTTTGCTCCCACATCAGAAATCCAAAGAGAACTTCGAAGCTGTATTAAATCTTTCAACTTTATCCTTGGAGTTTAAGAGCTTAACTGAAGCCCATATGTCTAATCAGAATGATGTAAGTGTACCAGTGCACCTAATGGCAGGCTGGTAAATTCAATCGACAGGGTTACCGCAGAAAATAGCAGGAAAAAGGATTCTTGAGCTCGGATAATATCTATAAGTCATAATTCATATGCCAAAGATAATTTTGAACAAGAAGAGTGAATGCAAGGTTACTTTCTCTCCACTTTTCACATTGATGTCGTCGAATATCGGTGGAACGTGAAGATGCATGGAGGCACAAGGCCTGAATAGTTTAATTGGTGAGTTTCATTCCATTTCTATGCAAGAAACATGGCATTTGACTGATATTTGGTTCGAGGACTGTTCTGTTTGACTCCAAAGCCAACGAGCCATCACATTTCCACCAGAGAGGCGGTTTCATTACTCTGTAAAATATCTAATGACTGTACACGAATTCAATTAAGTCACACCAGTGATCTGGCTTTAATATCTCTGATTAAAATAAAAACTCCTTAAAACCCGCATAGCTTGTGGTAATACAAAACCCCTGCACAGCATACATGCTAATGGAAGTCTTGTTTCATGCAATGGAGTTTTATAAGAAAAAGGCATTGGTAATCACTGGTGATGTTGTCATTTGTTTTGCCAAGAAGAAATGGAAGAACATCTGCGGATCTGGAATAGTTTATGAAATATTCCTCCTGTAAATTTCAATAGCATAAAAACTAATTGGAGAAGCCATAGACCTGTGAATGCCCAGCTGGATAAGAAATGACATTAACAACGCGGTCGGACCCACCTGTGCCATTACAACGCAAGCCAAAGATTTTCATTGTGAAGGCGGCAAAGGCATATGCGTGGTAAAGGCAGTCAGTGCTCTAGACTTGGAGCAAATGGGCGGGGATGGGAGGTGTTGGAGGCTTCCTGGTTCCTTCCTTCCTGCCTGCAGCTTGGTGAGTAGCTTTTTAGGGCTGGTGTCAGGGTAGTTTTTAGGGCTGGGTCAAGATTTATGGCTCAGGGCGGGGGGACTGGGGTGTTTTAAGGACTGGGCTGGGGTAGTTTTCAGGGCTCATGGCCAGGGTTTAGGGCTTTACCACGCATATTCTTTTACCAATCATGCCTTTACAATGAAGTTCGCTGTAAAGGCATGCATAGTAAAGGCATACATGGTAAAGACACAGTTGTGGTAAATACTGCATTGTTAAGGAATGCAAAGTAATCCCATGCGTGATTCCATCGTACAACCCAGCCAGATGCCTGAATAGGTACACTCCCGAAGTACCAGTTGGCCAACATAACACATATTGCAACAAAAGGCCGAAATATAGCCCTTGAAAATACCTGGACAAATACATATTTCTTTAGAAGGTTGGTACGTTTAAAATATTACACAACTTTAGTAGTGACCATTTTACTCAGGTTATGACACTATTGTTAAAAAAGGAAAGAATGCAATTCTGTAGCAATTTTATCCAAGTCTAGGCAAAATTAACGGATTAGATGGTCATTGTTAAATTTTGAACTACTAAAATCCAGGCATGAATTGAGGAAAGATCTAGATGACAGTATACAACCTAACGTTTTGAAAAACTGGCCCAACATATTTACTCCTATGCAGTGGCGGCTCGCGGGGCGGTGCGGCGGGGCGGGGCAGGGTGGGGGGGGTAGTGGAGTCCGACATACAACGGACAGGAGTAAGGTAAGTAATGAAATAAATAAAACAATTTACCTTGTGCGCACTGCATCACCAACTGGCGATGCAGCAGGCGCAAGGTAAATTGTTTTATTTATTTCATTACTTACCTTACTCCTGTCCGTCGTATGTCGGACTCCACTACCCCCCCACCCTGCTGCCTCACCGCCTCGCAGCACTCCCTCGGCGAGCCGCCACTGCTCCTATGTGTGATCTAGTGCACAATGAGCAACAAATGGAATTACATTTTACAATAAATGGATTAAAAAAGAAAAACATCCCTGGTTTCATGCCAACTACATGTCCCATAAAACTATGTCATCGAATCTAATGTGTGACATCAAATGAACAGAAGTGGAAGATCCTCCAGAACTTGGGCCTGTTAAACAAGCTGAAGAAAGAGTACACGTTCTGTATAATAACACCAACACTAATTATCTACAGCAGAAATTGGATGATTTATTTGAAAGAAAAAGTTCTCCAAGACATTCTGGAACATGTTTCTAGATTCATCCCTTGCAATTAGAAATAAGCCAGACATGGAAGTTAAAGAAGACAGCTGGAGGGAATGAATTAGGGATCCCTTGCTGAGTTACTAGTTGACTTGTCCTCATTGCACAGCCTAGTGGGATTCAGAGACTGCATTCGGAAACATTTAGAGATCTCCAGGGCACAGGGGGGCCAGACAGTGGTTTATAGATAAAAAGGAAGATAGAGAGGGATAGGTAGTTTGTGCATGAAGTGGTGAATGAACTTTAGATAGAGGAGCAGAAAGAATGTGTGAGAAAGAAAGAAAGAAGGGGAGAGTAGGCCATAGTCGCATAAAGAGTGTACGCAGAAGAGATCCTAAGAAGCGGAGGAGAGCGTGGGCTTAAGGGACGCAAATGTTCAAAAGGCACGAGAAAGAAATTGTGCTTGAAGATCTGAAGTGAACTAATATGAGAGTGGTGGGAAGAGTGCATGAGAGAACGAGAGAGAGGTGTGAGAGAGAGAGGGACGAGATGAAAGGGCACCCAGAGGGTGGGGGGGAGGCGAGAGGTGGAGTTTTGCACTGTGCGAGATGGTACAGGAAGGTAGCATGTGTGAGCAAGCAGTATAGAGAGGAGATCGGGAGTGTGAGGGAGGGATGATAGTGGGTAGTGGAATGCGAGATGAGAGGGGGTAGTGGAAGTGTGATGAGAAGGGGTAGTGGCAGACGTGACACAAATATGTATATGTGTTAGACTTAAAATCGTAATTTATTAGCAAAATACTTTGAAACAGGTTCCAGTCATATAAGCAGAGTTGACTTATTACAAGTAGAAATTTGGTGTCACAGTAGTATGAATAAACAGATGATTTGAGACTTTATGCAAGAAAGGGATGCCAAGCGTATTAAAAAAAATGAACAATACCTCAACCACGACAGGTTAGGTTGAATCGGTACAAAGTAGGTTGTGCAATGGGGTGAGAGAGAGAGGAGGGGTGATCTCGTGCATGGAGGGCTGAACAAAAAGAAAATTTTAGGACTTATCTTCAGACAAATGTGTCTGTCATAAAAAAAGGAATTAAGTGGAAAAAACGAACTTTTCAATAGGTTTCAAGATTATAATGGGTGCAGACTACAACACATAAAAAGAAAAGGGAACCGCACAACTAAATACACACCAGTCAGTCCGCTGCCTGTATGAAGAGATTTGTCCTTAAACACTGGCACAAACCCAAACTCTGATAATGCAAATGTTCACTAAGATGAGTCTGTTTTTTCACTTCAGTGTTTCTAAGCGAAATTTCAGAAGTCATAATCAACTACACACCACACAACGTCCCTCCTTTCTGATATTAATATTCAGATTTTTTTCCTGAAGGCATTGATGCAAAAATGTGGGAGGCCCTCGGTGAGAACCTGCATACCCACACCTTCTGCCAGTGCCTTGACTCTGTTATGAAACTTTCAATTGAGGGGGAGATGGCTTGTAGATCACCTCGAGGATGTTGTCTGACGACTGCTCAGTCCAATGGATTTTATCCTATAGCTACGGCTGGAAACTGACATGGCAGCAGCTGCAGCTTAAACTTGCAAACAACATTAAGCTGTGCGAGGCAAGAGTGGGGTGGCTGTTGGCAGTCAGGACTTAAAGCACCAAAGCCCAGCTCTCCAGCAATTTGTACTTTTCTCCCAAGAGACACGCCTTCCTCTTCGAGGTCAAACCTTCACCCTGAAGAGCGAGAATCTTTTTTTTCTTTCCATCATTCCTGACAAGCATCTACCCTTAAGCAAGTCATTCTTCAAGAGATATTGAGCATATCGAAAATGATGGTCTGTCAGAAATCCGCTGGCAGTGATTTACAAAGGTATAAAAATATGAAGTTTTGAAGTAACATTTGCAACAAAAATAAAAGTGCAGGTTTTAACATGAGCCTTCCCCCAAGCTGAACAAGAGCTATTATCATTGTAAATATAAAAGCAGGTGCCGAGCTAAACATAAAGGGCAGAGCCTGTGTTGTAATTATGAAAATGGGCGCTGAGCTAAACATAAATCGCGGCGCCTGTGTTGTAATTATGAAAGTGGGTGCTGTGCTAAAACGTTATGCACAGCGCCCATGTGTGTCAAAACTATGTGTCTGCTGTTATTACCATTAAATAAAATAAGTAGTCCCCAAAGGAACTGATAAATACGTACAGTGTAAGAAATCTGTACTTAGTCAATGATGCCTCAGCAGAAAACGGAAATGTTGTATAAGACCACCAACCAATAAGGAGCCAGGACAGAAGAGCAACGCAGGAGTGAACCAATCCCAAGCCGCAGGCGGGATTACACTCCGTACAGTGATTACTGCAGGTCTTCCAGACAGCGCATGCGCGCTTCCTAAACTCGTCCTAGAAAGGGATGTAGAAAGGAGACTTTTAGATATTGGAGGAATAAGTTTCACTAGATGCAGTTTACAGCTTATTGAGAATTGGATTGATAGAAGGCTTGGGAAGGAGGGCTGCGCACCCCTTCCTGGAAAAATAAAAAAAAAATATATATATATATATATATATATACACATATATATATATGTATATATACACATATATATATATTTATATATATTTATTTATAAGTAGGCTATCCTATTTTAGGTTTAAAGCTATAATAACTGCTAAAACCCCACCGAATGAAAAATGGCCCTCATCAGTGTAAACATATAAGCACTGAAAAAACGCCTGCACAGCCACAAACTAAATGCCATTCAAAGAAAGAAAAGGGAGAGTGAAAGAGTCATTTTTAGGTCGAGCCTCGACAGCGCTTGCGCTGTCTGCAAGACCTGTTGTATCTCTTCTGTGGGCTTTTGGTAATCCACCGAATGCCATTTGTTCTTTCTAGTGGCATTCCAAAATGCTGGTTTTCTATTGGTCCATTGCTCTCAATTGTCCCTCCTGTGCATGCTTGTTTCTGCTGAGGCGATTTCACTAAGTGATTGTTTTTGTTGGCCATGCAGGTTCTCCTGGCACAGCATGCAATGGCCCCTCCTCCTGTCTGGGCATGCAGCCTCAGGGTTCCTTGTCATTGTCTGTTTGCTTCAGGACGCTGCACCCCTTTGCGAGAATGCCTCGTGTGTATTTTGTAAGTTCTCAAAATCACCACCGACCGTTAAATACACACTTCCTCTCTAAAATAATCCATAAATAATTACACTTTTTAAAACTGGTCGGCAAAGTATAATTACAAAACCTGCCATCTTTTCCATTGTTCTGATCTCTGTTTGCTCATAATACTTCGTGGGAGCCTCCAATGTTTCTAAACATTCAATACTGTGTCCTCTTTCCAGTTCCATGACACAGTCTGGAGCAGCTCTCTCTGATTGGCTCTGTGTCTTTGCTGAGGTTCCGTGCCTGTCGGGGTTGCTTACGTTTACCTTGGTATACATTACAGTATACGTCATGCTTGCGCTGCGGCAGACTGCGAGTTCCCTGCGTTCCCTCTCATCAGAACCATAAAGGACCCCTTTCTTCACATTAACCATGTTTCTTACCTCTCTGCTTGCATGACTGGGTATGGAATATACAGGTATCTATATTCGCTAGAGCTAACATATGCCGTTTTTATTTTTTAATATTGAACGAGTCACTTTTTCATTGGATTAAAAGCATTACAGCAAAAAAGGTGAGTATTTATCAAACAAGTTCAATCAATTGTGACCAAAATAAATAAAATAAATACTCATGCACTCAAGACTGGGAAAGAAACTTCAAAAACATGACGTGTTTTCACCTGTGCATGCCCCGCTAATCTTCCCATAAATCTGTAAATCTGCCCTTTTTACTTGTCACCTGCAGCTGATTTGAGCTTCTCAGTTGGTCATTTGTTCTAACAAAGATATAGACCTTCGTCCGTCACTGTCAGCACTTCATTGGCCTCTGCCCTTACTGACTACTGTCTCTGCCACCCTACCTTCTTTTCTCCCCCCATTGGCTTACGAACAATACCGAGCACATCACGTACATTCTTTTTTTCAGCACTTTTCATGTCTTGCAATTTTAAGTCTTACCCTGATGGTATTTATTATAAACTAAAATTGTGGTAAAGAAATGAGCACATAAAAAAGAATAAATGGGAGCTGAACAAATTGTGAACGTCTATCACTGAAACACAGCACTGCATTTTACTAGTATGTTACTTCTGGGATGTGCCATCTTGATTTTTATATAACGGAATATTTTTTTTACCCTGCATAATTCTTGCTTGCTGATGTATTCTCCGTGTTTGACTATAACGTTTGTGTAACTACACTTTCTGTGTGTGACTGAGAAGTAAGATGAGGGTTTCTTACGACATACTGGTGGTCTCTGAAGGGCGACTGGGTTTGAGCAAGGGCAAGCTGGGGGTATCGCAATTAGGGCCAGGCTAAGTGGGCAACAAAGCGGTTTTCCCTAAGCTTTACAGCTCTGAAAGCCCCAGGTCTGTGATTAATTTCAGAAGTTCAACAAAGACATAATAGATCCCTTCCACTATGCCTGGGCCTCTGCTGATAAGGAATGTGTGATTAAAAACCGAATGTTGCTTAATGTGTATCTTTGAGATCATGGGTTGTGCTGAGTTTACACCATTTTTCCATGGTGCACACCTTTCGCCAACATTTTTTATAATATTTCAGTTAGGGCACAGTGAGTTCATCTGTTAATCAGTTATGCGTTTCAATTTGGATTTTCTGGTGTGCAATTTAAAATGTCTTCATTACACACTTGAATTTCAGATTTTATTTTAGCCTAATTTGCTCACAAGTCTTTTCTGTAAAGCGCTCTGATGCCCTCAGGTCTAGCCAGCTCTACGTAAAACTCTTAAATAAATAAATAAGTCCTGCTTCACGGAAGCCCACTATCCAAAAGTGTGAAAACCTAAACTTTTCTTGTTTTAGCTCCATTGTGCCGAGTTCCATCTGCATCAATCCCTGAATTTGCATTTTTCCTTTTGTTGCCCTTTGTTTGCATTTTTGTCCTTGTGATTATCTTTTGTAATTTATTTCCTGCCATGTAGTCATGGGCTCCATGTTACTCATGCTCTTGTTTCACTATAAAGCGCACTGACGCCCTTGTTCGTTGTATGCACAACTGCATTAGTTAATAAATTGGTACGGCAGGTAGACGTGTTTATTTTGAGGATTAGACCTGCTGTCCCTGCTGGAAGGTGCTTTGGCCTCTTTTTCTCCTTTCATGACCTCTGTTCAATTTAGATGATTGCCACATTATGTTTCTTAATTGGTGCTGTGTCCCAAAAATTCAATACAAGATCAGTTTGTAGTAAGCAATGGCTGGTTTGGCTTTCTGTTTTTTTGCCCTTTCGATTAATGAGTCCTTTGATCTTTAGATACCTAAAGTTGGCGCAGCACCATTTTAATTGTTTTTTGCATCAGTCGCACTCTTGGGCGGATATCACTTTACGGAAGAGGACCGACATAAGACGCGTGAAGCGAAAGCAGAAACCTGAACCGGGGGTAGAAGGCTAGACTGAGGTGGTGCCGGGGTTCTCAGTGTAATGGTGGTGGGGCTGCTGGGGGTGTGATGTAATCACAGCAGGCTTTGTGTTTGGAACAGACAGCTGCATCAGCCTTCAGCACATTATAAGGAGGAGACAGACACTATTCACCCTCTGCATGTGCTTAAAAGCTGAAGGGCGCACTACAAATCCTTCACAAATACCTAAGATGTCAGCACTTACCAGGCTTAATACTTATAACGTCCCAAATGCGAGACCTATTGGCTATGCAAAAGTGCTTTTTAATCGAGGCTTGTGTGTACCTGGCTTTAACGCAGTGGTTAAATTTGCTACATAGCAGAGTATGAATGGGGGTCTTTGATGCAATTGTCCTGTTCTTCTGGAACTTAATTCCGCTTTACTGGAGAAAAACACATCACAATTTTGAGGCCTCCGCGAGCGTTGTAAGTAAATCAGTTTGCAGTAACTGCAGTGTCGCCCTGAACCGACCGACAATGGTGTGATCAATTCTGCTTATTTTTTTTAGTGCTTGTCAGCCCCACTGTTTACATGCTGAAAATAACGTTTTACTGTTAACAAGTTTATAATTTAATCCGATAGGTTCGCTCTGGATATTAGCATGGTCTCTGATAGATGCAGGTGCAACTGGAAGAGCCCAAACAACAGTACTATATATAGGATGTTATTTAAAAAAAAATGTTTTTAAAGCACTGCTTCGGTCAATGACCGTGTGCCCCTGCTTCGCTGGTGCCTCAAGCATAAGACAGGAACACACACAGAGAGACTAAATGGGAATCTTAATTGTGTGACTGCAGATCCCTGCTTCAGTTTTGAAGTTCCAATAAAATGTGTTACTCTAACTTGCAATGGTTGACACTTTGACTGCCTAACTGGGACTTTTAAATTGCCCTCTGCTACCTCTGTGTATGACGTGCTGCAGTAATGTCGGTTTGACCTCTAACCCTGTGTGTGTACTTATATTTATTCTTTAATCTGGTCTGGATCATTTGAGATCCTTACCCAGTTCCGCTGTAAACCGGGCTATAAATCTCGTTATCTGGTCACATTTGCACCCCACACCCTTCATTCACAAATACCCGCCCCCAACCCACTCCGCTACCCAGCCTACTCCACTTCCCACCCTATTGGCTAAGCCAATAATAGCTCGCCCACAGGCGAGACATATTGGCATGGCCAATGCTTGTTATTTCTTCCCAAAGGGGCCAGTAAATGTAACTTTGTTATACAAGGTAGCAGCAAGAAAGACTGGGCTAACATTATTCAGCTTGAGTTTTGTTGTTTAGGGATGTCACTAAAATATTGTTTCTTCTTCCTTTTGGTTTTTTCACTCTTGTGGTCTTTGGTTTAAAGATGCAGGGTTTAGAAGTATGTTTTAATTATTTTATAAACTGTAGAGAATCAGGAAATATCAAAATCATATTTGATATTTTGGCTATGTTTGACTCTTTTACTGATAGGTAAAATGGCTGGTTTCAAAAGAATCTTTTCCAATATGTACCATCACATTTACCTACAGAAAGAGAATGGGTGAAACCCTTTGATAAATCAGCACCCTTTTCTAGCTAGTCAGTATTGATAGTAGGTGAATTGCCAAACACCCCAGGCTTTAAACATTCAATTGTTCAAGAAATTAGGGAACTAAGGGCTGTTTAGATAGGTCCAGCGTACATGCCCTATCAATATTTTAAACAAAAAGAAGTACGCTGTTCCTCAACATGTGCAAGTCAGACCTACAAAATGTAGGTCAGTGTGCAAGTACTGTCCCAGGCACCCAAGAAAAGGGGGGGGGAAAGAACCCCTTTCGGAACTAGGGCCCTCACACACCCAGCAAGCTAGGTGTCATGCTTCATCATATGGGCCTGCTCCTCGTCGGGTCGGCGCTGCAATACCCGACGGGCACCCATATCAAGAGTCAAGAGGCGCTCTGCTCCTAGATGGTCGACATGTTTCACGCCTATCTGTCTTAAGGATCAGGCGGCGTTTCTTCATCTATATTAGGATGTCCGCTTCTATTAGAAGCCACGCAGCTCACCTACCCCTCGCGCTGAAGCCGGCTTCAGCGCGAGGGTAGGTGAGCTGCGTGGCTTCTAATGAAGCGGACATCCTAATATAGATGTCATTATTTGTGCTGAAGCAGATGGGGCGAAATGTTCACCAATTTTAGGTTTGTCCCATTGCCCACAGGTAATATGCTGCACCTTCGTGGTAGTAGGTAAATTGGTACCAAACCACAGTTTTATATTATTTAGTGGCATACACCATTAGTTGTAGATAGTTTTAGTCACGGTCCTGAAGAAACGCCGCCTGATCCTTAAGACAGATAGGCGTGAAACATGTCGACCATCTAGGAGCAGAGCGCCTCTTGACTCTTGATAGCCTGACAGTCGCCTCTCCTTATCTTTATTTTTAACCAGGCAGGGATCCCCCAGATTAAAATTGTTCCAAAAGGATTCCCTACTTGTTTTAATTTCACTAAATCAACACATCTACACATACACTAGGCCCCTCACACCCACGGCACCCATACGGCAGGAATAAAAGATCTCCGGCAAAGAGCCCCATTCATGGGTGCCCGTCGGGTATTGCAGCGCCGACCCGACGAGGAGCAGGCCCATATGATGAAGCATGACACCTAGCTTGCTGGGTGTGTGAGGGCCCTAGTTCCGAAAGGGGTTCTTTCCCCCCCTTTTCTTGGGTGCCTGGGACAGTACTTGCACACTGACCTACATTTTGTAGGTCTGACTTGCACATGTTGAGGAACAGCGTACTTCTTTTTGTTTAAACATTCAATGCAAGGTGTAGTGACAGGTAGATATGAAAAGAGTGCTGTCACCAAGCATCTGGGATAATGGTGAAAACATGACCCCAGACTTTTGGAAAATGTGGAACGCAGTATCACCTGGAATTCTGCTACAAAAAGTTCTCACCAAGTTCAACCAAGATTGGAGCGATATTGTTTATATTTGCACTGATTCAGCTACATATTTGAAAAACTTGGGTGATGACCTGTCAAAATCAATACCTGAGCTGAAGTGCTTCCTTGTAAGAGATCCTTGCCACTTGCTAGGTGGTATGCTGAAAGCATCTTTACAATCTTCAGAGTTAATGAAGAATGCTAATGACTTTGTAGTCCATTCTGGTGCACTGTTTTGTTATGCACGGTAACTAAAACGCAAATATTTCTCATTTTGTGCTTTGTGTGGCATCAAAGAATGAGTCATCCCAACTGTGTCATTTGGCCGGTGGTTCTCAGTTCTAGAGGTCAGGAATGCTATATTATCCATGTGGCGACCGTTTAATTTTTTTTTGCTTAGTGATGATGCCAAAGGCAAGCAATGTGAGAATCTTCGATCGCATATTGATAGTGATGTGAAAAAAGTACACTCTACTGCATTCTTAGATTTTTACAGGAAAACATGACTGCTGTAGAAATTATCAAAAAACTAGAGTCTGAAAACATCTGTGTCTACCAAGTGTTCAGCTTGATAGTGTAGAAGTGGAACATCTCCTTGTGAGTAGGCTGGGCGACACTTTTAGTGACTTTGGCACTGCAACATGTTCCATGTTAGAATGCTTGCCTCTTGGTAAGCAAAGAAACGTTGAGGAGCAATTCAGGAAATGTTATTTTACAATGCATGAGAAATGGCTTGCAATGATGTATAGCAATGTCCCTTCACCAATCATGGCATTTGAAGTCAATGAAGCCTCACTGTGGTACTCTGTACAATTTCTAGATCCCTTCCTTAACCCGTTCCATGCTGCGGACGGCCCCGGCCATCTGACGTCACAGTGGGCGTGTGCGGAGGACGGCCGGGGGCCGTCCGAACCCCGCCCACTCATTAATTGTCCAGCACCGCTGCGGAATTCGCGCCGCGGTCAAGGTGTTAAAGGGGAATTTTCACTGGACTTTGAAAAGTACGGCTTCATTTTTGACTGCTTCAATAACTCTGAGGGTATATGCAGTTCAGCGCATATGTTGCAGGACCTGTCCCAGAGAATCACAATCTTCAGGTACACCAGTATTGGCATGAAAAGCTATTTCAGTGGCCAGAGTTAGAAAATTGTGTAGTGGCTGTTTTGGCGTTGCCTGTCTTAAGTGCTGGGGGGGCCTTTTCATAGATAAAAGTTTACATGGGAAGGAAAGAGAGTGAGCGCGCATGACCAAAGACTCACTGAAGAAGTATTATATGGTGTACTACAATACGTTTGATTTGAAAAAATGTATTTGTACCTCATATACACTGTGTGTATAGCATGCACTATCAGTGCAGAAAACAAGCAATAATAATAGCAAGATGTTCCATAAACACCTGAAAAACAGTGTTTCTCGTGATTTTAATGGCATGAAAATGTTTAACCACTGATAGCAACATTTTTCTAAGGTATTGAAATCACTGGAAAACACTGAAAAAAACCCTACCTGAATTTACCAAAAACAGAAACTGGAGCCCACTCGGACACCCACAATGTATCCTTATTTTGGGGGCCTCGGGGGAAGCACCACTCGGCTTCCTGGCCAGCACCATACAGGGTACTGATGGGAGCCGGATCCATTACTTTGCTCCCACCGGGCGAGAGCTGCTTTTTTTCCTGCTCCTTCTGGGGCAAAGTTGTGTTCCCTGCCCAGAAGAGTTCTGATACTTGCACTCTCCCAGGTGGGGAACCGCAGTGTCCCGGGGATGGGGTCCCCAGAACGCTAATTCATAAGGCTCCCGGGGGTGGTATCTCTGGAGCCGGTCTTTGTCTTTGTCTCGAGCAGGGTGGCATAACGTCCACTCCCCAAAATTCAACTGGCCCCGTGGGCCTATTGTGGTCTCATGCCCCCCTCCCCATTATTATTAAATTTGGCCCAGGAGGGTCCCCACAGCTTCTCAGAGGCGAGGGTATGCATGCTCCCCTCCCTTTTATTTTAAATACAGTCTCAGGGACTGGGGTCCCTGGAATCTATAGGAGGCTCGGCAATGGGGGCCGCATGACCCCCTCCCCTTTATTTTAAATACAGCTCAGGAAATGGGGTCCCCAAGGCGTCTTTGAGGCTTGGGAAGGAGGGCTGCATGCCCCTTTCTGGAAAAATTTAAGTGCGCCAAGCGGGTCCTGGTCCTGGCCAGGGAGTTTTATAATAATGGGTGGGAGTGGTGTAATTCTGTTCAGCCATTTTGGCTGTAGCTGTGATTAGTTTTCCCTATGGAATAATGAATTGGGGAAACATATTTTGGGGCCCCCTTTTTTCTTGGCCCCCACTTGATGGATCACCACAAGACTTTTCAGGACGGAGCTGAGGCGTAGGAGCCTTTTTAAAAAAGTTTTGGGAAGATTCCTCAAATGACTCCAAAGTTATTAGGAAAACAAAAAAAGCTTTTCCTATGAAAACGAGGTCCTACCTATAACTATTCAGTGGCTATTATATACATACATCCAAAAACAAGCGTCACAATTGAAACCTACACTCCACACTGCATCTATTTCAGAACTTTAATCAGCAAAACGTTTTAACCCCTTAGGGCCTTCATCATACCTACCTACTGGTGGTAACCAGTAGGTAGTTATAGTTAGGACCTAGTTTCCATATGAATAGTGTTTTTTGTTAATGTTAGTAACTTTGGCACTATTTGACAAATCTTCACAAAACCTTTGAAACTAGTTTGCCACTCACTTTAGCTGCTGTATGGGAAGTTTCAGTGTGATCCAGCAAGTGGTAACCGAGAAAAAGGGGGGTCCCATAACACTTTTTCCCCATGCAGTTTGCCCTAGCGATTTTAGACACTACTTCAAGCAAAACCGCTGAATGGAATTACACCAAATTTGGCAGAAAGCTAAATCCTGGCCCAGAAAGATTGCTTTTTGAAATTTGATGTAAATATGTTTAGTAGTTTTTGGCGTTATTAAAGGGAAAAGATTTATGAGTATTTAGAGACACAGATCCACTGGGGATCTACACGCCACCAGCAATGCCACCAGGATTGGCTGGCCGCAACCTGAAATAGGATATAAGGGGTCAGGATAGAGTTATACTGACCCCATGGGACTGATGGAGGGGTCTATGAGGGACCCCACATGGGCAAGCAATTGCCCAAAAATGTTGTTTTTGGGGTGCGACATGATCCGCAGGTCCACCGCAGCGCTCAGTGTGGCACCCTGTGTGACTCAATGACGGATCCACTAATCCAGATCCCAATTTTTTTTAAATACACCAACTTACAAACTGACTCATACACTCCCTCACACAACCACTCATACACCCAGTCACACATCCATACACACACTCCCACTCGCACATACATACAGTCACTCATACACTTTCTCACACACCCACAGTCACTGATACAGCCACTCATAGACCAAGAGAACCACTAACACACCCACTCACAGACCCACGCAGGCATTTACACAGCCACTCACAAACCCATACAACAAAACCACTGACACAGCTACTCCCACACCCATACTGCCACTCACATACCATTCAGAGACCCACACAGCCATTTGCACACCCAATCATACACCCACCCATCACACATCCACTTACACAACATTCACACACCCACTCACATTCAAACACCCACTCACATCCAAACACCCACCATACACCCACTCAGAGACTCAGAAAACCACTCACACACCCATACAGACACACACACCCAGTCGCAAATCCTTACAGCCACTCACACACTCTCTCATGCACCCATAGAGTCACTGATACATTCATTCAGAGAACTATTCACACACCCACTACAGACCCACACAGGCACACACACACATACTCATATACTCACACACCCACTTACACAACCACTCAAAGACCCATACAGCAACTCACTGTATTAAGTGTGTTGTTGTTTTGTAGTGAAAGTGTGCGTTTGGTTGGGACCAATCCACTGATCTGTTGTGGTTCCGCCTGCAACATAGCCAACAGGCCCCTTATTTGGCTGAGGATCCACGGCAAATCTGAGTGAGAAATTTGAAAAAAGGATATGAAAACAAAAAGAACCAGTGTTTGGGGAAAGGGTTGGCACTGAATATATCCTTTGTTTTTATGGTCTGTAGATGATAACTGCACATAGAATAGGATGTAGTCTTTTAAGTTATTTTCATATTTCATATTTAAACAGTTTTATATAGCGCTGGCTAGACCCGTAGGTATCAGAGCGCTTTACATAAGGTCAGCAAAGTTACAACAATAATAACAATTACATATTACATCCAATATATGAGATACATTGACGGGAGAGAATGAGAGACCAGTAGAGAGGAAGGGGAGAGGGGAGTGAGAAGGGAGAGGACGAGGGGAAGCCAGAATAAGAGACAGAGGTAAAGTCAGCCCAAAGACCGAATGGGTAGGTGACGACCAGGGAGGTAGTCCAAGGCCAGTCTCCCCTAAGTTGTTGAGGAACACCCTGATGCCTGTGAAATAGACTCAGTATTTTTGATGTATTCCATCTATGTTGAATGGTAAGTTATTATGGTATATAGAGCCCATGTTATGGTCTCAGAGAAATGCAGAACAGCTTTATTGACATGTTTCCTGGTTTTCTCTATGTGCTGCCAAAATTCGGTTGACCACTGCCACTTTTGTATTTGGCAAATGTTGGAGAACACCAAGGCAGTATATGGGAAAAGTGCTGTTAATTTACCAAGGGTATCCTTCATTAGGATTTCCAGTACTACCCCAGTAATTGTCTCTAGGTCATTGCCACCACAGTGAACAATCATGAGGTCTGGATGTTGGCAATCCGCAATGCTTTCCACCAAAGGCAGCAATGATGCCACTTTAACCTTCTCTTGGCCAACCCAAATAATGTCTACATTAAATAAACATAGACCCCTGTCAATGCCACTCTTTCTAGCACTCTCTCTCTGGCCAAAACACAACACTATGGCCCACAATCTAGACTCTGACAATTTTGGAGACATGCAGAAGTAGCACACAGGAAAAGGCTGCAGTAGAATGAGGAAGTTTTGAAGATGAAAGGCAGCCAAAATGGAGGGCAGCAAGTAAAATATAAAAGAACATATTTGATTGGTTAGTGGAGATTTGCAGGGAATTAAAAATAGGTAGTGACTTTAAAAAAAAAGTAACTACCTCTGTGATTGGCTTTGGAAAAAAAAAAGTTTTGTTGTTTCGGATATACTGACAGTCAACTACACCTGCTACAGTTAATGTGAAGCCAGTATGCTGTTTAGAGAAAGTCTTGTGAGGTTTTCACCTACTGGTAAACAGAGACTATTTGAAACATGGTTATTATGGAAATGGAGCTAAAAGAGTGTGGGGGAAGGGAACAAAGGAGACTGCAGTGTGAAACTGAAAAGCAGACGGCAGGTGTACATAAATTGCTCAGTAGGGAGTGTATGTCTTATAATTGACAATATCTTACAGAATGAAACATAAATGAAAAGCATTAACAGCAGAGTGTTGAATATTTTCAAGGGCTTCTGTGTGGATAAGTGGATCGGCCGCGGATTCACATGGGTGGCCGCGCTGAGCCCAACGGTGGATCAGCGGATCCGCAAAATAAATCAAATTCGGCTTCCTTACAGGAAACATGGAGCGGGTTAAAAGTAGTGACCATATAGAAGAGGTATAACAAAAATAAAAGATTAAAGAAAGTCTGAATTGCTAAGTACAAGAGTATGAGTAAGAGCACTTGTGGAAGGGTAGCCATTTTAGGTACTTTACTACTTAGAGTTGAGGAGGATTGCCACAGTTGTCACTTGAGATTTGCAGTGGAAAACCACTAGTAACAGATATTACAATAAAAGTTGGATAACAGCAAGGAGATTTGCTAATTAGGTTGTACTTTAAAAAGTATATTTAAAAAAACCTAAGAGCGTATATAAGTTGAAAGAAAATGTGTAGCTTATAGATACTACAGTAAAAGACAAAATAGTAGGGAGGTTGAATAAGAACATTAACTAAAAATATAGTGAGCAGCAAAGGAGGAACAGGATTTGCTATACTGAAAATATAGTTAATTTATTAAGTAAGTATGAATGAATGTGTTAGAAATTATATGTAGGTGCTTGCTTATAGTATGTAATTTATTATTATGTAAATTGCACCCACTCAAAAAGTCAGCCAGGTACATACACACCTATTCACAATCCCACAAAAGCACTTATGTACCCACCACTCATATAGCCAGACAGTAACTGACACTCTCAGTCACACACCCATAAGTCCATTAACACACCCATTTATTTACTCACCTATACATCTATTTACTTAGTCATTCACACACCTATACAGGCATTATCACACCCACTCACACACCTATGCAGGCATTCATGTACCCATCACTTAGACAGTCAGTTATACATGCACTTACCCACCCATACACCCAGGTATACACTTTGTCACCCACCCATACAGCCACTCACATACCTGTTTACAAAACTATACAGCCACTCACACACCCAGTCAGACAGCGACCAAGGCACTTACACATACATTCATACACCCACACAGCACTTATGTATCCACTAGTAATAGACCCACTTGCACACACAGTTAAACAACCAACCACTCACTACACTAACACAGCCAGTTATCAATACAGTATAGTCACTTACGTACCCATTTAGAGACCCATACAATAATTAATACACCCAGTCACACACCAACACAGTTACTTTATATCTAGAACACACCCACAGAGGCACTGATACACTCACTCACTTTTCAGGAAGATTCGTCAAATTACGCTTAAGTTATTAGCAAAACAAAAAATGCTTCGTCAATGGAAACTAGATCCTAACTATAACCTCCTACTGACAACTGCCAGTAGGTAATATATATCTAAATATATTGGCCAATGAATAAATATAGGGGTGAAGCTTACAAACAATTGAACAGTGTTTTGCGGTATGCTAGAGTTCCATGCACTATATTAAAAGTGCTAAAGATGCAGTACAGCAGTGAATTGTTAGAGTGGCGTGATCAAAGCCTTTTTAAGTCATGAAGAGAACGAATTTCTCAGTATTGATCAATCCAGAACTCCTGTCTTTTATTTAATTAATAAAACTCATAAGGAGAAAATTAATCCTCCAGTTCGTCTTATAATCTGCATTGGGAAGTGCCTTAAAAACACTTCTAAATATGTTGACCATTTATACATAAAAGACACAGGAGATTTCTTGAAAAAGATTTTTGACACCCCCAGGAAAGACGGGTACATGTTAATGACTACAGATGTGACAACACTGTATACCAGTATCCAGCATAAGGATAGTTTAAAAGCAGTGGAATTTTTCTTGAAGCCAGACCACTGAGTTTATGGAAGCACACTAGAATGCTTCTTACTATGACCAGGAGATGCCTTGAAACAACAATGTCCTGTTCAACAATGAACTATTTTATCAGCTAGGAGAGGCACCACAATGGGCACCTGTTTTGCTCCCAATTATGCTAATTTATATATGGGCTAATGGGAGGAGCAGGTGCTCCAAAGTGAGTTTCAACAAGAATGGGCACAATCTGTGGTTTTGGGTGTTGTTTTATTGACGACATATTTGTAATATGGCGAGGTACCATTGAGAGTCCAAGCTGTTTGCAGAAAGAATAAACACAAACACCCTATTTTTGCAATTTACAAGCACAATTAGCGATATAGAAGTCAATTTCTTGGACCTAACTGTAAATGCTAAGAATGGAAAATTAGAGTTCAAACTATTCAGGAACGGAGACCCGGACGTGTGAAGTGTCGGACGGCCCGGTGGGGCACAAAGTAGAGCTGCAAAAAAGAGTCGGCGGTCAACGGTTGACAACTACAGGAGGCCCAGTGTGTGGGGGGGCTGGAGTGGCAGAGCGCTGCAGGCCGGGGCCCCATATAATGGACTGAGTTGGTACCCACTGCATTAAGGAGGACAGATCGCCGCTGGTCTCTTGGACTCAGTTGAGCTCCCTCACCAGTAACCCAATTTCCTATAGAACCTTTTCTTATTTTTAATGTGCCTTTCAATTAATTGAAGAGAAACTATAATACACACAGTATGTAGAATGCACTAGAATTTAAAGTAAGTTCCTTAGACATCTTTAAAGTCTGTAGTTGGTTTCTGACAGATCAGAGTCTATAGAGTCCTGAATACCATGTCCCAGAACGTTGGCTCTCTGGATATTTATATCCTAGCTGAAAACCCTTTGATAAATGGATGGCAAAATCTGACTAATGTTGTCCACAAATCATCTCACCAGAACAAACATAACATAACACATGATTCTGATGATGTGTGACTCTTTCAAGGAATTCTAGAATATAAGCAAAGCGCCAGAATGCTGATCATTGTTAAAGGTGAATTAACTTATTTATTAGAAGTATACACAAAAGATGTATGAAATCACCTTGCGGTAAACAATGAGGGCAATCTGTTTAAGGCAAGCTTGTGCTATGAAAGCACATTAGTATTGTTGTGTCAGATGCTGAGCCTTTCTGAGGCATTTCAGAATACAGCCTCAATTTCTGTTACGCTAGTACTGTCTTTCTTGAATACTGAGATACTAAAGACAGAAGTCTTCCTCCTTTCCCAAATAAAAAAGAGACAGGTTTAGAATATTTGTCTTAGTCTTTTTTTTCTCAGAAACATCTTCTGTTAAAGAAGTTACGAGCGGGACACCCACAGGCAAAAATACTCTCCTCTGACTGAGAGAGCAAAGCTCACTAAAGTCCCCATTGTATTTATTCTGTTAAAGACAGTGATAATGCGCTCTAGCAGTAACAGCATCTATGAATTGTTGGAAAAGATGAGTAATATCCTGGGTTAACGTGATTGCTTCTGGAAATATTTCACCTCTTTTTTTACTTGATTTTCTTCAGTTTTTAGCTGGCTGTTGTAATTGCAAGTTATTCGCCGTAGTGTCACCTTAATTATATGTCAAGGCATCGGATCATACATTATGCAAACGTCCTTTTATTGCTCCACTCACAGCAGCAACAAAAAAGCAAAGCAATGCAGAACTTCTTAAATTTCTAACAGTTTATAAAAGCCATGAATATCTAGCTCTTTTCCTTCTTTTGTTGCTGCTGCTTGCAAGATAAGTAGTACCTCTCTTACTTTCATTTCTTGTGTGGTGCTTTGATAACCTAAATGTGAATGCATTAGTGATAGGTGAATGGTGAGTGTGATTAGTTTCATGATATGCTTGGGGGCCATGAGGTGTGAGTGTTTGTGGGTTTGAAACATTGATGGTATGACTATTTGTGATAGTCAAGGTAAATAATTGTTAATTTTAAATCAGGAGCGATCTCATAAATTTATATATGAGTGTTTCTTTTTATGCTTCAGAGTTTAATGAGATAGACGTTTACAGGTAGCATTTTTCAAACTAGCACAAGCTCATATAATTTTTATCTTATGGGTGGCTGCAAGCTTGTTCTGGGGTGAATATTGGCTGGTTGTGCTCTGACACAGCTAAGCGAGTGTAGATTGAGACCCAGGTGGACAGATTAGAGATACGTGGAGTTAATCAAGCAGGCTTGCAGATCATCAGCGGCTTCTGGGCTCTCGCCACTACAAGCTCTGTCTGTCAGTCTTGGGACATTACAGGAAACTGATTAGAAAGACATGGCAGACTGAGCGGATGATGTAATACGCACTCTGGGCCATCTTTTGAAGTTGGGACAGTGTATGTTTTCTGAGAGGAGTTTGGAATGTTACAAGGCAAAACTGAATTCTGTCGCAGAATGAAGTAGATGAGGACACGGAAGGAACAATAGAGGGTTATGTAAGTAAGGTTTTAGTAAACATGTTGGCACTATCACAAACTCAACTGATAAAAAAATTGAAAGTTTTTGGCCAAATTGCAGACAGAAGGTGGTAGAAGCAAACTTATCACAGGAGTTGGAGGCTAATGAAGGTACAGGATTCAGTAGATGGGTAGGTAGGATCGAAAAGAAGAGAGTTCCTAACACAATTGTTCAGAAGGACCTAGGAAGATAAGAAAATGAGGGAGAATAATACAGAGCACTGCATGATGAATGAGAAGAAGATTAAAAGTGCTTTAGGCACTGGGGATGGGCAGAAAAAGGCCCTGAAGATGTTTCTATTAAAAACAGGTCTTAAAAAGATGAGCAAGGAAATTGAAATTGATTTGTCATGTCCCTCTGATTTTGATCAGGATATAATTGTGGTAGGGGGCCAGAGGAGGCATAAAAAGGCCTCAGGATCTAAAACACAACTCCTGGATCGTTTCTGAAATGAGACGTTTGACCCCCTATTAATACGCACCCTCTGTCACCAGAATAGGCACCATCTCAACATGTGGCACCACATGTAAGTCAGTCGCTTAGAAAAGAGATGCCTAAGGAGATGAGATCTCACTTAACGTCAGGGTGCCCATGACCTACTCTTCCAGGTATGATAGCAGTGACTCTGGAGTTAGATGTAGAGATGATAGCATTTATTAGTATGAGTGGAAATGATCCAAGAAAGAGTCTAGGCAGGGAGTTAAGATCCTTTTAGGATAGTCTTCTTGATGTCATAGGTCCTCTAACGAAAATATTCGAATTGGTCAAGGAGACATATATAAATGAAAAGTGTGTAGATCTATAGATGCTGTGCCAGTGAGTGCAACGTTCAACATACTAAGAAATGGCAATACAGCAATATAAATAAGAGACTGAGGAGACTTCTGCTTAAAATAGATCCAAAATGAATGGAATTGTCAAATAAGGATGAAGGTCCTTCTGCTTGTGTTTTTGGAAATTACTTTCTAAAATAAATAGTTAAATAAGTGAGAGTATTTAGTTCAACCCAAAACTCACAAAGATTAAAAACGTTTTTTGGGGAGATAGTTTTTAGAAGGGCTGGACAAACAAGAACACACGGTTTTTATCCTCGGAGACAATCTTCAAGGAGAAAAAAATTGAGAGAAGATAGACGCGAATGACGGAGTTTAAAAGGTAAGTGTTGCACATGCTCATTCTGAGCTTCACTAGCGTTGGGTGACAGGCTAACCCACATTTATGGGAATTGGATGGAGGTGACTCAAGACCCATGGATTTTAAAACAATTTGAGGATTCAAGATAGAATTTGTAAGTTTCCCTGTTAAAGTGAAGGTTCCAAAAGAGATTTCTTTCAAAGAAGAGGGGCAGAGTTTGGTAAGCAAGATTAATAAGAAATATTTTCTTAGTGGAAAAAAGGGTGAAACAGTGTATCCAGAGATAAATTTGAAAGAATTTAATGAATGGGTGGTTTATCACTGTTTCAAAATGGAGGGGATTCAGTTATTAAGAGATGTGTTAAGAAAGGATGATGGGGGGTGTGACCTGACGCAGACAAGTATAACCGTACTTTAGCGGAGCTCCCAGGTTCAACAGGAAGAATCCCCCACCAGCCAACACAAACTGCACTGGGCCAGCAGCGCAAAGCATGATGGACACTGTTAGGAGCTAAGCTGTGGCCTGTGCCGACCTCCGGCTGATCATTTAAAAGGCCCACAGAAGTGGCCTACAACTCCTGGCTGGTGTGGAACTGGGATGACCAGGCCTAGACTGCGAACAGCAAGAAGGGGGGCCTCCGACACCTAGAGCAGCTCCAGGGATGCAGAGGCACAGTCCTTGCACTAGAGTCGGTAGAGTGTCAGGTGTGGTGGGACAGGGTCGGGCCCCGCTGAATGGGAGGAGGAATCTGGCCAAGTGGTAATGCTGCATCAGTGTGCTGCAAGCTGGCTGTCCTGGCCTGAACTGGCTGCAGCTAAAAGGGGGCAGCGGGTGGGGGCAACTCAGATGCCCCTTCTCCTTCCTCCCTCCTGGGCCCCAAAATGTGGCAGCAAAGCTGACCAGACTGCTGTGCACCCCTCAGAGGCTAAACACCCTGCACTGCGCTGCAACAGAAAGAAAAGTGAGAGGAGCAGCCCCCGCAACAGGGTCGGAGGAGAACTGATGGAGCATAGGTTCCCCTGCAGAACAGGTGAAGGAGCTGGTGCCTGCGGGGATCAGTGGGCAGAGAGGAGATTACCCCAGTCTGACTGGTGGAGGCTGTGAAAGGAGCAGGTGGGCAAGAGGGTAAGGAGGCCTCCCACCCAGGACAAAGAGCAGCAATTGCAGCAGCAAGCACGATAAGGTGGACTAACTGTCTGGGTGCTGGACCCACCCATAGATCAGATCTCCCTGGTACACCCCACCAGAAAGGGCGGTGAAAGCTGAGAAGCTGCTAGGGAGGGAAAAGCTCCATTTGGGACAGTGGTTTCCCTTCCCATCGGCAGGCAGCGGTGAGTCGTGCCACACCATTGGAGGTGTCGCAATTATGCATGAGGGCCTCTGCAACAGGACATGGTGCATGGCAGAACCAGTGAAGGGGGCCAGTTCAACAAAATGGACAAAAATGTGACGCTGACACCACTGGCTGAGGCGTCACGCTTGTGCACACCTCCCTCTGGCCAGCGGATGTGGGAAAGAGCAGTGACAGACCGGAGCCCTCTTTGGTGGATGTCTCGGAAACCATGCATAATGTCAAACATGCATTGGAGAAGATCGACTTGGTAATGATAGAAGTCAGTCTCCTGCGCACAGATATCTGGAAAATGGGCAACAGAGTAACAGAGACAGAGACAACTGTGAAGGCCTGGGTGGACAACACAAAGACTCAACAGCAGCAGAAGGACCACAACCCTGTAAAGAAAATGATCACATAACGGCACGCCATGAAGATTATGAAGGTTGCTCATGGAGAAAGATCAAAAGAGTTCTAAGGGTGCTTGAAAGAGCAGACGGACCCAGCACTGAGCTCTTCTTGGAGGACTTCATCCTTAACACTCTGAAACTAAAGGACATCTCTAAATTCTTGCTGATTGAAAGGGCCCACAGAGTCTGTGCCCTGTCGCCGGGGACACAGCTGAGAACACTGATAGCGCAGGGACAGAGATACGATTCTGCGACTCACGGTGCAGAGACTGCGTCACACCTTCGATGAGGTAAAAAAAGCACTAAGGTGCAAAGACATCAAATATATGATGATGTTCCCTGCGCAGCTCAGTATCTTTGTGGAAAGAAATTCTTGGCACTTTAACTCAGCGGAGAAAGCATTAGAATGGCTTGAGGGGTGGAGGCCCACTCTCCATAAGCCCTCCACAGCACAACACAGAACAGACGACAGGAGGGCCTCGCACCTTCCCTGGCGACAGGGGAGGTGACAAGGGATGATAGATGAAAAACTCAAAAGTGCACGAGGGCTGACTGTGTAGGCACTTGATGAACTGCATCAGGAGGAGTAGTGGGAGAGGGAACTGACCAATCCTGAGGTAGACAAGGGCAAGATGTGCCACGGGGTAGAGTGGGTGATGAAGCACCCTCAGAATGTTCCACCCAAAATGCCCAGAAGACGCTCATGTAAATCAGTATGTGCCGAAATATAAATCCCATTATATCCTATGGGATTTATATTTCGGGGGACGGGATATCCGTCACCATTGTGACGGACTAACCCGTCCGCTGAGATCTAAATCAGGCCCTTAGTGATTGTTATTCATGCATGGTGATGGCCACCTGCAGTTTGGAGCGACATGCACTTTGCAAATTGGGAGTGCAGGTAGTTTGGAACTGGCAGTGCGTGGAGGCGGGAAGAGGGGAGTTTGGAAGTTACACAACTTATGGTATATTTGTTTTCTGTTCATATGAGATGTATGGGAACAACATGGAAGGGTGCCTTAGTAAGCCTCACCTACATTGAACAGGGATAAAACATAAATGGCAGCCAAACGAACACTAAATGCTGATTTCCTGGAATGTCATTCGACTGGGTAGTAAAAGAAAATGGGGGTTGGTCCTGCAGTCCCTCTGACAGCATAGACTGGACATGGTCATGCTCTAGGAGACCCACTTGAAGAGGAATAGCTGTAAAGCACTTGAATATTATGGATATAAGGTCCTGGCCCATTCAGGCTATCGAACTCGAGGGGGGTGAGGCTCCTGTTCAAGAAAATAATTCCCCATGTCCCCCAAAATACATCGATAGACGAGGGAGGTGGATATGTAATCCAGACAGGGGTTTGGGATGGGAAGACGCAAACCTATGCTCACTATATGCCCCGCCAGGGTGCGTGACTCAGTGTTGACAAACATAGGCTCACTGCTACTGCGGGTGCCGGACGGAGTACTGATACTAGGAGTAGATTTGAATCTAGTTGCAGCTGAGGAGCTGTGCAAAGAACCACCCCAGGGGCCTTGTTACAGATGTGCCCTCTGGGGTGCAACGGACATTTGCGCTCGCTTTGGCGCCCCGGGGCACTTTGGTATTGCAAAAAGGGCAGCAGATGCTTGTGCATCCCCTTCTGTAATACTGATAGCGTTGGTGCACATAAAGCGCCAGCGCTAACACCAGAGGGTGTTTCCTCATTTGCATGAGAGTGTGGCCTCGTGCAAATCAGTAAATCCCTTTGTCTCTGCGCCTGTGCCATATTACAGACGTGGGCGCTGAGGCAAAGAAGCTGTCAGGAGGTGCACTGACAGTGCGCCGCCCAAAAGGTGGCAACCCTCTGGACGGGGGAAGTGGGGTCCCTTGGACCCCCCAGACAGTTCCTTGCAGGCAAGTGAAGTCATTCACTGCACCCGCCTACAAGGGGATCTCTAATCCCCCTTAAAATGCAAGTGGGTTTGCCGCCTGCACCCTGAAAAATGGAGCAACTTTAAAGTAGCCACTCTGTTTTTCACAGCTGTCTTGGGGCAGCGCATACATCCTAATACAACACATTTTCTTCTGTGCGCAGGGTGCACCTTTTAAAAGGTGCGCCCGGTGCAAACAAGGAAAATGCGGTGTATCTATGATATGGCCCCAGGGGGACACGGAGTCCACTGCAGTGATTTGTTTGGAGGCATTCAGCCTTATCGATCCCTGGTGAGCCAGCAATTTCATGGAAAACAATGTACTTTCTACTCATGGGTACACAGTTGTAGGTCTCGGATAGATTACTTCCTCACCAACAACTGCCACGCCGGTGGCTTAATTGGAGCACGGCACATGGCCAGGGGTATATCCTGCCATTCTCCCCTGTGTCGAGTAAACTGACATTTTACATGATGAGCATGTTCAAGGAGACCCGAACAAAGGCGAAACTTCCTCTGACCAAAGACTAGCCACAATTGCTGTTATACAGAAGGTTGCTAAACCACCCAATAAGTCTACCTTCTACAGACCTATATCCTTGTTAAACACAAGATCAATGCTAATGTCCTGGTGACCCGTTTCCAGTGTTATAATGACCTTGATCCACCTGGACTTGTCAGGCTTTATGCTGGATAGAAGCACAAGTATCAATTTAAGGTGGCTGTATGGAGTACGGTAGAGATTTACAGGACCCCACACTAGTGCTATCCTTAGAAGCAGCCATGGCCTTTGACACCTTATAAAAGCCTTACATGTTTGCGGTACTAAACGAACTTGGCTTTGGCCCTAAGTTCAGATGTTGGATTGCACTTCTATACAATGAACCGCTGGCGAGAGTGAGAGACAACGGGGAGCTGTCCAGCACATTCAAGCTTGCCAGGGGCTGGCCCTTCTCTCCAGTGGTATTTGTGCTGGCCCTTGAGCTGCTGGCTGCAAGGGTAAGTGACAACTATGATAACGGCTACGGTAGAAGGGAAGAGTGAAGGAGAGGATTTCCCTCTATGCAAATGATATTCTGCTGTATGTAGCACAGGCTGAACTGACACTAGATACGATACTGCGAATATTTGGAAACTTTGGGGAATAGTCCAGCTACCAAATAAACTGGGGAAAGTCTTACTTATACCCATTAAGTGGAACACATACCCACCTCATCAGAGAATGCCCATTACAGGTCACACACCAGGGATTTCAATACCTGGACATATATATTACGAGAGATAGTAATGCATTCCTGAAGCGCAAGCTGTACACAATCCTTGGAAAATTCTGGTATTCCTTGATCATTGGAGGAAGCTGCTGGGGTCGCTGCTTAGCAGGACCACTATGTTTAAGGTGGTATACCGACCCACATTTTTATATGCACTCCAGAATTCTCCATTTGAAATACTTCCCCGCTTCTTTCAGAAGCTAGAGTCGGAAATCCGACTATTACTGTGGGAAAGGATTGCGCTGGCTAAGCTGATGAGAGGGAACTAAGACAGGGGAATCGCATTGCTTGACATGCGGAAGTACTACTGGGCCACGCAACTAGCCACGAACAATGACTAAGTCTATGCGCCACAGGACGAACCGGCTGTCAAAATCTACCAGCACGACATGAGAGACATGGGATACATTGTGGCCCTCTATAGACACAGCATAATGACAGTCGTTCCGACACACACTCGGGTAGTGGTGCGCGCTTGAAGGAAAGCCACAGGGTATCTGGGATGGGGGAAGCAACTGACGAGAGGCTCCGCTGTGGGATAGCGATCTCCTTTCCAAGGTCGGAAATCTTCAAGGAGTCCAAGGCTGGGACTGTATCAACATAAGTAAACTAGAGGATCTCTGGGTGGAGACGGACTTCATCCAATTCAGGTACCTCTAGCACGAATATGGCATGCCGCATGCGGAAGTCTTTCAGTTCCTCCGGCTCCGGCATGCAGTGGCGGCCCACATGAAAAAAGACACTGAGATCCCAGACTCCTCCCCCATGAAGGGTAGAGTATTGAGTGAGCCTCTGAGAAGAAAGTAGCCACAGTAGTATACTTCAAAAACTGAAAGAAAGCTGGAAGGCAGATGTGGACCACTTGGAGGAGGAGGAGCGTGTAAAGGAACTAAGGGCCCCACGCAAAGTAGCTATCAGATTTGGATTCCGCTTGGTACGATTGCGTATTCTGCATAGATCATATTGCTCCAGGGTAACACATGAGAAAATGGGTATAACTGACTCATATGGCTGTCTTAGGGGCTGCACCTAAGTGGGATCATTCTTCCATAGTATATGGCCATGTGCCAAGTTGCAGGATTATTGGTAGGAGATAAGGGAGTGCATGGCAAAAGTGGTAGGGGGGCAGAGTACCCAGCTCTGCAAAACAGAGGATACTAAACATATGGATGGAAGAAAGAGTCCCGAAATACAGAAAAATATGGTTGACCCTGGGATGAGGAGTGGCAAAGAGAAACATCGCCTGACATTGGGGGCAGAAGAAACACCCACGGCAGGGGCATGGAAAGAAGACATGGACTGGTGTATGCTAGCCAAGCAGCAACTATAGAAAGGCTTGGAATGGACAGAAATTTGGGTGGAATGGCAGACGTACAGGGGATCTTGAGGGTAACCGTAGTTTCAAGTCAACAATGTATGAATGTAGGGGGAGGAAGAGGGCTGTGGACCCAGTTGGCAGAGAACTTCATCTTTGGGATGTGATGCTCTGAACACTTATTGAAATTATGAACTATTGTTGAGAGATGTCAGTTTTCGACACTGTTGTGTTATGCCTAGTTCAAAATATCAATAAAAAGTTTTAAAAAAAAGAAAGGATAATTGATTAACAAGGTTATACCTCAAAGATGCTTCCTTGATAGTCCACATTTGGGGACTGCATCAGAAGTTTCAGCGGTTTCGTTGGATGGGAAAGCTTTGGAGATTCAAAAGACTTCCTTGTGTCCTATCTTCACCACCTTTGTGCTTTACAAAGAATTTGCACCCTGTGGTTTCTTTGCTTCAGACAAGGGGAGGAAAGGTAATCATTTACCTGAACAATGTTATTGTTGATGCTTATGAACAAAGGGGCACTACTGTATCAAACAGATATAGCAATAGAGTTATTATGATCTCTGAGGTTCGTTGTAAACGAGAAGAAATATTGTTTAGATCCATCTCAGGAAACACAATTTCTTGGTTTTGCACAGGTTTATGAAGATGGAGTAGACATCTTTGAGAATGTTAGAAAGGATTTTGGGCTGGCTGTCTTTGATGGTTCATGCGATCTTTCCAGGACCATTATGTTAACGGGTTCTGCAGAGGTTGAAGGGATGGATGTTTTAACGAAGAATAATGATAGATCAGAGTCAAAGGAGGAGTTGTGTAAGAAATTGGGTAGTTGGTTGACTGGGTTGTAAGCCGTGGTCAAGCGGCAACCACAATCCTTGTCAAGGTGAGGCACATCAAACCCAAAATTAACCTGTGCTCACCTCCTTGATAGCTTGGCACTGATCAGTCAGGCTTAACTCAGAGGCAAAGTATTTGTGCAACACTTCAAACAGTAAAACAATGAAAACACACCACAAAAGGAGCCCACAACAGATTTAAAAACATAGAGTAAGTTTTAATAAATAAAACAAGGAGAAAAATTCAATTATTAGAAGTGGATATATTGAATTTTAGAGTTTTTAGCGAAAATAGCGCCAAAAAGCACAAAGCGCTACTGGGAATATCTGGTTGCACTGGACAGGGGCAAAGTCACAAGTTCAGGCTGACGACGAAGGACCACGGGCCAGCTACTGAGACCCAGTTAGGCCCACTAAACAGAGTACCTTAAGTCCCGGTGACAAAGCATTGCCTGGGTCCGCGGCGAAGATGTGTCACCCAGCTGAAGCAAAGCATTGGTTCCAAGATGCGGCAAGTCTGTGGTGCGAAGTCCTGTTGCATCGTCATTGAAGATCCCCTCAACAGGGCTTGCAATGTGAGGTCGGGCGTAGGGGATGGGATGCACAGCTGGCGATCTGTCGGTTCCAAGGAGCTGTGAATCTGTGATACGGAGTCCATCGTCAAAGCTGCAGTCGGTGAGAGATTGGAGGACCTGGGCTGTGGATGCACTGCCGTGGAGAGGAGCACCATCTTTAAAACTACAAGAGGCTGAGAAGTGGAACTGCTTCTACATCGAAGGCAGCACAGCGAGCCATATGCAAATTAAAAACCGCCCGATGTTTGTGGACCTTACTAAAGGATTTGAAATTGCTAAAATTGCTTTTATTATCACAAATGTACAGTGAACCTACTAAGGGGAGACTTACACTCGCACAAGGGACTACATGCCCCAGCATGCATTGAAATGTATTCGCACTGAGCGAGGCCCACCTGGGGGCCATTAGGTAATAAAGCATGCCCTTGAACAAAATGAAAGCGAGTTTTCATTGTCATTGTGAAAGCAGCCCATGAGGAAGAGGCGGTCAGCCTCGAAACACGCTGACACAGATAAAACTTACCAGAGGATTGGGGCGAGTTGGAGAGATGCACTGGAAGGTGGGCACACTGTTGAGTGCCCACTTGAAAGCTTTCGGGCGTTTGTTTGAAAAAATTATTTACACGGCTGCCCTGCCGTGAGAGGAGCACCATCTTTAAAGCTACAGGAGGCCGAGAAGTGGAAATGCTTCTACATCGAAGACAGCACAGCGAGCCATATGCAAATTAAACCTGCCCCGATGTTTGTGGACCTTACTAAAGGATATGAAATTGATAAAATTGCTTTTATTATCACAAATGTACAGTGAACCTAGTAAGGGGAGACTTACTCTCGCACAAGGGACTACATGCCCCAGCATGCATTGAAATGTATTCGCACTGAGCGAGGCCCACCTGGCGGACATTAAGTAATAAAGCATGCCGGTAAACAAAATGAAAGCGAGTCTTCATTGTCATTGAGAAAGCAGCCCATGAGGAAGAGGCGGTCTGCCTTGAAACGCGTTGGCACTGATGAAACTTACCAGAGGATTGGGGCGAGTTGGAGAGATGTACTGGAAGGTGGGCACACTGTCGAGTGCCCTCTTGAAAGCTTTCGGGCGTTTGTTTGGAGAAATAAAATAAAATAAATATATATATATATGAAGGAACAGAATCCTGAGTTACCGCTTCTGGTAACAAAGACAGGTACGGACCACAGCGTGTAAATTAAGAGTAAGTGCTTTATTGCAGTTTCAGCCTGACGCGTTTCGGCCGCGTTTCCACGGCCTTGATCACATGACGCACCGGAACATAAACTGACATTTTATAGTGACACAAAAGGTGTTCCGGTTACACCTCCCATGGGACTTGATAGAGCTAGTAAACATACTGCACATATCGTCTACTACATATTAGCCACCTCCTATCTAAATTCCAAAATAGAAAAAGAGACAGGCTTGTACATTAATATACAATTATAAGGTCAAAATAAATTAATATGTCAACAATCATATTATTGCTATGAACGTCTTCCCAACCAAATGGTTCATATGCATAACTAATGACCTTACAACGCAGTGACCAATACAAACAATAAAATCAAACCATGGAGAGGTGCAATAGGGAACAGGTGCATAAAGTGCAAGTGCAAAATATAATACAATATCATCTTATCGTGACTGATATTAACAGCATATCTATCACCAGATGAAAAATAGTCAGGGAGGCACAAGGCTGACACAGCAAATTTCTTTCAAATAAAGTGCAAGTGCATAAACAACATAGATGAAATCCACATAGTATCTAACTATACTCTAATGCTTGGATAAATCCATCAGGATATTTACTAAATACTAACGGTGCACATACTAGTTGATAAATACATTCCATGTGTATGATGTATCTAAAAAGACTATAGAGTTACATAAGGGAATACAAAAACGATCATTTCTAGAGGAATCAGAAAAAATTAGATAAATGTGGAGAATTGGAGACAGCTTGAAACCCATCACACAAAACCGGCCAAAAACCCCGCCAACACCAAGTTAAAACAAAGTAAAACAAGGTAAAAAAACAAGGTTAAAAACCAATTTCAAGAGACAGGTCACAGCTATCCCCAAGACAGGTCCACAAATTATCTATACAGTACAAGCAAGCATGAATATTATACAGGTCCATTAAAGAGCAATCAACAATAAATAAATGTGGTTAATGCAAAAACAGCTTAAAACCCGCCATAAAAAACCGGTTAAAATCTCCGCCATCACCAAGTCAAACCACAGGTAAAAGCCAGGTAAAAACAGGGCTAAAACCAGTCCTAAATCCAGGCTAAAAACTATCCCTAAAAAACCACATACATTTCACATATTACAGGCAATCAGAAACAATACAGTGGTCCCCTAGTATGTTTATAAAAAATTATGAAGGTCTTCTCC
Organism: Calotriton arnoldi; assembly: GCA_963921515.1. Classification (NCBI taxonomy): domain Eukaryota; kingdom Metazoa; phylum Chordata; class Amphibia; order Caudata; family Salamandridae; genus Calotriton; species Calotriton arnoldi. The sequence continues at coordinate 911,746 of CAWUFW010003592.1, forward strand.
TGTGTTTAGACCATTTGGAATCTTAGTATCAAGTAATAAAATATATTGGGACTCCAATTGGCGCAGTTTCTTCTCCCTGTTTCCACCTCTTAGATCTTTGGGCACTCAATCTATGACATAGTAGCTCAAATCTTTCAAATCATTTTTATGTACCAGGTTAAAATGACGAGCTACAGGATAGCTTTGATCTGAGTTTACAATTGCGCGTAGGTGCTGTAGCATACGATTAAAAACTTGTAGCTTGGTGCTACCAATATACTTCAGACTGCAAGTACATTCCAGTACGTATACCGCAAAATCCGTGCGACATGTAAACAAACCCCTGATTTTAATTGTAGTTGGATCAAAAGCATTATAATATTCAATTTTGTTGGTACCAACTTTACATGCCCTACAAGAACTGCACTTGTGGAACCCTGTTCTCTTAGACAGCCAATTACTAGAGGCTCCTACCTCCGGACTAGATTTAACCAGGACATCCCTCATCGAGGGAGCCCGTCTGAAGGTGATGTGAGGATGATCAGGTAGTATCTGTGACAAGGTAATATCAGTTTTAAGTATGGGCCAGTGTTTATTAACAAAGCCTCTAAACTGTTTCTCTTGACAGCTATACGTCGTTATGAGTCTTACTGGATCCGTACACTGAGAAGGGTCACTACTGTATCTACTCATCCCTTTATTTCTTTCCTAAGTAATAGTGCCTAGACACTGCTCTCTAGTATGACTGTTGGCTCTCAATTTAGCTGTTTCCAGCTCACTGGGATTGTATCCACGAGCGATAAACCTGTTCAGTGCTTGGGTCTGACATTCAATAAGATCACTCTCAGAACTGCAAATTCTTCTCATTCTTAAAAATTCCCCCATACGGAATACTTTTAATCAGGTGACTAGGGTGGGAACTACTGGCGTGCAGTATCGCATTACTGGCTGTGGTCTTTCTATGGAGTCTAGTTTGTAATGTATTATGGTCCACATATACTTCTACATCTAGAAATTGAACACTTTGTTTGCTAATATCAGCTATAAATTGTAGATTTAACTCATTGTTATTGGCCAACTCTACAAACTTTTTAGCAGATTCAACAGTTCCCTTCCAAATAATACACACATCATCAATGAAACGCCAAAATTCCAACACATGGGTATCATACAGCTCCCCGTGGGTGCCCCTGAGGACATGCTCCTCCCACCACCCAACGTGAAGACACGCATAGCTGGGGGAGAAACATGCCCCCATCGCCACCCCACAGAGCTGCTGATAAATCTCCCTATTGAACATGAAATAATTGTTCAATAAGCACACCTCGATCATGTTAAGAATCATTTCATTGTGTTGGCGGAAATTGATACTGCGTTTGTCCAAAAAGTATTTAACTGCCTTTAGGCCATCCGCATGATGAATGCTAATGTATAAAGCGCATATGTCCATAACAATCAATACATAATAATCCTCTTGCCAGACAACAGTTTGTAGCTTAGACAAAAAATGACCCGTATCCTTGACATAGGAGGGGAGATCTTCCACAAATTCATGGAGCAAGTAATCCACATACTTTGATACTGATTCTAGGAGACTGCGGAGTGCGGATATTATAGGTCGTCCTGGTATGGGTGTTACTTTCTTGTGTATCTTGGGGATGAAATATAGAGTGGGAGTGATCGGAAATTCATTTCTAAGGAAATTATATTCATGTTTGCTCAATAATCCATCCCTTTTCCATTGGCCCAATTTCTTCACAACTGTCTCCTTGATATGTCTTATGTCACTAAATGTGGCTCTTCTGTAGCATGTGGTGTCACTAAGATGACGATCTGCTTCTTCCATGTAGAGAGTTCTGGGCCATATCACGATGTTTCCCCTTTGTCAGCTTTGTTAATGATCACACTAGGATTTTCTTTCAACTTGCGCATCAGTTTGGAGTATTGTATCTCCGTATATCTGCGTTGTTTTTGTTTACGCAAAGTTTTGCAGTTGAGGGTCTTGAGGTCTTCAATAACACAATCACTAAATGTGTCTATCGCGTCTTTAGGCATAAGGGGGATAAAAGTGGAAGATGGTCGGAAAGGGCTGCTGCATGGAAGGTTAGTTCTAATGCCCATTTCTTGTAGATCCTCCTGAGTGGAACCAATAGCTTCCATATCATCATTACTCAATGCATGCACAGTTCGTAAAATGCTCGTGTCAGAAACTAGAAGACTTGTTGTTGATGGGTGGGTATTCATGATGTTAACCTACTAAGGGGAGACTTACACTCGCACAAGGGACTACATGCCCCAGCATGCATTGAAATGTATTCGCACTGAGCGAGGCCCACCTGGGGGCCATTAAGTAATAAAGCATGCCGGTAAACAAAATGAAAGCGAGTCTTCATTGTCATTGTGAAAGCAGCCCATGAGGAAGAGGCGGTCTGCCTTGAAACGCGTTGGCACGGATAGAACTTACCAGAGGATTGGGGCGAGTTGGAGAGATGTACTGGAAGGTGGGCACACTGTCGAGTGCCCTCTTGAAAGCTTTCGGGCGTTTGTTTGGAGAAAAAATAAAAAATAAATATATATATATATATATATTTTTTTTTTTTTGACGCGTCTGTCAGGGGGTAGGGGGTCTGCAGAATAAAGCACTTTGTACACCGGATACCTTGCGAGTGCTTCTCTTTATAGACGTAGAATTGGCGCGTCTAAGTTCTTTATATATATATATATATATATATATAGTTAGCAGTGGTAAAGTGCTCAGAGTTCTAAGGCCAGCAAAAACAAGTTCAGAAAAAATGGAGGAGGAAGGGAAAACATTGGGTGGAAGACCACCCTAAGGCTGACAGGTCTTAGAAGTTGAAATAGGGGCTTCAGAATGTGAATGCTTGGAAAGGCAGGGCTATGCACCTCAGTTGTTTGTAATTGTTAGCAGGTTCCTTGTAAGGATGAAGTGTGTGATGATGAGCATGTACAATGTGTTAGCAGTTAAATATGTGAAGAAGATTGTGGGTACTCGTCGAAAGGGCTAACGGAAATGTCAAAGATTTCTTGGGAGCATTGTTTGAGCAAAGGAATATCAGGTGTGGTGGAACATATTTATGGGTTAAACAATACTGTGGCAAATTGGTTTACAAAGAATATTGTGAATTCAAGCAATTAGAGATTAGACGGAAAGGTATTTTCTTTTAAATTCAGGACGTGTGGGGTCAATTCAAGGTGAATTTATTCACAAGCTGAAAAAATGCTCAGCTACTAGATTTTTACAGTTGGAGACCAGATCTGGATGCTTGGGTGGGGAGTAGATGCATTCTTACAGGAGTCGAGAGGGATAAAGCCGTATGCGCTCCCTCCCTTTGCAATGTTACCAAGGCTACAAGTGCATGTACACAGGTATAAGAAGACAGTAGTTGCGATAACTCCAATTTTGAGATCTCAGGTTTCGTTTTGAATTATGATGGAGATGTCAGTGGTTTTTCCAATTTGTCTTCCAGTATTTGAGGGCTTACTAGTGGGGGCCAAAGGTGAGTTTCACAATTCGGTTTTAGGAGGTCAGTTTACTTTGATGGCATGGAGGATTTAAGGAGACATTGGGACATGTGAGGTCTTTTGGATGGGGCTTTCAAACTCGTTTCTGAGTCCTGGACTCTGGGAACAAGGAAGGCATACAGAGTAGCAAGACAAAAATAGGATGGTTCGTGTATAAGAAGGGGTTTCAAGCCTGTTTCAGCTGATATAGTTAATGTGATGAAACATCTAGCAGAATTATTTGAGTCAAGTTTGGCATACAGGACTGTGAATGTATATAAAAATCTTCCATTGCGGCTGGTCATGAGTTGGTTGATGGAGTTTCAATTGAGCAAAATGTAATGGTTATAAGAATTATGTGTAGTATGAGAGTTTTAAAACCTCCAGTAACAACATATTCTTCAATATGGGTTATTAAGCAGGTGTTGAACATCTTGGAGAGTTGAGGTGGCATTGAGAGTTTGAGTTTGAAAAATATTTCACGAACGTTGAGATCAAGATTTTTCACAATTGATTATCTCCTATAAATTTCCACATAAACCTCTATCCCCATTACCTTTGGCGAGATATGTTAGGGAGGTTAGGAGAGAGACTTGTGTGGATGTGCGTAGTTTCGGGGCACATTCAGTTAGGGAAGCATCTGCTTCAAAGGGATTTGTGATGGGAGGAAAATTGCAGGCTGCATATTGGTCTAATGAGAATATGTTTAGCCGTTGTTATTTTAAGCCTATGGAAAATGCAATAGATAATGTTTTGGCAGGTCTTTAAAATTGCATAATGTTGGTCTCTGTGCCTTGAGATAAAATGTAGATTTTCCACAGACTGGTGAGCAGAAAATCTGGATTTTATTACATGCAAGATTATCCCTTCTCTTGTAAATCATCCACTCTTACGTTAATGATTTTTAAAAGTTTCAGATTAAGGGAGAGAGAATGGTGGAAGATGTCTGCATGGTCGAGATGAAGGAAGGCATCATACACTGATAGAAAGACTTTTTAAGTTATCAAGGTTTTATCTTGTTCACAGCATTTACAGGAACAAAGAATGCTGTGTGTTCATGGATTTCATAACCTGTTAAACTTTGAAGAAGTTCTAACTTCCTTCTATTATTTCTGCTGTGAGAAGGGCAATAAAAGGATGTTCGCATAATCTTAGCCTCTGTGCCTTTAATAAGATCCTGATTTTCTGCCTACCAGCCTGTGGAAAATCTATGTTACCTTCAGTAGTTACATACAATGCAGTGGTACAGATTATTTGTATTTGAGGAACTAAGAAAACAGCTCTGCCTATAGAGAGAGAGATGTTTTAGATTTCTGACTTTTTAGGTAGTCATAACCCTTTCTTTTTTCCAGTCTTCCAAGTGTAGGTCCTGGAAATTTATGCCATTCATCACTTTCTCTACTAATGATCGATCGCCTCAAAACTCTATGTGAGGATTTGGTTGTATTATGTGGAATAGCTGTGCAGCCTCACCATGAAATACTCTCACAAAAACTGTCTTGGGTCTAGTCAGGCTCGTTTGTAAAACCTTTAACTCAACCCTGGGTAGCTGTGTCTTCGAGCAGCAAGGCTTAAACAAAGAAACTAGTATAAAGCATTTAGAAGCACCAAATGACAAATTAAGAAAGCTACACAACACAAAAGAATTCCAACACCAATTTATAAAAATAGATGATATTCTTATGAATTTTTAAAGTCCAAGATGAACCAATTCCACCAGAGGGTTCCAGAGATATAGATTTTCAAAGGAATTATAAATCTCAGTACTTTTAAGCATTGTTAACGGTAACGTTTGAAAACTTTTGAAAAGTTTGTAAAATTTGTGTTTGGCTAGTTTGGCCCGACTAAGGCGACCACATCCATCATGGAGAAGGTCAGGTTGGCCACTAAGGAGTATTTGGACAGTTACCTGGACACCAAAGCATTCTCCAGTCCAGTTCTAAACTTTACATCATGATCGCCATGGACTTTAACGGTGTGGTCTGAGGATACAGGCGATGGAGGATGCTCAAAGATGCTCTGGGTGCCGTGTTGTCAACAGGGATGTCATTGTAATTATTCCCCAGTCTACGGGTCAGGTGGGGCGACTTTGGACACAGACGTAGGGGTCCCTCAAAGTCCTCTTTGAACTAGTATAAAGCCAGCTGCTACTGTGCTACCAGTCTCCGTACACATCGGCCCCAGCGGTCCCAGCAGTATTATTTGGTGGAGGCTGTGGTCCCTCTTGGGTGACCAATCTGGACTCAAATGACATTCCCAGGTCCGGCAGACTTGTTAGATTATGCTCGTTGATGCTCTCGTAATGCCATGTATAAGTTACCATTCGCTGCGCCCTTTTCTTTTTCAGACTCCATTTTGTGTGCGGTTCCAAACTAACCCTTCCCAGTTCCAAGAAATACCCTTTGCTAAGTTTCATTTCTGTAACGAAGAACTGCTTGTGCCAGTGCATAGTTTTCCCTAGATAAAGAACCTCTCCCACATGTCTGGCAGTTTGATCGCAGCACAGGATGGAACGGCCTTGAGGGTGTCCTGAACTGTGCAAGATATGAGAGTAGAAACCTTTTTTTGTCTTTCGCTGTCCGACCACATCTGTTTGGAAAATTCCACTGTGGGCGTGTTCTTAGCTAACCATGCAATGTACATAATGTATCTTCATGCTTACTGTTCCTCAGTTCCCTCTGTAGTACTCTTACGAGACTGTGCAGATGGAGCCCCGCTGTTAGCGTATACTAATAAACGATTATTGGTGTATATTCTCCACTGTTTCTCTGACTCTTCATTCGGTATTGAAGGCTGAGAGGTGGTCTGTGGTGACCCAGGTGGCCCTAAGCGGGTCACTTCCTTCAGACTCGGGTGCAACGTTTGGGTGTCGAGGATCGGTCTCTTGGGAAGCCAAGGGGCAGTCAGCTGGGAGTCTCCAGAAATGGCTACTGACTTGCTGAGTTGGGCTACTTCAGCTTTGATGTCCCTGGTGATTGTTCCAGGGGGTCAGCACTTCTTTGATCTGGGGCTCAGGACCGTCTTTTCCTCAAGCCAGAAGCCACAAGCACAGTCCTCTCTTTGCTAGTCCAAGGTACGGCAGGTGCAGTCCAGCAGACAGTGCAGACTCTCTTTGCCAGGTCCACGGGTCAGCAGGGCAGTCCTTCTTTGGTCCTTTCTCCAGTTTCATAGCGATCTGAGGTACAGGGTCCCAGGGGTGCCATATTTATGCCCAGAATGAGCCCTAGGGGGGATGATGCAGTCACTAGCCAATGGGCTACTAGGATCCCTCCCACACTGTGATGACTTTCGGCTATGTGTGGCATCTAGCAATCCCAGGGTGCACTATTCTGCCCACTCCCAAGATGTTTGAACCCTTCCTCGTGTGTAATGAGCTTGGTAGGCCACCCTAGAGGTGTGGCTACCTGTGGGGTACACGCCCACGGAAAAACTGGTTTGGGCACTGGTCTCCCCTCTCTGTTCATGCCACCAGCCTGTCTCCCTGAAAAAGGGGCAGAACTTCAGGAGTGGGATCGCAATTTGCCCACCAAAGGCAGCTTTGCCTTTGAAGCTCACCTTTTAGGCCTACACCCTGAGTGGCTTCCTGCAAGGGGGAGGTAACACCTCTCCCTGTCACAGGCTTCTGTTGTTCCTGGGAGTCATTCACACCACTCCCCAAAGGGCAGAAGGTTGTCTGGTGGGCAGTGACTGTGTGAGGCTACTGGACAAACTGGGCTACAGAGTGACAACTTTCTAAAAGTTGCTTTTCCATAAAAGTGACATTAAATTCAACTTGGGCATCAAGTCGGGATTAATGCCATAATTAATTTGATACCTTGCAATACCCATTTTAGAAGTCCCACTCAGACGTTAACCAGGCTGAAGGCTTAGCCGTTGACTCTGTAGTAGCCAATGGAGCTACTAGCTCTTCCGCAGCAAAAACAGCAATTTGGAAGCTTTGTTGTTAGGGCATATAAAAAAATACATGTCCAACTTAAATAATATATAGCTCCCTGCCGTAAGGCTCGATAGGCCTTCTTTAGGGGAGACTTACATATATTGTTAAGGGAAGTGAGGGCTTTGCCATTGGTTTAAATGACAAAGTCGAACCAGCAGTTTTAAAACTGCCCTTCCAGTCTGCTGTGGCAAGCTGGGAGCCATTTTGTACTTTGTCATGCAGAGAGAGGCACAATCAGTGCTGTAGTCCAGGGTGGACACTTGCCCTGGGTACCGTATACCAGGGACTTATACGTAAGTCAGTCTGTGCCAATTGGGATAAGCCAATTCAACGTATCATGGTTAGCAGGATTCGAAAAACCAGCAGCCTCAGTCCAAAATGTCAGGGGTGATCATGGAAAAATAGGCATTTCCTAACATCCTAAATCTATGCCTGTCTGGTTTTCTAAGATAAAAAGTTCTACCTGTTTTGGGCCCGTGTGCAGGAGCAAATTATAATTTCTGTACAGAAACAAATTTTCACTGTGGAGAAATGTCTTCCCATATATCCAAAGAAACATAAGAATGATTAGGCCCACATGAATGGCATTGGTGTATGTGCCTTTATACTGTGACATATTTCAGCAGCTTTTCGAAAAGATAAACATTGAATACTGTTTAAACACTCTGAGGAATCAGATATTGGAGCACCTTAGCAGAAGATGAAGTGTCGGGATCTATGGGGAGCTACATGCCCCTGCTTTTTTAATTAGCTAAAAACATTTTCCATACTTTTTGTTACAATGTAACCAGTCCTGAACTTTTAATGCAAAACTTAAGGTGCCTCCAGCTAAATGGGAAGGGGGGAGTCGGGGGGGTCTCCTGTAATGCGAACCTGATGGATAGACAGAGATAAAGAAGAGCAAGCCTTTTTGCTGGATGCCAACATTAGCTCCAAGATGACTGAAGAAGGAACATTATGTTCCCCTTTAGTCAGGGGATACAGTTTTGTGAGAGTTTTTTCAGTCCATCAACAGCAACTCCTCAATTACTTTATTAATTGGCAACCTTGGAGGAGGGATTTATTTCAATTGCTGGAAAATTCCTGCTCTTGGCAACTCTTACATATGAAGATGAAGGTGATCAGTCAAATATCTGAAAGGTTCTTGCATATTTGAGCTATGAATACATTTACTTCCTTGCTTTGTTTCAGTCTCAGGCTCCTCATCTAACACCCATTCTGGAAATAGAAAAGATAATATTGAGAAAGGAAATGTCTCACAGAGACTGAAGAAGGTGAAGAAATAGAGAATCACCTCCCATCGGAACCTCTGTTGCAGAAGAGGATGTGCTTTTTTGTTTAATACTTTATCAAAGTTTGAATCTGAGCTTGAGGTAGTACAGGATAAATATTGGGCTCCATTCTCCACATTCAACTTGCTCCTCCCCTCTCAACATAATCTCTGCAATTAAGATGTTTGTGCTTAGTTGAGTGTTTTTGAGGGCTCCATCCTTACAGCCTGTAGAAAGCATATTGATCGGCCTTACTACTTAAATGGGTTAGGATGAATGCCTTTAGCTGCCCTACACAATGCCTGATTCAAACCTCATACAAACAAAAGAAGAACTATCAAGGCATTCCGACTGCTTAGTCTGCTTGTACAGACTAGAGCCCCATTCTCTACCTGGCCCCGAAGGCACCTCATTCAGTAACCAAGTAGGGAGAAATATGATGCAAAATAGTTTTAACAGCATTTGAATCTCAGTAATACTGTGAAGCATAATTTTTAAAGTACCTTTTCTTTAAAATCATTTCACCAGTACATCAGAGCAGCTTAGATTAAATTCACTGCTCTCAATTCATCTTATTTGTTAATTCTCTTAGTGTAAATGTTCAACAGCGCGCTGAACTAATCAGAGCCTGAATCAGACCAAACCTGACACTAAAGTGTCTTAACTCGCACCAGCCTGCCTTTGGGCTCTGAGTCACACTGACTCTAATTTTATCTGAAGACCAGATTACTTGAAAAATCCAGGCTAGACTGCAGAATTTCCAGTGCTCCAAAAATTCCAGAGATTTTGGTATACGCTGCATTGAAACACGAAGACTGATAACAAAACCCCTGTCTCAGTGCGACAGCCATCCTGGTATGGTATGTAGTGAGAATGAACACTTCTCTCCCCCACAGAGTGCCGGCCCACCAGTCACGTGTACACTGTGCTGAGAAAAAGGTACCATGGCCTTTCAACAATAGCGCTGTGACCTGCCATCAACCATGACCATCAGCATGCTGAAACCTAATAACATAAAAACAAACTCAGGGAGTTCAGCATGTTGACCTGACATGAATCCATATCCTTACTGATCACATGATGCTCTCTGTGTCCTGGAAACTTACATCTTATTTAGATGAGATAAAAAAGAAAAAATGTTAAGATACTTCAGGGACAATCCTGATTATATAATGGCTGGCTCACAAACATACTATGGGGAGGCTAAGGGCTCTGTTATGACCCCAGCCAGGGGCTGGGCCAAAGAAGTCCAGGGAGGAGAAATGAGATCAACAATGTTTAAGCTAGGTCATGTGGTGTGTAGGGCGTTTGTTACATGAATGTAAGGACTGGGATAAAGCAGGATTGAGAGAGTAATAAATTAAGTTAGCTGTTTTTTGTAAATATCAATTTTATAGTGAGTGGTTCATGACCCATAGATGATAGCCAAGGAGTGTTGGGTGAAGACTTGATACTGTTTTCTTTGTCATAGTAATGATAAGGCTGACACAGGTGATAATGGATTTTGCACCTTTTGCATGGCCCTATATTTTTCCTGGCTTTAGAACTCTGTGCACTTTACCCTAGCTAACCAGTAGTAAAGTGCCTGTACTTCCCCTTTAAAGAAGGTTTAACTGGCATATTCCTAATTGGTATATTTAACTTACTATAAATCTCTAGTATATGGTACAAGGTGTATCCAGGGGCTGGAAGTTAAATGCCACGAGTGGACTGCAGCACCTATTGGGAACTCCACCACTGTGTTGGTGCAAATATGTGTTCAGGTCTACCCTGTGTTGTCTGACTGTAGCAGTACAAAAACTGCATTACAACCTGTCACAATACACCCTTTGGACAGGTCAAATCCTCCCTTTGAAATATGAATAAGTCATCCCTATGTATGCCTTGGGGTCAGCAAGACAGGGTGCATGGTATTTGATGGTGTGGCATGTAGAAATGTAATCTTTTTTTTTTTTTTTAAATAGGTCTTTATTCAATTTTCTTTTTACAACAAAATGAAAACATAATTTCAAATAAATAATCTTCACCGTACACTCCCACCCCTCCCACCCCACAGCGGCCCCAGCCAAAAAAATATCTATAACCAATTCCCAGAACATTTTAACATAAATTACATTCCCCTTCCTTTTTCTTCCCCTTCCTTCCCCTTCCTTCCTTCCCTTTCCTTCCCCTCCGCTCTCCCTATTTCTTTCCCTTTTTTTTTTGTTTTTTTGCTCATCTTTCTTTCCATATCCGAATAAGTAGTATACCGGTTAGATTAGCCCTCTCTCCATCCCATTGCTCCCATCCTATTCCAGTTCACTGTACGACAGGGACCAATTCATTAAGGGAGCCCAAATAGCTAGACCTTTAGCTTTAACCCTGTGGCCTCTCCTGGAGTAAACAGCTCTCTCCATCCTGTGTACCGCAAGCAGTCTTCCTAACCACTGTTGGGCAGACGGAGGGGTGGGATCAAGCCAGTGTGTAGCCAAGCATAATCTAAACACTGTCATAGCAATAAAAAGAAAGGACTGATTATGATTTGAAAATGCAGGGTGTCCAACCCCTAATACCATCAAATGAGGTGATAGATCAATTTCACGGTTCAGCATGGTTCCCAGAATGTTACTTACATCCTGTTTCAAGGCGTCTAACAAGGGGCAATCAGCAAACATGTGAATGATATCAGCCGCATGATAACTACACCGGGGGCAAGTTGATCCAGCTACCCGACCCCATTTAGCGATTTTAGCGGGTGTGATATAGAGATTAAACCATGTTTTAAAACACTGGAGCTGAAGATTAGCTGCAATAAATGTTGTCTGGGCCAGGTGTAATGAATCTTCTATTTCTCCTGATCCCACCTGTAAGAGACCCTGCCATCGATCTACGTGTTTATTTAAATCATCCCTTATTTGCTCATTCAGCATTTTATAAATCCCCTAATGTGTAAGAGCCCTTAAGTAATCCATCAATCAACTTCACCCCAGAGAAACCACAGGCACCGCCAGTTTTCTTAACTAAAAAATCTCTTATTTGAAGATATTTAAAAAACTGCCGATTATTTAACCCGAATCTATCTCTAATAGTTTCAAATAACAGCACTTCAGTCCCTTTAGTGACATCGCCCACCACCCTGACCCCTTTATCGTACCAGTACCGCATATGCCCATCATTAAAAATATTTGGAAGACAGCCATTCTTAAATATTGGAGTATAAGCATTAATACGCCCAAGGCCAAATTTTTTCCGGACCGCAGTCCAAACCTTAAATGCACAGAGTAAAATTTTAAATTTAACCCTTTATAATAATTCAATTCGATATGTCGTAAAAGACACCCCGGAGCTTCCTCCCTAATAATAACTCAAAGACAGATGCAGACGCCCCAATCTGTGTGGTCTCCATTTTTTCGTTAAGCAATGTCCCTGCTATATGTAAGACTGATGCCCAATGATAAAGCTGAATATTGGGTACTGCCCACCCCCTCTCTCTCTTGGTAATGTTAGCAATTTAAGCGCTCTACGAGGGCTGACAGTTAGCCCAAATAAACCTAGAGAATAAGTGATTCATAGAGACAAACCAAGAATTACAGATAATCAGAGGAATAGCCCTATAGAAATACAAAATCCTAGGTAAAAAAGCATTTTGATAGCATTACATCTTCCAACCATCGTCAGTTTGAGACTTTCTAATCTATTAAATTCAGCTTTGAATTTAACAAGCAGCGGGTTCAAATTGTTTCCTGAGATCTTTGCAACATCTGCCGTGATTTCCACTCCCAAATAAATAGCACTCTGTACCACACAGGAGTCGCTCATCTGAATACCTTTGCCAACCACAACCTGAGTTTTAGTTGAATTCAGGCGGTAACCAGAGAGTTTCCCAAAAATATTAGCTTCTTTTTCAATCTCCTCATTGCCGTCATGGGATTAGAAGTAATGATTGCAAGATCATCGGCATAAGCCAGTATCTTAGTGCTCCCCCTATACTCTGCATTCCTGGAATCCGGTTATTGTATTCGATCTTCCTAACTAGTGGATCGATATACAACGCGAACAATAAGGGGAGCACGGGCACCCTGGCGAGTCCCCTGCTAATGAGAACGGGATCCGACATCTCTCCCATTATTGATATTCTTGCCACAGGGTCTCTATACATCATCGCGATGGCGGTGATAAAACCATCCCCAAACCCTCTGTCTTCAAAGTTGCCCACAGGAACGGCCAGGAGACCCTATCAAAGGCCTTCTCCGCATCAAGCAAGATAAGCCCGATAGGGTCCCCGGTGATTCCTGCTTCATCAAAAAGAGCGATTACCCGCTGGATATGATCAATTGTACTTCGTCCGGGTACAAATCCGTGCTGGGTTGGAGAAACCAATTTTTTAATAACCTCTGACAATCGTTTAGCCAGAATTTTAGCAAATAGTTTGACATCGCTGTTTATTAAAGTGATAGGTCGATAAGACCCCATCTCTCTCACCGGTTTCCCTTTCTTAGGGAAAATAATAATATTTGCTGATTTCCAAGAACCAGGAGCTCCTCTCCCTGCCTGAGCGTCCAAAAACACCTCCTTTATTAGTTCCTGTAACGGGAGGTAAACATTTTATAGAACTCACCAGGAATGTCGTCCGTACCCACCGCCTTACCATTTACCAATGACCTAATAGCTTCTTGAATTTCATCTACTGTTATAGGTGCATCAAGTGCATCCCTCTCCTCTGTTGACAAACTCTCACAAGAGATCCCTGTTAAATAACGCTGTATGGCTTCCTCTTCAGTGGTGATATCATCCATATAAAGTTTCTGATAAAACCGTTGAAAAGCAGCACGTATTTCTAGAGGTTGATTAACTAACCCTACCCCGGGATCATCTATTTCTAATATCCCTCCTGAGTTATTCGTTGTCTGGTCCGCACTGCCAAGAGGTGGCCGACTCTCTCATTGCATTCATATATCTTGGATCGCCAAGCACAGTACTTACTTGCCGCCTTATTGGCCGAAAGATCCATAATTGTAGATTTAACTAAAGCCACCTTAATTTGTGCCTGCTCTACCTCTCTTTTATTTATGAGAGCCTGTATTAATTGTGTTTCTGCTTCACTAAGTGCCTGATATTGTGCTTGAAGATGCCTTTTTTCTTTTGCTCATGCAGGCCCAGCCATACCGCAGTGTTTCCCCTCTTATCCCAGCTTTGAGTGTGTCCCAAATTATCCCTATCTCTGCACTGCCTCTATTCTCGTCTATAAATCTCGGAATCCAATCCATCATATTTTGGATATATTCTTCCTCATATAAAAGTGCTCTATTAAAAGTCCAATGAGACATAGAAGGTTTTAATGTTTGAAGTGAGATCTCTAATACAAGCGGGTTATGATCCGACATAACCCGGGGAATTTTATGATGTCGGACCTAATTAGCACCTCCTGGGATACAAAAAATAATCTAACCTAGCATGAGTTTGATGAGGGGCAGAAAAAATGTATATCCCATATCTTGAGATTTTACTGTAGCCCATGCATCAAATAATCCATGTGTGTTACATAAATTAAACAAAGCATTAAAAACTTTGGGTTTGCGATCCCGATATAAATGCACACCTAATTTCATATTCTCGTTGTTTAAATTGATGTTAGCATCCCCGCACAAGAATATAGGCAACGGCCACCCAACCAATTCCACATTCAACCAATCAAATAAAGCTGGTTCATCCAGCACTGATCCATAGACAGAACATAGCGTAAAAGAATAGTTATCCAAACAGCAGTGAGTAATAGCCCATCTCCCATAGCAAGATGGCGGCTGTGTGAACGCTGCTGAAGCCACTCATCAAGTGCTCCATGGCATAAACACGGTTCGGATGCTCTAAAACCCTCGACTTTGCAGATGATTATTCCCCTGATTGTAGAAGGCGGACGGCGAGGGCATCGAAAGAGGCTGTTTAGTGAAACAACCCGTTTTACTTATCTGCTGGTGCTGGCTCGAGCTCTTGTGAAACCGCTTCTCCGTTGGTGCGGCGCGGCGCTCAGCACTTGGTCCTTTCATCGTAGGATGCCTCCCAAGCCGTCGAGGCCCCCGCGGGAGCGAGTGGAGAGTTGCGCGGCGAGTGTGAGCACTGCAGGGAAGCTCCGAGGCCCGTTGGCTCCACAGAAGACTCCGACCGGAAGAAAGGCTGGGGACGCTATTCCCTCGGCAGGCAGCAAGGAGGTGGAGTCAGCCAAAACCAGCAACAAGGAACAGCGTCCCGGGGTAGAGGCAGAACAAGTTATACAGCGCAAGGTGATTCCTGATATGTTTGCCGGTCCTGGGAAACTGAAGGTGAAGACAAGTACTGCTGAAAAAGCGGAGACTTCTTGTCTGAATGATGGAGCTTTGTCAGTACTGGCAGAGGTGAACTGTGACCCCACAGTGGATTTTGTGAGTACCAGTCCGGCTACACTGGGGGGGGTCAGCTTCGGTGCAGGGGGACAGTGGTGCACTTGAACTGATAACCTTTATAACTGGGGACAATCAATGCAGTGAGGAGCTTGCGGCGGATAACTTAACAAGAGACCCTAAGTATATTTCTACTGTGGGGAAGGTAGAGGGGACCCCTGAATGTGGGGAGAAATTCTTCTCCCTAAATGAAGATTCTGAGCTATCCAACCCCAGTGAGGGAGCGCCCTCTCTAACCCTAGTACTCAAAAACGCCTGCCTTCCCTAACCAAAAGAAGGAGGAGAATCCATACTGGGGAGGGGAAAAAAGGTGGAACTGGTCAATCTGGCTCTGACAATAGTCGCTCCAGCCAATTAAAATGGGACTACTCATCTACTCAGCTTTTGACGGAAGATGGGGGTATGATGATGGAGGTGTGGCAGATGGCCCTAAAAGCAGGGTGGAAACTCCCCGACGGAGGCAGAATCTTCCCCATCAATGAGTCTGATATACTCAACTCTCAAGCAAATGCAGGGGGAAGCCAGACAGGAACATAAACGGGCTCACCTAGCTACAAAGAAGCTTCAAGGTGCCATTAGGAAAGTAAATAAATCGTGCGCCGAGATTGCAGAGAGAACTACGGCTCTTGAAGAACGGGTGGTCGTTTTAGAGGCTGAAACTGAGAAGTCAACCCGACAAGTTGTGTCAAATGAAACGCGGATGACGGACGTGATGTGGAAGCTAGAAGATTTTGAAAATCGCCAGCGGCGTAATAACTTAAGATTGCTTGGCATTCCAGAAAATGCAGAGGGTGGGGACATCAGAGGCTTTGTGCTCCGCTTGCTGAAGAGTGGTTTTCCGAACTCTCACATTGGGACTGGGATACTGAGGTGCAACGAATACATCGCTTCCCACTTATGCTTAAGAAAAGGCAAGGGCAGAATGTGGAGACTGACAAACCCAGAGCTATACTGATATTTTTGGGAATTTCCTCCTTCGGCAGGCAGTGTTTGACAAAGCCCGACCAGATTCAAGACGCTCGGCTGAAGGTCATACCTTCTTTGTCAGGCCAGATTTCTGCCATATTACAGTAGAAAGAAGGTGGAGGCTTCGCCAGCTAATTTTGCCATTTCAAAAGAAGGGTTGCGAGGCCTACTTACTCAGTCCAGCACGACTTAAAATCATATGCAAAGGAATTACCAGAGTATTTTCCTCAGAAATACAGGCTTAAGACTTTTTGCGGGAAATCTCTGAGAAATAGGGACTTGAGCGGACTTGAGGGATAAATGGGGATGTCAGTGGGATGAATTTGGATTAAATTGATTTTTTTTTTTTCTTTTTGCTCTATACAATCACTTGGGGGTTAATATGTTTTTTTGGGGGGAGCAGATGAGTGGCGAGGGATGGCAGCTTTATGCAGGAGGCGTCACAAGGGTCTATGGACCTTTTATGCCTAGGGAAAGAGGGGTGGGGGTTGAGGGTGGGTGAAGGGGGTGGGGTGCAGGGGGGTGAGGATCCAGCCAATAAAAGGTAATGAATTAGTATCAATAGGTAATAAGATCTGGAACAGACTGGACTTGCTGTGGATTACTAATGGTATTGGGTAAATTGCGGATAGCCTCAGTTAATATTTGTGGCCTGAATAATCTCCCGAAAAAACGTAGGATTAATGAAGATATGAAATATCTACGGGCAGACATAGTTTGTCTTCAAGAGACCCATTTGGAAGCTGGCAGACAAAAGATAGCAGTGTTTGATGGATATCAATTGGTCTCTGCCACGACTCAGGGAACACGCACAAGAGGGGTAGCGATCCTGGCCTGCAAAAAAGGTTTTAGGTTTCCACGATCGAAATCGGACAGAAATGTAATCTTAACATGACATTACAATGACCAGCACTAAAAAGCTACTTCATTGTGGCAGGCTTAGCTGTCCTAAGTAGAAAACCAAAGAACAGATTAAAATAGTATTACTGTATCCCAGGATGGGACCAGGTAGAAAATAATGAAACAACTATTTTTCAAATTCAACGATGAAGTCTGATTTTGAATAAATATTTAGGAAAAGTAGCTTTTAGAAAGTCACCTTCTCCCTGCCTTAATGTCCTGGAGGATAATTTGCATTTGCTTTCCAACTTCTCCTAGCCAGAGATTTGCATTTGAATGGGTATGAAGTGCCTCCCAGGAGCAAATAATAGTCTGACCTGAATGGGCAGAGGTGACTCCTCTGAACCTAACCAAATAAACAGGATGGGGACTGTGGCTATCTTTTTTTACATGACAGTGTCAAATCCTGCTGGAGTGTCACATACTGCTTGACGAGTCTGCTGAGGTTTACATATAACATTGTGTTGCACTTAAAAGGCAGAAAACAGGATAGCAAGACAAGTCTTGTTTGTCCACAGTATTGTTTCTGATGAACCCTGCTTTGTTCTACCAGACTTCTGTCTCTGGGTTTATTATGAGTAGAGTGGCTGCTTCAAATTGGATTTAGTATTAGATGTGGGAGACACTAGGATTACCATAGTATACTCCATACACTCTATCCAGCCCTCAGAGCCAAAGTTGAGTATAGCTGAAGACTTTCACCATCTTGAAAATGCCCAAAGTGGGCAGCATGGGCCTCTGTAACCTTTACCTCATTGGTTAGGGCTTGGTCAGTACTCTTTCCCACCCAGTACTAAGTGCCAGGCATAAATGTGGCACCTCTAGCCACCTACTTCAGAACACTGCTGGACCTGATGAAGACTAGAAGTCATGCTGTCTATGTCCTGAGAGGAGATCTCTCTTGTACTCAGGGCAACAAAGTGGAATTCAAGGATAATAAGACTGACTCCCCATTCAAGCTACAAAGGTACAACAAGTTACAACAAGCCTTTACTGCAATTGCCCAGCTGACCAATCACAACTGGACCTAAACTGGACCCTGCTGTTGGCCTCTACCTGACACTCTGTGAGTCACTAAGTGCCTTCCCTGAGGTCCTTGGGCTTTAAAATTGTATTCACCTGTGGTGGATTGGGACTTACAGGACTAAGGGCCTGATCTAAAGTTTGGTGGATGGGATACTACGTCACAAACATGACTGATTTTCCCATCTGCCATATTACTAATTTGTTATATCCTATGGCACTTGTAATATGGTGGATTTGATATCTGTCACATTTGTGACAGAGTATCCCACCCGCTAAACTCTAAATCAGGTCATAAGTCAGAAGGTAAAAGCTTTGACCAGGACAAACCTGGTTGGTGGATTCGGCTCACGCTCCACCGGGGCCAGCCTCAAAATGCTCCTAGGTCCTGGTCTACCACAACCATTAACTATCGTTGGCACTTTGTGCTTCTTGGTGCTATTCCCACTTAAAACTTTAAAAATTCTCATCTCCAAGGTCAAATGTACTGACCAGCAAACACTCTCTAAAGCTTAGCTGTTTGGATGATCTCAGGAGTAAACTCACTGCTAGTTTCAGCTAAATGGCAAAGAAGACAGTTTCTCCAGCTGGCAGCCTAAACATAGGATACACAGGTGATTACTTGCCTAAAGTCTGGAATGCTGTCAAAACTATTGGACCAGTGTGATGAACTGGAAGACTGCTGTAGGCAGGACAACATATGGGTAAGAAATGTGAATGATGGTCTTAAAGGTGAGAAAGTAGTCCAACATGCCATACTGGTTGAGGAGGACTCATTTTGAATAGACAACCCAGAAAATTACAATGTACCGTAGGATATCCTGAAGAATATGGTATCCTAACAACTTAAAGACCACATTGTTACGAGAACAGGAACCCATTTGATTTTAAGGAAGCAATATTCAGCTCTGTGAGGACATCATACAAAATATAATGTCTAGGAAGAGAGGCATGCAGGAATACATATATGAATTCTAGAAAAGGAAAGTTATATATGAATGCTATTTCCTTCACCCTGCATTTTCAGTGATGATATAATACACAGACTATTGACACTCTTGAAAATGAATAATCTATGTTTTTGTCTGTTGCAAACAGAAGGCAGTGGAGAAAGTGGCAAAGCAGAAGGTGGCCCATCTCTGGTAATGAAGCACCAAGGAATCTGGAAGATAGTAGAAGATAGTACAAAACTAGGGACGTTCTGCACCACAGACTTGAGGCTGCTGTGTTGTCTGTGGTTGTGCAAGTAATCAGCAGAGAATATCTCCAGTGATTGTGTTGTAATGTGGATACACATTCAGGTACATTATGGTGCAGGCATGTTTGTTACCATCTTCAGCATAAATATGAGAACTAAGTATAGGGCAGGTGGGAGTAGACTGGCCAGAGGTACACTAACTCACTGGGGTATCCAGGGTTATAGTCTATTTCTTATTCAGGTGTTGTTATCTTGTTGGTCCAACGTTGGGGTTTATTTCAAATATGTTTTTTTTTTCTTAATTCTAAAGAGGAAGGAGTGAATATCACAGGAGCAGGATCTTGGGACGGTTGGAGGTGATGCCAGTGTTTGGGGGGCCTAAAATGTGCTTTCCCATAACTTTGGGGTGTTTAAGGCCTTGTTGTGTGACAAGAGTCTGTCCTCCCCAGTAAAAAAAAGCGTACAATCTGGTGGAGAATTTTGGGAGAAACTTGGCATATGCTATCTACAGGGAGCACATGCAAAAAGAACACTCATTACATGACCTCCTGTTTATCTTCCGCTAAATCTAAGACTTGTGTGATATTCATATTGACATGGTAAAAGATTATTGCTAGAGAGGAGAGGAGAGAAGGCTCATGTAGCAGTCTTTACTGTTCAGACCTAGCATTCCCTATTTTAGGTCTGGCTGGACAGCACAGCTGTTGCCAGACATTAACCTAAAAAGAGCTTTAAAAAGCAATACCAAGGGAGGAGTTTTGGCTCTGCCTACATGTTGGTATCCAGAAGTACATGTTTTGATTAGGCAGAAGGTGTGTGCTTCCACTTAAAAAGTGCTTGCCCTCCATGCAGCTGTTAACATTTTATTTATCCTGCTGCCTAAACCAGCAGCAGTATGTCATGATCACGGATAAGGTTAAAGAGGAACACAAGAGGAATACAGAGAGAGCCTTACAGGCTGTAATAATGGAAATTGAATATTACTGCAAAATTCCTTAACACTCTTCCATTGCAGGAAGTGAAGTTGTATGCAGTGATGCCTCATTCAAGATTGTAGTCGCTGTGAACAGGGATGCCACAGAGTAAAAGTAAAACTAAAAGAAAATATTTTATAGCTTGGAACCTCATCTTGCTAGTTTTTTTGGTAGCGGTCATCTTGAATCTGTAGCATAAAAGGACAGAATCAAAGTGAATGAAATTGCATCCCAAACTTGCCGTCGGAGTCTTGGAAACACTGGAGGTTTTGGAGCCACACTTTGTTCTTCATGTTGCCTTGGATGCCTGCTTCTCTTGCCACTTCTACTGGTCTTGGGTGTCTGATAGGAGGGTGTACTTTCACCCATGGCTGTCTTTTTCTAAACTTTAGTAATCTCCTGCAAGGATTTCCTTGCAACTCTATTCACCCCATGGAATGAACATTGCTGAACTGGGGATCATTTTATAGGAAGTAAAAGACTGAACTTTCTGCATATTGTGTGAATTTTACTGGGTTGTGAGTGCTTTTAACTCACCTCCTATGATTCAGTGGCACTTGATTTCTTTTTTCTAGAGAGTGTTAGAAGTAGGATACACTTAGACGTTATAAGACATTTAAGGAGATTAGCTGAGAAAGAGCTGTGTATAAACCAGACCAGAATATGGAGGCTATGCTTACCAAAATCTGTCTGATGTGAAGAAAGCTTCACACTCATTTTTTTCTTCTTTCTTATCCCATTCCCCTTGTGTGTTTGTGATTCACATTGAATTTGTCTGGTTTTGGAATGCCTTTTGGGAGATTTTGAGCAAACCTGGGTGTATTCATGGTACTTCTGCAGAACAAATACTTCTGGTACCTCCTCAGAATTCATGGCATTGTATGTCTGAGCTTGAATTTTCAGGGGCCCACACATTACATTGTAATGCTATTAATGTGTCGTATACAGTGTTTGGTTTTCTTGCAGCAGCACAGATGTGAGGGCAGTCCTTAACCTTAGACTTCAGAGTGCAGTTTTGTTTTTGAAAGCCCAGGGCTACAGTAATCTACATGAATTTTTAGACCTTGCTTGACAGTTCCTCTGTTGCCTGACCTTATGTGATCAACATAAAAGAGCTTTCAGAGTCCTACTGATAGAAGGGTTAGGCTCCAACCACATGTTGGGTCTCCTGAGTACAGGCTTTGACCGGGCCAAACTTGTGTGCTTAAACTAAAAAGACTGCTTTTGTTGCACTTTTTGGCTTGAGGCAAATGTTATACTTGATACAGCAAGGCTGAGTTGATTAAGGTGGCAAGCCAATGCCTGATCTGTTTGTTATGAAATGTTATGATATAAACACTAGGCCTTACATACTTATTTTGAAAAACATATATTAAAGTCAGACATGGACTGCTGTAAATTTTGAGCTCAGCTGCAATGACACCAACTCTCTAATAGCCGTCATAATCCTGTGCAATGTAGGAACATAAACTCCCTCTCGCCCTTGACTGAGAAGTGGGCAGCAGTGGGCTCCAATCTGCTGAGTGGTCCTGGCGGATACACTGGCATGGAGGAGACCGATAGTGTGTGAAGCAACACACTTGAAAACAAGATCGATACGATAGCTCTGGAAGTGAACTTGGTGCACCCTGACTTGGCCAAAGTCAATGAGCGATCGCTAGTGACCAGAAAGAAGTGCACCTGATTGCTAAAGTGGCAGACCTGACTTCGATGGACGGTGCTTGCCGTCTGGATGATAGTTACCCCGATCGAGTCAGAGTTGCCTCTGTTTTGTGGGATTCCCAGAGCAATTAGAGGGGACTGCCTGGAACATTCGCAACGAGGCAAGCTTCTGCCAGTTGAACTTTCCTCAATGTTCGTGATTGAGCATGCTCACAGAGCTTTGGCCCTGATGCCACCCCTGGGTGCTTCTTCAAGTGCTATTATCTCAAACTCCTGAATTTCAGGGACATTCTACTACATATGACCCACAATGAAGGTATTCCCTAGTATGAGGATAGCATCATATGAATCTTCCTTGGCTGCACGCAAAAGGTTCAACAGTTATGTAAAACGTTCATAGCTGTGAAACAAAAACTAATAGCTATGAAGCTAAATTCCATGTTGCTGATTCTGACAAAACTCAGGTTCATACACATTGGCAAATCTCACTTCTTCTCAATCCCAGAGGGGGTACGAGAGTGGTTGGTTGGAGCTAGATAGCAGGACAGGAGATGTGTCAGTTTTGGGAAGAGGAGGTCAGTATCGTGAAAGTGACTGATGTGGGTGTCTGCCTGCTGGAGGTGGTCGGATCCAAAATCTAGAGTCTGTTGAGTGTCTGTGGTATGCGGAAATGGAACATTGCAAATTATAACTTATGAAGGAGAGGAGGTGGCAGCCCTTCACTCAGGTTAACCTAAGGAACAACAAGATGAAAGTGAACTGGGAGAGTGAAGGCCCTGAGCATGAGCAGCATGACGAACTATATGAGTGCAGAGGGAACCTGTACGGATTGGAAGAAGCAGAGCTGATGCTACAAACTAGGCTCTTTTCCTGATAAGTACTGACTGTTAAGGCAGTAGATGTGGGGGAGCGAACATTAAGTGTACATGAAAACAGATATTAAATTGAAATGGATTACATAGTAATGACTTATCGACCAAAATGCCCAAAGCACAAACTTACTGTACTGTCTACATGTGCCAGGTATCAGATGGGGGGGGCTGCTTTGGACGAGCTACCCACTACCCCCCACTGCCAGGATCTAAAGGACTGTAGGGGTGGGTGGCAGGGATTAACAGTAGAGTGGCAGTTAAACCCAGAGGCCCTAAGGGATGCAGTGTTTAAATCGGAAATCAAAGCAAGCCTGGTGGGGTATCTAGAAACGACTATGCAGGACACAAATACCTGCGCAGTGGAATGGGAGGCTCTGAAAGCAGTACTTTAGGAGGACTCTATGTCTGAAACATATAGTATTAAGTAACATTTAGAACATACCCTAACAGGGCAAGAGGCTAGATTTGGTCCGCTCCAAATGCATGAAACGTTTAGCGTCACCCAGGCGCAAGTCAGGCTGGAACTTAGTCGGATATAGCAGACATCTGGAATACAGTAGATAAACATACACTAAGGGAGACTTTTGGCCTGGCTTCTTCCACTGACTACCCCACTGACATTAGCTGTGAATAGAGTAGACAGGACACTAGCAGTGACACAGACTAGCCTCAGTGACACCTTATCAGAATACCTAGCCTGCCTCCATGAAAGTCTGTAGACACTAGTGGCATCACAAATTAAGTCATACCCGGAGCACCTTGTGCTCCTGAGGATACCCCAAGAGGATATTGAGGCACTGGAGTTAGAAATTACTAGGGAGGAGGTAAGAGCTGCAGTTTGCAGCCTCCACCCCTCGAAAGACTTTGGAGGGGACAGCTATGTGGATATAGTGGCTGATAATGTTTTAGAGGTTTACCTGGAAGCTAAGCACAGGGGAACATTACTGGATACTATGAGACAGGACATTATTGTAATGGAGCCCAAGCCTGACAAAGGACCATATACAGCTTGGCTCATGTAGACCATTATCCATGCTGAGTTTAGATACAAAAATGCTCACTAAGATATTAGCAAATAGATTGCTGACCAGGGTTGGAGCCCTCGCGCAAGAGGACCAGTGCGGATTTATCATGGACCACAACATTCTTGTGCGTATTAGATGCCTGAACCATGTAATTGACTCGAGAGAGAAGTTTGTGGAGGACTGTGCTCTAGCCGCACTTGATATCGAAAAGGCAGTCGCCTCCCTCAGCTGGAAGTACATAATTGAAGTTCCCACTAAAATGGGATTAGGCCCCAGTATTTTAGGCTCGGTGAGACTCCTGTACAAGGACCCAATCACTAGGGGCAGATCAGGTGGCAGAATATCCAGGGACTAGAGGGTAGAAAGGGAGACCAGACAGTAATGTCCTCTGTTGCCACTGTTGTTCTCTCTTGTGATGGAAACATTGGCTATGTGGATATGATTTTAGTTGCGACCCTGGGGAATTATATCGGGCAACATGGTGCACGTAGTCTCTATGTATGCAAACAACACATTGGTGCACTCATGTAGGGACTGGACCAATTTTCATAAGTCTCAGTGCTGTGTGTTAACAAACTGCACCATGACCATAACCTTGATAGGATTCTGAAGGAGGTTAAATCCTCCATAACTTTTGGGAACTCCACTGCGCTTTCTGCTATGGGAAGAGTGGCACTAGCAAAAATAGTGCTATTACCCTGTTGTTTATATATACTGCAAAGTGCTATGCAGCCCTTATGGAACTCAGTCTTCTGAGAAACAGATTATCTGTTAGTCTTGCTGATGTGCGCGGGAAAGAGAAATAGAGTCTGACTGGAGATGTTAAAACTTGACAGAATGCACGGAGGACTGGGTTTCCTGACTTTGAACTCTATTACATTTTTGCACAGCTTCAGCCCAAGATGTGATGAGGAAGAAGCTACTTTTCAACATAGGACATCGACTTGTAGAGTACTGTTGACATACTGGATAGAGTTGGTATAATGACTCAAACTAGTTAAGGGCATTAGACATGAAACAGTAATGCAATATTGTCTACTGAGTATTACACCTAAATCCAAGCAAAGGAAAATGCAACATAATTTTGCGACACTTGGTTTGCTTTTGGCCATGCTCTGTATAGTAATTAATTGGTTAGCCAACAGGAGCCCCAAGGTGCTAACAAGGGGTAAAGATATGATGGCATGGGCTGTAGCAGAAGAGTTGCTATTGAAAGCTATTAGGACAGATGAGAGGGCTGCGGATAGCCTAAGTGAGTGAGCAGACATGGTGAGTAACTTGATAGACCATCATAAAGATAAGTAGGATATATGCTGCGGTGTGTCAAGATTAGACTAATTGGTGAACTACTTCGTTGTGAATCAGAACCCCCATCGCAACACTAAAGTTGCAGTGCGCAAATGGGAAAGGGTTAATAAATAATGTTTAAAATGGTGATGAGATAGGAGATGGGTATGCATGGGGATGATTGGAGGGATGTGGGATGCTGCATTTCACATTCATAAATGATATGGATAAAGATCAATGTATAGATGCCAATAATGCTGAAAATCATTTGCAAACCTTTTCTGTTATGTACATAAGCAGTTTAATGTAAGACTTAAAAAAATGCCATTGTATATACCGTTCTAAATTTATGGCTGTTTGTCTTATGGCAGCTTTGTGGAAAAGCTTTGCTCAAAACAATAACCCTGAGTTTGTCTTGTGTCAAGCTATAGGACCAATTGGAGCACTGGAAAGGTCATGACTGATGTCATAGGTCTGGTCTGCTTATTATGAAACATTATGACAGGAAGCAGGTGATCTAGCTTATTAACTGTGAAAAGCATATTTTAAAACTAGTAAGCCTTTAACAGTTGGTTGTTATCACATTGTGTTACAGGCTATAGACAGGTATTTTGTCACATGTAATCTCGTAGATTACAGTAATAGGCAAGGGTGTACACACTGGTCACCAACTCTGACAAACCCTGGAAGTTTTCACTGTGATGCTTCTTCTTAGACCCAGTTGAGAGTGGTTGTATATAGTTTTGCAAGCTGTATTTACATACATGTTTGAGGCCGGTGTTGGGTAAAGTGTAAAGCATTTGTTAAAGGGCAAAGGCTTCATAGATAGATTCGCTGGGAAAAGTCCTGCCAGAATACATAGGTTTGATCTGTCTCTTATTAAACTTTATGACAAAGCCTGTAGACCTGACCTGCGTATTGAGAAAAGAATACATTAAAGACAATAGGCATTTAAGGATAGATTGTTATTGCACTATACTAAGGCCTGGAGGCAGGTATTTTGTTACATGGAATTTTTACAAATTACTGTAGGAGGCAAGTGTTTTGGTGTTGGTGATCCACCTGAGCAAACAGAAGATTTGCACTACAGTCATCCTTGTTAGGCTCTTTTAGGAGAGCTAGTATTTCATTTTGCAAACTGTAATTTTGTATACATTTATAATTTTAAGACTGTATGCCCGATGTTTGCCTTATGGAAAGCTTATGCTTAGCACAATTGGCTGGTGTTTGTTATGTCAACAAGCCAATGGTAAAGGCTAGAGGGCCTTATTGGTTTACTGGGAAAAGTAATGTCAGATACCTTAGGGGTGATCTGTTTATAATGAAAAGTTATGACAAAGTAAGTAGGCCTTACTTATAGTGAAAAGCATGTGGTAAAGGCAATGGATTTTTAAGGATGGATTGTTATTACACTGTGCTAAAGCCAATAGGCAGGTATTGTGTTACGTGGAATCTTGCAGATTACTGTAGTAGGTGAGGGTTTTGATTTTTGTGAACCATGTTCAGGTACGTGCACGTACCATGGACATAGACAATTTGCACTATGGCAATACTTAATAGGCTCTATTAGTAGGGATTTTATATTGTTTTGACAACTGTTTTATGTACACATTTGTACATTTTATCATGGTATATCTGATGGTTGCCATGTTGGAAGGCTTATGAACCAATACAGTAGGTCTGAGGTTATTATGGTGGCAAGATAATGATAAAGGTCATAGGCCTGATTGTTTATAACGAAAATCTTTGGTAAGCGTAGTAGGCATGGTATATTGATTGTGAAAAACCTATGTTAAAATCAATAGGCATTTGAGAGTAGATTGTTCTTACTCTGTATTAAAGCCTACAGACAGATATTTTGTTACATGGAATCTCATAGATTACCATAGGAAGTAAGGGTTATGCTGCTGGTTACCCACCTCTGACAAACCGTGGGTATAGATGATTTATACTGTCAGAATCTTTGTTACACCCTCTTAGGAAAGATAGTATTTGTATTTGCCAACTGTAATTTTTTATACTATGTAATTTTATGACGATATGTCAGATGGTTGCCTTGAGGGATGCTTATGCTCAGAATAGGAAGCTTTAGTTGGTTATGGGGATAAGCCAATAATAACAGCTTCAGATCTGATTGGTTCACTAGGAAAGCGCATTCTAGTTGCCATAGATATGATCTGTTCATTAAGAAAATTTATGATAAACATATTAGGCCTGAAATATTGATTGTGAAAAGCATATGTTAAAATCAAAACCCATTCATGGGTGGATTGTTATTTCTCTGTATTAAAGCCTATAGATAGGTATATTCTTAGATGAACTGTTACAAATTACCTGTGTAGGGAATGATTTTGGTGTTGGTTACTGCGTCTCACAAATCTTAGGGGAGAATAGAAATTTGCCTAGCACCGTAAAGGTAAGTTTCAATTCAATTAAGGACACGGAGGCGAGGATTATGCTTATATCTCTCTCTGCTTTATTAACATTAAATCTCACAGCAGCCAGAAAGATAAACCAACAAATCTTTGAATGTGAACAAAGAAAAAACTTCATCTCCCATAACATCCAGGGAGGCATCCGAGTATATAGTCCTTCCATTATGTCCATCACCATGCAATACATAGTGCCTTGTCTGTGTCTGTCCTTCCTCTTTCTTCCGCGAGTTATGCCAAATCATCACTGATCCTGTTTTGAGCCATTGTTTCCTAGAAGAACAAAGGCAACGTAAGGGTTTCAAGAAACTTAGGGGGTCATTACGATGACTGGCGGATCGCCACCGCCCGTATGGCGGTGGCGATCCGCCTGCCATTCCCCTCCGCCTGCATGCCATTTCCCCCCGCCACATTACGATGGCGGGGGGGAGCCCGGCGGACAGAAAGAACGTCCGCTGGTTTTCCGCCGGTCACCCAGGTGACCAGGCGGAAAAGGGCACTAATATGGTGGCGGTGTCTGCAAGACACCGCCATCCATATTAGGATGACTGCGGAGATGTGCCTTTTCATGGCGGCAACGCCGCCATGGAAAGGCATACGGTCTTGTACAATGGGGGCCCGTTGCGGGACCCCGGGGGAGGGGGGAGGGGGGTGCACTTGGGGGGTACCTTTGGTACCCCCCTGCATTGGCATGGACAAGGTGGCAGGCACTGCGCGGTGCCTGTCACCTTGTGCATGCCAATGCACAACGTGCATTCCCAGGATTGTGGCGGGCGGTGCTGTGAACACCGCCCGCCACAATGTTGGGAATAGGGGATACCACTGCCACCGTGGTGGTGGCTTCCTAATACTCGCGGCGGGACCGCCGCTCCTATGGCAGACGGTCCCATTCACCGCTACGGTGGCGGGCGGACAAAGTCCGCCCGTGATCGTAATGACCTCCTAAATCTCTATTCAATGTACAATATTCAACAGTTGCAATACGAGACACCCTATAACGAAAACAACTTTCAACTAACACCGAAAACTCATCGAAAATATGAATCAGTTACTTACCATCATACGGGTGGGTTCGCACCAACTGTGCCCCGAGTGGGATAATCCTCGCCTCCGTGTCCTTAATAGAATTGAAACTTACCTTTATGGTGCTAGGCAAATTTCTATTCTATGTCAGGACCGGAGGCTCCGATTATGCTAGTTTAAAGCTTACTTACCACCAACTGAGCCACCTCCAAAACCGGTTTAAAGTAAAACCTTTTGAAGGTTGAGTCTGAGGACCAATCTGCCGCACGCATTAAATCCTCTGGGCGAGCCCCCAGCGAAAACGCCTTAGAGGCCATCGCACCCCTGGCTGAGTGGGCTCCAAATTGTTTTGTGTCAATACCCGCCTCCTGCATGACCCAACGCACCCACCTGGCTATGGTGGGGGAAGAGAGCCTTGTGCGGTTTCCTGAGAGCAATAAGAAGTTGTCGTTCGCCAGGAGGGCGGAGTTCTTGAGTAATTTCTTCATATGCCTTAAGGCAATTCACCACACATAATTTTAGGGTGTCTTGAAAAGCCGGATATGAAACCGTCCGGGTATGAGATTTAGTACGTCGTCCTACTGTGAATACTACCCCGTCTGGGGAAAGAACTCTCGCCGAGATTTCCAGTGCCCGGACATCGGAAACTCTCCTGCAGGAGACTAGACATAAAAGCATTGCTAGCTTGGCTGAAATTTCTTTCAAGGAAAGGTACCTATTCGGCTGCCAAGACAAAAACAGGTTCAACACGAGGTTGACGTCCTATAGGGCAGAATAGCGTGGTTCCGGAGGCAGAGAAAGCCGGAACCACGCAGAAGTCTGCAGACAAACGGATGTTCCCCTACCGGAGCACCGTCTATTGGGTTATGACCTGCCGAAATTGCAGACCATATCGCGTTTATTGAACGATACACCAGCCCCTCTGAAGCCAAGTCTGCCAAGAAATGTAAGATTGGAACGACACCTGCGACCATGGGATCCAAACTCCTTGGAAGACACCAACGAACCCATCTCGTCCAGGCGGACCGATAACGTTTTGTAGAGCTATCCGCCCAAGCCTTTGACAAGAGCACTTCAGCCGGTCTCGAAAGGCCCGGCAACGACCACGGCTGCCTGAAAGCCGCCACACCATGAGAAGGAGTAACCCCTGGGTGACCAGATGATGCGGAACCCCGTCTGTGTTCAGAAGCAGGTGAGGAAACAGGGGGAGTAGGATTGGAAAATCCCAAGAAAGTTCCAGAAGAACTGGAAACCAAACTTGCGATCTCCAACATGGTGTTATCATGGTCACCTCCGCCCACTGCCGGCGCATCTGGGCTGCCGCCCTCGTGATCATCGAAAAAGGAGGAAAGGCGTAGCCCCTCTCTTCGCTCCATTCCTGAAGGAAGGCGTCTGTGGCCAAAGCCATTGGGTCCGGTCTCCAACTGAAGAACCGTGGGACTTGATGGTCCAGACATGACGCGAAGAGGTCCACTGAGAACGGTCCCCACAGAGACTCCGCCCACTGAAAAACCTGAGGATCCAGTTTCCAGAGACTGGAATCGTTTAGATGTCTCGAGTGCCAATCTGCAATCTGATTGTTCTGGCCCGGAAGGTATTCTGCCGTGACCGAAATGTGGTGAGCCAAGCAGAAACCCTAAAAGTCCTTTGCCAGGTTCGCCAAGGCCTGAGATCGAGGACCTCCCAAATGGTTGACATATCGAACCGCGGAGATGTTGTCCATCTTTAGAAGGACACAGGACCGCACTTTGTCTTTGGTCCAACATCGCACCGCGAAAGAGCCTGCCAGAAGCTCCAGACAGTTGATGTGAAGGTTCTGCTCGTCCAATGACCAAACGCCTCCGGTGGAAAAATCCCCACACCTGGCGCCCCAGCCTGATCTGCTGGCGTCGGATTCTATGATAAGGTCCGGAACCGAGCCGAAAATCGCCCGACCGTTCCACGCCTCCATGTGGGACAACCACCATGCAATCTCCTCCCTGGCCTCTGCCGAGAGCGGGACTGAGTGGTCGTATGACAATCCTCTCCTCAGATGATACGCCTTGAGGCGTTGGAGGGCCCGATAATGCAGGGGCCCCGGTAAGATCGCCTGAATAGATGAGGACTGCAGGCCCACCAACCTGGCCAGTTGTTGAAGGGAGGTGTAAGGTCTGGAGACTGTTTGTCGCAATTCGTGACGAATCATTGTCATTTTCCGTGACGCCAGACTCAAAGACGCGTGGATGGAATCCACCACAAATCCGAGAAACGTCACCTTCTGAGAAGGCCTGAGAACGGATTTGCTCTCGTTGACGATAAATCCCAGGCTCTGTAAAAGAGACACCGCTTGCTGGAGCTGTTTGGATAAGGTCCAGGGGCATTGCGCCATAAGAAGAATATCGTCCAAGTACACGATCATACGTATGCCCTGAGGAACTCCACTGCTGGATGAAGCACCTTGGTGAAACACCATGGAGCTGAGGAAAGGCCGAACGGAAGGGCGGTGAACTCGTAAACGAGATCCCTCTAGCAAAACTGCAGGAACCGCCGATGGGGGGGTGGATTGGAATCACCAGATAGGCATCTTTTAGATCCAACCGCAACATCCAGTCGGAAGGAAGAAGGACATCTCGGAGTAGATGTATTCCCTCCATTTTGAAATGGCGGTATACCAACCACCCGTTGAACTCTTTGAGATTGATAACCGGTCGGCGTTCCCCATTGGGCTTGTCCACCAAAAAGATGTTGCTGAGGAAGCCATGAGGGTGCAAAGCTGATCTGCAAATGGCCCCTTTGCAAAGCAGCTCGGAGACCTCTTCGTCGATCAGCTGTGCCTCAAGGGAATTGAAGGATATTGGCCGAGGAAAAACCTCTTGACGAGGGTTTTCGTAAAACTCTATATGAAAACCTTGAACGGTCTGTAAGACCCATGCGTCTGAGGTAATGGTCGCCCAAGCGTCCCGAAAGGCCGCTAACCGACCCCCGATGCGGACCTGGGTCGCTGATAGATCACTTACCGTTGGGATTTCCGCAACCAGCATTGTTTTTAAATCCTCCGCGACCTGTGAAGCGTTGGCCTCTCGTTGGGTAAAAATTGTTGTAGTTCGCGCTGGAGTTATACTGCCCGCGACCTGAGCCTTGTCCCCTTGGGGGGTTCTGTTGGAAACCACGGCCGGACGAGCGGCCCCTGCCTTGGCCTGCCCCATGGAAAACCCGCTGGTTGAAGACCCTTTTGATATTAGACTGGGCCTTATCCAGCGAAGTAAATGTTTCAACAAATTTGCCCAACTGCTTTACAAAAGGTTCTCCGAAAAGAACCCCCTGGGCCACTGCCCCCGCCTCCGAGGAGGCCAAATCGCCTAGCTTAGGGTCAAGCTTGATCAACAGCGAGCAGCGACGCTCCGTTGATAGGGCACAGTTAGCATTGCCCATAAAAATGATGGCTCGTTGCACCCAGTTAGAAAGGACCTCTGGAGAAATAGGTGACCCTGAGACCTCAGCCATGTCCAAGATTTTTGTCATGGGTCCAATGGCGTCGAGGAGCTTATCCTGGCATGACCGCCAGGCTCTATCTATACCCTTCCGCGGATCCTTTATGTATTTCGCCAGGAAGGTGGCCATTTTAGAGTCCAGTTCCGGAGTGAAGGCAACCTTGTCATCTAAAGTGGGTCTTGGGCACTCCGCCCTTAGGCAACCCCGAGCTTCCTTTTCTAAGGGTTTACGTAGGTGACCCGCAACAAACTTGGCTACCTTGTCGCCGGGAGCCCAGGCAGCTGACCAGGAGTGAATGATCTCATCCGGATCCAACATACCGGAGTCTTCTCCCGGTGTCGAGGAAGGAATGACTGCCGGGGGCCAAGGCCGTGAGGGGCCCGCCTCATCGTCCGAATCCCCTTGAGAGTCCTCATTCTCAGGTTCCGGGGAAGCTGGGTCTGGGGTGCCCTGAGGTTCGGCTACCGGGGTGGGGGCAGGGGTGGGTGGCGGTACCTTGGCTAGGAAAGCGCTTTTAAGGCACGCAAAAGCATCTTTATCCACCCCTTCAGTACATTTCTTTTTGGGTGGTGGGGGACCCTCTCCAGATGCGGGTTCAGCCGAGGGTGTAGGGAGCTCTGCGCGTGCTTTTGCCAATTTAGCGCATTCGTGGACAATCCTATCCGAGAGGCGCTGCTCCATAGGGCCAACCACCTCATTCACTACCCTATAGATGGAGGAGTCCACGGCCTCGTAGAGGTCGTCATCCCAAGGTAAGTAACCCTGGACCTCCTCCTGCTCATAGAAATCATTCTGTGGTTCCATTATCACAGTATGGGAAATGAATAAAGTAAGGAACAACAATGGGACCCCGTGTCAACTTCCCCTATATAATGAGTGCTGAGCACTTTAATAACAGGTTCGCCAAACCAAACCAAATTGTGGCAGACCAGAGGACTGCAAGACTTTTGGGCAGTCCTGAGGACCGCAGTTAGACTTGCACCACCTAGAACACGTCAAAGCCCTCAGATTACTGACCGGGCTGCTGCCTCACCACGCGTTCGTTGGAGATTGTGCAATAAAAAAAACTGCCCGTAAGCGTAACGCGGGAGGACCCGCTGTACAGACCCCTGCCGGGGTGTTTGTTTTCACAAATGCGGGGAAATACAACCCTTAATCGGGCGTCAGGTGATGGCAGCGGGGACAAGGCTCGATGGACTCGCTTCTCACAGCGCGGCTCCTCCTCTGAGGAGCCACGGTGCGAGACCAACGAGATGAGCGAGTCCCCCCTAGCGGCCCTACAAGGCACCGCAAACAGCAGGGCACCGGCCGCGTAAGTAGCGGGAGACGCTCCCATGGCCGGTCAAGGAATCTGTCAAACAACGAGATACAAATACATACAAGCAATCCCCAGGCTAACGCCGACCCAAAGCAGTGGAGTTAAAATACAATGGGGCAGATTTACAAGAAGTGACGCATCGCTGCGTTAAAGCAGCGATGCATCAGTTTTCTTGCGCTTGCAGGAGAAACTCTTGCGCCACCATGGATGCGCCATATTTACAATACGGCGCACCATGACGCAGTGTTTTTTGGCGCATTGCTGGAGCTGGCATGAAAACCAACGCAACTCCAGCAATGCGTCAAAATTAGAGGCGATGCGTCAGTTTTAACTAACGCATCGATTACTGAATGGGGACCAATGTGTTGGAGCGGAAAAAGGGGACAAAGTCACGTTTCACTCAAACATATTGGTCCTGGATGTGACGCATACAAGTGGGCATAGTGCCCACTTGTATGTGTGACATCAGCATGTAATGTCACACATTGTGACATTATGTGCATATACTTACCTTAGGTGGCACACTTACTTGGTGACTTGATTGCACATTGCAATCAAGTCACTACAGCTGGTGTGGTCCCTTGGGCACAGGCAGTGCGTCATCCCTACGCCTGGGTTTGGCAGGCGTAGGGATTGTGACGCATTGGCAGCACAGCTAAAGGCTGCACCATAAAAAGAAAAAGTTGTAGGGGGCGGAGCTTGACGGAGCCAAAGATGGCCGCGCTTTGAGCGAGCTCCGTGTGCCATCTCTACTATCCTTCATTTATCCTGCGTCCATGCCCGATAAGTAACCCCTGAATCACGACAGGGGACGGCTTGTGGCAGCGGCAACGTCTGGAGTGACTTTCATCGAGATCGGAGCACTGAGGACGCTGGGACTTGCTGAGGCCTACATACGCACTCTGCTCGCTGTTCTGACTCGCTGCCTCTCCCGCCTTCACCCGTCTGGGAGCTGCTGGATCTGGGCCGTGCTGCGCCCCGGACCGCGCTGCGGCGCCCAGTGGGTTTTCTGCCTACAGATTTGCCTTTGCTCCCCCGGGAGGCCTGTGCTGGGACGGGGCCCCACCCAGAAGTAATTCTACCCCAGTGCTGGGCCCGGCACGTCCGGGAGTGTGGAGTTACGCGGAGGCCATTGAAAACCGAGCTGCAGGCCTGATCGGAGGCTGAGTACGGCGCTGCGGGACTGCGAGGCCCGGCCTTGTGGAGCGTTGTGCTGGCCGCGCTGCCGGCCGAAGAGCGTGTGGAATCTCCCGATCACAGCGGAGGCTCGGAGGTGAGGTGTGGTGGCGGCTTTGGGCGGCGCGCGGCAGGGCTGGCTCTGCTGCTGCTGTCCTTGGAAGCCCAGCGGCCAGCCCTCGGTGCTTGCCGTGCACTATACCCTGCAGCGCGGTGACAAGCTGAGGTAGAGCCCGCTGCAAGACGTACATTAGCGATTGGAGGAGAGGCCCCATAGACTTTCTCTGGAGTGGGGTGCCCCGGGCTGGCGGCCATTTGTCGGTGGGTGGACTCCTGGCACGCATGCCAGTGATTTGGGAAAAAGGAGAACCCCTACAAATACCAATGGAACTTGCTAGCTGTAGGGAAAAATTATACTTTGGGTAAAGGCAAAGAGCTAGACACAAGTTAACAGATCAATATAGGCAACACATTTCAGGCTATAAGTACACATACACTTTTTTACTATGTGTAAAAAACAAAACAAAATTCATTGCATTATGATAGATATGAACACATGACCATAGGTAATTATTTTGCTCAAAGACAATTTTTATTTTAATAGATCTTCTTTTTATATATCAAAATGTATATTTTTTGTTTTTTGTAACTATATATTTTTTGTGGATGTTCTAGATCATCATTAATATTACATAAAACGTGTAACAATACACAATCACAGGTCTGTGAACAACATATACATAAACAAATTCACATGTCTATAAACAACATAACATTAATACAAAGATTACAAAGGACAATTGAATAACAATACTATACAGTAATTAAAATGAGAGAAGGAGCAGATAAGCTGTAGAACAATTCGAGGGCTGGCGGTAGATAAAAACTACGTGCATTTCGGCATGTGGGCCTTCGTCAGGAAAACCGTCTCAACTTTCTCTATAACACAATATACAATAGACATGGTATAAAAATACAGATACATATTAAGCCTGAATTGGAAATTCTATTTTATTAAGAGCAGATCATGCTTCTTAAATAGGTCATCAGTGCAGGTGCTGCTAGGGGAACACTGTTTTAAAAATACCAAGTGATGTTTAAAACGCACAATGCTTGTCATGCAATGTGACCATTATATACAACCACCTCCGTGAATAATAACTCTATATCCTTATATCCCAAAAGCAGGTGTGAACACCGAAAAGAAAAAGAATTAACAATAAAGAGTACTATTTCTATGAAGTATTGTAAAGAGGGGGAGGATCATGTAAATATAAATTCTACCTCTACCCAGATAAAGGCTGTATTGGCAAGGGGCACTGAGGTGTAGGCACCCGGGTGTTAAGTATGTTCAAAATACTGAACATATGAAAAATTAAATATATGTACCAGGTGTGAATGCAGGGCACAGATCCTCTGGTAGAACTCTCTATTTCTTACAGTACTAGACCCATGGGTGGGGCCTATATGGCTTCAATGGTTGAAGCGAAGATCTTAAGGATAAAAGAAAAGGGTACAAAAAGATATATTTATTGAAACCTGCCCTAATATACACGAATGTAGTTAGCTGTTTAATTGGACTTTATCTAGTCTAAAAAACACAGAAAGAAGGTGATGTACCTGTGTAGTAATTGAAGAGAAGAATGTTTCTCATTTGGAAATGTATGGACTATCGTCTACTTCGCATGCAGGTACCAGTCTGTAGAGACAAATACACGTTACCTCTATCTTTTCATATGTTTAGATACTAGGAGGTAGTGCGTGATACACACTAAAAGAGACCCCTGTAGGCCAATTACTTACATGGGTCTCGCCAATAATGAAGTCAATGCACAAGTCGTTGTATTTCAATGGAACCCTAAAATACTGTAATCCACTGTGGGATCTGGTTAGAGTAAATTGCTGCAGGGTATAAACAAAATAACCATTATAGTATATATAAAAAAAGAGCTATCCTCAAAAGACCTTGTTTGGTATATTGCTTATCACAGATCGTACTCACATAAAGATTTTTTATATATATATATTTGGATCCTAATTCGAGTCCTGGGCCATCAATGGAAATGGGTGAACCTAGAATGCAGGGTTCGCCAATTCAATAAAGATGCCTTCAAAAAAAGAAAAAAATAATATATAAAAAACTATGCAACTCCCCGATATAGTCTAATAACTAATTAGGTCCTAAGATTCCTACCGAGTATGTGGGCCCAATAATGTGGGCTCTAACAAAATAAATATATACGTATAACTACCGAACTCTGGCATTATTCTTTTCAATGGGGAAAAAATTCCCTGTATATTCCTCGTATATGATATATCGTTAACTACTACGATATAACAGGGTGCCCTTCGGCGTGAGAACATAGGCAGCTTAAATAGTGTCCTACACAGCGATATGCATGCTGTTTTATGGCTCTGCAAAGATATTAGATACTTACTAGCAAGGACGGCAAGCCGGTGGACCTCTCATACGGTAGACCTGGTAACTACACGGTTGCAAGTGTGAGCACTTTTTAAAGTCTGCGTTATGGGTCGGGGGAGTGTCTGAGATCACGTGTCTTACGTGATTACCGATGTAATGGCGGAACTAGTCATTGCGTGGCAGCACAGAGTGCATAAGGATAGAAAAAGGACTAACTACACAGCCTCCATCTTGGAATACATATAGGGCTCAAGGTCCCATATTAAGTGATAACAAAAAGATCAAATTGCAAGAAATCAGCCAAATAGCGTAAAAATGGGACGGTGGAGCGTCTGAGTTCACGTGTCTTACGTGATTACCAACGTAATGGCGAAACTAATCATTGTGTGGCAGCACAGAGTGCATGAAGATAGACAGTGGACTAACTACACAGCCTCTATCTTGGAATACATATTGGTCTAGAAGTCCCGAATTATATGATATCAAAAAATCTGCCAAATAGCGCGAGAGTAGAACCAATCACCCGATGGCAACAGGGAGTGCTTAAAAATAAAAAAATAAAGAATAAGATACAGATGGTCTAGATATTACGCCTATTTTTTGAAGATAGATAATGATGGAAAAGCCCAACAATACAGTTTTAACATAAACAAACCGACTCAAGATTGGCCACATCTAAAGGCAATCAGAGATGTAAAACAGTAAAGAATAAACTGAAGATATTACTAACATTGGAGTTATACAAACATGTAAAAATACCCCAAAAATAAGAAATGGATTTGGCATTTGAATATATGTCAATGTGGCTAGATAGAATAAAGCACACATAACTGTGATCTGTATGGCTATATCCATGCCTTACTCTATTAGTGGCATATTAATCATTAAACCTTATTACTTGCTCCCATGGTATTTCTTGATTGAGCCCTTTCTTGAAGGTATCTAAAGTTAAAATCCAGTATACCTCACGTTTCTTTCTAATGGCTTCACTACTTTGACCTTGCTTCGGTACAATTTTCTCAATTATAAACCACTGAATGTCTTCTTCTGTATGGTTCAAAGTGATAAAGTGTTCCACCATAGGTGCTGCCAATTTTTTGGTGCGGATTGCTGAGCGATGCTCAGTCAAGCGTGTATTCAGGGTACGTGCTGTCTCACCTACGTATCCTAATCCGCAGGGGTACATTAAGAGATACACTATATCTTTTGTTTTGCAGTTTGTCATACTTTTCGATTTGATTGTCTGTCCATTTAATAGTACTGTGCCTGTCTCTAATGTTAACGGACAAACCTTGCATGTACCGCATTTAAAATTACCTATGACTGGGAAGAGCCCAACAATACTTCTCTGTATTGGATTGCATTTTTGGGGCATGCGTGATCTCACTACAAGGTCTTTCAAGTTTTTATTTTTCCGGTATGCAAACAGGGGCTTCGGTGTTCTATCCTGTGGTTCCTTATTGACATTCAAAATATGCCAATTGGAGGAAACTATTTGTCTAATCTGTGCATTCAGCATAAAGTGTTGTGTGACAAATACTAATTCAGACCTACTCTTTTTGTTGGTGTTTATGAGTAGATGTTGTCTGTCATAAAATCTCGCCCTCTTGTACAAGTGCCTCACAAGTTTATGTGGGTACCCACGTGCCATGAATTTCTCTTTCATGACTAAAGCTTTGGTATCAAAGTCATGGATACTGGTGCAGTTTCTGCGCAAGCGCAGAAACTGTCCGAACGGAATACTGTTTTTCTGACATGTGGGATGAAAGCTGTCATAATGCAATAATGTATTGCGTGCTGTAGGTTTGGTAAACAGGTCGACAGCTAGTGTTCCTGTAACATGTTTAATAATAATGTCCAAGAACTCTATTTGGGCATTACTAAAAACAGAGGTGAAATGTAAGTTGTTGTCACACAGATTCAACCATGTTAGGAATTCATGTAGAGTATCCTCGGTGTCTACTTATAGCCTGAAATGTGTTGCCTATATTGATCTGTTAACTTGTGTCTAGCTCTTTGCCTTTACCCAACGCATGCCAGTGACAGAGCCACATTTTTGGTCACCCACTTGCCCCATTTAAAGGGATTGGAGTGGAGAGTTCCCCGATAGTGCGCTGGAGACTAAATCACAAAGGAAAGTAGACGGAATTCCCCTTCTAGTACCTACAACCTTTTTTCGTCAACGCTGGTGGGGAAAGGGGCTGAGACCTTACAGAGCTCGCTCCCAAACGAGAAAATAAGGAATACATTATTTCTACGTCTACCAGTTACGAAAGGCAGCTGAAAACAACTAGGACAGTTGAGACGACACCCAGGTCTGCCTGAGGGTCCACACAATGGATCTACTGCAGGCTTAACTAAGTCCTCCATACATAGGAAAACCCCAAAAGGTTGCCTGTGCCTTTACAGTAAAGCACAACACTCTTCTTGCTCACTCTACCTGCTCTAGCACTGCTGCCTGCAGCGCGTTGCCATCACCCACTGGGGCGCAGAGACTCCTGACTCATCGGACCTTGCCTGCCAGACGTTGCCACCCGTGAAATGCTTCCTCCATCGGCTACGGTGCGTGACCCCCGATCTGCGTCCTAACATTGCTGCCCGCGCGGCACATCCTTCACCTACTGTCAGCCCTTGTGTCTTGTGTGCCTAGTCCGTACTACCTGGAGTATACAGAGCGGGGCCCTGGTGGACCCTACACCAGAGGCACATTGAAGCCCGGTAACCTGGACACCCCACTGTGTTAGTGGCCCATAATTAGCGCTGAGGTGAAGGTTGAATTACATCCAGTCCTGGTGGTCCAGGGTGGAGTGCAGCTGATCTTCGAGAGCACAATCCACGCTGACCCAACGACACACTATGGGCAGGGTAGACAAGACGCAGCCGAAGCTTCAATTTGAGCAGCGCAAGTCGAAGTCTAAGGACGCAGAGGATGCCCCTACCACCGACGACCGGGAGGATATGTCGGAGGGAACAGCGGGTGATCTAAAACAGATACTTGCGGCAATGCAGAAAAGTCTTCAGAAAAGTCTCTCCACCATCGACGACAAGATTGA
The DNA here is from genome assembly GCA_963921515.1 of Calotriton arnoldi. NCBI lineage: Eukaryota > Metazoa > Chordata > Amphibia > Caudata > Salamandridae > Calotriton > Calotriton arnoldi. The sequence goes on from CAWUFW010003592.1 coordinate 951,670, forward strand.
CACTGTCGCATACCGGATGGATACAATGTCTGAACGCCTCTACAAACATGGCAAATGAATTGATATGACTGAAAGGAGAGTCACCGGAGTTGAGGAGGCGCAGACGGAGGTCAGCACAACACAAAAACAGCTTGCTAAGACGATAGCTGCCCTGCAGGAGAAGGCAGAGGACTTAGAGGCGAGGTCCAGGAGGAGTAACTTATGCATCACGGGGCTGCCGGAAACAATGCCTACTGGCAACATGGAGGTGTTTACTGAAAAATTGCTGGTCACACTTCTGGGTCGTGAGATATTCTCGGACATGTTCGTTGTGGAACGAGCACACCGATCGCTGGGCCCTAGGCCTCCCCCGGGGGCACCGCCACGACCAGTAATCGCTAGGCTCCTAAATTACAGGGACAGGGACGCTGCCCTGAAGCAAGCAAGAACAAAAGGTACCCTCCAATTCGAAGGCTCCGCAATCTCCCTGTTCCCGGACTTCACGTTGAAGGTGCAGGAGGCCAGGCGTCAATTTGCTCCTCTAAAAAGGCGACTACGAGACCAAAACATCGAGTACGCAATGCTCTACCCTGCTAGACTGAGAGTCAACTTAAATGGACATTCCAGAATCTTCCTAGATCCCAAATCACTCCAGAAGGCACTGAAAGACCTTCCCAAAACAGCCGGACGCAGTCAGGACTCCGAGGGGCTGGGCGAGGCGACCGGTGGTGCTGCCGGAGACGAGGATTAAGGTGTCGCCCGCCGCCCTCCGCTGGAATGAGACTCATTGCGAGGCTTGGACTGGCACTGCCCTCTCTTCTCCCCCCTCGTTTGACCAGGTTGATCCATGACTTTGTGCCTGAATCCCTGTTCCTGCTCTATATTAATCATGTATCCAGTGTACCGCAAGTATTGTTTAGCTTCTCTTGTTATTATGCGAGATTGGGATTGGTCTGACCTTTTTGTTCCTATGCATCAAGGTGATCTCTACACCCTGAATGTAAGGGCAGGAGGTTACATGCTGTCGCAGCCGAATGACCTGCTTTGTTATTGTTCAGCATGGAGGCTACGGAATTGCTTTTGATGGCAGAATTATGATTTCCATTTCGCATTTTTCTTTTGTTTCTTTTTCCTTTGATTCGTGCGGTAGAAGGTAACATCCGCCCCTGTGTGTTACTCACCGAAATAGTCTAACCGAAGTATGGGTTTTGTTGGGGAGGGTGGCGGGTGGGAGGGTATCGTCATCGCTCAGTTGGGGTTTGCATGGCGTGGGTGGGGGGCGGGTTTTGTCGAGAAATGTTGGTTTTTCTGTTGTTTCTTTGACAAGCAATGTTTGTCTTTTGTTCGTTTTCTTCTTGACACAGTATACACATGGTACTTTTGTAATGCAGTAAGAGGGTTTCTGCTTAAAAGAGTGATTCGATGGTCTACTTGTCCTACACGTGTCTGGAGGGCTTATGCTGTCACAATTTTACATGTGGTTTCTAAGGTGATGGTTTGAAACTATTAACTTGGAACATTAGGGGTCTCAATGATTTTCGGGAAAACCAGGAAAGTGATTGCCTACCTCAACAGACATAACATAGATGTCACGCTTTTGCAAGAGACCCATCTGCCTACTGACTCACAGATGCTAACCCACAGGCGTCTTCATGGCGCCTTTCATGCTGCTGGTTTTTCCACTCACGCCCGCGGGGTGCTGACATGGGTCAGCACTAATGGTGGCATATCCCTGGAAGCTCTAGTAACCGACAGGGAGGGGCGTTTTGTTATTTCTAAAGTCAAGGGGAAGGGGTTGGAGTTTATAACTATCAATGTGTACGGCCCGAATTTTGATAACCCGCAATTCTTCAGAGACTTGCTGATACACCTGCGGCGCTTGGCATCCCTTCCACTGGTTTGGGGTGGGGATCTTAATTGTGCCCTCAATCTGGCACTGGATTGCTCTGGGGGTCCGGCGCTTAGACAGTCAAGCGCAGCTAGAGCCGTTGAAGATGCCCTGGCAGAGCTCAATATGTTTGATGTCTGGCTCTCCAGAAATAGAGGACCAGGGGGATTTACACACTACTCTGCCCCACATAACCTATATACTAGGATAGATTACTGGTTCGTCTCCAGTCTTCTTACCGCAGCTATCCGCAGTTGCGAACTTCACCCACGCTCATACTCAGACCACTCCCCAGTTCAATTATGGCTTGAGACGCTGTCAAAACGACCAGCACCCTTTACCTGGCGATTCCCGCCTTACGCCTTGCTCGATAACGTGTTCAAGGCAGAATTAGCAGAATCCATTGAGGTTTTCTTCTACACTAATATAGGCTCAGTTTCGCTTTTCTCCACGACATGGGAAGCCTTCAAAGTGTACATAAGGGGGATTGCTATGTCTAAGCACTCAGGAGTGCTCCGGTCTATCGGGAATCAACTGATAACCCTGGAAAAGAAACTTGCTACCCTTGAACGAGAGGTTCAGGAGGGGGATGCTGAGCGAGCGACAGCAGAATTAAAAGACACATTAGCAGAGTATCACGAAACTGAGGACAGAGAGGTCAAATTTCTTGGCAAATACGCCGTTGCCAAAACGTACGGCGAGGGGGAGCGCCCGGACGCCACACTCGCGGCAATCCTGAAGGGTAAACGGGAGACAACTGGAATGACAGAAATCAGTACTGACACTGGCGAACTCATACACGATCCCGAGGCCATCGCTAATAGGTTTAGGGATTATTATTCTGAGCTCTACCAGTCCCGCCTATCGGGAGGAGGTAACGGTATGGTAGACTACCTGGAATATATCAAGCTCCCTTTGCCTGGAAGACGGACACAGGGAATACTTGATGAGACCACTCGAGGCCTGGGAAATCCACGAGGCGCTTAAATCTATGAGAGCAGGGAGTGCTCCTGGGCAAGATGGCCTCACTGTAGCCTTTTATAAGGAGTTTAGGGATCTCCTGGCCCCCCACTTGATATCCTTATTTGAGGAGATGGGAGAGAGTGGGATGATGCTGCCATCGATGCGCGAGGCTCTGCTGGTCACCCTTCCAAAACCAGGCAAGCCTCCGGATGAGTGCTCGTCGTGTAGACCGCTATCTTTATTGAATGTGGACACTAAACTTTTTACTAAAGTACTTGCCAATCGTTTGGCTCCGTTAGTACCAACTCTGGTCAGTTCCGAACAAGCTGGCTTTGTTCCGGGTCGTACACTCACTCTCAATCTGCGCACAGTTTTTGGGGCCATCCAGCATACTAAACCTGAAGTCAAAGCAACTGCGATATTCTTAGACGCCGAGAAGGCTTTCGACTCGGTCGAGTGGGATTTTATGATGTTAGTCCTGAGGCGAATGGGAGTGGGAGACCTTTTTTCCAACTTAGTGTCCGTCCTGTATAACTCCCCTACTGCCAGGGTCAGGGTGGGTAACTTAGTCACACCCCCATTTAGGATATCCAGGGGCACTCGTCAGGGGTGTCCACTGTCGCTGCTCCTTTATGCGATTGTGGCTGAGCCCTTGGCGTGCGCTCTACGGGAGTATCATAGCCCCAGCGGGATTTGTTTTCCTGGGTACAATCTAATCATCTCCACTTATGCAGATGACACCCTGCTACACATCAGAGACCCCGAGTCTAACCTCTCCCCAGTTTTGAGGGAGGTGGTGCGCTATGGCGAGTTCTCTGGTCTCCGTGTTAACTGGGCTAAGTCCGTTATCTTCCCTCTCACACCGGCTTTGGATCCCATTGAGTTAGATTTTTCGTTACAGTGGACCACTGACTCAGTGCTTTACCTTGGTATACAGGTTCACACTGACTCCGAAGTGGTGTTCAATGATAACTATGGTAGGGCGGTGGCCAGACTTGAGAACGACGTCTGCAGATGGATACGCTTGCCTTTATCCCTCATGAGCCGAGTCTCTTTGATGAAAATGGTAGTCCTTCCTCGGTTTCTATTCCTGTTCTGCAATATACCGATGATACTTCCCTCCCCCTTTAGTAAGCGAATTAAGTCACTCGTGATTCAACTTGCCTGGGCCGGTAAACAACCACGGGTCCGGTGGGAGATTTTAACGCTACCTTACTCTATGGGAGGTCTGGATGCTCTGGATTTAGAACTCTACTACTATGCAGCTCAATGTATCCCTGCCTTTTATTGGCTGCATCAGCAAACTCCCCCACCTCATTTGCATATAGAGAGGGTTGCGGCCGCGCCCTCTTCACTGGCTTGGTTCGTGTTCAGCACCCCTCACAGACGCTCGGTATGTTGGATTCTATTAACACTACTACACATGCATGGTCTAACATCTTGAAGAAACAGGCTGCAACCATATTATATTCACCTTTAGCCCCTACTGAGTTGTGTGCTTGGCTGCCGGTCCTTATTGAGCCGGAGGTGCAACGCGCACTCACAGCACTCGACATTACTTGTATTGGCGACTTCTTTGTGGATGGTACTGGGCGGGAGTGGGAGGACATTGTCTCGGATGGGTGAGAGGTCACCCCTCTGACGATATTTCACTATTATAAGATGAGGCATGCTCTTCGCAGTATGTTGGGTGACGACCTGTCTGAGCCTCCGGAAGTTACGCCTTTCACTCTTTTGCTAAGAGTAGAATCCCCCTGTAAGGTGGTTTCAAACGTTTATTCTCTAGCTCAGGACTACTGGAGGCACCACTTCACTAAAGCCAGACTTGACTGGCAAACTGATTTAGATAGAGCACTAGATGATGCCACATGGCGCTACTGTTGCGAGGCCACACAGCGTATCTCCCTGAATGGCCGGCACCGCCTTGTACATTTTAAATTTATCAATAGAGTACATTACACACCGCTCCGGCTTAATAAATATGGGCTTCATGACTCTGCGAGGTGTGAGAGGTGTAGTCTTGACCCTGCAGGGTTCTTTCACATGGCTTCGTTGTGCCCAGAGGTAGCAGATTACTGGTTGGTCATCTTCCGGAAACTTAGTGATATTACGGGAGAGATCCTAGACCCAGATCCGCTGCTGGCGCTGCTTGGCTATTCCAAACACATTAGCAAAAACATTAGGCGTTTAGTTGATATGGGGCTACTGTTGCCAAGCGGGTGGTGGCGATACATTGGTCCAGAGGTCCCCCCCCCACCATAGTGCAATGGTCCCGAGATATGTTATATTGCAATACACAAACCAAATTATATAGTGAACTGCTCCCTCCCCGGAACCGTCCTAAGAATTTCTGGAGTCTATATCAAGAATATCTGGCTAATAAGACATAATTGGTTTTCACGTAGCTCCTTCCTCTCTTTTCCCGAATGGGCCTGGCTGGGGGGGCGGTGGCGATGCGCCGTTGGTTTTCCTAAGGGGCATTGCTTCTGTGTTGTGGCTCGGGGTATTGCACCAAAGGACAGTTTTCGTGGTCCCCTCTGAGGACCTGTCTATACCCATTGTTTCCCTACGATGGTATCAATGTATATTAATGACGATTGTGATTGTCTCCCAGTATTGGTCATTACCTCTTACTGTAAAGTCCTTCGATACTGTACATTCCACATAGAAGCTCTTTGGATTAAGCATGTATGTATACTGTGATTGTTTTGTTTCCAAGTTTTCTTTTCTTTAGTCAAAATTGATATTATTTGTATTGTCTCATTCGATTGCAAAATTTAATAAAGAAATAAAAAATAAAAAAAAGTTGTAAATACCATTGCGGCATATTCAAGGTAGGCGTTTCCGATGGAACGCCTACCTTGCATAAATTAAAATCTAAGGCGGCGCAGGCGATTTATACGCAGGTGAAAACCGACGCAGCCTGTAGAAAAGTGACGCATCTGCATCCATGTAAATATGGAGCAGATGCAGCGCAGCCGTTGCGTAAACAAAAGTGACGCAAAAGCAGTGCAAGGAGGCGCAAGGGGCTTGTAAATCATCCCCAATATCAGCACAATATCAGTTAGAGAAATGTGAAAGGCTCAAGGAAAGAAAAAGCTGACTTAACTGGCTGCGAAGCAGCGAAGAAAGAGGAAGGACAGACACAGACAAGGGACTATGTATTGCATTGTGATGGACATAATGGAAGGACTATATACTCGGATGCCTCCCTGGATGTTATGGGAGATTAAGTTTTTTCTTTGTTCACATTCAAAGATTTGTTGGTTTATCTTTCTGGCTGCTGTGAGATTTAATGTTAATAAAGCGGAGAGACATATAAGCATAATCGGAGCCTCCGGTCCTGACATAGAATTGTAATAATTTTCCTAAAATCATTTTTAGCTGTCTGCCAGAATCTTGTAATAAAAAATCAATAAATAATACATTCATCCATATGTATATATAGATATATATCCATATCCATACAGATAAACTGAGGCCCTTTGGGTCAACTCTGACCTGGCATTGGTTCGTCTGAATGTCATTAACTCTCTAATTCTATCCATGACAGTAAACTGCGTGGGGTAATGGTTCAGTCCACATCTGTCATTAGCTCTCTTGCCCTGTGAATGATGGCATTTTCTGATCAGGTGTACACCGACCTGAAAATAAGTGCACATTACAGTCAGGGCAAGTTAGCCAGTCCTTTAGTTTTGCATTTTCTCCTTTTGTAGATCCCCTTTCATTTCTTTGCTTCCCTCTTTTTATTTTAATGTTTCGTAAAAGGACACTACCGCTCTCCAGGCAGTGCAAACAAGTCTCTTGATTGCCGCTCATTTCATCTTTGACAGTGGCTTCAAAGTTTTTAATGCCGTGCCCCTCCCCTCCCCCCCAGTGCGAGAAAAATAATCGGGCCTCCCCCCTCAGAATGTTTCACAATTATTCTTTTAAAATTGGCAATGTTTAAATATGCCTAGACTTATTTAAACATTGCAGTTAAGTTTTGTTACCATTTTAAAAATGCAATCAAACACATGATTGCTAAACATACTGTTCTGGTCATGCAGGCCTTACTGACATGTAAAAGGATCCACTGTATTATTATTAGAAATTAGGGTGGGAGTTTTGAAGCATATTTGGAATCCCTTCCCTTTTGACACATACTCCCAGCTAGGATATAAGTTAGAAAAGATGTTAGTGATGGCCCATTACAGAGCGGCTTATTGCTGTTCATTTGGTTTCCGTTTAAAACAAAGCACTGTTATCAGTATAATGTTTCTTTTGGCCAGAGCCTGGCACCCTCCCTGGGATCACTTGAGGCACCCGAGGGGTGCCCACCCCCTAGTTTGAAGACCCCTGATCTATAGTGTGCAGCATCCCATGTGGTGACTTCCTCTAAACAAGGAGATCATTATTGAATGCTGTTGTGCATAGTGTATCATTTTTTTACCATTCCAGGATGGCCAACACTTTGGTTCTAAAAGGCCATGGTTGAACTTTAAAACACCAGTACACTATTTACAATACCTATGCAAAGTGGACACCCATTATATATGTTTAGGTTTGTTATTGCAAACATATTCCAGTCATGTTTAGATGGTAGCATGTTTTCCTTTTTCTCCTTGTATTCTTTTAATTTATCATGCATATGTTGGTGAGTTTGTGTGCATTTTATTGCAGTTGTGTCAGAGGGTGAATGCAGTAATGATTTTGCAGAATGAATGCATGAGTGCAAAGATGAGTGACAGAGTGCATGTATGATGACTTATTGAATGCTTAAACTAGGGGTCTCCAACCTTTTCTGTAGTGAGAGCTACATCTGATCAGTAAAAATCATTGTGAGCTACTGATTTTTATTTTTATTTTATTTTAGGAGTTTTATATAGCGCTGACCTGACCCGGGGGTATCGGAGCGCTTTACAGCAGTGTTTCATAAGAGTTACCTAGTAAAGCAGTCTTGAACATAAAGTTCGGAAGTCCAAGAGTGCTGAGGATTCTCGAGGTAGTAGTTGAGTCCTGAGGTAGCCTTGTTGAATGCTTTATTGAGGTAGTCCGAGAGTCTTGAGGCAACCTCATTTTATGCACACTTGACTAGAAGCGGGCTGAGGTGGATCAGTTTGATGCAAAGTCAAAGAGCAACGGAGTCAGGGTTGGCGTGAGGGCGGAGGTTATCCATTCTGGATGGAGCGGTTGAGGAGGAGGGCTTTTAGGTGTTTTTTGAATTTTGTGAAGGACGGGATAGTTCTGATATCTGCTGGGATGGAGTTCCAGATTTTGGGCGAGTTTCCAGCGAATGACCTAGCAGCGGTTTTTTGTTTGCGTGTTTTCATGGGGATGAGAAGGAGGGAGTTGGAGCTCCTGAGGTTCCTTGTCTGACCTGCCCTCTTGAGTTTGGCGGCCAGATAGTCCGGTTTTCCTGTGTGTAGGGCTTTGTGCATGAGGCAAGCCGTTCTGAAGTAAGCCCGCTGATCAACTGGGAGCCATTTTAGTTCTCTTAGTGCTGGTGAAATGTGGTCGTATTTCCTGATTCCGGTGACCATTCTGGCTGCTGCGTTGAGGGTTGTTTTGAGGGGAGCTAGGTGGGTTTTTGTGGTGCCGGTTAAGGTTGCGTTACCATAGTCGAGTCTGGATAGCACCAGTGATTGGGTGGCTTGTTTGAGGTCTTTGGTAGGGATGAATGGTTTAATTTTGTAGAGAAGCTTCAGGTTGAGGAAGGCAGTCTTTGCAGAGTTTTTGATGTGTTTGGTCATGTCCAGTTTAGGGTCCAGGGTGATTCCTAGTGATTTTACGGAGTTAGCCAGGGTGAGATTACCATTTAGAGCATCCATAGCTTTAAGCCATTCTGCAATTTGTGGGTTCTCTTCTTTGTTGGAGATGAGGAGGATCTCTGTTTTGTCCTGGTTGAGTTTAAGGTGATTTTGGGACAGCCAGTGTTGAATTTCTTTTAGGGTGTTGTTTAGTCTGAGGATGTCGTCTGGGAGGAGGTTTCTAGATAGATCTGGGTGTCATCAGCATATAGGTGGAAGGGGATATTAGCATTTTTAAGTGGTGGTGAACAGTTGTGGTGAGAGCACTGAACCTTGGGGCACACCCCTGCTGACGGGGTGAAGGTCGGAGGTAAAGTTTTTGATTTTTATCCTTTGCGACCGGTTATGGAGGAAGGAGGTGAACCAGTGGAGGACCATCTCGTCGGCACCTACCCTTTCTTGTAGGGCCTTGATGAGAAGTTGGTGATCTACCGTGTCAAAGGCTGCCGATAGGTCGAGGAAAATGAGTAGGCAGCAGTGATTGGTATCAAGTGACTTGTGAATATCATCTGTGATGTTGAGGATCGCCGTCTCAGTGCTGTAGCCTTTTCTGAAACCCGATTGGTGGGGATCAAGAAGGTTGATGTTGTCCATGTGCTGAGTCAGTTGTGAGAGGACGCATTTTTCGAGGATTTTGGATAGGAGGGGGAGATTGGAGACGGGTCTGAAGTTATTCAGGTCCGTGCAGTCAAGGCCTTGTTTTTTTAGTAGTGGCGTTGTTTGGCCGACTTTAAGGCATTCAGGTATGATGCCGGTTCTCAGGGAGCTGTTGATGATTCTGCACCAGAACGGGGCTATGGAGAGTTTGAGTTTTTTGGTCAGTTGGGTGGGTATAGGGTCAAGGATGTGAGAAGCGGGTTTGGAAGTGGAGATTAGTTTGATAATCTCGGCTTCCGTGATGGGATTGAAGGACTTCCATGTATTTGTGTGGTGCAGGCATGTGCTTTCAATTGAAACTGGGGGCAGGCTTTCGCAGGCGGGGTTGGTGGTGATGTCTAGTGAGAGCTCAATCTTGGAGATTTTTCTTCGAAGAAGATGGCGAAGTTTTCGCACAGTTCCTTGGAGGCCTGGGTAGAGGGTACGGGGGCTTGGTGGTTTGTTGCTTGATGATTTTAAACAGTTCATTGGGCCTGTTTTTTGCATTGTCCAGGGCGGAGCAGAAAAGTTGGATTTTTCACTACAGATGTGTTTTTTGTATTTTCTTCGAGCTGCTTTGAGTTGTTCGAGTAGGCTTGTGGAGGGGTTGTTTCTCCAAAGTCTTTCTGTGGCTCTGAGTTGTCTCCTTTCGTTGTTGATGTCCGTATTAAACCAGGATCTGGATGGGATGTTCCTGGCTTTTTTTAGTTTCAGAGGAGCTATCTGGTCTAGAATGGATGTCAGGGATGTGTTGTAATGGTCGGTGAGTGAGTTCTGTCGTGGATAGATCCTCCGTGGAGGTGGTGAGGAGGGAGTTGACTTTTTCTTCCAGGTCAGTCATGTTGATCTGGGTGAGGTTTCTGGTCCATTTGGGCTGTTCTTGAGTGGGGGGTTGTAGATTGGCTGGCTGAGTGAGGTGGAAGAGGATTAATGATTAACTGATGGCTAAGCAACTTAAGCAACTCGCGCATTGATGGCAGATGTCCCCACACCCAGCTAAATTAACTTTAGAGTCAGATTCTATGGTTTAAACAAAATATTTGACTAGAGACACTATGACAAGACTGCCATGTGTGTCAGTTAGATGTGGTCTTTGGCAATGTATGAACATGTGTGCATATGAATGGAATATACATGTCTGTGTGACTGAGAGACTGTGTCGAACATTCTTGTGGCACAAGACATACCTCTGCCCACATGTGGTACCATTACATGTATAACACAAATGGGAAAAAATTTCTGCAGAAATGTTTAGAATATGGAACATTATTCTGCACTTTAAATTTCTCCAACTTAAAATAATGGCTGTATTTTGCACTTATAAACATGGCACTGTATTGAGAAAATTAAACTGAAGAGTTCACATTGTTTATATGTATTCCTTAAAACTCTTCATTTAAATGTTCTCCCATTACCAAGTGTCACATTTACAAACACCAAGCATCTTGCTCCCAGTTGCCAGTGCCATTTTACAAAATAAATTTGTTAAATTGGAGGAATTTTAAGTGAATAAACATGCTTCATAAAACAATAAGGCTTATTTGGCATAATTGAAAGTGGAGAAAAGCAATACTACTTAATGTTTCATAGAAAACGTTTTCTTCACTTTAAATTTCTCCCATTTGAAAAAATGACTATTTTTCAGTTATAAATATGGCACAGCTGCTTGTAAATGTGGCACTTTGGAATGGGAGAAAATTAAAATGAAGAGTTAAGCATTAAGGTAACTTTTCATTTTAATTCTCTCCCATTTAAAAACATTCAGAAACATAATTTTGTTCTCACACTCCGGTATTGAGTCTTTTTATTCGAGTGTTAAATACTTCAATGTTTAAGTTCTTCACCTCTGTGACCCAGCCTCCCATAAATGTGACTGAGCACTGCTCCTTATCAGGCTCTGCTATCTGCAGCCTGATGATGATAATGTAAAGTAAACACAGCCTTCCCTTAACATTAAAAGAAAAATGTGACCTTGTGCTTATTTAAAAATTAACTCAAGGCTATAGATTGGTTGGAGACACCTGGCCTAAAGCCATCATCAATGAAACAAAAGTCACTTTCATCCAAAAGCCAGACTTATTTGGTAACACCAGTGCTGGTTAGTTTATCTTAACGTCGCCCCACAGAGGTGAATTGAGGTGAACTATTGAGGGTGAAGAGAAACATGTCATTAGGCTTGTTGTAAGGCATAAAGGACGAGTTGCTATGCAAGCAGAAAAGTGTATCCTGCTCGTATAGCAAGGAGTCCCTGTACAGTGCCTGCTCTGCCAGGCCATGGAGATGCACTTGTGGAGGGAAGTGAATGCCCCCCCTAATTCCTCCAGTGTGCCTACCTTCCTACTTCTGTAGAACTCCTGATTGTTGCTGCTACCCTTGTGCCCCTCCCAGACATTCACTTCTGTCTGTTCCCTTCGTGCTTGCTCCACTCCCTTTTGAATACCCACCCCTTAACATACCTTTTGCCTTATTAACCCCATTCCACCCTCTCCAAATCTGCCTGAGGTGCCTGTCTTCCCTTTGCCCCTTCTGAAAGCACCAAATAGGAACTGTGTGAGTCCAGGAGTGAGGAAGTAGAGGAAGGGCTGACAGAGCAGCAGGAGCTGTTCCAAAGATAAGTTTGACTCTGCAAGTGCATGTATGTGCGTTTGTGTTCATGTGTCTGCACAAGTTCATCATGTCTGTTTGTGTGTGTGTGCATGTAAATGTCTATGTGGGTCACGAACCAGTATTTTAGCCACTGCTCCAGCCTGTGACATGCTAATCCTGGCACAATGGTTGTAACCCCTAGTAAAATGCTGGCACTGCAACAATGGTGCAAATCCCTGGCACAATGCTCACCATGGGACAGTTGTGGTAATTTCTGGTAAAATACGGGCCCTGACACAAAAGTAGTAATCTCTTGACACATTGGTGGTAATTTCCAGCAGTGTGATGGCCCTGGCACATTGATGGTAATTCTTGGCTGTATGTCACTTGGGGCCAGTTTTGAAGCAGTGCTGCCATATCGGCCCCTTGTCACCCTGTAGCAAAAGCTCCTCCCCCGCTCCCAGGGCCGGCTTCCAGGGCCGGTTGAGCACCAATCTGCCAGGGCTGGTTGCTGATTGTGTTAATCCCTAGCAACTTGCTGGCACTGCCTCAGTGTTGGTAATCCCTGGAAACATTCTGGCCCTAGCACATTGGCAGTAATTTCTGGCAATATGCTGTGTCTGGCTCATTGGCTGTAATCCGTGCCAACTGACAGGACCTGGCACCACTGTGGTATTTCCTGGTAAAGTCCTGATCCTTGCACAATGGCGATAATTCCTGGTAAAATGTCGGCCCTGACACAATCGTGGTAAACACTGGCAATATACTGACCCTGGAACAATGAAGGTAATCCTTGGTAACATACTAGCACAGTAGTGGTAATCCCAAGAAATACGCTGGCCCTGGCTCATTGGTGGTAATTCCTGATAACATACTGATCCTGGTATATTGGTGGTAATACCTGACACCTGGCAACCCACTGTGCTAATTATTACCGTTAAAATCCTTGCCCTGGCACAATGGTATTCCATCATAACACGCTTATTCTGATCCAATTGGATTCGTGGAAATATGCTGATTCTTGGCCAATAGTTGTAACATGTTGAACCTGGCACACTGATGGAAATCCCTACCAACATGATGCAACTGACACAATGGTGGTGCATCCTAGAAACATTGAGACACTGGCACAATAGTGGTAATATCAAGCAACCTGCTTCCCTTTGGAAAATAGTGGTAAAACCTGGTAACATACTCCCTAGCACAAGGGGGGTAATTCCTGGGAGCATATTAGCCCCAGCATGATGATGGTGGTGTCTGGCAGCATGCTGGTATTAGCACAATTATGGTTAATGTTAATGTTAATGTTAATGTTAGTGGAATTTATACAGCGCGACTGCTACCCGAAGGTGTCCTGGCGCTAGTCATATCTCCTGTGGCAAAAAAAGAGAGAACATATATTGGGCAAAAAGCCAGGTCTTCAGGCTCTTCCTAAGGCTAAGAGGTTTGTGATACATCTCAGTTGAAACTGCAGGTCGTTCCAGGCCTTGGCTGCACTGTAGGTAAAACTTCTACCTCCCCATCGAACTTTTTTTATGCGTGGCACTGAGACCAGCCTAGCCCCTAATGAACGAAGTGATCTGTTCGGTGCATACCAGTGGAAATACCGTTTTAAATAGTCAGGTCCTGAACCATGCAGCGCCTTAAAAACTAAGCAAAGGGCTTTGAAGCGAACTAGGTTCCTTACCGGTAGCCAGTGTAATTTGTATATTTCCTTGGTGATGGGCGCAAACCGAGGTGTGCCCGAGAGTAGTCTGACTGCTGCATTCTGCAGTGTCTGAAGTTTATTCAGAAGCCTTTGTTGAGCATTAAGGTACAGACTATTACAGTAGTCCAATCTCGACATTACGAGAGTCGCGACCACTGTTTGCCGACTGCTCAGGGGCAGGAACGGCAGTATTTTCCTGATTGTTTTGATCACATAAAAAGTTTTAGATGCCACCGAATTGACCTGTTGACTGAAGGTAAGACCCTCATCCATTATCACACCCAGGTTTTTCACCTTATTCGTGGGCGAGGGAGAGAACCCATCGAATCTGGCCACCAATTTGGCGTCCAGAAGTTAATGTTGTTACCAAACAACATAACCTCGGTTTTACCATTGTTGAGTTTTAGGCAGTTCTCTGCCATCCAACTCCCCACTGATAACATACAATCTTGGAATCGATTGTCTAAACCTGCCTCCTCCCCAGGTAGCAGAGACACCACAATTTGGGTGTCATCCGCATATGATGTTAGGCCAAATTCAAATGCCCTCACAATGGTAATCCCTGTAAACAGGCTGGCCCTGTAACAGAAATGACAATAAAGAAAATTGATCTATAAACATGTTGGCCCTGTCACATTGGTTGCAAATTCCGGTAACCTGCTGGTCCTGGTAATATGTGGGTAAAGCCTGGCAACATGCTGTCCCTGACACAATGATTGTGATTCCTGGGAACATGCAGGCTTTGGCACAGCGACGGTAATTTCTGGTCAAATGCTGGTCCAGTGGCAGCCAGTTGCAATTAACACAGGTAGGGCGAGAGGCACACTGACGGGCTCTAATAAAAACCAGCTGTGCCCTTAGGCCCAAAGTCAAAGCTCTGAATTGTGGTCCGTTTTAAACTGTGTTTATAACGAGCCACGATTGAGAGCTCTGGAGTTGAGACTGAAGGCACTGCGAGTTTCTCACAGTGCCTGTCAGTGAAATAAAGCGACTTACTTTAAAAAAAAGAAAAATATGTACTTATCTGTCGCCTCGTACTGGGTGCTCCTCTTCATCTCAGCAGCACAGGAACCTAGAGATCCAGCAACAACTCCCCTCCACTAATCCAGATCCTTCTCTCAGCAGAATGAGAGAAGCACCAGGATTGGCTGGAACGCACTGGTGCGACGCCCCTTAAAGCACTGGGGTTCTGTGCTTGATCTCCACCCAGCTGCCTGAGACAGCTTGGGTTGGAGTCTTTAAAGTGTGCATGTCAGGCTGGCCGTCGCAAGACGGCCGGCCAAAGTGGCATGTGCACTTTAAACTAAGTGCACAGCATTCTTCTCTGCTGCTGCCCCTCCCCCAGACTTGGCTGCTGCCCGCACAAAAAATAAAATGGTAATAAATGTGTTTTATTACCATTTTCATGTTTCCTGCCCTCCAGCGGAGTCGAGGCACTCCTCCGCTCTCATACAGACACCGCCGCTGCCGGGCACAGCACTGGCAGTCCCTGGAACATGCTGATCCAGGCACAATGCTGGTCACTTCTGCAACTCGTAGGCCCATGTGCAGTGGTGGCAGCCCCTGGCAACATGCTGATCCTGGTACAATGATGTTAATCTTTAGCAACATGTTTACTGTGACACAGTGGTGGTAGTCACTGCATATTATGGGCAGACATAGTATGATCATGCATAGCTACACATGTATATCATTTAGAATACATTAAAGTTCAGACAGGTGCATAAAAGAGAAGAACCAGTGCAAGTGAACATATGTAATGGTTATGCTATTGTACATGCTTAACTAACCTGTCCTAAACCCAAGACAAATATCTTTACCATTGTCTGGGTTTTAGGGGGAGGATTGTTCAAGGGGAAACCTAGTGCATTCCTAAATGCTTCTTTCATATCTTGCACTGTAATAACTATTAAAGCTTGTCTCCCATGGGAAGGCAACCTGAGCTTTTTATTTTCATTACTTGGAGAAAGGTGCATTGGAAACATTTGCTCTATGTATCTCAGAAATTGCTGCACTTCTGACGGCTAGTGATTCCACTCTGCCCAGCAAATAAGGGTTGTTATAGGTAATAGACCATTCTTACCTGTACTCTCTTTTGGTGTACTGTGCTATGTCATAACTTAGTCAGTTGTGAAGGGCCATCCAATGAAAAGCCTTCTCCTCTTACCCAATCTCACGTCAATCTTGCGTCATCAACAATCACTAAGAATGAGGGTTCCAGAATGCCCCTTGTCTGGTTGGTTTTTAAAACCTATTGCGACAATATTTATTAGCTGCCCACTTTCAGAAACACTGTCCAATCCGTTCATCTTGGATATAGGTCATAGAGGTGTGACGTGGCCCCTTCGGCCTGTGGAGTGATTGGCTCCCAGACCTCCCCATTGTGGTTAGGGCCCCTCAACCATTTCATTAGCAAAAGTGCGAGGATGATTGCATGACTGACAGTGAACAGCAGTCGCTGTCTGACTTCAATTTGCTGTGTGGCAAGGTCTTGCTCAGAGAGTTATCTCTGCAGAAAAAAAAGTTATATTTCAAATGATTGCTTATATTGTTGCTGGTGCAAAGCG
Organism: Calotriton arnoldi; assembly: GCA_963921515.1. Classification (NCBI taxonomy): domain Eukaryota; kingdom Metazoa; phylum Chordata; class Amphibia; order Caudata; family Salamandridae; genus Calotriton; species Calotriton arnoldi. The sequence goes on from CAWUFW010003592.1 coordinate 967,786, forward strand.
ACATCAGGAAAAGGCATCCTGGTGCCTCTTTCTTTCACTGAGCATCCTAGTGGAAAAATAAAAACGGTTCAAGAGACCTGAAAGAAATTCAGCGAAGGAGAAGGGGAAATGGCAAGAGAACTGAGAACAGTTTCATTGTCGACTGTTGTGATTTTAACTTGAAGTCTAAAGCCTCCTACTGTGTCTGAATCGCTACACCATTCAGTGTTCAATAAATTACGCAATTCATCATACACAAAAAGTCACAACCCAACTAATTAACTGGAATCGTGTCACAAATTATGAACACATGATTATTTTCTATAGATTCTATTTTTACAGGGACATATCCTGGCACCTTATTTGTGATCTGTCTGTTTGAAATATCTACAACTTGAACTTCTTTTCCTGAGAAGGGTGGGTTTGGAACCTCCATTGGTCAAACCACAGAGCAAATTTCATCTATTTCAATTAAAAATGGTACTGAGGGGGCGTGGCTTGGGTGCCGTTCGGAATGGGCGCACGTTAGTGAGGCTCCTACCTTCCACAGCCTAAGCCCGCCAAATTATCCATTAAAAATATCCGATTTGACCTCAGAGAAGGAGCGGAGGGACAACGACAACCTCCGCAGTAGCGCAGAGAGAGAATCGCAGATCTGAAGTGTGCGAAACAGCGGCAGTGAGCCGGGTGCCGACTGGGCCTTTGAAGCCCCCGGGCTCAAGTACGGCACCGGCCGGAGGCAACTTCCACGAGGGGTGGCCGCACACCGAGGGACATCGCGGTGCCTCTCGGAATTTAACAGACGGCCCGCGGACTGAGCATTGGCCGTGACCCGCTGATACAACGCCTCTCTCCTCCCCTCATAGGTGCAACACTGGGGAGTGAGATCGCTGGAGTGGCCCGCGCCTGGACCAACAGAGCGGACAAAGGACAACAACGTAGTGCAGCCGCTGTGGGCACCGGAGCCAGGGTGGCGGCCCCTTTGTATATGCCGGGTGTAGTCGCCTCAGCGGGGTGAGAGTGAGACATCACTTGGACTTTAGTAGACATCTGAGTGGAGGCGGCGCAGGCGATGGTCAGGCCCGAGGAGCCCTAGTCTTGAGTAGGGCTGGAGTCAGTGGTGCTTGGCTGAGGCGCGGACGTGCGCAGTCCCGGAGACGAGGCGGCCGGGTGATAACAACCGGGATCCATCGTGGGAGGCCTCAAGTGGCATTGGGCCGGGCTCCGCCTCCCCCCCTGAAGGTGTGAGGTGGTGAGAGTACTATAGAGTCGTCGCAGCTGGGCAAGGCGGCGTGTGTGCTGGCGGGACTGTCTGGTCCGGATTGACGTCTCTATCAACGGCGTGCAAGTAAGTGCGACCGCAGCAAACTGGGCGAGATGGGTCTGAGTGGCGGCCCCCTGGCTGGGGTACGATGCTGAGGCAAACTGAGGTGTCGGGGGCTGAAGAACCGGCCGGTTCTGGCGCATAGACGCAGTGCACACATCGGGAACACAAAGTCGCTCTGGCCAATCCCTGAGAGTGCACAAACGACCATCCAGGTGCCAGATGGCCCATGAACAGCTTGATACGTCGTGAACACTGGGTGCCCCGTACCAAATATCCTACTACTAGCCGGAAAGGTGTGCCGGGGATTGAGGCACTAAAAGCAACGTCCTGGAATAGCTGACCAACCGGTTGGAGAGTGTGGTGAACCAGATCTCAAGTGACCTGCCTAATGCACGCCGCTGCGCAGACGCCTCGATTAGCAATGTCTGGGACTAAGGGGCAGAAGACCACTCTCCAAACTAAACTGAATAAATATGCAATGCATAAGCAGGGTGAGGCAGACGCCGCAAGGGGAGGAGAAATGGAGGGGACGCAAACTCCGACTGTAGGTGAACCCACGCTTAAGGATGTGATGGCGGCCATTGCGGGAGTGTGCACTTCGCTGGAGCAAAGAATGGATACCATCACGGTGGAGATGACATTACTAAGAGCTGACCTCCAGAAAACAAGTGACAAAGTCAAGTCTATGGAAGTAGTGACTACTGAATTAAGTGATGATGCCAAGCAAATGTGACGGGAGATTAAAGAACTGCAAGTTGCCCAGAAGCGCACGGAAGCCCAGCTGGACGACTACGAAGGCAGGTCACGCCGCAATAATGTCAGAATCATTGGGGTTCCCGAGAAAGCGGAGGGGCGGGCTGTGGACCTATTTGTAGAGGACTTAATACTGAATCACCTCCGGCCCAAAACCCTCTCAAAATACTTTACGGTTGAAAGGGCGCACAGAGTGCCGGGGGGAAGACCCAAGCAGGGGTGCGCCCCCGCGTCCAATCCTAGCGAGACTGCTGAATTTCAGAGACCGTGATATCATTCTGCAAGCAGCCAGGACGGGCCCCCCCCCTCAACTTTGAGAACAGCGAGATATCCTTCTTTCCGGATTTCACCATAGCGGTGCAGAGACAGAGGAGAACCTTTTTGCACGTCAAAAAACAGCTGAGGGATAGAGGGATCTGTTATTCAATGCTGTTTCCGGCCAAGCTGAGGGTAGAGGCGGACAATAAAACATGGTTCTTCGATAGTCCGGGGACGGCGCAGGATTGGCTGGAGGGCTGGAGGCCGGCGAAAGAACATAACCCGAGATGAGGGAGGGTCCCACCTTCTGAAATGAACTGGCCCTGGTGACCTGGCCGGGACTGTGGGCGCCATTTCTTCGGTGGTCACATGGGACGGAATCGTTAGCTCACGACAACACTATGCACGCTAAGTGACTTACACTGAATGTAACTGTGTCCTAGTGAATAGTCAGGGGGAATACTGTGGCGGGCGGGCAGTCGTGGGGAGGGTTCTGTCACCCCCCCAAGTTCCTAGTTAGTTTAGAAATCAGGGTTACGGGCACTCTGCACTGTTGGGGTATGGGCAGTTTTAGGCCCAGATTGGGAAGGGGGGAAGTTGGGAATTTGGGGTTCAGTTAGTTCATTTGAGACACCAACAGGATTATTATAAAGCAGGACTCATGAGAGGTGGCACACAGGTGATACATGCATGCAGCGGTGACATATCAGGGCAGATCAAGACACGAGCTTGCAAGCGCCCATGGGTGGGATCCGGGAGGGGCGAGGGAGAGAGGGAAGAGAAGGGTGGTGTAAGATTCCATGGATGAACAGAAACTTAAACTTCTTTCCTGGAACGTAAATGGTTTAGGTGACATGCTAAAGAGGGGAATAGTCTTACAATATGTTAAGCACCACGCCCCTGACGTGGTTTTGCTTCAGGAGACGCACCTTGTGGGAAACAAATGTAAAGCGTTAGATAGGTATGGTTACCGACTAGTCGTACATTCTGGATTTACCTCGAGTTCACGGGGGTGGGCATCATGATACTCAAATCCTTTCCGATGACCATGGATCGCATCTGGACGGATGAGTTGGGCAGGTATGTGGCAGTATCAGGCAGGTGGGAGGGCGGGGTGCTGACCCTGGTATCTGTCTATGTCCCCCCAGGTTTACAAACCATGGCATTTCTCTATCTGGAAAGTGAAGTGCTGGGGTTTCTGAATGGCAAGCTGGTGATTGGAGGGGATCTGAACTCTGTGGTACGTGGCCTTTATCCCCCAAGAGACCTGGGACCTGCTCATTTGGTTCTGTCCACCTTTTTGGATGCGACGGGGCTGGCTGATGTATGGCGAATCTGCCATCCCGGGGACTCCAAATTTACATATTTACAAATTTACATTCCACTCCAGAGCGCACAATAGTCTCTCCCGTATTGATTACATCCTCATGCCGGCCGGTCAAGTGGGACAACTAACAGAAATTAGGCATATGGCAAGGGGCATATCTGATCACACCCCAATATGGGTACATTTAGGTAGGAACAATGACCAAGTGGGTAGGGTGGCGCCTATAAATCCGTGGCACTTGCGCAATCCCACTATAAGGAACAATATCACGTTATCAATTAGGCATTGTTTTCAGGAGAATGAGGGAGCGGTGGGATCCGCCCGTACGCTTTGGGAAGCCTTTAAGACTGTGGTGCGTGGACAAGTGCTATTGCAAATCACTGGGGCAAAAAAAGAGAGAAACGCTGCCATGCTTCGGCTGGAGGGGGAGATACTGGCACTAGAGGGGGAATTGTTGACATTCGGAGATCCGGAAGTTGTACATAACCTAAATCTCAAGAAGGAAGAATACAAAAGTATGGTGATGGACAGGGCGAAAGAACTGCAGAGGGACAAACTCGGTAGGATATATGAGCTAGGGGACAGAGCGAGTAAATTGCTTGCGTGGTTAGACCGGCGTGAACAGGCCAACCGCCTGGTCACGGAAATTACCACTGCAGTAGGGGAGACAATCACTGATGTGCAATTAGTTGCAGACGAATTCGCAAAATATTATACCCAGATATATAAATCTCATTCGATCTATCCAATAGAGGAGTCGAGAGCCTTATTAAGGGACATTCGACTACCTGTATTGTCGGACGTAGACTGGGACTTCCTTGACAGTGCGTTAACGAACGATGAAATAGCATGAGCAATCAGAGAGTTGCAGTCTGGGAAAGCTATGGGCCCTAATGGTCTCCCCATGGAACTCTATAAACTGCAACCTGATAAAATAGCCCCCTATCTCAAGGCTATGTATGAGGAAAGCTTAGAAGCTGGTCTGCTTCCCCAAGATCAACGGCTGCCCACAGTGGTGGTTATATATAAGGAGAGTAAGCCTAGAGATCAATGCTCCTCTTACAGACCTATCTCGCTCCTCAATGCCGAGGTGAAGATCCTAGCCAAGTTGTTGGCTACTCGGCTGATCGGGGTGGTCTCTGGTCTGGTCCATCCGGATCAGTCGGGATTCATGCCATCTACGGATACCTCCCTGAATCTGCGCCGACTCAACGGGGTACTCGGGAGAGTAGATACGCTCAGAGAAGATGCGGTGGTGGTGTCCTTGGATGCCGCCATGGCATTTGATACGATCGAGTGGTCCTACCTCTTTGCGGTGTTGGAGAAGATGGGGTTTGGACCGAGATATATTGATTGGGTGAAACTCTTGTACTCGGAGCCCCTGGCGCAAGTGGTAGTGAACAACAGGAAGTCGAATATCGTCACCCTTGGAAGAGGGACACGGCAGGGATGCCCCCTGTCTCCGTTGCTATTTGCCCTGGCACTGGAGCCCCTAGCGAGCTGGATTTGTGGGGACCCAGTCATGCGGGGCCTGAAATGGTCGGAAGACTAGGAGGACTGTATCTCCCTGTACGCCGACGACATCCTTTTATACCTGGCGTCACCGCGGGCCTCAATCATTAGAGTTCTCGATATCTTCACCGCCTTTGGTAGATACTCAGGATATGCAATCAACTGGACCAAGTCGGTGATTTATGTGCTCAGAGGGCAATTCCCGCTTCTGCCCAGGGGGTGTAGTGTGGTGGAGGCATTTGATGGTTTTCGATACCTCGGCATTTACATCACGAGAGACCCCAAGCAGTATTACTAGCGTAACCTCTTGCCTCCATTGAGACTGCTTCAGAGTGATGTGGAGCACTGGAAAACCCTTCCGCTTTCCCTGCTGGGCAGAGCGGCTCTTTTTAAAATGATGTCTCTGCCTCGCTTTTTATATGTTTTGCACAATTCGCCCGCACTGGTCCCGGCTTTCTACTTCGCTGCAATGGAAGGAGCGCAGAGAGCCCTATTGTGGGCTGAGGGTGTGCCTTGCATATCACTTCCCAAATTGGTACGGAGCTGGTATGATGGTGGAATAGGGCTCCCGGATATAAAGAGGTACTATTGGGCGGCGCACTTGGCCGCAATTAATCAGGGAATGTATCGTCCCCATAATGGCCCGGGATATCTAATGGATATGTGGCTGCTGCCTGGAGGGTCATAGACACGGGCGCTCTATACTAGACCAGCCAAATTGAACCTCACGGGGCCAATGGCGTACTCAGTCCAACTCTGGCACACAGCCCATAAGAGCCTCAGTTGGGACAAGAAACTCACGCAAGCCACTCCCCTGTGGGATTCGCACTTATTAGGTATCCTTAGAAACTCTAGGGTTTTGATGGGTGGGACCTGATATGACTGTCGAGAGTGGGAGACCTGTGGAAAGGGGGTAAGGTAATTGAGTTCTCTGTGTTGCAGCGGGAATATGATATGGCAGACTTCGAAATATTTCGATACTGTCAAGTGAGGCACGCTCTGTACACACACATCCCGAAAGGGGAAACCCTACCTGAGGCAACACCGTTGGAGGACAGACTACTTGATGGATATATGGCCAATAAGTCAATTTCCCTCACATATCGTAAGTTGATTAACCACGCTACAGACACCCTGACAAAGTTGCGAGAGAAGTGGGCAGAAGACCTGCCAGAATTAGATGATGAGGATTGGACAGAAGCCCTTGAGACTCCACAGGAAGTGGCAATCTCATCGAGACTTAAGCTAGTGCAGTTGAAACTGCTACATAGAACATACTATTCACGAACGGCCCTGGCTAGGATGGGTTATGGAGAGGACGCAGGATGTAAGAGAGACTGTGAAGGGGAAGGATCGTTCTTCCACATTTTGTGGGACCGTCGTATCATTCGCAATTATTGGTTGAGGGTGTTAGAATGTATGTCGAAAGTGTTAGGTCACGAGCTCGAACTGGATGGTAAAAGGTGCTTACTTAATATATGGGGACTGACAGATCTAAATAGAAAAGAGAAGCTGTGGGCGACCTTGGGACATATGGTGGCTAAACGCAATATCGCCAGATTATGGGGTGCAAGAGAGGCCCCATCACTGGCCTCATGGAAGAAGGATATGGACTGGTGTATGTTCAGAGAGAAAACAGTCTATGTCTCCAGGGGATGTCCAAAGAAATGGTCTCAAGTGTGGGCGAAATTGAATGAATATCGCTGAGATATATGTGTTCCCCCATTGCTCCCTACCCTTCCCGCCCTTGATGAAGATATGTCAGCTAATTCCACATATGTGTGATCTTGCCTGCTTACTGTGCCATCGCAGCCTTTTGTCAGATGCATATAAGTATTTTTGTATCTTGTATTCATGTCATGCTATTGTATCATTGCAATACTGCTCTCAATAAAAAGAGTTAAAAAAACAAAACAGTGGTACTGTGTGGCCATTCACCTCGCCGTCAACATATAGGGCACATATGGGCACCAAGCATGCAATCCTCCTCCCTCCTCAGGCACCGTCATTGTCCTTGCATTTAACCCGGTTCAGCAGGGACACCGAGTGTGGAGGCAATCTACGGAAAATGGTTACTCATCACTGAAGGATTTTGCTGAAAACCAAGATTCTGTTGAAAAATCTGCATTTTACTTTACATATTATAATTCATCATTGGGGCTAAAGGAAAGTTTCCATTGCACTGCCTTTGATTTTGCATGTTCTGCAGAGAAGCCATTTAGGCTGGGGTAGCTAAACCATTCTGTGCCATTTGATTCATGTTCCGATGCATCTGTGGAACCATTTGCGATTCATTCTGTACTCTATCTGGGTTAGATCTACACTTTTGTTTCCAATGGGCAATTTTCCTGCAGAAATGGAAGGTGTTGTCTCTTTCAACAAATGAATCTGCATTACGTCCATTTGAACCATTGACAAAACCCCTTCCTCTACCTTGAGGAACATTATTTCTAGCCTTCATAAACTAGAAATCATTAGTCTGCACACCAACTCCCTGCATTCCCCAATTTCGCACCTCAAACAAAACCGGGATCTGACAGCTGAGAACCTTCCCTGTCACTATAGTTATCAACCAGAAGCATCTGGGGTGGTTAAGAGAGTGAGTGGAACTCTCAAATCAAAGCTATCAAAAATGTGCAATTCAACATCTCCGAAGTGGCCAGATGCTTTGCCATTAGCATTAATGAGCATAAGAGGCACCCTATTAAAGTGACTCGGTTCTCATCACATTAAATCTTCATGGGGAGATTGATACAAGTCCCTGGTATTCCTGCTGTGGCACTTATAAACATTACTGATGACATTGTGTTGAACTGCTGTTTCTGTTACAGAGGACGTTACGTATAATCAATTACCCGTCAGCTATGGCCTCACCTGCAGTATCTTAACATAAACTCTGTGTGATCTAAACTACCTTGATGTTGAAGATGAAGTTGTAGATTTTGTTTTAGAGAAATGACCTATTATATAGAGGGTTTTGGTTCTGTTTCAGATCATGTTAAAGTAAATGATCCTGTTGGCACAACTGATACTAACAATGAGAAGAGTATGTGTAAATTGAGTAGTGTTAACACAAACGTTTACTACACAGAAAAGTGCAAATTTTCAGAAATGGGAATGAAGCAAAAGAGATTGAGTTGCAGATTGAGGCTGAAAAGAAATTCAGGCATTCAAAGTTGCATCCAAAGCTTATGATTGGGCAAGAGAGAGAAGCAGTTGTTTTTTTGTCCTCATATCACCGCATCTGCTGCAGTCTCAAGCATTAAATACGGTGGGAGTTGACCACAAGCCTGATGCATATACTTGACCCCACCAACTAGGACAGGCTGTAAAGCCCGAATATGTTGGTATGTTGGTGTATTCACAGGACTGCTTGGTTTTATGAAACTGTCATGCAATTCCACCTCAAAAATCTGGACCAGATCGTATCAGCCCTTTCTGGAATGCTCTCTAAGTCTAACTGACAATTCCGGCGACAAGTTATCAGCCGTGCCTCTGGGGATGGTGGAGTTGGGTTTAGCCAATTTCTGCAGATCTCCTTACTAGGGAGAAGAAATTAATAAAATAGCAGATACTGCTGAGATCTGTCCAGGAGATTATATGTTATAGTGTCTACACCAAGCAAGACAAGCAGGGAGCTTATCTTAATTGTGAGTCCCAAGATCCCAGAAATGGTATTGATCATGGTCTCCCATTAATAGGAAACCAAGGGATTAGTGAAGAACATGTGCTCATCGTTTGCTTCAGGCAGACAACCTCTTCTGCGTCCGGGATCTGTGTTTTTTTGAAAATTTAGCAATTCTTTGTGGGGTCTAGATTATCCTATTAAGGGTGAAAAGATGATTCCTTTTTAAATTTGCAGGCTTAACTGTGTAGTACTTTAGTCTTAAGGATACTTGCCACAGGTGTGATGGCTCCAACTTGTGCAGCATCTCTTCCCACACCAAGTAAGGGGCTTTTCTATTTCCATCGTCTGCATCCAAAAGCTTCCAATACTATATGGAGACCTCTTTTTTCATAGGCTACACCACCTGCAATCTACCTCAATTTCCCAAGTGCCCCCAGTCTCCTGTTTCCAGCTAGCATACCAGGAAGAGAGCTGCAAATATTTACATGTGGGTAGAAGCCCACCAGTCGTGATCTTAAGTGCCTCCCAGGGTAGTAAGCCCTGTATTGTTAATATTTTCCCTCAAGTTGTTATTCCAGCATTCCTTATGGGGTATCTCAAGCTGTCTAACAGACACTTTACGGTGCCTGGGTAGTCCCAGATAAGTGAAAACTTGGAGTAATAATTAATGCCCAGGGTCTTCCTGACTCTATACCAAAGACTGGGGGGCACATGAACAAAGAAGTGGCGGAGTGAGGCATTAGTTTATGTGTAGGAAGGTGTCCCTTCCTGCACATAAACAATCTTTAAATGCTGTTTTCTCACTTCTATGTGTGCTGCTTAATGCAGCACACATGGAAGTTACAAAATGTCATTTTTAAAAAAGATTGTTTATGTGCAGGAAGGGACACCTTCCTACGCATAAACAATCCAAGCGTCTTGCTTTTTCCATGTGTGCTGCACAAGGTAGCACACATGGAAAAAGCAAAAACGAGGAGAAATAAAGCATTTCTCCTCGTTTCGCCAAGTCAAGACCAGGTTTTCCCTGGTCTTAATTTTGGCGCTGCCTCCTATTTACGCCACCCTTGTAAATAGGGGGCAGCATCAAAATCAATGCAACACCCACTGTCCACCACTTTCACGCTAAGTACAGCGTGAAAGGGGGCCTTATTTACAAGGCAGCGTTAAGCCACGGTAAGTGGCTTAACGCTGCCTTGTAAATAAGGCAAAGCCCCTATCCCCACAGAAACGTCGGAAAAAGTGACGTTCCCGTGGCGATAGGGGCTTGTACATATGTCCCTAAGTGCGGCCTACAAGACTTTTAATGCAATTTTTGTTAAAGTGTTTTGGGGCCCCATATTTATAAAGAAAACCAATAGAACCCAGCTCCTTAGTAATTTCAGTTAATATCCTGCCCCAAGTTGAATTGTCCGGTGTTCCCAGGAACATCCTACAGTTCTTAAATTGGAAGGCATCGCAATAGTCGCAAATCTGGCAATGCGAGGCCCAGTGGCGGCTGGTGACATTTGAAAGTCGTGAGGTGAGTGCCCTGTGGCGGCCCAACTGCCACAGTGGGGCTTCAGGGTGGAGGGGGGGTCTCCCCTGGGAACATTTAGAAAAAAGAGTGGGCAAATGGTGCATTCTCAAGCAAATCTTAGAAAGCAAGAAAGTTAATAAAGCAATTGTGAAAGTGTAGTTATATCATAAAGAGATTTCATATGATAATGACGTAGGTAGCTGCTTATTCAGAATAACCAGAGAACAGACTTTGAGATAACAGTGCTTCTTATAAAAACAAATCGTCATAGTTTTCCCCCAAAGGCTTTTTTCAATCAGAAGGTAATACAAAATACATTAAATTATTTTGTGCCCTACTGTAACATTTGGCAGCAAAGGTTCATGCTCCACTCCACAGCTCCCATATGCCAAGACTCGCCTCACAAATCAGAGGTCTGATTTCTCTTTTGCCTGTGAGTTATTCTTGGGCATGCCGGCCAGCAGTAACAGCCAGAGACAGGCCACAGTTTCACATTTCCCTAAAGATACACCTTCTGATGATTGCTCAGTAAAGGTAACGCCTCGTGAAGGCACGCTATTAAAAGGCGTAGAGAAAATAGGCATACACCAGGATAGCTTGCGCAGCACATAAAATTACCTGAATAGTTTACAAAAATCTTAAACTCGACTCGCATATGCCTCGGCTGTTGTGATTGAGGTAACCAGTCTGAAATGTACGCAATGGATAAGCATATGATTCACATTTCGACAACTTTCTTTGTGAATCTGCTCAAGGTTTTTATGAAGATAGATTTTACGTTCATGGGCCAAAATGACCCTTTCTGTGGTCAAAATAATTCATGATATAGCATTTTGGTAAACACAAAAAAGCTATTTAGAAAGCTTTTTTTTAAATTGTTTATTATTTAGATCAGATTTACATTTTTTTGTGTGAATTTAATAGTACAATGTATACCAGACCATCTGACCAGCACTGGCAACCTTTGCAAGCTGTAATTAGTAACTTTGGAGCCCAGCTTAATAAGGATTTTGTGTCTAATGCATTCTCATTCGTTAGAGATTGGTGCTAATGCCTTACTTGCGCTGCCTGCTGTACCAAGAAAGTAGATCTCCTGCTGCTGTTTCATATAGCATTAATGGTCTAAGAACAGGCCTTTTAATACCTCTGAAAATCACGCCCATTCTTTTTCTGCGAGATCACTCCCCCAGCGCAGTTCTCCCCCAGCTCTCGATATGTTCCTTTATTGGGGACTTATTGCGGCGTGTGTCTAGTTCAAGTAGGCAAATAATGACCCAAGGTTGATGTGTCTTATGTCTTGCAGATTAAGTAATTTATAGTACACACAAAATGACCCCCCCCATTCCGCTGCCTGCAGCCGAATCCTTGCACATGTGTGAACAATAGGGTGGCTCATTGAAGACTTACAATCTGGGTACTCAAAGAAATCCTGCTTTATGCCTGCCCAGTACTATACTGGATTTGATTAGTGCCTTGCATTAAGCACAGTCTAATAAAAGATGGACTGTCTTTCCTCAGTACTTCCGCTTTTACCTCTATTGTTGCACTGATTGCTATGTAGTATGCATATTAAAGTACATTTGGTTGCCTGTATTTTAGCCCCCAAAGATGCTGCTGCAGCAGCACTGCGGATTCCTCCATGCATCAGTGTCTACCAGCCTGGTGTGAGGCTGTCCCTGCCCCAGCCCTACTGGTGGCTCTCAGGGGCACCAGTCTATGCCGTCTGTTGTTGAAACATGCTCTCTGCATGTTTTCCCATTCATGGAAGGCAGAAGGCGGAAGGAAAGGAAGTGGGTTTCCTCTCGGTGTAGCCCCCCAGGGCCTGTCTGAGCATCTGTGGCCCGGGCCGAGGTATGATGGTCCAGAGACTGGGGAGCGATCGAGGAGCAAGGACTGCCTAGTGTTGCAGCGAGAGTGGGTCAAAGCAGCCAGGGGTGATGGGGCAGAGATAGTGAGAGGAAAAAAGTGAGGGAGAGAGAGCGAAGTAAAGAGAAAGAAGATGGGTAAGGTGAACTAAATGAATAGAATGTGCTTCTTTGTATGCCAACCTACAGAACCAATCCAGATGACTCTCTCATACTGTTTTTGAAGGTAAACAGGATGGCAGCAGCACCAGGATTGGAGTAGACTGGTGAATCTAACGCTCCATGGGAGAATGGGAGGCTGTGCCTGTGTTCTCCCGGCTCCCTAATACAAAGTGAGTTCAGGAGGCTTCAAGTAAGCATGTCAGGCTGGACAGAACAAGACACCCATCCAACCTGACATGCGCACTGCATTTGATAAAGAACAAGTAGTCTATTACTGGATTGGTCACACCCTTCAAGACACCCACCCAGAACAACAGAGAGCGTGGCAACTCAGTGGCAGGCAGTGGGTCAATGCCCGCATGCCCTATGATAGAAACTGGCCCTGGTGAGGCCCCCTTTTCCCAATCTTCACCTCAGTCTTTTTCAAGAAAGCCTAACTGTTCCAGAGGCCCAGATAAATGCTGTCATCTTCCCTTCTATTTTAGCTATGACAGTTTTAGGAAACGCATGTGGGATACAGTTAAAGAGCTATGCCAATTTGAGGACAATCTACATTTTGATTACGTTGAGCTGGCCGTAGATTGTCAATGGGAGATTTCTCCACTTGGTGAACAGCAGTTCGATCTCCTTTGCCACCTTCCCCAGATTATATGCTGTTCTTGCCTTTAATGAATGGACTGTGGTGATGCCCAGGTACTTGATCTCAGCCTTTACCTCCCTATCCTAATCGTTTATATTTCAGCACATACTCTCAGACTTGGCACTGTTTACCAAATACCCTGATATAGAACCAAACTCCTCAGCTAGCTCCTCAGCTCTGGGAATGGTTTTAGCAGGGTCTGACGTATAGATTATGAGGTTGTCTTGCATAAAGCTCTTATTGCTGTAAACCTGAAAGGTAAAAGGGATTACCTGTTGATTCCTTCTGAGTAGCTGAGCAAATGGCTCGATATAGATGTCAAACAAGAGAGGGGAAAGGGGGCAGCCCTGTCTCGTGCCTCTAGAAATACCGAAACTCTTAGTTAAGGACCCTTTAAAAAGAATTCTGGCAGGTGAATTTCCATAAAGTGTCTGAAGGGTCGAAATGAAAAAAGGGCTAAAATCTAATACTGCTAGAACCTCTCAGAGATATTACCAACACACCCTATTGAAGGCCATGGTTGCATCTATTGTTGCCACTGCCAAAGGTGCCAAATGCGTGGAGGGGAAATCGATCAAGCCCATTAATTGTTGAGTGAATTTGTGAATCTGTCATTTAGGGACGGTGCCCTTCTGATCAGGATGAATTAATTGAGGAGCCAGATTGGCCAGTCTACTAGCTAGGATACTAGAGAACACCTTATAATCGGCGTTTAATAATAATATTTGCCAAAACGAGTCCGCAGTTCTTGGGTCCTTTGAAGGTTTAAAGATTAACACTAGGGTTGCTTCCCTCCAAGAGTCCGGAATCTGGGCATTTTCAAGGAATATACAGTTAAACAGATTTTCCCAAACAGAGATAATCACTTCTTTCAATAACTTATAAAGTTCGTCGGGGATAGCATCTGCACTCGCCGCCTTCCCGTTCTTAACCCCTTTCAAGTGTTCCCTAATTTCTGCCTCTGTTATCTGAGCCTGAAGGGAGTCTTTTTTTTTTTTTATATTGTTTTTCTTGATTTTACAAAACAGTGAGCCAGACAGCGTAGAGTAATAGAAGGATATATAAGCACATGGCATAGTATCACATGTGTACGACCAGTGTAGTATATTATACCTTTACAGCGTCGAACATCCATGAGTGTCCCCGTATAACGACACATAGTGGTCCAGAATCATTAAAGTAAATCTCTAACGGCATGTCAATACAGATTATTCTCAGCATTCTCACCTACATCAGGAGTTTAGCTAAGCAGATGATAATTTGTCAAAGCTATTATTATTCAATACAATTATAACATCCTAACAAAAACTGTTCCCCAACCTCCCCTCCCTCCCCACCCTCCCCACATGCTCGGCCAACAATATCCAACAGTAGTATTTGCATATCATCCATATCCATAGGTGTGTGTAACTCGGTTCTAAAGTCTGTCGTGGTTGAGCTGCACAGGCCTGCTAATTTACCCAGTATAGCACACAGATAATGTGAGGAGCCCAAGTGTCCCATAATCGTGGATAAAGCCCCCATGTAACAGACCCAACACACCCTAGTAGGACAAAATATCTATCGCAGCATATTCCTCTAGCATTGCATACCAGCTCAACGAAATCGGTATTTTTCTTAGGCCTCTATATTCCTCTCTTTGTAGTTCAGTCCCCTCTGCCTTACCCCATCTCAGCATTTCTGTGTGCCATTCCTGTAGGGACGGGGCTCTAGTGGCCTTCCATCGTGTAGTTATGGCTCTCTTGGCTAGAAGGAACGCAAGGTTAGCAAATCGTGAGGTAGGGTTACCCTTCTCTTCACGGGGTCCTAGACCCAGTATGCAGTATTCCAAGGTGTCATTCTGGCGCACTGGGGCCACCGCTGACAATATTTTGCATACTGTCGCCCAGTAGTGTCCCAATCTAGGGCAAGCCCATACCATGTGTACCAACCCCGCATTGGGTGCATGGCAACGTGGGCAGTCATCATTCACCCCCGGAAACATAGCGCTTAGCCTGTGTGGGGTCAAGTACGCCCTGTGTAGCAACATCAATTGAATACATTTAAATTTAGGATAACGAGAGACCTTCTTGGGGAACCCCAATATAGTGTCCCATTCCTTGACTGTAAATGCACGGCCCACGTCCCCCTCCCACCTGTCGCGTAGCGGCTGTAATGAGATCGCCCTCTCAGCTCGAATCCCATGAGTTAGCCATTTTGTCAGTCGAGCCCCATTGCCCATTAGGTATTGCATGGTAAGCAGTGTATTCGTGGGTGGTTCATTATCGTCGGGCGACCATGTAATACGTATGTATCTGGAAATATGTGCGTGCAATAGGAACAACGTATCGGGGGCACCATGTACGCGTACAAACGCTTCATGCGACATTAGTACACCCTCTGTAAAAAACTCCCCTATTGTGGTGATGCCCGCCTCGGTCCAAGCCTGTAGGGCACGGTTAGCGATTAGTCCTGAACGTGTGGGGATACCCAGCAGCGGAATGGTGGGGGCATACGGCGCCGTCCGTCCAGTGTACCTCACCGCACTCCGCCAATAAGTAATAGCTAGTTTCAGTAAGTGGGGTGTAGACGTCGATAGGAGGGCCTGTGGTAGTAAAAGCCTGTGGAGGACCCCCTTGTCCCTATCCCGTAGTGACATATCTAACTCGTGTAGATTGCGTCCTGCAAGCCAGTACGCCAGCCATTGCAGTTGGCTGGCATAGCAATACGCACGCAAATCCGGCACTCCCAGCCCTCCTTGTTTCGTGGTAAGTTGCAATTTCGCCAGGCTAATACGTCTACGCCCTTTACCCCATATCAGGTCTGTCACTAGAGAGTTCAATACTTTGAAGATCCGCGCGGGGACAAGCAACGGTAGGTTGGTGAAAAAGTAAAGGAGCCGCGGCAACAGCACCATTTTCGTGATGGCTATTCTGCCCGCCACCGACAGGGGCAGTGAGACCCAGAACTGAATTTGAGGTTTGAGGGCGGCAATCGCACGTCCCAGGTTGCCATCCAGAAGGTCCGTGTTATTGCGGTAGATTTGTATTCCGAGATATTTAAAGGTATCAGGTGCTATGTGGAAGGTCCAGGGACCGAACTGAAAGTGTCCGCTCTCCCCAGCGCCATCAAAGAAATATGCGTATGACTTGGCAGCATTAATAGCCAGGCCAGAAAGACCTTGGAATGACTCAAAAATGAAGGGCATTGGATGAGGATCTGCGTTCATGTCCTTGATGTAAAGAATGAGATCATCCGCATATGCTGAGACAGTGTGGGACGTACGACCACGTGTTATCCCCTGACAGGCTGCAAAGGTACGGAGTCTGTGTAGAAGCGGTTCCAACGCCAGGATGAACAACAACGGTGACAAGGGGCAGCCCTGCCTTGTCCCCCGTGCCACAGTATATTGCCCTGATATGTGCCGACCCGTGCGTGCCCGTGCCGTGGGGTTTGTGTATAGCAAGCACACCCATGCTATGTATTCCTCAGGTATACCAAAACGTGCGAGAGCATAGAACATATAATCCCAGCGTAGGGAGTCAAACGCCTGCCTCAAATCAAGTGATATGCAGCCTTCCCCAGTTCCCGTGACGCGTGTACCCAGCATAACCCGATGCAGCCGTCTGATGTTGAGTGCCGTGCTCCTACCAGGCACAAACCCACATTGATCGAAATGTATTAGCGCGGGGAGAAACTGACCAAGGCGAGTGGCCAGCAACTTACTCAGGATTTTATAGTCCGTGTTGAGGAGTGTTAAGGGTCTATAGCTCGAAATAAGCAAAGCATCCCTTCTGGGCTTTAATAGTGAAACCACTAACGCTTGCAATGTAGTAGCGGGGAGCCCGCCTCCCTCCAATGATTCGTGATAAAGACATTGCAAATGAGGAGTTAGCAAGTCCGTATACATCGCGTAAAATTCGACCGGCAGGCCATCATTCCCTGGAGTCCTATTACGTGGTAAGGCCTTAATCGCCTGTCGTATTTCCGCCCCTGTTATTGGTCGTAGTAAGTCATCACGTTGGCGTTGTGGGAGTTGGGGGATGCATAAACCGTCAAAGAATGATTCAAAGTCAGTGGCAGGAAGCCCGGGCGGTGGACCGTAAAGGTGTTCATAGTAATCTTTAAACGCGGTGTTGATGTCTAATTGCGTGTTCACCACCACATCCACACTGTTCCGAATTTCTAATATGGGTGTGGGCGAGGGGGCGTTCCGGACCAACCGTGCCAGCAATGGCCCTGACCTGTCAGCTTGTGTGTATTGCTTTTGCGTGTATAATCGGTAATCAACAACACGTAGCTCCTCAAGTAGCTCCGCGTATTGAATGTTAGCCTCTTGTAATTGTGTCAATTGTTCATTTGTCCCTGTAGCCTCCCCCTCTAGTGCGGCCAAACTGCCCTCTATCTCCGTTAGCCGCTCTATAAGAGCGAGTCTCACTCCTGTCTTGGTGCTAATTGCCACTCCCCTGATGACCGTTTTAAAGGCATCCCATTCCATCTGTCGGGAACTAGCAGACCCCGTATTTTCCGAGAAATAATGGACGATCGCCTCTGAGAGGGTATTGCGGAAGACCTGGTCCTCCAACATCTCAGGTTGTAGCTTCCAAGTCGGTATCGGAGTTGGAACCTTGCCCCATTGCATAGTTAATTCCACTGGGTTATGGTCGGACAGGGTTTTCCCCATATGGAGCACCGAAGCAATGGACCCCACCAGGGCGCCGGAACATAGGAATCTGTCTATCCGAGTGTGTAGTCTGTGTGGTGGTGAATAAAAGGAGTATTCCCTGTGCCCGGGGTGTTTTGCCCGCCATGCATCATGTAGTTCCCAGCCCTCCGTCCACCCCTCAGCGCCTCCGCTTGTTTCTTGCTTTCAGTAGCATGTAACGGGGGTGAGACCTGTCTAAGTCAACATCTAACACAGCATTAAAGTCGCCCCCTATCACCCAGGGATATGCAGCCCATTCCGTCAAGGCTGCGCCTAATGTAGTCAGATATTTATCCTGATCGATGTTTGGTGCATATATACAACCCATAACCACGTGAGCCCCATCCAATAAGCCATGAAGCAGCACATATCTACCGTTGGCGTCTATTTTCCGCTCTAGGAGCTTAAAGGGGACGGTATTCCGCATCCACACCGCTGTCCCCCTGGAGAAAGCTGAGTATGTTGTAGCGAATAGTTGCCCTCTCCATTTTCTCTGCAATTTGGCTGCCTCATCAATATTAAGATGTGTTTCTTGTAAATAGGCTATAGTAACCTTCCTTCTAGTAAGTTGCGCCAGGACCCGGTGTCTTTTATGAATTGAGCCTAAACCCCTCACGTTCCATGTGCAATAGGTGTATGTATTATGTAATGCCATCGCGGTGCAGAAAGCGTAATTGCAATGTGACCTGTGGAAACCGAAACCCTGTAGACAGAAACTGCGTAAGAGCTGAGCATGCTACAACATGAAAACACCCCAATACTAGGTTCCCCCATAAAACATCGGAGGACCAAACATGAAACAAAAATCCAACATAGATGTCAATCAGTAAATGCTTCATCGCAGTCGCCTGGGGGGTGGAGGCCTGAACTGCGTCAGTTTGTAGAAACAACGTAATGCTCAGTCGAGTATGTCTTGGTTACATTAGTACACTTCCCTTTAAAGCATATGTACCCTGGACCCACAGAGCAGTCATCAACTGTAATACATACATTGCATAACCTTCGTATACATTACCACTCCCGGACATCCCGGATCACAATATTAGAAGTCCCTGGCAACCTGGGCCGTAATCGAGGGGAACATCGTTATGCTAGTTTCAGATTCAGAGCACACCGTGTCGGCATCTGAGAAGTGTTCCAAGGATGCCGCAGCTTGGGCATCATGAGCCGCCAGAGCCGCTGCTGTAAGGAGTGCATCTTTCTGGCTGGTCGTGATCTGTTCCAGTGTTGGGCCAGAGTCCGTAGTGACCATGGTATTGCCATGTCCCGATCGGGGTAGTCCAGTCGTTCGTATCGGGGAGGCACGACGCAGCTGTCCCGACGGCAGTGAAGTCTGAGAAGTCTCCGATGCAAATGTTATTTCGAGCCAGTCCGCCACTTCCTCAGGATTTTCAAAAAAATACGATTTCTGTCCGTGGACAACTTTCAGCCTAGCCAGGAAAAGCAGTGCGTACTTCAAGTTGCGTTCGCGCAGGTTCTTCTTGACCCCCAGAAATGTAGCTCTAGCCTTCTGGACTGCCGGGGTAAAATCCGGGTAAAGAGAAATTGTCCTGTTCTCGAAACGCACGGGAGCGTTCTCTCTGGCAGCCCGCAGGACAGTGTCGCGGTCCTTGTAGTGCAGAATGCGTGCTATCAGCGGGCGAGGCGGTGCACCCGGCCGGGGAGGTCTGGAAGGCACCCGATGCGCCCTCTCCACACTGTACAGGGATGTGAGGCCCTCCGTCGCCACATGGTCCCTCAGCCAGTCCTCTACAAACTGTGTAGGGTTGGATCCCTCGCTGCGCTCCGGTATACCAAGGATGCGAACGTTATTGCGGCGGGACCTCCCTTCCGCGTCGTCTACCCTGTCCTGCAAGCCCTTCAATTGTCGGTGAAATTGTTCGAGTTGAGTGGAGTGCAGAGCCTGCTGGGGTATGAGATCATCCAGTGCTAGTTTATTTGATTTGACCTTGTCAGCCAGCTTTTTTTGGTCCGCCTGTAATAAGAGGACATCGCGCCCATGCGAGTCTCCAGCGCCGTTCGTGAGTCTCGTATTTCTTTCAAGATCAAATCCAGTTTAGCATTGTGGGGGTCTGCACCAGTAGGAGGTATCACATCGCCGCCCGAAGCATTAGAGGGGTCACTGCCGAATGTGAGCTGCATTTCGCCATCCACTGCAGCGTCCGCTTGTTTGTTTCTGGTGCGTCCCATCGTGCCACGGCGTCCTCCCATCCGTCTCTGCTCCAGGATGGGCTCTTGGGGGGACCCCTAGGGTACTGCTCCACACCTCGCATACACCCAAATAAGCACAGGTCCGTGGTGCGCACAGATTACGCCAAGAGACATAAGGTCCGCAAGCCACAAGTATTCAATCTCTTCAGATCAGTGGCTACACACTCCCAGTGGACACTGTCCGGGATGCCAGTCGCCGTATCACTAGCAGCTATCAGAGCAGCCCCAGCGGCAAGAACTACACCGTACCTCCAACTCAATCGTGGGTGTCTCCCCACTTCCAGGGCAGGCCGCAGGTGGGGAGCATCACCGCGCCCAGCTCGGGTGATTGCTAAGCATGGTGGACAGGGGGGCAAGCGCTCGCAGGCCGACCATCCAGCAGCGTTTCAGCCAGTACAAGGAGGATGAAGTATATAACTCAAAGGCGGGGGCAGCGTGTGGATCCCATCACAATACAATGCCCTGCAGCGGGCTATCTTCCACACGTGTCATGGAACAGTGATGTCCAGTACAGTTGCAGGGGCGCCCCCCTTCTGGTTCCAATGTCATGCCACTCAGCGCGTGTTCAGCCCGGTCTCAGCCACGTCCCAATGGGGGGGGTGGAGGGGGATGAAGCGCCCGTAGTCTCCACACATCCCAGCGCCAAGAGTTTCTGCACGCGCTCGTCCTCTTACCAGAGCGCTTCCAATCCCTGTCCTCACTCGCGCCAATTCCTGGCGCGGCCGGCCGCATCCGCCATCTTGCCTATGGCGATTGTTGTTGTGGCGCAGCAAAGTAGAAAAGCAAGTTCTCGCCTCAGCCGACGCTCTCAGCGCCTCCGAACGGGAGTCGCGACCACTGTCTTCACGCCGTCATCCCGCAGAAGCGTCGGAAACACCGTACAAGCTGCTAGTTTCGTCGGGGCAGCCATGCAGCATACGCGACTCCTCCCCTCATCGCCTCCTGCCGCCGGCCATCTAGGAGTAGCTCGATTCGGCAGCCTCCGTCCTTTATTGGGTGCCCAAATCACAGCCGCAGGGTCCAGAGGAGTTCCGCAGCACAAGGATAGATGACCCAGCTCCGTAGGTCCAGTAATGCGCAGGATATTTAGCTAAGTGTCAGGGTAGGGGACGGAGCTCTTTCAGCTCACGTCGTCCATGCCCGGCAGTTGGCCACGCCCCCGCCTCAAGGGAGTCTTTTACCTGATTTGTAACTAAGGGAGCTCTTTGTCCCTCAGCCATGCCCTAAGCTTATTTGAGTCTGGGCATACCTCCTCCGAAAATAAGGCAACCATATGCTCTTGCATTTCTCTTAACTTATTAGAGATGTCCCCCCGGGAGTTAATTACTGCCTCTTTTATTATACTCCTGGATCTCTACGATCTTGACTTCCATGCTAGAAATGCCCTGGACCTCTGCCCATACTCAAATAGGTTCAAGCTCCTTGCCTGCCACCTCTCCCTACACTTCTTATCCAGCTTAGTTTAATAATTGCACTGAACCTCTTCCAACCTCTTCAGTGCTTGGTCTCTATCCAAAAGGCTGTTTTGCGTCTGTAGGATGGTCTCCCATGCCCCTATATCTTGTTCCAAGGAAGATAGCTCTTCTCTAGCTGACTTATTTTTTAAGGATGCTTGGCTACGCAATACCCCTCATATGAAGGCCTTAAAAGTGTGCCAGAGTTTAGCGGGGGCAGAACCGTTAATGCCTATGAAAAACTCGCACTGGCTTTCTTAAAGGTCTGTCCAATCCCTGCATCTAGGAGAAGGGCATGATTGACCGTCAACCTGAAATTCCCCAATTGACTCTGGCACTCAAGAAGCATAGTCACCGCCGCATGATCAGAGATGTGTCCTGTCAAGTGCTTGACTTCTTTGACCCTCAACACAGCAGTATTATCTATAAAGAAGTAATCCAGCCTTGAAAAGTGATAGTATTTTTTACTATAGAATGTGTACCCCCTCTTCTGGCCCATTTGAAGCCGCCTCCAAGTCCTGCAACATACTTTTTGTCTTGGGTGTATAGATACAATCTCTTATGGTTGATCTGTCAAGGTTGATGTCCATCAGGGTATTGAAGTCACCCCACAGGACCTCCAGTAGTGAAAACTCCAACAAGTTCCACTCCAGGGTCGAAAGGTAGGATGGGTCATCGGCATTGGGGCCATAAACGCCCCCACATATAAATTCGTAATTGGGGCATCCCAAGCACGCCAGGTCCACCTACCTGTGCTGTCTGTTTTAGAGTTCAAGTACTCCACGCCTGCACCTTTCCTTAAGAGGATTGGCACTCCTTTAGAATATTCTGCTTGGTCGTAGACTATATGGTCATCGAGAAGGGATATGATTAAATTCTTCGCATCCCTGTTCTCCTCACCCTCTGGAACATTAAGGATTTGGAAATTATTCCTCCAGGAATAGTTCTCCATCCTTTCCAGATCCTCTATTAAGTTTTTATTTTGTTTAGCCAGTATATTGATGCCAATTGTGTTCTTTTGTATGTCCTGCTTAGCCTGGGTAACTTCTTCCTTCAACATTTTGGGCTGTTGAGGCACCTCATCCAGCTTCTGGCTCAGGTCCTGACAGGAGGCTTTTGTCTCCCACCGGTTGGACTCGGAGATTTCAAATCTGCTCTTCATCTCAGCCTTAAGACCCAGCAAAATAGAGACAAGTGACCTTCCTGGCTGTGCTCCGCCCAACTCAGACCCATTTGGTGCATTGCTATATGGTGAGGGGGCTGCCTTCTCTGGCTAATGCTCCTGGCAGCATTCTTCCCCCTTCCCTTCTTTCTAGGGGCACAAGGGCCTCAAATCTGTTGGTGGTACTAATCTGTGGGACCCACCGGGTAGAGCCGGTCGTGTCTAGGCCAGCTGATAGACTTGATGTATTGTGCTATTGGCTCCTGAGAAGCTTTGTGAGGACTCAATGTCCTGGCTCCGTTCTGGTAGGCTCCCCTCCGCACATTGTGATGTGCAGCTAAAGACATAAAGGAGTTTAAGGATGGGGTCACTTTAATCTGGCTAGCTGGCTTTTTCCTGCCCCTTTCCCCAGCTCCTGCCGATTTATTGGGCTGTGTTGATGACTTTTTGGGCTTAAGGCTTGAGGTCCTAGTACCCCTCCCAGCACCAATACCTGTGGGTTTGTAATGGATTCAGGGATTGCTTGTAAGTATTTTATTACAGGATAATCTCCAGACCTTACCTCCAGAAGGGCTGCAGAGAAAGTGTCATGGTGGCAGAGTGCGGAGTGAGTATTTGAGCGATGTCCCAAATTATTGTACCAACCTTTTTCCATAGAAACAGCTCCTAGGCTTCTCCAAGACCCTTTCCCATCTCTATTCTGCTGCTGCTGCTGACAAACGACCCCTGAGGTCTGGGCGATCTAGTCCTCCGGGATGTTCTCCCAGGCTGTTACACTTGTGCTGCAGTCAGCCTGGGTCCACTCTTACTAACCTGTGCTGGCACTGCCAAGCAGGACCTGGGCGAGAGCTGTCCTACCATGCTGGACCCCCCGCGCTGCCTCCTCCAAGCAGGGGATCCCAGCAGTTGCTGCCGGTGTCGGAGAGAGCGCTCCGGGGATCCAGCGCTCTCTATGTTGAGTACAAAGATGTAAGGTTCCCCCATCCCCCCCGTGGGAGAACCACCTCTGCAGCAACGCATCAGACAAACTCAGTGAGGTGCAGGAGAACGGGCGTACCAGTTACGGTGAGTAAACATCCTCCTCGCGTATTGGATGCTTGCAGCCGCTTACTGTGTGGCCACCATTTTTCCTTCCTCGTCCGAGAGTTTCAAGAGGAGGAGTGGTGTGTACAATGCATGAGAAGACTGATGGTTTGAAGTCATATGAATAGGTTGGAAAGAATGTTTGCAATTGTAGTTTTTTGGTTGATGATATTTTGAAGGGCGAATAACTTATTATGTAGGATTTTATTGTGTGTAGGGTAAGACAGAATATTCTAACCCACCACAAAATTGGTTGGGTAGCTACTATTTTGCTTTGGTCCTTTCTTGAGTTTATAAAATGAATGAAAGTGGTCACAAAAGAGTGAAGTGTGGTTTTGGATAAGTGCTTATGGATGTATTTGGTGTGTTTATTTCTCCTATTGTTGTCGCTTTGAATGATGTCAGGATTATGAACTCATCTGCTTTGATGGATCGATTTGCAGCTAATACTGCTTGAGCACTAACCAAGATTAATAAGGAGATGATTGCTTTACGTGTTATGGTTTTACAGAATAGCCTAGCACTGGGAATTCTTCCAGCAAAGGAAGGTGGTGTCTGCTGAATGTTGAGAGTAAGGCAGTGCTGTTCATATGTAGCGGATAATAGAAAGCTAATTAATCAGAATATCTAAAATATTGCTAATGATTTGTGTGAAGCAAAGGCTCTTGAAGAGTATGGTGTGTGAGAAACAGCTGGGTCATGGTTTGGTGCAGTTCGAGATGAACTTTTAAAGTTTGGAGGGTAGCTTGGTGGTATTGGAGGATGTATGGTGAGGAGTGTGTTAACCACACTAATCATAATTATCATAATTATCTTGTGCATAATAGGTTTATTGTTTATTCTCAACTTCGGTAGGGTAGTTTTTGTAAAGAATTATTAAACTGTGGGTGTAAGGAAGTAGAAATTTTGGCTAGTAGAAAAAGAAAGAGATCTAAATGCGAAGTGGAAGGTACCAAGGCTGACGTTTTCGATGAAATTAGTGCACTGGCATACTCAAGATGGAAAAATAAGCAAATATAGTAAGAAGTGATTTTGTATTATAATGTTATGATGATGATTTATCATCAGACGGTGGGAGATTGTGGACGAGAATTAAAAAATTATTATTTTTGTGTTTAATTCAGATGAACAACACACAAAAGAATTGTTTGCATTGTGTTTTAACATGGTGAAATGTTTAAATTCGCCAACATGGGCCTACTGGCCTACCTGTGTTATCATTTTCAAATCATATCAAATCAAAAACATTTTTTCAGGGCATTATCCCATAAAACACACAAATGTAACAAACTGCAAGAAGTAGGGATTTAAAAATATGCAATAAATTACAAATAAAGCACATTACAGAAAACACAAAAACTTAGGTACAACAGCACCGGGCTCTGAGTTGCAATCACAGCTTTAGTTCCTAGTTTTGTTTTCTCAGGCACCAGGCTGTGTGCAAGAATCTACTCAGACAAAAAACAATCAAGGCTTCAGTGTCCAATTTGAAAAGCCTTAATGCTACTTGGTAATGTCTCAAACCCAAGTACAGACATACCTGTTGAAACCATTTTTTCCTTATCACTGAGTAGGCAGGACAAAAAACTAAATGTACCCTTCAGTTTCAGATAGATTCACCCAGAATTGGCAGCAATCAGAATCTTACAATCTGTGGACCATTTACAAGTAAAACTGTTGATTGGTAGGATCCCCATCCTAAATTTGATGTGCAAGGTTTTGCGTGATGGGGGACTACATCGTCCATAAAAGTTTCAAATTTCAAAAATGACTTAAAATTCTGAAATGTATTAGTTAAACCTCCTCCCATAGAACCCTCAATGCATTTCTCTGTTATTATAGGCCAGTATTTCTCTTTTAAAAGAGTAATTGAGCTGCCATTATTGCTTCTTGGATCATCCCAGAATGATTGTAGACCCAAAGCGAAGAACCAGTTTTTAACATATTTCAACCATGGCAATACATTAGATCTGTCTGTTTTCAAGATCTCCAATAGGCCATTTCTATACTATTCTAGCTCTTTGGTATGCCATATTCTCAACCAAAAAACAGGGATCTCAGTTTCGCTTTATGGGAAATCTCTTAAGGCCCAAGTCCAGAAAGAGGGAACATAATGTGATACTAGCTGTCATGCTAAGGAAAGATCTATCAAAATTGTTGTTCTTTATCATTGGAGCGTTAACATTTTAGTTTTCTCTAAATCAGCTCCATTGAGTGCAGCTGCTTGAGCCCTTAACCTATGTAGTTGCAGGGCAAGAGGCACTGGTCTTGATACAGTAGCTTTGTGCATTTTTAGTACACCAGTCGCCCTGTGCTGCACAACCAGACCACTTTTACTAATGACAGGACCATGCATGATAAGGTATCATTTGTGTTTTCGTTTTCATTTCAATGCACCCTGCATGCTGTTTAAAAGTGCTTTGTTTTTATCTTTTCTCTGCCTGTGCACCAAAAGCCTCAGATATGACCTTCAAATATATGTTTGCTCTACAGCATTTATCAAAATATATTATTTTGTGTACCTGATCTTCCCTGAGAGATAGATTTACTACAACTGTATACAATTGCAAGGTCACTTCCCTCACTCGAATGGAGGTGTTGTTTATATTTTTAAATGTGCTTTTGCTTTCTGTTTAAGGTATAGTACAGCATATTTATTAGACGTAGAGCAGAGGATATTGACACCAAGAGATGTGTTTTCTAAAAAAATGGAGTATTAGTTGAGGGGGAAGAGAACCCACCTCAAATAACAATCACAATCCTTGTTAGGGTGAACCATGAAAGTCGCTAAATAAACCTGTGCTTAACCCGCTGGTAGTTTGGCATAAAAGCAGTCAGGCTTAAGTTAGAGGCAATGTATAAAGTTTATACAGTATTCAAACAGTAATAAAGTGAAAACACAAAACCTAAACCAATAAAAATCCAATTGGTAAAACCGGAGACATGAATTTTTTAAGTTTGTATTAAAAAATGCATCAAAAAGCACAAAGCGCCAACCGAGGTTATCTGGTTGCACTAGATTAGGTCAAAGTTGGAAGTTAAGGCTGGACAGAATGGAGCGCTGATCGGTTCATGGACTAGGGTCATCCTAGTGGAAAGTTTACATTCTCACTTTTTGGGAAAAACAGGGGTTGTTGGTGAGTTGTCAGCAGGGCAAGCTGCAAGTTGGATCCAGAGCATGGCTCAACAATGGAGGGCTGCTGAAGAGCAGGGTCCCGGTGCAGACGTTGACAAAAGCTCTGAGCTATTAAAGTCTGATATCTGTGCCCAGGAAGGCTCGATCTCAATGGGTTCTGTTCACTGCCGGTCCCAAAGAAGGCCTCTACATTTGTACTTAAAAACTTTTCTGGAAGTTTAATCTTCTTCAGCAGACAACGCAGTTGAATCTGACTGGCAATTTTTTCGCTACGGCTCGATGGTGGTCCCGTCCCCTGACAGTTCTCTGGAGGAAAAGTTGACAAAATGTTTTGAAGTCCTAGCTTTTGTAGTTTGGTCAAGAGGAGCACACTATAACACCAGCCAATGGTCCAAGACCTGAGGGGGTGGGGCTACTTGGGGGTTAGGACTCACTCTAACAGAGGCCAGCAGCAGGGTCAAGGGTAGGACCACACTGGTCAGCTGGGTAGTTCCAGGGAGAGAGGCCTCTGGAAGCTTTTTGTGTCCCTGTAGCTCAAACAAGAGGTCAGCCAACTGACTATTGGGGTCTCTTCTGGGGTCCTGGGGTTAAGGCAAGCAGGTCCAGTCTTCCTTCAGATTCCAGACAGAAAGGCAGTCCTTCTGATCCGGTCCACAAGTGTTCTGAGGAGATGTCTGCAGGGTCCACTTGTATGCCCAGTGCCAGCTTGTGGGTGAGGGGCAAGCCTTGTCCACTCTTTAAACCAGTTCTAATCATTTCCTTTACCCCTCCCCCCACTTGTTTTTGTGCCAGCCTAGCTAATGAGACAAAGGGGAGGCAGGCCTTGGTGTGAGATTCATATACCAAGGACAAGCTAGGTGTCCTTTGAAGCTCAGGAAGGGGCTCAGCATAGCCTCCCTGGCCACCCTGTTCAGAGAGGAGCCCCCCTTCACTTCCAGGGTTCTTTATCTACAGTCTGTGAGCAATATATATATCACTCCAAGGGGGTCATCAGGGGTCAGGTGACACTGGAAGTAAAGCTTTTCAGGTTTAGACAGAAAAATCTGACTATACCATCACATTTCAGATTACTTTTAAATGAGTGCATGAATCATCTTCCTAGGAGCTCCCAAACTGAAACTACGCACTATAAGTTGTTATAGTGTAATTAAGTGTTTTTCAATGCGCGGTCCAGCTTTGCCACAGGAAAAAGCGAGTTTTGTTGGTTTTTAACTGCTGGGACATGTACAACTTTAAATATGCATGCATTACTTTTTAAATATCATGCACTCTGCCCTATGGGCATTTAGGACCTACCTAAGGGGTGGCTTATAAGTACTAAAAAGGAAGGTTTGGGCCTGTAAAAAGGTTTGTTTTGCCAAGTCGAAATGGCAGTTTAAAACTGTACACACAAGCTGCAAGGGCGGAACCGCTACTTTAGTGAGCAGCATAATCAACGCAGCAGTCCACTTGCAGCGTTTAATTTACAGGCCCTAGGTACATGTAGTACCATATGCTAGGGCCTTATAGGCAAATTAACTTTGTCAATTAGGTATATGCTGATTTTCCCATGCTTAAAATGGAAAGCACAAGCACTTTATCACTTTTTAGCATGAAAAAGTGTGCAGAGTCCATGGCAAACAAAAACAGGTTCAGTTAAAGAAATCAAGAATCTGCTGGAATACCATGCAAAAAATGGTAATTTCTAATTCCGTAGGATCAAGAAGTGTGACTTTCTTTGTCACACCACAGTGACTGTATGGTTTCTTGGTCCAAAAATGTATAAAAACTCACCATTTGGGGAGCGAGCCAGGTCCCTTCCCATCCCTTTAGAGAACAGATTTACTGTTAGCTTGTTTTTCAATCTGCACTTAGAATTTTTTCATGATCTCCCTTATGACATTTTGCTTGTCACTCACCTTGTGCTTGACTACAAACCGTTCTGGCTATTGACTAGATTAGGTCTCTAATTCCGCTGCCAATAATATTGTGTATTTTGCATTAGTTTGATTTTATTGACTAACAGTGCCTTTTGCACTGATTCTTAATTCTAAATAAACCTTCAAAGTTTGTACTTTGAATCTAGTCTAAAGTGAGTTTTCCTGTATTGATTTTCTCACGATCATTTTCAGATTTGTTCTCTGGGTAAACTCTAGGATTGTGTTTAGGGCTCTTGTCGCTTACAGACTCAGACATAGGCCCTATTCATTGATCATCCCTTTTATTGTAAAAACCAGAGACACTCAGCAAGGCCTCAAAGAAAAAGAGAGTAGGAGTATTGTCATATAGAAGCCTGCTCTCCCATTGCAGTGATAATAAAAGGTTTTGGGCTTTAACAAGAAAAAATGTGACACTGCTCAGTGGTGGCTCCCCAACAACTCATGGTAAAAAAAAAAAAAAAAATGGAAAACTGCCCTGAGAGGTCCTGCACTCACACAATAGGGCTTTACAAAAAAAAGCTGAACATTGTCCTTGGCCTTGTCGATGGCCTTCTCATTTATGTTATGTTATGTTATTGATTTATAAAGCACGCAGCTACCCAACAGTGTCTCCCGGCGCTGGACAGGGCAGCAGGCAGAGCCATTAGACCGCTAAACACTAGCCCCAAGATAAAGAATCAGGCTTGGCAACTAAAAAGGAAGGTCTTCAGGTTCTTGCAGAAGACAGGCTCAGCTGGAGGAGAGTTCCAGAGTTTGGGGCCCAGGTAAGAAAACGGGCCTTTCATGCGAGCGAGGCGGGACCTGGGCACTGTAAACAGTGAGAGGCTGGATGATCTCAGCTGTCGGGTGGGCACATAGGGTTTCACCAGACCTTGGATGTAAGAAGGGGCCAAGCCAAGTTTGGCCCGGAACATATAACATAAGGCCTTGAATTCGATACGCTTGTTCTCCCTGAGCCAATGTAGTTTGTGGAGCAGCGGTGAGACTGAGGCGTATCTAGGCAGCCGAAAAAGAAGGCGAGCGGCTGCATTCTGAGATTTACATCCCTAAAGCAGGGCAGACCTGGACCATT
Organism: Calotriton arnoldi; assembly: GCA_963921515.1. Classification (NCBI taxonomy): domain Eukaryota; kingdom Metazoa; phylum Chordata; class Amphibia; order Caudata; family Salamandridae; genus Calotriton; species Calotriton arnoldi. The sequence goes on from CAWUFW010003592.1 coordinate 997,474, forward strand.
GATCTTTATAAAGCTTGATCCTTCCGCTGACTCTTGAATTAACCAGAATTTTAGATTTTATTCAGTTTCGTTAGGTTTGGTTTACTCTGCTGTAATGGTTGTCTTTACCTGCTGACAGTAAAAGGTTAAATGGATGAATTTTGCCATCTTTCTATAACAGAGCTGAAAATTAATATTAATTGTCGGTGCATCTGTGTGAAATATTTAGACTACTGTATATGATGCCATTGTGGGCACGGGGAGCCCCTAAAATTGTACACCCCAAAATATTATCTCAACAGCACACCCATGGGTGGATGAATCGGAGATGGTGCTAAACAGAGGCAATTCTGTTAGACGCCCATTAGTATATAAAAATACAGTCAATTAAGTAAGGACAAACTCAATAAATGAATTCTAGAGCAGTGGAAAAGAACATTTAAAAGATTTATTACAAAGATTTGAAAGGTGCGGTACATAGTTGGTAAATGCAAATACATGAAGGCTCTCAGTAGAGTAAAACAGAATAAGGAGCAAAATCAGACTGGTTCTATGTCCCAAGTCAGCAGCAAAATCAATAGGAAATTAAACCGCATCCCTGGAAGCATCATAAAGTCTTCATCAATCTCTGGCTCATCCCCAAAATCGAGATTTTATATACACTTTCTTAAAAAGAAAATCATCAAAACTGCAAAATCATCAGGTGTGAGCAAAAGTGTTAACAATCACAGCAAATCAGACAGAACACAGTTGTATTTATATTGCCATAGCATCTAAGCACTAACCCTCTACATGAATATTGATTCTGCCTACTTGATGCTAAAGTCATCCAGAATTGGCAGAGCAAACTAGTTATATGAATAACAGCAAGCTTTTATGAATTAACGGGAATAACAGCGTAAATGGAATTAAACAAACATGACTTTGCTTGGCTCTGTGCTGCAGAAATAATGAAACAGGGAAATGTGCAGGGAGAGACATCCATTTGAACAAGATGGCACCTAGGCCTTATTTGAGGCCTAGTTAGCACGAGTCAGTAAAACATACTTTAACATGACATAACAAATTTGCTTCAAATGCAGTAGCACTGTATCAGTGTGTACATGCAAATCCAAGAGTAAGTCCACGTTCTGCACATTGTTAATAATGCACAAAAATATAGAATACACAAAATCTTCAACAAACTCCCCTCTCTGATTATTCTATAATCACTCAGACCCCCAATTAATCTAATAATTATAACACAGTCTGCATCTTTTTCTGCGGCTTGAGATTCAGGGCCAGATGTATCAAAGCTTTTTGCGATCGCAAACGTTTGCGATCGCAAAAATGTGTTTTGCAATGTCTGAAACATTTTTAAATCGCAATATAAGTAATCGCAATTGTTTGCGATTACCTAAACTGCAAATGCAGTTAGGGAATCGCAATTTGCAATTCCCTAAATGCAATTCTTGTAGCCATCGCAAATTGCGAATTAGCATTAAGGAATCGCAAATTACCACCAACTTCTGGTTGGTGGTAATTTGCAAATTCCTTGAAAAATGCACTTTTAGCATGTTTCTAAGTGCCATGTGGTGCACATACATGCCCTTAGGGCATGTATGTGTGCCACATGTGCACACATGCATATTTCAGGGGTGCATCTGGGTGACCTTTTGGCCCCCTTGCACCCTTGAAATTGCATACGCAATTTGCGAGTACCTATTTGGTACTCGCAAATTGCGAATATCTTCCCATTCATTCCTATGGGCCTCTAGGCCCATAGGAATGAATGGAAGCCATTCTTTAATAGCGAATTGCAATTTGCGATTCGCTATTAAGGAATATGTAGGAATCGCAAAATGTTTGCAAAAACCTACATACATTGCATTTTGCGAGTCTATAATAGCGAATCGGTAAAATTTGCTATTATAGACTCGCAAAATCCAATGTTGATACATCTGGCACTCAGTTCTTCCAAAACTACAGTTGATTATACTCGATCTCTGCATCCTTCATCTTAGTCTCATTTTGTTCCCTCTAAGATGATCCTCTTTTTTCTTCGCACCAACTGTTTATAAACACCAACTCAGAAAATTGAAACAAGAAAAACAAAGCAATTACACAAACAACACAATAATTACAGGGCTTAATAGCATTCTAAACATACCAACACTCAAGCTATTGATCCATTCACCAACCTTGCTAAGCCCCTTTCCTATCTCACTAAACCCAGAACCTACTGTTTCTTACTACCCTTTCTCCTTTAAAGCTTGGACTGCATGAGCAATATTAGTTATAATATGTACATAAGCATCAATAAACCCACTGTTATTGGGAATGAAGGTACAGCACTCCTGCACCTTCAAAACTCTACAAACACCACCTTCCTTTGCGAGAAGACTGTCTAGTGGTAAGCAGTTTTGTAATATCATTGCAGGCATGACAATTAGCTAAGTGTTAATCTGAGTTAGGGCTCCTGCTGTATTAGAAAAAAGCTTATCGACAAGCGTAGATAATCTTAAGATTTTCACATCATTCATAGCTACACCTATAGATGGGATCATAATTCCTAATAAATCTAATATTATCTGCCCAAAACCATGCTTCACTCTTCACTTTAGACTAACACCATCATCCATCTCATTCACATGATAGCCTCTATGAAACACCAAAGCCAGTTAGCAAGAACCCACCCAATTACAAGGAAGGTTGAAATAAAAAGTGTTACTACACATCTAATAAATTCATCTTAGCATCGGCTCCTCACTAATTACTTGACACACCATACACAACTCACACATTCTCTAATGCTCCATTCTCAATATTGAGGGCAAATTCAAAAACCTAAATTGTTTCTTGTCCTTAATCTGCTCTCTTATCTGCTTCTGATCCTTCCAATCTCTCAAAACATTCACTCTCCTATGATTATATTCCTTACCAGATTCACACTCTTCTTTAATCAAATGACACACATAACCCTGCTAAGTCTGTTTAGTATTATGGTTAGTGTGTGAAACTCTATTCTAATATTTACCATAAGTCCCTCTTTTCCCAGCATCTTTGATACAGGAAGATTCTACAACGAAACGCTGAAATCCAGCAAGATTGGCATTAGAAACTCATGCTTATTAAATATACCAACAAACACATTACAAGACAATTGATAACTCATCAGTAGCTGTGGATAGGTGGCTCAGTCACCTGCAGTAGAAAGGAGAAATTTTTTTGCCATGCAATTCTTAACCCCCATAATTTCGACATATTCACCCAACATTTTAGCATAAATATGAGCATTAAATGCACTACCTTAACCCCCGTAATGTCGACATATTCATCCAACATTTTTACCTAAATATTATCATTAAATCCACTAACTAAACTTTCCCTATGGTTCAATGTATTAGACTCAACCCATTATGTTATGTAGTTAGTTCAACCTCTGTTGAGACATATTCCACCAGAGAAATAAGGATAACAGTAGACGTAAATAAGACTATTAGTATCATTATCAATGAGACCATGCTAAAAACTTTACAGCATTTACTGTATGCCATTTTTATTGAGATCAAAAACAAAAATTAAAAGGAAACGTGGAACTTCAAAAATCTGTTTATGAAAACATTTTCTTGTTTTTTATAATAGAACTTCTTTTCTTCTTTTCTTTTCTTTTCTTTTTTGTAAACAATCAATCAAAAACAAAATGGGCTTCAAAGTTCTTTTTTTCAGCTATTTCGCTCAGTTCATAATTTTAAAGCCTTTTTGTTATCTGGATTCTTTTGCAGTGTTCAAAACTTATTTTGCCACTGTCAGGAGTCGCAAAATTTCAAGGTGGCTCTTCTTCTAGCTCGTTTTCAAAGATGAATTGTCAAGAGTTTATTGGGCTGTAGGTCTCAGTATTTGGCTCATTGTCTTCAGACACAGATGCAAGATACGCCCATTCAGGTAAAGTGTACTTTCTGTTTTGAATTCTCTTTCTTCCTTGTCTTTTAAAAGCCCAGGCGGAGCTGGCGTAGTTGCTCTATGCGGAGCTCCACGGAGTTGGGCAAAAACTCCGCTCCGCGCCTCCACCCCCCCCTCAATAAATATTTTTAAAATTGAAATAAATATTAAGGTAAATTAAACAGACTTACCTTTATCGCGGCGTTATTTATTGAGGGGGGGGGGGGGGGTGGATGCAGGGAGGGTCCGGGGCTGAACTCTGCTCTTCTGCGGAGTCGGAGTTTTGCATAAACTTTGCGTTCTCAGCGGAACGCGGAGTATGCAAAAATCCACAAGCTCCGCCAGCGGAGCGGAGTTCTCTGCCCACGGTTAGTCTTTTAACAACAGGCAATTCACTATCACTGTTTTTCTAATCAATTTCAACTACTTCTGGTTTTACCTTGAGCTATTCTAACCTTTCTTCTCCCAGTGCTTTCTTTTGCAAGTTTTTTCACTGCCTTGGGTTTTACGACTGTTGCATCTTCTCTTCTGACTTCTGCTGAATCTTATTAACTCACTGACGAACTTGTGCTTTAATCAGCATCAGCAGCTTGATTCACTGTGAACTGCGTTTTCTTTCTGGGGGTTCTCAAGACTCACATTTTCAACTGGAGCCTTTCACTGGTTGGATCAGAGGCTTTTTCTTGTTGCTGCTGTTCATGACTCTGCAACAATTCTTCACTCTTACCCTCCACTGATACCTTCACCTGGATCTTCACAGTAATCAGCAAGTTCACCAGTCTCAACATTTTCTTCACCCCCTTCTAAATCCACACTGCGAACTTGAGCAGTTGTTGTCACCACGTCTTCATCCACTGTCTTCACTCTTCTTGTCTGAGAGGATTGGATCCACAGCAGGACTCCGACACACTTTACAGCAGATTTAGTCAAAAGCACAACCTCGTAAGGACCTTTCCAGTGTTCTTCAAGGCAGTTTGTATGAACTTGCTTCACCAGAATATAATTCACGACATCAGCCAGACCTCTGCAGTAATCTAATATGATGTTATCAGTTATTGAAACAAGTGTTGCTGAAGGTATGTTGGCTAATCTCATAGCTCTGCCCATTAACACTTCATTGGGTGAGAATCCAGTCTTTTTTGTCTTGGATACTTTTAATGCTAATGAAAACAAGAGGAGAAGCACTTGGCATTTTTAGTCTAGTGGATGCATACACGTTAGAAAGCTTGTTTTTGATGGTCCCATCCATCCTCTCCGCTATGCCTGATGATTGAGGATGATAACAACAATGGAATCTTTGGTCAATCCAGAGAGCTACACAAATCAATTTGAGGATCTCATTTTTAAAATGAGATCCACGATCCATCTTAATAGAGCTTGGCAAGCCGAAATTTTGTATGAATTCTCTTAACAAGTGTTAGGCAACTGTCATACTCTCTGATCTCACGGTAGGATAGGCCTCAACCCATTTAGAAAACAAGCAGACAATCGCGAGAATAGATTTAAGGCCATTGTAAACTAGCATCTCAATGAAGTCTGCTTGGCGGCCCTCTGATTTGCCGATATGGTTCATAAGAACTACAGCCCTCTTTCCCTGATCATTTCTCTGACAAATTATGAATCTCTGACACAGATCTTCTGCAACATTTCCAAATTTAGAATTGAATCAGTACTTATTAACAACCCTGGTCATTGCATATTGTCCCACATGAATGTGGCCATGCAAGTAGAGGGCCATGCAATTTAACATACTGTCAGGAAGAACATATTTATATTCAGGAGTGATCCACACATCTTCGTTACCATTTTTAAAACCTAACATTTCACACCTTCATCTCTCATCCTCTGACACTTCCTCCTGGAGATCCCTCAGTTCACACAAGGAAGTCTGTATTGGGTTCAACAAGAAATAATCTACATTTTCTACACTTTCAGCAGGTTTGTTCTGTCTCTTGAATTGTGATTTGCTCATTTGATCTCAGTTTCATCTTGCCACTTGATCCACATATTTGTTTCCCAGTGTAACCAAATCATCTACAGCCTTATGGGCAGCACACTTGGCCACTGCAGTTTCTTTTGCTTGTTGTATTGCTTCCAGCAAATCAAGACTATAGGGACCATTCCTGGTGGGAGTCCCATTGGGGTGTCATAAAACCCCTTTGTGAACACAACTGCCCAAAATCATGCACCACTCCAAAACCGTACTGCCTGTCTGTATAAATCATCACATTCAAATTTTGTGCAAGGCAGCAAGCTCTTGTCAATGCATTAAACTCTACCAACTTGCATTGAAGTTTATTTAGGCAGGTATGATGCTTTCAGAAATTAGACATACTGGGAGAACTCCATAGCTCCTCTTTGCCACCTACATAAAGTGAGACCAACGATTGGGAGGTGTTGCATTAATAATGTCCATAATTCAAAGATGCTCAGGCGTGTACAACATCTACTCATTAGACGATGATCCCTAGGTCTCGGGAGGTACCCACTAGAAATCATCAGCCTGACTCTAGACTTTTACATGTTCATAATTTTGGAACAATGCATCATGACTGGAATCCAGATCTGACATAAGTCGAACCCATCCGAACTGTCACCGTACTCTTTTCAACATTATTTGTCTTTGTAACTGTATGATGTATATGAAGAACACATGTGTCACTGTGCCCTCCCCCTTCGCCTCTTGACCTTTCTCATCGTTAATAGTCAAAAATAAAGATGATTAGAAAAAGGAGAGGAGATTATAAATTGTATTATAATATGTGAAGACTTAGGAAAGGGGGCCAGAAAGAAATTGAGCTTTAACTGTATGACATATGTGTTTTCTGTTAAATAGTTTTCTGGTTTCCATGTGAAACCAAATAAACTCATCTTTTCACTTGAGAAGAAAGAAGCAAGCTAATTAAACCTTCAATTATGTCTATTGTAAAGTCTTCCGACCTGTGCTGTGAACTCTTCATTAACGTATGAGTTCATATACAGGAAGCTATCTGCCCTTTCCTGTGTCCACAAGGCAAGCTTATAATGTGGACCCAGTGAAGGGAATATAATGTAAGTACATTTATTTGTCGGGTTTTCAGCACACCTTGTCACAATAGAGCTTTATGCTTCTCTGGAGGGAAGAAGGTTTCACTATTGCATTGTGGTGGTGCCTGTGCTTATTGACTTATATAGCTGTGGGTGTTTCGTGTCTGTACTGTAGCAACTACCTTTTAGTCTCCTCTCATTGCATTCCTTATCGGCTCAATTGCCCAGTCAGCGTTTTCTTGATCGATGCAGAAGTAGAAAAGTCAAGACAAGTAAATGGCTTCAGAATCTGGGACAAGGATGTAGGAAAAATGGCACTGAAGAAGCAAGGGTTGATGAGGATTGTGTATAGAGTCTTTGAGCCGAATCACATAAAGTGAGTACTGCAAGTGCGGTGTTAAGATGGGGGTGCTGGGGGCGCTAAGTTAAAACTCAGTTTGTGGCACATTTTTGGGCTCTCTGTGATAGGTGGCTGCTTGTCGAGAGAATGTTTCAAGGCATGTGCTGCTTATGGCTGAAAATGTAGCAGTATTTGTTGACATACGTGAAATAAACAACTGAAAACACAATAGCATATGAAGCATCATCCCCAGCACCTTGAGACCCTCACGGGTGAGTAGTGCGCTTCACAAATTCCTGATTGAACGTAACACAATTAAAACATAAGGCATATCACAGCAAAACAGTCAAAACACAACACACACACGGCAAAATCACATTACAGCAATGCAGTACAAAATAGAGCACAAAAAACAATAGTGCGCATCACTAGCACAACAAATTACCAGACAAAAAATAAGCACAAACGTCCTTGTCACACATTACCACATCCACAATCCTGTTTTCATAATACGTTGGTGGAAGATGTTTGAAGCAAGCGTTGCCTTAACTTTCTATGAAGGACATAAAATAACACAGCCAAGAATGTTTTGTGATCCAGCACACTGTCTCTGCCCCTGCTTTTGGGCTGATGGGGTCTTAAATAGTTGAAGAGCTGGAGCAACCTTAGACAGTGGTAAATGGGTGCTTGTCACTGGAACTTTAAAGACATTAGCAGCATTTGTTGACATATTGAAAGTAAACTAAAGAACATAACTTAGTAAAATGCACAAAATAACATGAAACAACAACTAAAATACAACAGGGCACAATAAAAAACTCAAGACAAAACACAACAGCCACAGTAAATCACATTGCAGTAATGCAGCACAAAAATGCAGTAGATAAAAAACAGAACACATCACCACAACAGCAAAAAGATATTTTTTAACTGTAGGCACTTGTCCCATCTACTATTACAAAATGTTAGTTACAATTTTAATTTTTTTCAAAAACACATCTTGTTTTCCTTTACGGAAATCGAATTTTATTAAAAGAAAATGGTTTATTTAAAAGCAATCACAGACATTGTAGTGTGCTGACCTCAACAGGCCAGCATCACCGTGATGACTGCGATTCATAGTGGGTCGCAATTTGTCACCTACATCATTAATATTCATGAGATAGGTCGAATTGCGACCCACTATGAATCAGGCTTTTGCGAACTGAACTATTAGTACATAGATTGGTTCTCAAAAATAGAATGGATTCAGTAAAAGTCGGTGCACACTTTGCGACCACTTTTATCGAATCAATTCTTACTACATCTGTCCCTATGTTCTGATCTAATGTATATTTACTCCATTAATTATCAAAAGTGTTTGGTTACAATTATTTTACTATGACCTCATTAGGCTCAGTGTCCCATAGTCTGTGTGATTCATAGACATACTAGTACTTATGTGTGACAGCACCAAACATAAGGAAGAGAGGTTCAGTATCAGCTATAGCTGTATGTACAAGCCACAGGGATCATCTACGTGTAGGAAAAAAGTGGTGTACGTTTAGGTGAGTGGGTCCGCTAGGTGAGATGGAAGTTAATTGTGAAGTGGGTTTAACGTGCCAGGGAGTAGAGCAAAGGGGGACAGGCAAGAGTACCAGAGTTTAGGTCAGACAGAGGAGAACATTGAGTCCAGGAAAAGAAAGGTGTTAGACCTGGCATCCTTGGCCTGGTATTTCCCCAAAGGTTTTGCCTTCAACCTTCCTGTTTGCTGAATTCATTTTGTTGGTTTTTGGATTCGATGCACTTTACCACTTCTAACCAGTGCTAAAGTGCTTGTGCTCTCTCCTCCAAGCCTGGTAATACTGGCCTACACCTGATTGGCACATATAATGGAAGCACTTTATGTACCCAGGGCCTGTACATTAAATGCTACTAGTTATCCTGCAGCACTCATTGTGCCACCCTCTAAAGAAGCCTTTTAAAACATGTCTCGGACCTGCCACTGCAGCTTGTAGTGCAGTTTTAAACTGCCATTTCGACCAGGCGTAATAGACCTTTTGCAAAGCCTAAACCTTCCTTTTTAATATTTACATGTCCTGGCAGTAAAAAAAACTCCTAAAGATGTTTTTCACTGTTGTAAGGCTCTCTCTCCAATAGACTGGTACTAGCTTTCTTTATTACATTTAAAAAGTGCTAATTTTAGAATGGGAGAAAATAGTGAAATGATGTTTACACTCAAATGAATTTTAATTTAAAATCCTCTTTAATGGTAAAGTTGGATTTTAAGGCACAATTCCTAGAAATGTCACTTTTAGAAAATTGGCATTTCTAGGCCAAAATCAACAGCAGATTTCTGCCAGTAACAAGGGTCACATGACCATGGCTGTCTCTCCTGTAATGGGTTGTTGATTCCTTCCAGACATTGGACAAAGGGGCTTCGGTCTGAAAGGATGGCTGGAAGTGGAGTGTACCCAACCCAGATTACATTTCAAAAGGCCTTGCCTGCAGTACACACAAAGGGACCTGACATCAGCTTTTTTGTGGCCGTAGACATTTAGGAGCCAAACCCAGGAAGGACAGAGAACTGGTCAGAACTAGTTTGGTAGTGGGCCTGGGGTAGCCTTCCATACAAAGACGAGCACTGAGGACAAAACATGGCACTCTCGAACCCCAGATCACTACTGGACCTGTGAGAGAGTCAGAAGAGGGACTGCTCAGCTTCCCTGCTGCTGGAAGCTCTGTCTATTGCCCGAGGAAGGAAGAGTGGACCTGCTTCTTGAACCCAGGACCAGCAGAGTAACTCCAAGGGCTAGGTTACTGGCTTCCTGTGTGAGCTACCCGGACACAACAGGCTTCAGAGACCCTGTAACTTGCCTGCCTGCTGCTGTTAATCCCTGCTGGAATGAGTCCCAGCCCCCAAGTGGTTCCCTCCTGGGCTCTTTATGTGGTGCTAGAGTGTCCTCGTCCTATCAAAACACCAACATCTGTGACTTTGAATGTGTTTTTTAGCAAAAGCTGCTCTGAAAATTGACAGATGACCGGGACCTACCTGCAAGCCAGTCTGACGAAGGTGCATCGCAGGTGGGAGTGGGATTAACTACGCCACAGCTCCCCCTAAGTTCTTCTCTCCAGGAGCAAATCCTCTTTAGCTGGACCTCTCGGCGATGGTATTCAGCTTGATTGAGCCCTCTTCAGCTACGGCATGCAGCTTCGTACCGCTGGAGAAATCTGAGCTCCAGAAAAACTTCTAAGTTCAAAGGTAGAAATCTTGACTGGGCTCAACAACTTCCAGCACCCCATCGGCAACACCAACCTCCTCGGCCTACAAATCTAACATTTACCTGCTCTGGGAGTTTCCCGCCATCGCCAACGACTTCATCGGCACTTCGTCGATGACCTCTCAGCTACAGCCTGCTGCCTGGTCCTGCTGAGGAGTCTACCTTCTCCAGGAAATCTTTAAAGTGTCTTCTGAGTCCGAAAGTAACTCTTGACTGTGGCGATTCCGTGCTCCATATCGGTCAGCCTTAACTTGTGACTTTTGTCCCAATTGTGCACAACCAGATTCTTTCGGTTGGCTCTTTGTTTTTTTGGGTGCTATTTTTCATGAAACACTCTAAAAATTAATAACTCCGGTTCTACTGATTGGATATAATTAGTATTGGTGTAATTTTATTACACCAATTACATAACACTTTGGTATTATTCTTATGTTGTGTTTTCACTTTCTTATTGTTTACATGCTGCATAAATACTTTAATCATTGTCTCAAAGTTAAACCTTTCTTTTGTGCCAACCTACCAGAGGATTAAGCACAGGTTAATTTGGTGACTTTCTGTGGTTCATTCACCCTGGTAAGGACTGTGGTTGCTGCTTGAGTAGTGTTACCATTCCTCTCAACCAATAACCCAATTTCTTAGAAAATAGTAATGGGATGGAAGGGTAGGACAGTACGAGTGGAAATTGTTATAGCCAAGGGAGCCTGATGTAGAAAATAGAGGGCTGTTTCACCTAAGGTGAACACTGGAAGTGTTACGTTAAGGCATTGTCTGTGCCACAGTTTTGGGCAGATTAGTGTTTTAAATAGTTGAAGAGCTGAGCATATCTACTTTGCCACCTAATTGTTGTTTGCCTCTAAAACCATAAAATAATGTGCTGCTTTTGACTAGAAATATAGCTGCATTAGTTGACAACTTTAAATACAGAGCACAACACAATAACATAACACGAAGAAAACTAACAACACAACAAAAACATAACTGGGCGTAATACAACAAAACTGTCCAAACAGAATTTAGCACAACAAGCACTGTGAAATACAATAAAACAATGCAGTGATGCCCACAAAACTCGCTAGCAGAAAAAAACACATCTCCCCAAAATGTAACACAACAATTATGCACAAATATTCTTGTCACACAATAGCATTGGTGGTAAAAGCTGCTTTCCCTAAGGACTACTTACCACCATGGACCTGTAAGAGCAACAGTCAAAAATGTTTTGTGATCTGGTCTCTGCAAGTTCTGTCTTAAGTAGGTGTGGTCCCAACTCGCATAGTTTCTGAGGCTTATAACCCTGCATTTAGTGCTATTTCCATAGCGCAAAATGCACCCTCGCATCCAAAATGAACAAGAGGATGGCTTTTGCACTGAGAAAATAGTGCTGAATGCAACAGAACAGGAACGTCAGCAGCCCCTTGTTCTCTGTTTCTCTGCTCTTGGATTGGCCATTTTGCCCAAGATTATTTCAAACTACGCGACTGGGCGTAATTTCAGTAATTTTGCATATCAAGAGTAATGTGAAATTACTGTGATGACTCTGGTGTAATTAAAATGACAGTGGCCTAATTTTAGATCTAAGCTACCTCTTTAAGCTAATTGTGCTCATATAAAGTTACAGGGCCGATTTTTCTATGATGTCTCATCTCAAACCAGTGTCAGATTTTATGACAGTTTCAGAAAACGAAGACCTTGTTCTAGTGATTTTTAGAACCAATGGGTTCAAGTCTGGCACTTAAGTTGTAGCTTTTTTTCCACATAATGACTGAATTAGTTGTTGCTGCATCAAAAACTTTTAAATATAATTCAAAAGTGTGTTTTTTATCTTGCTATCAGCATCACCGTCATATTTTCCATTGCTTTTTCAGTAGTGTTTAATGCAGCATTGTGTGTGTGGGGGGAGGGGGGGCTCAGCTATTCTTTGAAAAGTAAAACAAATGCTAATCGCCCCATCTCCCCCAAAATGAAGATGACTTGAAAAGAAAGAGCTTGTCAAGAAGCATTGACAAAGCCATTTGGTCTCTTCAGTAAAAGGCTGAGCCGTTGCTTGTTTGCAACGCCAACACGTTTGATTTGACATTTACTAAAATAAGTACCAGCTGGTCACAACGCATGCAGATGCATGAGTGGTCATCTTGGAATGGGTTTTGTCTTTAAGAAAATTCATTTCAAGGTGGCCTCCGACACATATCCCTGCATTAGCATGCAGTGCCATTTTTTATTTGCTGTTCCCACTTTTCTGAAAGCCATTTTAGAACTTTAAATTAGAACTGAGAGTAAAAAAAGATAGCAAGCATCCCAGCAGGACCTTGCAGTTTTCATGCCCTTGTAAAACAAGCACTTGCAATGCAATCGGTCTCGCCTTTGGGACCTTACATGTATGTAGCTATGCAGCACATTAGCCTGGGTGCTGAAACATCTACTGTTCTTTAACATGGAGAGAAAGTAAGCACCAAACTGTGTGACACGCCAGGTATGGGAACACATGGAGAGAAATATTGCCTTTCAGCGGGAAATAGTATAGTCCAAAGCTCTGTTTTTAATATAAAATCAGGGCCTTCGGTGGTCATATCACTGAAAATACAAGATTTGAAAAAAATATTATTGTCTACGGGTGCTCGTGGAGGACAATTTCTATGGGCTGGAATCTAGAGAATGCTAAAGTGATTCTGGTATTTTACTGACCTCTGCTGGTCGTTTTCTATCAAGAAAGTTAAATAGAGGCAGTTGCCAGAAAATAAAAAAAAGAAAGTCCCTAAGCAGAAAGCAATTCTGGTATTTTACTGACCTTTACTGGTCTTTTTCTATCAAGACAGTTAAATAGAGGCAGTTGAACAAACAGAAAGCAATTCTGGTATTTTACTGACCTCTACTGGTCGTTTTCTATCAAGACAGTGAAATAGAGGCAGTTGAACAGAAAAAAAAGTACCTAAGCGGAAGCAGACAAGTCCTAGGGCTGATCTCCAGAGCCCACAAAGTACATACACATATAAGTATATACTAAAGTATATACAAGAGGTCTTGGATGCTCGACCTAAAAAAGGTGAAACCGGGAGAACCAGGAGAAACGTATGAGTTGGGAAAGGAAATAGAGAGCGCGAGCGAATGCTGGATGATAAAAGCACGAACAAAGGAGCAGTAGGAGTTGGGATGCAGGAGGAACAAGGAAACACATCCTCTCCCATTGAGTGCTTGAAGGAAAATAAACAAGCATTGGAAAAGACAAGTTTTGCCTTTTTTCTAGTAAGTGTTGGAATTCACATTTAATGCCCTCAGAGTTTTGAAAGTCTGAAGTAAGCACTTTCCTGAGGTTGCCTCAGTATCTTAGGTCATTACTAGATGTCCATTGAATGAAAGACAAGTACTTGATGTAATAGGTGCAGTACCATAAGCTGTTACTATAGGGACTTGTGGACTTCCACTTCTGCCTAACAATGTATGGTAGTATGCAAAAGGTGATGGATGGAATGCTTGAATTAATCTCAGCCACTGGTAATTACTGGGAGATGCACTGTAAACTGGAATGGCGTGGTGAGCAAAGAAACAATGGATTTAGACCCAGATCTCTGACTGTTTGACATTGTTCAGCATTCCGTCTATCAATTATGGGCAGCTACTTTGAGGCACTGAGTACCTGCACTTCTTTAATTTGAAGGTGGGACAATCAGCACCTCTCAGGAGTGCAGTATTTTAATGGGAAAGTAGCAGCCCTTCTCAGCAGCGAACAGGACGGAGATAGCGAGTACATGAAACTTTATGTTTCCATTTCAAGAAGTTGATGTGCAAGATCACTTTGAGTTTCATAAATTAGAAAGCATTGCCAGAATTGTGTGATGGAACAAGCAGAGTACCTTGGAAGTGGCAAGAAATGGAAGAGAGACATGATCAAATCAACGAGTATCGTAAAGAAAGAGGGCTATTGTGTTTTGAAGAAGCTGGAGATTAGGCATTAGATAATGTTGGAGCTCCAGATAAAGCAAGTTCTTATAATCAATATCGGAAAAGCATGCACTGTCCTGGGCACTAAGGAGAGGTGGATGCCAATTAAGGCGCAAAACTACAACCCTATGAAAATATGTTTTGTTTGATTACTTTGGTAATGATTAACACATTTACTATGAGTGCTAGCTGTGAAGCACAATAAAGATGTTTATTAGGTGTCTAGGAGAAATATTCACAGGGCTCAAAAACATAGTTATCAAGTGAACCATTTGTCTTGTGGGGGGTAAATAAAAAGCTGAAAATGTATTTTTGCCCAGCAACTTTTAATGAAAATTCAGTTGCAAATAGAAGCAAGGATTGTCGTTGTTATAAATGTAAGTGTGTTGGGAGGAACCACTTTGGAAACAAGCATTGTCAAAACCAAAATGTCTGGCTTAACACTCACAAAGAAAGGCGTGCAAAAATGATATTTAAAGACAAACCTTTAGACTTTGCCTGTGCTTGTTTGTAAAACAGAATGTAGAGGTACATTTTGTACTTTTGCTGAAAGACACTGGAAAATACGTCCACGAGAATGAAAAGAAGGAGTTTTTAGACAATTACGGAGAAGCTACAAATACCAGCAGAAAATCAACTAGGATTCACACTACTAGGGACCCTGCAGATCTGCACTTCTTCCATTTTTTAACTCTGAACAGCCTATCACCGTCCTTGTGTTTGTGGACTGAACCTTTCTTTGCATGTTTTTGCTTCCGTTAAATCACCATGTACCATAAGAAATAAATAATTCGCTTTTTTGTGTATTACAACAAACAACATTTTGCATGACGCCGGTCTGATCCTTAAGTATGTCCCTAGATGATTTGTTGAGGCAGTCAGAGGCAGAATATTATGTTGAAAAATATAGCAACTTTATGAAAGTCCAATGACTTTGAAAGGCAGGAAGAGCTGGGGTAGAAGCAGCAGAACTCAATGCAGCTTTTCAGAGGGACAGGGCCCATATTACAGAAGTACCCCGGGGGCACAACAGGCATTTGTGCCTGTTTTCGGCACCCCCGGGGCATTTTGGTATTACAGAAATGGCCGCAGACGGTTGCTCCTTCTGTAATACAGATATCTCTCACACATATGTTGCCCCAGCGCTATCTCAAGAGGGCATTCCCTCACTTGCATGGGGGTGTGGTCCCATGCAAATGAGGGAATCTCTTTACCTCTGTGCCTGCGCCGTATTATGGACGCGGGCGCAGAGGTAAAGAAACTGTCAGGAGGCGCACTGACAGTGCGCCACAAAAAGGTGGTGCCCTGTCAGTGTGCCCCCTGATGGCAGCCCTCTGGAGGTGGCCAAGGGGATCCTATGGACCCCTCAGACTTCCCCTTGCAGGCAAGTGCAGTCACTCACTGCTCCCGGCTACAAGGCGATCCCTCTCCCCTCTTTAAAGTTCAGGCGGATGTCTCCTGCACAGTGAAGCACAAAGCGTCTTTGAAGCAGCCACTCTGTATTTCACTTGGATGCGCTGCCCCCAAGAGCAGCATGAGTTTGCGGCTGCCCTGAGGGCAGAGTATTCAACCTAATAGGGCACACATTCCCTGTTTGCTCCCGGCGCACCTGTTTGAAGGTGTGCCATTGCGCAAACAGGGAAAGTGCGTCCTATACGTATTAGGGCCTCTGGCCTGTTGCCATGTCTCTGGATTTCAGTGGAGTCCAGTCCACCTTTGCTATCAGTGGTTTGATTGTTTATTTCAGAAAATTAAAAATACTATGATTTCTGGAGAGCAAATTATTTTGGTGGCATACGGAACACAACTAACATATTCACAAAGGTATTTTTTAGTACATGAAATAGTATTCCAGTGGTACTACTTCCTGTACTCTCCCCTGGCTCTGGCTGGCTGTTTTTTTGTAGGAATTGTGGGAGAGACAAAGGAGGGTCAGGTGAAAATAAGGATTTTTCAGGGAAGTTGAGGGAAGGGTATCAGGGAGGAACATGAAAATAATAAAGCACACCAGCAATGTGTCAGACAATTTCTATTCACAAAAGTTAAACCTAAATCTAATGTCATAGCACTGTTTACAAAAAAAGCTCAGCTCTGTTACTTCCATGCCTTGGAGTATGTCGAGTACTACACATGGCCTATCACTGGTACTGTAACACTCAAATAAATCAATTGAGATAAGGAATAATGCTATCAACACATAGGGAAAATAGGAAAAAATTATTGATTTTTAAAGTGTTGTTTCTAAGTTAAACATTTATAGGATTTTTATTTTGGCTTGAAAATGCTCATCACAGTTTTTGTTATAAGTAATTAATCACATATTTCAGCAGACTTCAGATACATGCAGCACGCCTGCAACTGCAGTGGTGTGACGGAGTGAACAGTTAGCACTCTGTCACATCCTTTAGCAGCTTAAAGTCCTTGCATTATCAAATAAACAGATGCAGGCTGCTCAAATAAGAAAGCAAAACACACAACAAACCGTTTGGTTCATTACATCAGCGAATATGTTTATAGATGCGGCCCTCATTTTGAGAAACAAATATCTGAGGAGGAGAGAGAGGATTTACAGGCAGAGGATCAGCATCTTTGGCATGTCCAGGGGAGCAGTCATTGCTACATACTGTCCAGATGTGATCCTTGACATGTTTGTAGCCTGGGAGTAGAAGTTCACTTCACCTACAGCCCTCTTCCTGGCCATACCTGCACATCTCAAAATAATGCCTGTATTCTATTTTCTTGCCATTGGATCTTTCCAAATGGTCAGTGGAGACATTCTGGGCATGTTACAGGCAAGCCAATCATAATGCTTGTGTCAAGTACTGAGATGTAGCACCAGCAGGATGCACTATTTATCACCATGCCACAGTCACTGGCGGAAAGGTAGTGGATGGCAAGGGAATTCTGATGGATAATCTACCTGCAGATTCCTTATCTGTTTAATAATCGCAGGTGTTAGACTGGATATGGAAATGTCAAAGCTCACGTGTCACTGATAGGGGACTCTGGTTTCGCATTGACGCTGGAAATGGTGTCAGATGATGTCACTGAAGCCATAAAGCGCCCACCCCAGTGCAACAATGTCACTTCCCTTTTTCTGCGCCTTTGACGCAGTTTCTCAAGGTTGTGAGTTTTCTCACAGAACTTTTCCTCAAATGCAGTACCATGTCTCCTCCCAAGAGATCAGGATTCCAGCCTTGTGGGGATTGTGAGGGACAGATGTCCATAACTGATCCCCATTCCATCTGCCTCGGTTGGGGCCACGAATCCTGCTCCTGTGACTCGTACCAGAGCATGCATCCAAAGCCCATCAAGGAGTGTAAGGTGAAGCTGTTCATAGCCCGGACCAGATATGAGAAAATCAACCGATGTCGCTTCAGGCCTCCCTGAAGGTCGCAGTCATAACACTCTTCAGGTGGTAAGAGGAGAAAAACACAGGTGCTGGGATGCAGCACCAGCAGAGTGTACCAGTTTATTGCCATGCCACAGTCCCCGGCGGAAAGGCAGTGGGTGGCTAGGGAATTCTATGCCATTGCACACTTCTGTCAGGTATTGGGTGCCATTGATTGCACCTGGGCAGCACCCCAGTCGCCTCACCACAGGGAACACCATTTTCTCAACATACTTTGCTACCAGCCTGTCAACATGCAAGGTGTCTGCAATGCCAGAGACTCATAGACTGATGTGTACACTTCCTTTCCTGGAAACACAAGTGACATAACGAGCAGTCACCTTGTGTACGTCAGATGGTTGCTGGGGGTTTCGGTGACATATGGCTAATAAGTAAGCCATGCTAACTCGCACTAGGGCTGATTGTCTATCTAGGGAATGGCATTTCAGATATAGTCACTCTTGAGTTTCTTGTGTCACTGTACTCGCCCCAAGTGTATCATCATAGGCATTCATGTATGAAATGTCTGCAGTTTTTACAATTAGCCTACATCATACAGCAGGATCACGTCTGTGTTGCAGGAGAAGTCATGCATGCTCTGTTTCCATCACCTTGCCTCCTTTTGGCGTCCAACAACAAAGCCTAAAAAGAGGTATAACAGTATAAAAGGGCCATGAAAGAACAGGTAGTAGCTACCACTGGCACCTGCTTTCACATGATGCATCTGCTGCGAAGAGTCTTTCCTTTGCTTCCACTTTTTTTGCATAAAATTTTGATCCAAGTGTTGCTTATCAGCCACCTGGACTATTGTAACGCCCTACTGGCTGCTACCAATGAGATACTTCTTACTAAGCTTCAAGTGGTCCAAAATACAGCAACTCACCACATCCAAAATCTTCATTCCAGGGCTGCCTCTTAACCCCTTTTGCGCTCGCTTCACTGGCCCCCTGGGCAAAAAAGAATAATCTTCGAGATCTGCTGTAGAACTCATAAATCTCTGAATGGCAAACGACCTAGGTATCTTGCAGCAAAGCTTACACCTTACCAGCCAAGCAGAACCTTAAGACCCATGGACAAATGCCTTCTCACTATTCCTCGAATCAGGAAATCCCGCTTGGGTGGGAGATATTTTTCCTACTTGGCCCCCAGGTACTGGAACAAACTACCCATAAATGTACGGAAATGCACAGATCACCTCAAATTCAGAATACTTCTTTAAACTGAGTTGTTTCTGACCTAGAGTGCCTTTCTTGCCTTAGTCCTATGCTGCGCTGAGATACCCCTCGCAGAGTGATTTGTGCGCGTTATAAGTTAAACTAGCATAACATAACATAACAGGGCACACACCTGTATACAAGTAATCATTGAGTGTACCTTTGGCATCCTCAAGTCGCTCTTCAGATGTTTAGTTCATACATGGGGTTGCTCCAGTAGTTCCTTGAAGTTGTGTGCAAGATTATTGTTGCCAGTTATGGATTGTACTACATCACCATGCTAAGGAGGTTAAATGTGGAACAATTCCTGAACTACAACTTCATCCAGGTAGGACATGTAAAGAAAGGTAATTGTCAGCTGGTGCGTGACAAACTAGTTGCCGCATTTTCGTATGAGCTTCTACTTTGCTACATATTAGTGGTTAGTTAATGTCAATTCAATGAAGAATGCTGGACCACCATCAAATATCATCGTGAGGCAACCCTGTTGCACTACAACACTACACTACACTACACCTACAAGGGTCATTGCCATGTGCATTCATTTGCACATCACTTTCTCACTCATTCAATCAGTGTTTTATTATTATTATTACAAACATCATTCACATAGCATTCACATTTTTATACGAACTTCTTTTTACCTGTAGTTATAATTTTTTAATGCTTTTTTAAATCCAAATCAAATTTCTCCCCTGACCACCTCTAATATGTTCCCAAAACAGTAAAACATTACGTAGATTAAAATAGTTTTATATAAAAGAAACGATCGTCATTTTAAGTAGCCCCCTTGTCATTGCTCCCCAAAAGGTGCACAGCTGCATTCACGAATTTGACTAAGTTGGATAACACCTGGAGATCTTCAACGCTAATGATTCTGGTTTGTAACCACGAAGGCAGCAAGTGGAGGGTGTTTGTAGGCTGACCGGACGTGTCGTTGTTCGATTAATGGAATGCATAAAACGCATGTGAATAAACTCATGTCTAGTCGCTTTTGATATAGAGGGTGAAAGATAATTTAGAGGACTGTTTTCAAAGAAGCTCTTTGCCCTGTAAACCGAGTATTTCTTGGTTCTGTGGTCCTCAGCGAATATTAGAAAGGATAAAACTTTAATGTGATTTTTGGTTACACAGTTTTGAAATTCGACACAGATCAGATGCCGATGAATTCCAAAGAGTCGGCAGTTGTAGCGTGCGCAGTGCATTGTTCAGGTAATCTGACCAAGGCGCATAACTTTAGTTTCTCAATGAAAGGGCATACCAAATACAGGATTTAAAAGAGTTGTCCCTGGCATATCGCTTCATGCAGCAGACCAATACATTATGAAGCATTCATTTTAAGGATGGCTGCTGTAGATTTAATTCGAATCTGATGTGCGACTGGACAGTAGAGTTTGGCAAACGAAAAATGTGTCTGATTACGTTAAAATGTGTTCCGTCTAGCCAAGAACAAGATTCCCTCTAAACGCCGACAAGCCACAATGGAATGTAGTCATTTTGTGTGAATGACTGACAATAGGGGAATGATCAACAGTGGCATCAAATTGTTGTGGAGGTGATGGACAGTAAATGCAACTGGTGCTGACTTGATTTTTATTATCTGCCCAATGTTCTTTTGGCGAACCTTGACCATTAAGCCACACTCCGAGGTAGCAGTATTTCCTTTACCTCTCCACCCCGGGTTCTCCCACGTGACATCTTGTTTTAATTGCATTTATATAGTTCTTACTACCTTCTTGTTGATAAAGACTAACACTGCATTTACTAGCATTAATTGTTTAATTGATTATTTGGAGCTGGGGAACCAGGTTCGAGCCTCGGTGTCAGCTCAGCATCCTGTAATTCTGGGCAAAACACTTAATCTCCCCGCGCCTACCTGTGTAGTGTAACTGGTGCTCTTGTGAAGCTCTTCAACACCTTCGGGTTGAGTTCACGCTATATCAATCTGCAAAAAAAAAATTGTTAAGTTATTCGCATCATTAAACCTGTTCATTGCATCCAGTGATTTCTGAAGACCAGAGGCAGTGTGATCCAGAATGATTGTATCGTCTGCCTATAGCAGAGACTGAATGGAGAGTGGGCCTACTTTAGGGGATGAGTCTCTTGAGTCTTGATGGCTTCAGATAGATCTGCAATGTAAATATTGAAACGCATGGAGGTCAACACGCAACCCAGTTTCAGCCCACTGTTAGACTTTATCTTTGTTGAGTTGTGACCTCTTGTGCCACTTTGTCTGTACACATGTATTCTAATAGAGCGACTGAATGGCCTGCAGCAGAGTAGGGGAATGCCCCATATTTCTAATTTAGAACATAATATCGAATGGTTTACCCCATCAAAGGTCATTCGGTAGTCTATAAAACATACAAACCGACTACGTTCTTTCACGTTAAGTGACGCATTGATTAACATTTACAGACCCAAGATATTATCTGATGTATTGCTGGAACCCCTGAATCCCATTTATGCTACTAGAATTATATTGTTAGTCTTGCCCCAAAGTGTTAACTCTTTCAGCAAAAGTAAGGCGTAATATTTAGCCTGCGCCTCAAGTAAGGCAGTCAGTCTATAGTTTGATGGCATTGTGGGATTACTTTTCTTGTATATGGGATGTAGAATGCAGCCTTGTCAGGAGATGGAACTATCTGTTTTAAAGGTATAACTGAATATGGTTGAAAAGGCTGGAACCCAGCAGTCAGTTTTTTGTTTGAAGGATATTTGGAAGACCATTGTGCCATGTGCCCCATCAAATTTTTAAGATTTAATTATGTCAAGAACTCACCTAGGGTCAACAAGGGGCGTGAATCAATTATTGCCCGAGAAAGCAATACCTCATTGGATCTCCATCACTCTGTCAGTTCTTCACTCAAGTTCCCTCCTTTTAGCAGCCTCAACTCACTTTTTAAAGTCAGTAACAAATTACAGTGTGCCCTAATTCATCTACGCTCTCTAGCAAAGCTTGCAGAGCAAATCTGTGACCTACTGACTGCAGAGAAATTTGACCATCTTTTTATTACCGGATCTTGGACAACTAGCAGCTCAAATTGTGATCTAGAATGAGCTTGCCCTAAAGGTTACAATGCCGTGCAACTCCCCTGCCCCTCTCGCAGAGGTGGCAGGTTAGCAATACTTTTTAAAGCACAATGGAATCTTTGGGCTACATGCATCAAAATTGTAAATTGCAAATACCTGATTGCCAATTCCTGAGAATCGCAAATAGGTAATCACAATTTACAATGCATGAAACTCAAAGAGTTTCAGATAGCGATTTCTAGGAGGTCGCAAATCGCTCTACCTTATTAATATTATTGAGGTAGATTGCAATTTGTGACTCCCTAGGAATCGCTAAAATAACGGGGATGGTGGCCTGCTGAGGTCAGCAAACCACAATGTCCGTGATTGCTTTTAAATAAAGCAATCTATTTTTTTGTAAAGCAGCCTGTTTTCCTTAAAGGAAACCGAGATGCTTTACAAAAAGTAAAATGAAGAGTTTTCTTTTCATTTTTTAAGCCCATATTCTGGCAAATCCCTGTAGGACCTTTAGTTTGACTTTCTTAAAAAATTTTTGGTCACCAAATTTAAACATAAAACCCTCCTCCGGTAGACCCGCCCCTTTTAACATAGCCGATAGCATATCTCCTCCCCCTGTGTCAATAGGCATTTTTAATAGCATTCGAGAGTATGTAAGTTGAAAAGCCCACGCGTAGTATTGAAGATCAGGTAACGCGAGACCTCCTTTCTCCTTCCTACGCCTTAGCTTTTTCCAGGCTATCCTAGTAGATTTGTATGCCCAAATAAAAGAGTTTATTTCTTGTTGAAATTTTTCTATAGTACGTTTGTCAAAATGTAAAGGGATTGTATTAAAAAGGAAAGTGGCCTTAGGTAGTATTGACATTTTAACAAGATTCACCCTCCCCAAGATGGATAAAGGAAGATTGGCCCATGTCTTCATCTGTTTGTGACACTCTCGGAGGACTCGTGTTAAATTGACATCTGCTAGTTTATCTATATCCTGAACAACTCTGACCCCAAGGTAACGCATATTATAACTTGTGTGATGTACCGTACCCGAGATGTTCCAAGTCATAATTTCTGTTTTCCCGGCATTTATCTCGTATCCTGAAACCTGCCCAAATTCCTCCGCCAATTTGACAACAGCCGGGAAAGTTGTATCCAAATCAGCTGATAATATCAGAATGTCGTCCGCATACAGTGCCACCTTCCTCTCCAAATCCCCGTGTCTGAAAGACACAATGTCAAGATCTTCTCTGAGCCTCTGTGCAAACGGCTCAATATACAAATCAAACAACAGGGGGGAGAGGGGGAAGCCCTGTCGAGTCCCTCTGGTAATATTAAATGCCTTGGTAAGACTACCATTAACCAAAAGCTTGGCCGATGGCGCCTGATATAGCAACTGTATAGTGCGACAAAACTTGACACCCAAATGCGATAGTTCCTTCAAGATCTAGGGCGTCCCTTTTGACAATAATGTCCCAATTGGGGCTTAGCGACATCTGGAGAGAGAGGTCAGGACAACAATTGGGGGTATCCTATAGGAATTTTAAATACAAACATAAATCGCGAATAGATTACATCTTACTTAGCTATAGTCTTAGGGACAGAGTAAAGGATATAAAATATCTGCCATCACATTTGTCTGATCACTCTGGTATTTTGATGACCTTAGAATGTATACAGACACAACAGGCTAGAACATGGTCCTTCGATCGTACACTGTTACTTGAAGAGGAGGAAATAAGTTTTCTCTCTAGTGAAGCAATTCTATTTTTAGAGACCAATATGGGGACAGCTGATATTAACATAATATGGGACACTCTTAAAGCTTTTTTGAGGGGTATTATAATTAATAGGTCAAGCTACAGGCGTAAAAAATATAAAGAAGAGATCTCAGCCCTGGAACAAGAAATGAGGATAGTAGAGGCAAGAATGAACAGCCAGGTGGGAATAGGTCAAAAGGAAGATCTTGATAGGTGTAAAATTTTTAAGGAAAAGCTGGAGAGTATTCTTCAGGGGAGGCTTGTGAGTAGATGGGAGGCTAGCAAGATTGCTCACTTTGAGTACGGGGAAGGAGCGGGGAAATTACTTGCCTGGAAAATCAAAGCAGACCAGTTCCGTAACCACATAAAGGAAATCTCTGGGGGTAACGGGGCAGCCTCCATATCTTCGGATGAAGGTATTGGGGAGGCCTTCCTGGAGTACTTTCAGGAGATATAAAAAAGAGACCTCCATAGAGGATAAAACTAGGGTAAGAACATGGCTGGAAAAAATCACCTTAAAATCTATCAGTGCTGAGCAACAGTTAGACCTAGAACAGAGCATAACGCAAGAGGAAGTAAGGAAGGCATTGGCAGGCGGTAAAAGGGGGAAAGCGGCTGGTCCCGATGGACTACCAGTTGAACTATATAGATCACTCCGGGAGAGTATAATCCCAATACTAACTTGTCTATTTAATAAAATATTTCTGGAAGGATCTAGTCCACCTGCATCATGGAATGATGCTACAATAGTCCTGATTTTAAAACCGGGTAAAAATCCCACTAGCTGCGGTTCATATCGCCCCATATCACTTTTAAACGCCGATTTTAAAATCTTTACTTCCATTTTAGCTACTAGGTTGGGGGTGGTGGCGAAGGATATCCTTCATCCCGACCAAAAGGGGTTCGTGAAAGGGAGACAATTGGCAGACCTCACCCGCGATCTGGTTGGCGCAATAGACATTGCTTCCATCTACTCACTTCCCCTGGCAGCTTTAACCCTGGATGCTACTAAGGCTTTTGACAGGGTTAACTGGGTCTACCTGTCAGATGTTTTGGGAAAATTTAATTTGGGTGTCAAGTTTTGTCGCACTAAAAAAAAACATGTTGAAGACTCTCTTTACAACACTCTGTTAATCACCTGGAATGCAATATCATTATGTTGTCGGGGGTTAATCCTGACTCGTTTTTTGAAAATTTGATTACAACTCATAGGCGTGATTTTGACATCTTCTTAGATGATTCAGCTAATGATGAGGATGTCAAGAGGAGTCTTCTGGAGATCTCGAGTGGAATTAGACAAGCCCTTATCAGATCTTTGTCCCAGTCCAGCCTTCCCAGACCAGGATGGTTTAGCTGCGGTTTCACAAAAGCCCATAAGCTTCTCATGAAAGCCCTCCATAGAACTCCGCTTTGCCCTGCGGAAGTGACTAGGTGCAGACTAGATTACAGATTAGCACTGAAGGCCAGGAAGTAGGTACTGAAGTACCTAGTGTAGGAATCCCTGATCGAAGACAGTCAGTCCAAGGATACTTCCGCCGTTTGGTGTGTAATTAATGGCCCCCTATTAAAGGATGTGTGCAAAAACATTTAGGAAATTCATTTTAGGTGGACCTTCAAAATTTCAATAACAATATGTAAACTCCCAGATACTGTTCATTATCAAAAATATTTATTCATACAACAATATTTTGTTCTTTTATCCTTTTTTTGTTAAAAATTAATATGACTTCATTATATCTATACACAGAATCTTTTGTTCAATTCATTCTAAACCACATGATTGGTCTATTTCTGGAAAGATCCCTAATATATGTGCTCAGGCATACTCCCACATTCATCCAGTGCCTATCTCATCATGGATATTGTGAAGATGTAATACAAAGATTGTATACAGATTTTATTTAAGGCAAAACATTAATTGAACATTAATGATCCTTCACTTCATATTTTGTAAAAAAGCCTCTAATTATTTTTATTCATTTGGATATTTTGAGACTTTCTTCATGTAGAATATCCTGTGATTTATTTGGGATATGTTGTAAACAAATCGAAGTCTGAGCACAGTCTTAGTGGAAAAAAACATTCATATTTGCCATGGCTGGAGAAAAATTGTGTCCTATTAAAGGATGACAGTGCTCCTAGAGTAGAGATGGCCATTAACGAGTTTGAGTGGATTGCCCATTTTTCTGAGATCTATTCCATCCTGTATACGCTTTCCTGGTGCTTGGTTCCTCTTACATATGAAGGTTTTTGTAATCTATTCTCACCCTGGATGAGATAACTGTGGCAGAATTGGGCAGCAAGAATGTAAAGCCCCTGGCCCAGATGGTATACCTATCGATCTGTTTAAGGCCAATTTATCCCTCCGGGGTCCAATTCTGGCCAAAGTATTAGGGTCCTGTTGTCAGTACGGTATACTAAACTCCTGGTCAGAGTCTTTTATTGTCCCATATTTAAAAAAGGGGACTGTTCAAACCCTGAATGCTACTGCCCTATATCATTACTTGATTCACTGCTGGCGGTTACTGGGAAAATTGTACTGAATCATCTTGAAGAATGGGCAGATGATACTAACATTCTCTCCGACCTTCAGTACGGTTTTCACAGGGGTCTGGGAACTATTGAGCAGGGGTTTAACCTTAATTTGATTATAGGTAAATGTATTAAAATAAAAAAGGCCAGCTGTTCCTAGCTTTTGTCAGCCTGTCAAGTGCTTTCGACTGTGTCCTCCACAGTAAACTATGGGTTATTTTAACTGAGCTAAGTATGGACCCTCAGATATTCTTATCAGAGAAATTTAATCTAGGTGAAACACCAGGGTGCGCTTTGACTGGAGGGGTGAATGTAATGGTGCCTTCAGCCCTGGAAGGGCAGGTCAGACAGGGCTGTGTTTTGGCGCCCTTTCTTTTCACCTTATATATTAACAGTTTGGGCTCAGTTTTTAGTCGAAATTACAAAGACCTTCCTCTATTTGTCCATTGACCCATCCCGTGTTTGCCTTATGCCGACTATGCTTTCCTTATGTCACACACCCCTCTGGGTCTGCAGAGGTTTCTTACCTCATTTATAGACTATAGGCCTCATTTACAAATCCCTTGCGCTGCGTTGCACCGCTGTTGCACCACTTTTTTGCTGCAACGGTGTTGCTTCAAAATATCCATATTTACAAGGTAACGCATTTAAATGCGTAGGTTTTGGGTGCACCACAGTCGTTTTTAATTTATTCAGAACCACCCCTGAAGCAGTGGTATTTATGGCTTTTTTAGTTTTTGGCGCATCAGGCCGCTGCGCAGCCCATGCGTCCCAATCCCTACCTACTAAACCCAGGCATAGGAATGACGCATTGGCTGTGGCCAAGGGATCACACCAGCTGTTGTGACTTGACTGCAATCTGCAATCAAGTCACAAGGTAAGAGAGGCCACAGAAGGCAGGTATGTGCACGTAATGTCACATTTTGCAACATTACGTGCTAATGTCATACATACAAGTGGGCACTATACCTACTTGTATGCATCACATCCATGACCAGTATGTTAGAGCGCAAGATGACTTTGTCACCTTTTCACACTCTAGCACAATGGTCCCCAGACAGTAGGCGATGCTGCAGTGAAAACTGACGCATGGCCTCTGTATAATGACGCATTGCTGGAGTTGCGTCGGTTTTCCCACCAACTCCAGCAATCATCAAAAACCCTGTGCCATGGTGTGCCGTGTTGGAAATACAGCGCAACCATCAAATCGGAAAGTTTTAAGACGTGGCACATAAAGAAATGACACCGCTGCGCAATTGTAGCGATGCGTCAGTTCTCGTAAATGAGCCCCTATATCTCTGACCTGGGCCTAATCATCAATAAAAGCATGACCTTTGTTATGAATTGTGGGAATAAAGTCAGGAAGTGTCCGGCGATGCAAAGCTAGGTATTACCCCCACATTTTCTTGCTTGGGCATCTTATTTGATGAAAATGGCACTTGGTCTCGAGCTTTAATAATAGGAAATTGCACTTCAACAAATCTGTGACTGCACTTCAAATTCAGCCAGTCTTACTGTGGCATAAGGTATGGACTTCTGAATTCACCATCTTAAATCGTTCGTTTATCAACGATTGTCGCAATCTGTCTAGCATTCATCTTATACCATGGTTTAAATATGTTAATCAGTTTCTACTAGACTTGGGGCATCCAGAATACTTTACTACCCCGGAAGCATTACAAGTTGTCAGTATAAATGATTTAAAGAACTAATGTTTATCTTTACTTGAAAATTGTAGGTTGTCACAGGAGATAATTAAACTTAGTGTTATTAAAAAACAGATGCTTCTTTCTATTAATGGTTTACAACTCTACCATAGTTTTGTTCAGAATATTAACGACTGCTCAATGCTTTGATTAATTGCCCCTTGTGACAATGTCTCTCGGCAAGGTATTTTGCAGTTTACCCTTTTCTGCCCCTTTTATGATATACCTTGTAGACAATTTTATTGTGCCAAACCTTCGTGAACTGCATTATAAACAATGCCACCCTGCTCTTCTGTATCTACACCAATTGTCTACTGCTGCTATTTGTTGTAGGTTGTCTAGATTTTTATGGTCAGTGATATGCATTAGGAAATCAAGAGGTGTTTAGCATTGTTACTTTTGTTTTTCTTAATTTATTTATTGATTTTAAATGTTTTTTGTCTCTTGCACTTTATATCTGTACTGTATGCTTTTATGGGTTTTATTCATGAACATTGAATAAAGCTTATTTTGATTGATTGACCCTTTGCAGGAATACTGTTTGGGTTGCTTATGTTACAGGATATCTTCTTTTTTAATCTCTGATCTAAAAACACTTGCTAAAATATGTGCAATTAGCCCTGAGGTAATACATTGACCCCAAACGAGATTCATAAAATGAAGGCTTGGCCATTCCAGTATTAGCAGTCTTACCTTTTATGGATCTTAAAGGAACAAGTAATATATTCTTAGCTGCTATATCCTTCAATAGAGAAAAGGCACTGACATAGCACGTTTGCCATTTCTTAAGAAGGCCCTGGAGAAATTTGCCTTCCTAAACTTTTATTGATCTGGTTGCTGCTATGTATTAAGGAGGGCTGCACTTATGTTTCAACTAATGGGAATGGAAAGGTTTTATCTGCAGAGAGGTACCTCCTGTGGCTGTCCCCTCTCTCTAATTTTTGGGCCATGCATTAGAACCTCTGCCAGCTTCCGTATATGACAATGAGAACATTTCAGGGATCTCTCATACTGGTTCTGAGTATAAGATTTTATCTTATCTAGATGTTATATTCTTTTATCTAATCACGAGGTCGTAACGGGTCAGGCCTTGGATTAAAATCAGTCTTTGAATTTTCATTTGATATCAATGCATAAAAATTATCTGTGAGCCATGCACATGTTGCTTATTTTAAAGAGAGTCTCTTACAGATCAAAGAAAAGACTGCAAGGTTTGGGCAAAGGTTAGTACTGCAATTTGGAGAAGGATTTGCTCTACCTAAGTTCTGGTACATCTTCTTGTGCCAATAATATTGGGTTGAAAAAATATTTGTCTTCACCATAAGAGGTATTTTGTGACTTCTCTTGGGAAGCACAGAAACGTTCTTGTTTTTTAAAGACTAAACAACAAGGTTTTGGATTCCCAGATTTTGTATAGTATCAATCAGTCTCCATCTTCCCTTTGCACTAACTTTCCATATGGTTATGTTCTAGAGAAGATAAACCTGGATGGATGATGATAAATGACCATATTCTGTTTTCCTTTTCTGTTAAACATTTCTTTTAACTTGAGCTTGTAGCGTTTTATTGTACAAATGAAAAGAATTTGCTGACCGGATGGGTTATGATAAGTCTTTATTCAGTCATCCTTATGGTATGCACCTATTATTCGACATAATGAAAAATGCTTTTCTGGAAGCTACAAGAGATCAGAGTCTTCCATACTTTGAACCATAGATGCCGAGTTTAATCCGATGTCCAGATTTAAATACTTCAAATCTTTAGGTACAGAAATCAGAGTTTCGAATATATCAGGGCTTCTGTACAATTATTTCTGATTTAGTATTGCAAGACCATGGTCCGAACCTGGTAACTGCATCTTTTCTACCTTTTATACTTAGAGGGTTGATTATTTCTACCTCTACATTCTCTAGAAATTGTGGCAACATGGTATATATCGGGACAGAATAAGCAATAAGATATTTGATCTCTACGCTGTGTGTGAAATTTTCTGACTCCTTAGATTTTACTCCTCAGCGTACCCAGCGGAAGCTGATCGTCAGAAGTCATTGCGCTCCAATACATTTGTATAGTTGGTACCTCATAGTGATGTCTTCAGAGATTACAGGAACAATTCTTGCTCTTTTTCCCTTATGATCTGTTCTTTTAGGATTTAAGGATAATAGTTCATCCGCCCGTTCAAACCAAGTTACTGTATAATAATTTGTTGGTTAGGAACAATGCAAGAAAGCGAAAAAGCACCTGAGACATTGGTTCGCAATGGCATCAGTAGCAGTCTAGGAATGTCACAATAGTTCAGAAATCTGAGAGAGAGAGAGAGAGAGAGAGAGAGAGAGAGACAAATAAACTGTATGAGGCTTTGTAAATCGTGCATCACACCAGTGGCATATCATACCAATGGTGTTACTAGCTTACCACTTGTTCAGCTAAGACCTACTGTGACTAGCCTTAGTCCTCCCAGCAATCAGGCCTGGAGTCAAATGGGCAAGGAGAGGACCCAGGACTGCCGGATTGGAGCAAGACAGCATGTCTGTTCAACAGGATGGTCCCAGAGGTTACCACAGGGTGAACGAGAGAACTGTGGTAGGAGAAAGACATGCAGGAAAAGGGAGGGGGTGGATACCAGAAGGTCAATAGAAAGCAAAGGTTCTCATAGATCATTGCAAAGATTTATTATAGGTCATCTCTGCCATGAAAATGCAAGTAGATCATTCATTCTGATGCTGCATCGAAAAGCACCAGATATTGTTCTATGAATTTGTGAAGCTTTTCTGTCTGCCCACCAACTTGTGAATGATACCTGGTAGATCGAAAATGTCTAACAATCGTAGTTGTCATTAATTCTGCCCATCCAAACATTGTCAATGAATTGAGCTCCTCAGTCACTGATGATGACATTGAGTAATCCATGAAAGATGAAGGTGTTGACCAAGAATATTTGAGCTAGTATCACTGCTGATAGTAATCCTCTCAGAGATAGAAAATGACCCATTTTAGTGAAATAATTCACCAACAACAACAATAAACCCTTGTGACAATGGTAATTCCTCAACAAAATCCATAGAGATCAAGGACTATGCCTGGGCTGGGACAGGAAGAGGTTGCATTAATGCCGTAGGTTTGGTTTGTCTGTTATTGCACCAGTTTAAGCTAAACATTGTTTGATATTATCCTTGCCAGCTCTGAATATATAGGGCTACCAAAATCTACCTTGTAGTCACTCTTGGATCTATCCTTGCCCAGGGTGTCCTACAATAGGAGAATTGTGGCACCAGTTCATGACCTGTAATTGCAACTCCTGATAAGGTAAACATAAAGCATCGTTCCAGTTTAAAGGTGTTTTGCCTTCCTTTGACCCTGCAGATCTTTCTTTAGCTATTGTTCATCATTGATCTGTCCTTATCTAAATTGGATTTGGTTATAAATTGATCTAAATGTTTTCTTACTTGAGTGGTAGCCAATAAGATTTTAGGAGCAGACACAAGTTATTATCTTTTTTCCCCTTGTCTAGACAATGTGTTGGCTTTACCATGTCTATCTCTTCATATGTAGATAACGTTGCATTGAAATTGGGAGAAGAACAAAGCCCTTGTTGCATATCTTGCATTCAAACATTTCATAAATCTCAAGTATAAATGGTCTGTCAAGACTGTGATGTCATGTATTACTCCTTACAAGTAATGTGAAAGCCTCTATAATTGTCAGAAGTTCTGTCATAGATGGTATACTTGCATTCAGAAGTGAAAAGTGTTCTTGTGTAATATGCCACAAGGTGTAAAGCTGCACAGCTGTTGTCTCAAGATCTCTCTTAAACAAGAAAGCTCCAATTGCAAATACTGAAGCGTTGGTTTCAACGATGAAAGGCCGATGCATATTAGCATGTAGAAGAATGGTTCAAATGTTAATACCACGTTCAAGGTCTGAAACATGGCCTCCTGTTCCTTGCCCTATAGAAATGGTTGCCCATTTTTAGTGAGCAGTTTGATCGGACACTCAATGCTGGAAAAGTCTTTAATAAAATGTCTATAGAAATTTAATTTCCTTAATGGTGGTGGGAGCTCACTTTATAGAATGACTCTGACTCCTACACTTTCTTTACGTATGCCATCTCTGAATAGTTGAAAGCCCAAAAAGGTAACCTGAACATTTTAAAATATCATTTTTTCTGC
The DNA here is from genome assembly GCA_963921515.1 of Calotriton arnoldi. NCBI lineage: Eukaryota > Metazoa > Chordata > Amphibia > Caudata > Salamandridae > Calotriton > Calotriton arnoldi. The sequence continues at coordinate 1,029,727 of CAWUFW010003592.1, forward strand.
ATTAGCTTCCAGTGAATATTTCCTTTGCGAATACAGTACTTCTCAAACATAAGTTTGGCACTGTTGGATATATTTGGAGTAAATCAGTATATTGTTCAAGTAAATGATCAGATAAGTATGTAAGAGGTCTCTAAAAATAAACCTAAACCTCTTTTTCAAGTATTTTGCAGATATTTTAATACTTGTTAAAGGACATAGTCTCTCATGAGAAATGGGTGCTTCTATTATTCAATCATTTGTATGGACAATGAAGTGGTAGAGCGTCAGCTCCTTTTCTACTAAAACATCTGAATTCTTTATAGATCTCAGGATTTTGTTTCCTCTGAACTCTCACTTGTAGCTGGAGTATTGATTGCCTTTTGTATGAGTATACAGTTGAGATTCAGAGTAATTTTCAAATCCTTTTAAGGAACACTCTTGTTTTTGCAATATAGCGAACAAAAACTGATAACTGTTCCCAATCAGTCCTTGGGGTTATGCTGCCTAAGCCACAATGTTCCTAGAATAACTGAAAAAGCAGGTGCATCAGAGATATCAAAGACAATAGTGACTCCATGGTTGGATTAGGTAGACGAGAATATTGTATTTGTTTCTTTGTAAACAGTGTCTGATGTACGATCTGTTCTGTCTATTCATAGAATCTCTTTGGCTTTGGCCTTATATTTCACCATAACATCATGCCTTTGTTGAAATTGGATATCCATAAGGCAGCCAGTAGATCTAGAATCAATTGCAGCGCAAATCTGTAAAGGTAATTTTGCTGTTGAGAAGACGACATCCTTGTAAAAGTGTGCCTTCATGTTGTCGTATGAATTTGCAAATTTCATTCTCAACCTCTGCGTATTAAGGACAAGCTTTCCTGTCTCTTGGCAACACAGGGCATTTCTTTAAAAATTCGTTCTCTCCATCTCCATTATTTCTCTTCTATTGACAAATACCTTTTTGTGCTCTAAAATTGCTAGGTTCTGTTGTCTGTCTGAATTGTTCGAGAAGATATTCCATTACAACTTCTGAGGGCCTTATCATGTTTGCAGTTCTCTTGTGACACATTGATTTGAAGGGTCAAATCAATGAACGCCTCTGTGGTGATGGGATGGTTAATTAGGGATAATTCATCTTTCCATTCTTCTTTTAATCCCTGATAGAAGGCATGTGCCATTGCTTCATCTGTCCAAAAGAGCTTAAACTGAGAGTTGATGAAAGCAGCTAATACTGGTGACCAAATCTTGCTTACCCTGTTAAAGCGTTAAAACTCACATGTCTTTTTTTTTTACCTAACATTGTCTGGTCCTGTTAAAAAATTGTTCATAATTATTTAAGCACAGGCTCGGATTTATCATAAGTATTGTGGCCCAGATTCACTCAGCTCTTGTTAAATAAGATAGAATAAATGAAATATTCAAAATATCCATAGGAAAGCTTTTTGCCTTTGCTAGAAAGTGTAGTTGTCATTATGCAAAAGAGATTCAGAGCAAACAGCATTCACCAGAAAATGTATCTGGTAGTGTGATATTACTTGGGACTCTCTCAATATGAGGACCCGAATTACAGACTTATCCATTGGTCATGCCTTCTGTGGCAGTACTAGACTCCTCATGAGCAACATTGGTGGTCTCCATAGAAGCAAGCATTAACTGATTTATCCAAATAAGCTTGTTCTTGTGCTGAGTGGTGTCAAGGTCTGTTTGGGACTTTGAGATGACTAGCACATGACAGGTAATTGATTGTTGGCAGAATCCATGATGTGTCGAATAAGGAATCTGGCAAACGGGTGGGATTTAAATATAATAGAGTAATTTCTCAAAAGAGATATAGCTGACAGTCTGATCATGCACCTGTTCCAACCAAGGTACTCAATATTAATATGTCAGTTAGGAACCCAAGGAAAAATGGGAGGAAGGGAAAAGAGAATGGAAACACTGGTTCTGAATGGCACCAAGAACAGCCTAGGATTTTCTAAGAACCAGTGCTTGAGAGAGAGAGAGAGAGAGAGAGAGAGTGGTGTGAGAGTTTGTAAGTTAACCAACACTGAATGTATCTCATAAATAGCCTTTATAGTTTACTTCTCATAAACCCCAGAAGTCCTGACAATCTTGGTAGTATTGTGATCATGTGTCTGATTTCTGGAAGGAGGATTTTGCACTTCTGAGTTATACTGTGAATATGGATCTCTCTCTGTGGCATTATTGCCAAGAGGAGATGGACTCAGATCTGTACAGGTTCACATATAAATGCATGTTTTGTGCTGTTATCAAAAGAAAATCCTAATGTTGAAAACTTGGTTAAATTATTTAACCCATCTACTCATCATGGACAAATCGTTCTGTAGACAAAATGCACTCCAAACACTTTTAGAGCTATCTGGAATAAAATTAATTACTCATATCAAATATTGATTAACTCTAGAATGTTCTTTTTATTATTTAGCATGTATATGTGCGGCCTGTGTTTTTTTACAGGTTGGCAGTAAAGGGTTTTCAAGGGGTGAAAGGTAAACTGACAATGGAAATTTAATCCAATGCCCCTCAAAACAAATGTATACAATTTAATGTTTGGAATGCATTATCTTTGTTACAACATTGGCAATATGCGTGATTGTAATTTAAATTTAATTTAAATATTTTCAGAAAGTGATTGCTATCAGAAGAAAAGGCATGACCAATGAAATAGTGACTGTGTACCCACGTCTGGGCATACCCGTTGCTGTTAGGGTGTAAACTGCAACAACAAAAAGGTGATGGAGGGAATGCTTGAATTAATCTCAGCCACTGGCAATCGCTCGGGCTACATCCCAATCCATTGTTTTTCACCCACCATGCCACCTCAGTTTGGACTCAGCCATATGCAAATCAGTCTTAACCCCAGCGGCGGTTGCTGCCTTAGGGCGCTGGGGCGTTACCCTACTGATATTTTGGGCCCCCTGTCCCCCATATTTCGTGTGAATGAATAATAATGAACACAAACAACTAACTTGCCAAATGTTTATTTTATTCTCGCGCCCGCGGCAGTCAGCCTTTAGCCATGGGCGTTATCTGTTCGACTCTGTCGGGGGTGGGGCTTCAATAGACTGAGGCTGCCTGCGGCCCACGCAGGGGGCCCCCTAAGAGGGCGGCCACCTTAGTGCCACATGATGGCACATAGCCAGCCGGGCTGTGTTTGGATCCTCTTGGGTCCGGCGCGTCACGTGTCATTTCCGGAGCACCAGTGGGCGGGGAGCCAGGTATATCTACCTCTCCCGCCCACCTGGCGATCGTTTTTCACAGAGATTGCACGCGGTTTAGCTGTGCCGCGTCGCCTGGTTCAGAGTTACCGCGGGTTGGTGGTCGTGTCTGGTTCAGAGATGCGTCGGGTTAGCTGCGGTAAGTGCGGGCCATTATACCATCCCTTTATAACCCCGTGGCTCCGATCCAGTGGTTGCCCGAGGAGGGGCTTTGGGTTGTCCTGTGTGCCTTGGTCCCGAATGTGATGCGACGGGGTATATTTTTCAGGTCGAGCTCACTTGAGCACTATCATGATGTATTAAATATTTTTGTTTATGCAAAAGCAACGGTCGCCTCGGTCATCACGATTTGCTTGTGAACTATTGCCCGCGGGATACGCTGTTGGTACGTCGCGTCTCCTGGGGTCCGGTGGTACCACAGGCGTCGGGATATGCGGTTAGTGCTGGGTAGGAAACATGCCCTCCCCCTCCAACCCCGTGAATTGCTATGGTGCGAGGTGCTCAGTCCCCAACCCAGAAGGTACCTGCTGGGGGGGAGGGGCTGGAGGGGTGAAGTGGGTCACCGAAGCACGCCGGGTACTTTAGGCTGCTGCCTTGTCTGACCAAGTGGAGCCCTTGACTGCGAGGGCACAGCAGAGCACGGACCTCGATTTAAAGCTTGTGCTCCTTACGGGCCCGCTGTGGCCAAGTGCCGGCAGCCTCTCCTGCCCGATTACGTTCGGGTGGCAGGGTTTGGGAGTTAAATTGTGTGGCTTAGCTCGGAAAGCGGTTGCAATTTCCAGGGGCCTGCAGCTGCGATAGCGCCTCCGAGGCTTAATGAGATGCACAAAGCCCGGAGTCAGAGACGCACGCTGTGGGACCCCATGTTGGCACCTGAGACATCTGGATGCAGGGGCAGGGATACTGGGCTGACCCGGTGCGGTTGGGCACAGTTTAGAGTTCGGGAGGCCCCAGCTCCCACGTATACAACCCACCTGTTTACCCGCTCAGCTCCTGCTGGTGGGGCGACTCTGGAGGGAGCCAGGGGCAGGTACTAGAGTTAGTTGTTTGTTTCCCTCGGGTTTGGATCTCCAGCCTACTTGCGGTTGGCGGGGTGATGGTGCGGCTTTTGCAGCGTTGTGCGCCTAATTGCCAAGCACCCGGAGCGCATCTCCCCGCTACCATCAGCAGGAACATGGCTCCCGCCTGCGCACGCCATTGGTCCTCTGCAGCTGTTTGCTGCTGCCACTGCTCGTGTTCGTCCATGGTCTATGTCATGACTGCGAGACACGCACGTGACAAGCTGCACAGCTGGAACATTAAACTTTAGTAAACAATGCATCCTGCCTAGGACCACCGGGACGGCAGAGGCCACGACCTGTACCATGCTCACCCGCCCCCCCACTGGCATCTCAGGCCGCACTTTAACAGGGGGCTGCGAGCCACCCACATCCCACTCAGTTGTCCCCCCGCTCCCGAATGACACCTTGCCCGGAGCTCACGGTGCATATACGGTGTGATCTCTGGAGGTAACAACGTGCATTGTTTGTGAGGTTATTACTGGCTCCAGGCTTCCAGATGAAGCCATTGGACTTTGGGTATTTGGGAAAAGGAATATATATATATATATAGATATATAAATGTCTTTTGCAATTGTTAAAATATGTAGGTGTAATATTGTTTTGAACTTGAATGCGCTGGTGGGGGCATTTGGCTGCGATTGAACGGAGGCCTCTCCCCTCCATCAATCACACAGGTGGCCTAGCATCAAATGAGATTGTCTGGCTGCAGGTTCTGTTACATGGTTTCACATTAATTGTTGTCAACTTCGGCTGCTAATCGTGATGCAGGTTTGATGTTTTGGTCTTTCAAGCTGAAATGGATTGCGCAATAGTTCATTGTATGCAAGGGAATTTGCGGGTCTGACGTACATAGTGACCGCTTGCATGTTCTTGCCGAGGCCTTAGAGTTGGACCACGCCTCCTGTCTTGTTGGTAGTGAGTAGTCTTTGTGACTTGGATTTATCGCTCTGAGGCATTGGAAGCTGGGGTCAAGTGATGCGACAGTTGTTTGTGGCAGCCTTGACGGCGAAGTGGGGAATTTGGTTGATGGAGCGGGGCTTCCACGGGTTGAGTTCCTTTGCGGCGGGTGTCACAATTTCTCTTGTGGATTGAGGTCTTGTGTGTGCCACGATGGGTGGCACACACCCTGCGGCGAAGGCGGCAGATAGTAACTGGACCGGTCTCATCTGGGATTTACAGGTTCCTGATGCTGTCTAATTCAGGTCAAGCAGGGTTACATCTTTGTAGGCTAGTCTCTGGGTTTAATCGTTTTGCCTTTGAAACTGCAGAGGGCAAGGACTCGCTGGGCAGGCCCATTCACAGCACACAATGCCCACGTTTTACACAGCTTGGAATCATGTAAAAAGTGTTTTCCATTTACAGTGACTGATTTAAGTATGTCGAGATAAAAGTTAGAAGTACCCGTCATGTTAGTAGAAAACCAGTCGGTTGCTAAGCATAGGGAAAGCTGATCACGGGTTGCAGCCTACAGGAGGGTCAGCTCGACATTCACCCTCATTAGCTATTATCTGTTTCTGGGTGGGTCCTGTCTTTCGGGGCAGAGGGGGGCCAGCACATATTCAGTTAGTGCTGCAATTCTCAGTCCTGCCGAGAGCTTCCTGGACTGAACTGCAAGCGATCAGGGTCTTGGCATGCCGAGGTGTCGCAATTACTGTAACCTTCACAGCTTCGGCCTGCCTGCTACTGGCCGGTCACACATTTTAATCCAGAAAGGCCAACTCATCTTGTATTATTCCTAGATCAGTACCAATAATGAGTAACTGTCACACTTGGGGTTTCAGCGATACAGAATGGTTAACATCACTTGGCACTATATTATAGCTCAGATCAATGTTATTCTTATTTAGGAGCCTGCTTTGTAACAGAAAATAATGCTCCTGAAAACCCAACTTATAACAGGACAAACCTCACATTAAATTACGGAGGGTTCTGCGGGCCGGAGCGGGAATATGGAAATGAAAAATATGCAGGTTTCAGACATTATTACAAAACATTTTGGAAGCTTGTTTGTTTATCTACTGTCAGTCAGTAAGATACACTGCAATTCAAGGACATACCCAACATAACCCAAAAGGACACCAGAGTCCACAGCTCCCATAGGTGAATACACACAGCATATTCGGGGGCTGCGTGAGTGAAGGCAATTCCACCACAGCCAGACAACATTTGGACACCCACCCTCACTAAGCCTATTGTTTTAGTTCAATTGGGGTCACTTATCGTCCATACTATGTTCTGTTGGATGCACTTGCACTGCCACACGAATTGATCTAAGGTGACTAGCCTAATTTTAACGGACAATTCCAAAATGTTTCACATCTACAGAACATTTGAAATTTTCAATTGCCTGTGCATCTTTTATCCTTATACACTGTATTGAATTAATTTAAATAAATACTGAATTAACTAGGTCGGCCAGCGGATGCTCACGTACCAAGGCTGCAGCAGTAAGTGTTGCTAGTCCAAAAGTGCAGAGCATATGAGGGTTAATAGCATTGCCACGTCCCACTGGGCTCTCAGCCAAACTACCACTTTCAGGTTAAATGGTGAGTTCAAAAGGGCATAGGAGGGGTGAGGGCAACGGCAAAGAAAACCTGAGCAGTTTTATGTTGAATAACCTAAATGGCCTAGTAAGAGTGTGAGCAGAACAGCACAATTGTCGACAGCACATGGGGTTTGTAGATGTTTGTTGCAAGCTGGCACGTTTTGTGGTTCCGCTTGCCAATGGCTGGACGGACTTGTTCCTTAATGTAGATAACAGAGCAACATCACTGTGGCCAGGTGGGCACAGCACGAAAGGCTTAAAGAGTTCTCACAGGCTGGGTCAGGTTTTGTGATCAGGACAGGTGGAAGGACTGGCTCTAGACCTTCACTTGAATTTCAAGTAACACCATGGTTGGGTGATATTAAGGAGCGCCGAAGTTAACAACTCCTTTTCTCGCATAGGCTTTCAGCTGCTTCTTGCAATGGGCGCTCCAGGTGACTTATGATGTGAAAAGTGTTACCCACTACTTGGATGATTTTCTGTTCATTGGGGAGGAGGGGACGCAGGACTGCAGGAAATCTCTCTTGAATTTTGGAAAGTTAGCCAACCATTTGGGGGTCCCCTTGGCCCCAGGTAAGACTGAGGGCCCAGCGCAGGTCCTGACTATCCTAGGGATTGAACTGGGCACTATTGTGGGCGAATCTAGATTGCCGGCAGACAAGGTGCAGGCCTTAGCCCAGGATATTCAGGCAACCTTGTTGAAAGAGAAGGTATCATTGGGGTCTATCCAGAGTCTCCTAGGGAAATTGAACTTTGCAGCAAGAGTGATCCCAGCTGGTAGGGTCTTTGCGAGGAGGTTAGCCAGGGCCACGGCCAAAGTCAAGAAGAAACACCACCTAGTTAGGCTGAGTAAAGGAATGAAGAAAGACCTCAACATGTGGGCAGAGTTCCTGGCACACTTCAACGGTTCAGTCATCTGGAGAGCCCCCTGGGCTGGCAGCCCCGAGCTATGCCTGTTCACAGATGCAGCGGGTAGGGAGGGCTTTGGGGCAATCTGGGGTAGCGAGTGGGGCGCTGAGAGGTGGCCGAATGCATGCCACAAGAAAAAAATCATGGCCTATGTGACGGTTCTGGAACTGTTTCCAATAGTTGTTGCTTTCCACCTCTGGCCAGAGGCGCTGGCGGCCAGACGAGTGCTTTTCTGGTCAGATAACATGGCAGTGGTTCAGGCTGATGGAGCAAGGTTTCAAAAATGAAGTACGCAATCCTCCTCATAGTATTAATTTATTAAACTTGTATTGTCAAAACTAACCTTTGCATTCACAAACACAAGAGGGACAGAAGCTTGCCTATGTGTTTTACTAATGAATAACGCTTGTCTGTAATCCAAAATGTCCGCTAAAGCGCGGGAACTTCATTGCGCATGTCGCAACCTGATCACATGGTGTGACGTCTTTCTTTGCTTGGTGGGAAACTTCTGCTTCTGCGCAGTGTGCACTAAAATGGCCGCTAAATGTTTTCACATGCTTAAGCTTGCTCTCATGTCATTATTAAATTGTCGTTTTCTTAACGCTACTAATGCAGGATAGTATTATAATTAAATGGGAATAGAGTAGGAAAAGTGGGTATACAGTGAAACTTTTTATTTGTGATTTTAATATTTTCTTCTTGCACTTTTAGTAATTCGTAAACTTGGGCCTGGGTTGGTGACTTGTAACTCGAGAGACGATGGTTCTGCACATGTGTCCTGTGTGCCTGCCAAGTGAAGTCAACTTGGACGTCTCCCAAGGCCATGACCCATTGGCCGAAGATGATGTACTTTATGTTTTCTGTGGACAAAATGATACTTTTCCCCTGTAAAATGTATAACATTTGTCGTGAGACGGGTGGGAAATAAAGTGAATGTATTAATTTGAAGGGGCGGGAAGCTAAAACAATAGGCTTCACAATTTAGGCCAAATTTGACATGGTGCGAGAATCCACCCCTGTCCCTGTCCAATCAGAAGTAGTGGTCCCATAATGTTAGCAACATTAAGGGGAGGTACATGGGCGTAGAAGGGTATAATAGAATATAGCATTAGTTAATTAGTCAGAGCATGCGTTCACGAAGAACAGGCGTCCATGCTGCCAGAGCGCTCTTAGCTCCAGACTGCCAAGCTGATCGGTTGCTGACTGAATTCCTGTCCGGAAGAGGTCCTGAGGAGGGGGCTGCAGAGTCCATTAGAACGGGAGAATCGAGGAGAAGTCGAGTACCAGAGAGGGGAACGGCGCAGGCGTCGTTATAGAGAGGTCACTGGTCCTGTCCTGATCCTGGAAGAAGTCTTTGCTCTTCATCCTTCCTGGGTCCTATCTTTTCCAACTCCTTGGCCAAGGGGCTTGGTTCTCGCATTTAGGTAACTATACTGCAACCTTTAGTTGCGCTGCTGTCTCTATTCTCTCCCTTCCTTTAAACACCGTCATTGATTAGCAAAATCATTTCTATGCTTTTTCTTGGGTATTACAATCAAGTACCGTGTTTTCTGTATTTTACTCTGCTAAAACTTTAGATAAACATTTTAAAACTTCCTGACTCAGTGGTTATTTCAGGATTATGTACTATAATGAATGTCACTCATTTTAAACTTCCCAATTAGCAAAGGATCCATTGGTTAGTTATTACTCTTCAATTAGAAGGTAATTGGTAGCAGGGATTTTGATAAAAGAGTACATCTGACACCCAGCGTAAGTATTAGTGTAGTATGAATGTATGGGCCCAAGTGAGTATATGGTGTATGAATGCTGTTGGCTAATGTTGCGCTGGATCAGTTTTCTGGTAAGCAGAGGACGGTTTTGGTTACTCTTTGTTAATTGGGTAATGAGAATTTTATTTGTATTTTTTATGAACTAACATTCCGCTTATTCTTGAGTTTTGTTATATGTTGTCCAGAATACCCCGGGGTAAAAAGAATAGCGGGTGGCAAGTGGAAGCCATACTGCAGAGAGGTTATCTGTCAGGCAGAAATAGTACTGAGAAGTTAGGCAGGACTTCAAGTACTCGTTAGGGACTCTATGCGTGTGAGTAATAGCAAAAAGGGTACGCTGATAAAAATTTGATGTTATATCACCTAGTAAGGGTAACATTGGAGAAGTAACAGGTACTTCTGGAGCTTATGTGAAGAGTAGACGGAAGTGTTTTACTCGTAGTGTATGTATTAGTAAACGGAAAGGTTTTACTAAAGTGTGGAAGAAACTATCTTTTTCGAAATTAGTGGAAACTGGCACGATAGCGAATGTTTTGTGTTATTACTGAAATTTAATTAAGATTTATAGAGAAAATAAGTTTGCGTAAATTTTTGTAAAGGGAGGGTCAGTTGCCGGAGAGGGAGCTGACATCGCAAAACGCCGCGCTGTGATAGGTTGAAATAGCGGGTGTGGAGAGACTCTTGTAAAGGAGGGGTCATTAATTAGGAGCAGTACTGACGTCACAGGTGCCGCGCTGGGATTGGTTAAACCAGCGAGGACAGAAAAGAGCAGATTGTAAAGGAGGGGTTGACAGAGAAACGTCACCAAAAGGCCGCGCAAGGATTGGCTTGGAAATAAAAGATAGCAGACATTTGATTGGTCGAGATTTTAGAAGCGAAATTCTTACTGGATAAGGATTGCATGTTAAAACGCGATCAGACCTTAACAGGAACTCGTCCAGATAGGAGATTCCTAGGTTTTGCAGAATATAATTTTGTACACAGAAGATTAGATAGAATGTACGGAGAAAGGAGAAAAATGTCATTCTTACAAAAGATTAAGAATTATTTTAAAAAGGACAAACCAATCAAAACTAGAGAAGGAATTATTATTCCACCAGCTAAAACGCCAGCATCATTCATGATGATGGAGAGAGGTTATCATACTTGTGTATGGATGGAGAATTGGATAGAATACACCAAAAATGATGGAATATTAGCATTTCCTGAAAATGGCACGTTCAATGGGCGAATTCTTCAAAACTTGAGATTGAGGATGAATGATTTAGAACCCAGACCTAGATTAACCCAGTACGAAGCCCTAGAAGAATGGGAAACCGAGGCATTTGAGCGGGATAGATCTAGAAGTAATAGGAGTTACCCAGGATTTTTCCCCAGATATTTACGTGAGTCAAGAGAGGGTCAGATGAAGCAATGGAGAAGGGCAATGATTACAGAGGGACTGTATCCATTATTCACAGAAGGAGAGAAATCAGGAGGCAAATGTACAGAAAAGACAAAACATTTAATGAGAAATGAGGATTCAGAAGACGAATTTATGGAAGAAATGTTAAGAAACCCCCACCATATCAGGAAGGGACAAGTGGATGCCCTCCTAGTGCACCACCACAAACTCCAATGGTACCACAAGTAATGCATGAATTTACCCCGACTAGAATACTTCATGACAAAGAAAAGGAAGCTCTAGAAAAGACCAGAGCAGAATTAGTACGGAAAATAACTCAGATAAAAGTACACTCTGATTCATTGACTATTCCTGTAACAATTGGTCCAGTAGTTCCATTATATGGTACTCAGGGAAGCTGTCCTCCACCGATACTTGCACCTACTCCTGTGAGTAATCCCAGACCTGAAGCTCCGGTTATAATTGAAGATCAATTTAGTGATTGTGATTCCACAATATCTCTCATGGACTTGCCTATCAGAGGTCCAGTAAAGGGCACTCCTAGAAAAGAGGTACCTGAACGTTCAAAAGATGTGAGTTTAATAACTTCATCGGGGGCAAAAAGTGCCACTATAGTAACACCTGAAGATTTAGAAAGGTGGGTACACGGATCAGACAAATTGTGCACACCTCTGAAAATAATGGACATTCATAAATTGAAAGTCGAATTAGAAGAAATAATAGCAGGAAATGTAGGACTAGAACGCTTAAATACCTATGATGAAGAAGAATTATTGTTCATGTGCAGGAGTATCACTAGAAATGTGAGGTTATTTCATGAAAAATTGTCCAATCTAGCACTACAGATGGGAATCGAAATAGAGAGATCAAAAGTTCTACAGAAACCTTATAGAGCAGAATTTTCAGACAAAGATTTAGAAAATATGAATGCCTCTGGAAAAAGACTACAAATAAGAGAATTAATGTTAGTTTTACAAAAATGGGGAGACCTAGATAAATGGAGAACTAGGTGGGCCAAGAAAAAGGAAGAGGTACGAACAAGTAGAACAGCATCTGAATATGTGATGAAGGAAGCAGGAAAAGCAGATCAAATGTATCCAATGCGAGGAGTTGCGGGAGGAGGATATGTACATGTCCCAAGGAGCAGACAGGATATTTTATCATTTACGAATGATTTTCCAAAGCTGAGGGAAAAGCCAATTGAATGGTACAAGCAGGTTGAAAGGTTTGTGAAGGTGTCAAAGGTATTGTTAAAGGATTTGGATGGTCTGTTTGACATAGTGGTACCTGCCGATTTATGGACAGATTGTAAGATCACAGTGGATTGGCCTAGTGATGAGTATCCCAGAGATCCGAAAACAGGTGCCCCGTCCAATGATGTAATGAAAAAGTATCAGCAACTGATAACTTACCTGAAAGGGAAAATACCACAGAAAGAAACAGATTGGGTGAAAATAGATCGAACCACCCAAGAAGCCAGTGAAACAGTACATTCTTACTATGAGCGCCTATTGCAGGTGTTTAAACAGTATAGTGGATTTGAGGACATTGGAGACAAAAACATGAGTCAGTTTGTGTATCGGTTTGTTTACGGTCTAAAGCCAGAGATTTGCCAGATGATTAAACAACACATGCTGTGTTGGCAGGGAAAGCCCATAGATGAAATTTTGAAATATGCAAAATATTGTGGAGACGATATTGAGGATAGACACAAGAAATTACAGGAAAAAGTGATGTGGGCACAGGTGAAAATGGCTGAGAAACAGGGAATTAATTTGGAAAATCCGAGTGAAAATCCAGGAAAAGATTCTGGAACGAGTGGTGATACTGGGAATGGTGGAAAATTTAGAGGATGAATGAGTAGAGAAGAAGCTAAAAGAAATTTCCTTGTCATGGATGCGGAAAATTGGGGCATTGGAAGGACGAATGTAAAAAGATTCGGAATAATAATGGCCCAAATCAAAATTTAAATCCACAGACGCAGAATGATTCACAGCAGGGTGTAAATCCCCAGAGTCAATTACCACCTCCACCTGTTCAGGGTAATGTAAGCAGAGCAAAGCACGGTACAGACATTGGATACCCAGGAGGGAGTGGTAAGAATGATTATATGACATCACAATTTCTTTTGCAGGACAATTTCAGTGAATTCAACTCATGACGGTGCCTAGGAGAGGGGAAGAAGGAGTGAGTACTTGGCGCATCCTTACAGGTAGATCAGTCTGGTCCATATGTTGAAGGAAATGTGAAAGGTAATGATATTACTTTCCTTTTGGACACTGGTGCTACCAGGTCTACGGTGAGATCAGCAGACATCCCAGACCTTCCTCTCTCTGGTGAAGATATCCAAGTAGTAGGGGTAGCTAATCAAAGAATTAGAACACCTCTTACAAAACCAATGGAAGTCAAAATAGGAAACTTCAGAGAAATGCACCAATTTGTAGTGTGCGATTCTAGCCCAGTAAACTTATTAGGTAGGGATTTATTGTGCAAAATGAACTGTACAATTTTCTGCACGCCGGATGGTGTGGCAGTTCAGACACCAGATGAGGACCATGTATATAAAATTATGGTTGCAAAACAAGGTACAGAAATAGACGAAATATTTTCGTTAATAACAAGAGATGAGTTGCCAGAAGAAATAAAAGGTACAGTAAACCCCATAGTATGGGATTTCACCGGAAAAGAAGTAGGACTTATGGCAAAAATAGATCCAGTTCAAATTACGGTAAAAGAAGGTGCAATTTTCCCAAATACCAGACAGTACAAAATGAGTGCAGAAGTAAAAGCAGGAGTCATTGAAGAAATAAATCGAATGGTAGAACAAAACATCCTAAAAGAAGTAATGAGTAGCCCATGTAATTCACCTATAATGGGGCTAAAGAAACCTAGTGGAAAATATAGGATTGTTCAGGACCTGAGGAAAATAAATAAGATTGTAGAACCATGTTGTCCCATAGTACCAAATCCTGCAGTAATTTTATACCAGATCCCTTGGAATGCAGGATGGTTCACAGTAATTGATTTATGTCAAGCATTCTTTTCAATACCATTGCATGCAGACAGCCAGTATCTTTTCTCATTCAAATTTGAGAATAAAGTCTATGTGTGGAATCGTGTTCCTCAGGGGTACACAGAAAGTCCTTCCATCTTCAACCAGATACTGAAAAAGTGCCTGGAAAAATTAGTGATGCCAGGAAGCTCAGTCTTAGTCCAATATATCGACGACTTATTGGTGGCGTCAACCACCAGAGAAGACTGCGTTGTTGATTCCATAGCATTATTAAATCTCTTGGCTGAGGAAGGGCATAAAGTCTCACCTGAAAAGTTACAGTTTTGCAGGACAGCTGTTAAATACCTGGGACATCAAATTGAGAGGGGAAAAAGACAAATAACCTCTGAAAGAGTAGAATTAATAAAGAGAATGCAAATGCCTGTAACCCAAAGACAAGTACGAATGTTCCTAGGAATAGTAGGCTACTGTCGACAATGGATACCAAATTTTTCTATGTTAGCTAAACCCTTGATTAACATGACGAAAAAGAAAGCAAAGGACCCTGTTGAGTGGGAGGATGAAAGTGTAGAAGCTTTTGTAAAATTGAGAAACGCACTTTGTTCAGCACCTGCCTTAGGCATGCCTGATTACAAAAGAGAATTCGCATTATTCTGTCAAGAGAGAGAAAATTGTGCACTTTCTGTCCTAACTCAGAGACATGGACTAGACAGACGTCCTATAGCGTATTTTTCTGCTACATTGGACCCAGTAGCAGCCGCGTTGCCAGGATGCTTAAAAGCAGTAGCAGCAACTTGTTTGAGCATTGAACAAAGCGAGTCAATTGTGATGGGACATCATGTAAAAGTGTATGTTCCACATGCAGTTGTGATTCTGTTGACAAGAACCCGAACTCAGCATCTTACTCCTAGTCGGCTGACTAAATATGAGAGAATAATAATGGGTGCTAAAAATGTGACCATGGTAAGGTGTACGATAATAAATCCAGCAACCTTATTGCCAGACCCATATCATGAAACAAATAAAGATGACGAAGAAGATGAACATGATTGTGTACAGATTACAGAATTATGTACAAAACCACGCCCAGATATAGAGGAACAGCCTCTTAAAAAGCCAGACAGGGAGCTATTTGTCGAAGGTTCATGTCAAAGACATGAAGATGGTAAACTAACTGCTGCCTATGCGGTATGTGAATTAACTGGAATAGTCGAAGCATCCTATTTACCAGGAGTAAAATCTGCACAAGTAGCTGAATTGATTGCATTAATAAAAGCTTGCAAAATTGGGAGGAATCAGAGAGTAACTATATTTACTGATAGTCAATATGGTTACGGGGTTGTGCATGATTTTGGCTAACTGTGGATGCAGAGGGATTTCATGACTTCTTCAGGATCCCCCATTAAAAATGGACAATTTGTAAGGGAATTGCTAGAAGCAATACAATCACCAAAAGAATTGGCTGTGGTGAAATGTGCTGCACACCAGTCAGGAGATGACTGTGTGGTAGTCGGCAACAGATATGCAGACCTGGTGGCTCAACATTGTGCCAAAACCAGAACGTCAGTAAATAAGAGGGTGGAAAGAATGGGAATCAGCTGCCAACTTATGCTGTATATGCCACCAGAAACTTGGAATGAAGTAAAGAAATTGCAAGATGAGGTTGAGGAAAGTGAGAAGAATTTGTTGATTAAAGTAGGTTGTTCCCAAAGAGGAGATGATGAAGTGTGGATCAGTGCAGATGGCAGACCAGTCATGCCAGATTGTTTACTCTCACAAATGGCCAGAATGCATCATGGAGACACACACATAGGGAGAGATGCAATGATTAGGCTGTTCAGACAAAATTGGTACAATCCCAAATTCAGGGCTGTTGCAGAGAGTCTTTGCCAGAGATGTCTAACTTGCCAAATGCATAATCCAGGCAGGAAAACGATAATTGGGTTTGGAAAAATTGGAAAGGCAGAAGGCCCATTTATAAGACTACAGTTTGACTTCATACAGTTACCACCATGCAGAGGACTAAAATATGTACTAGTCATAGTGTGTCTGTTTTCAAAGTGGGTGGAGGCTTATCCTACTAGGAGAAATGACAGCATTACAGTTGCAAAACTCTTGTTACGTGAGCTCATACCTAGGTTTGGTTTCCCAGTATCTTTGGAATCAGATAGAGGAAAACATTTTAACAGTGAAGTAATCAAACTAATCTGTGAAGCATTTCAAATAAAACAGAAATTGCACTGTGCATATCGCCCAGAGGCTTCTGGAGTGGTTGAACAATTGAATGGCACTATAAAGTCAAGACTGGGAAAAATGTGTGCATCAACATCATTAGAGTGGCCAGACGCATTGCCACTTGTCTTGATGGGAATCAGAAGCATACCTGACAGAACATCATGATTGAGCCCCCATGAAATAATGATGGGAAGAGCAATGAGACAAACACATGTTCCCACAAACAAATTAATAAATATATCTGATGATATGGTTCTGGATTATTGCAAAGGATTGGCTGACCTAGTGCTTTCTGTCTCTCATCAGGTTGGAGAAGACGCAGTTTCCAGGCAGCCTGAACTAGAACATGATCTGAATCCTGGTGATTGGGTGGTAGTGAAGAATCACACCAGAGAAACGTGTCTATCACCCAGGTGGAGCAGACCTTGTCAAGTTATATTGACCACCAATACAGCAGTGAAGTGTGCAAGATTTCCTAATTGGATTCACGTAAGCCACACAAAGAGAGTACCAGAACCTGAAGAAGAGAATCCACAGACAAAGCCAATCACTGAAGAAGCTGAAGGTTGCCCAGCTGAGGAATCTCAGGCTAGAGGTTCGAGAGAAGCTGACGGAGAACAACCGAGCACAAGTCAGGATTGGATACCAGTGGTAGAAGTTCCTGAAGTATATTACAGAACGAGAAATCAAACTAAATTGGAAGAAATTGAAGAAGATCAGATAGGTGAAGAAGAAGCCGTTCAGGATCAAGAAGAAAAGATAGTAAAAGATCCTGAACAAAATAAGATAGGGAAAGAAAATTGGACACAAAACAGTGAAGATTTAATAGACTTTACACAGGGACAGACAGGTTTAGAAGAATCCGGTCAGGCTGCAGAAGTTCACAGTGCAATAAGCCCTGATCAGAAGCAGTTAGATCAAGAAGAATTCACTAAAGAAAAAGGGGTTGATACAAATGAACATAAAGAAATAAAAAAGGAACAAGGTCAAAATCTTGAAAGTCATTGTGGAGCTACTGAAGAGAAACCAATCAGACCTGAAAAAGAACAAACAAATGAAGCAGTAATCAAAGAAAACAAAACAGTATTAAGAAGTGAAAATAACGAGATCTCTGAAGACGAAAACAGAGAAACAGTGCCAATCAAGAAGACAAGAAAAGGAGATCGTTGGCCAAGTGTCATTAAAAGAGTAAAGTACCACATAACAACCAGAAGTGAAAATCCAGAACAAGTACCTGAAGTGACAAGTCAAACTGAACAAGAGAAAAAGTCAGGGAAAAGAAAAAGTAAAGGACTGAGACTTGTGAATAACAAATTCAAGGGTCCTGACTGGACTTATATTATTCTTGAAGATTTTGAAAGCTCAGAGTCAAGTGACAGTGGTGGCGAAGGAACAAGTACAGAACTAACATACGAAGAAGAAACAAGACCACCCTGACTAAACAAAAGAATCCTCTAAAGAAAACTAGAAGAGATAAGAAGAGCAATCTTCCTTGTCAAAAAATGCCTGACGATAGAGTTACTGGGAAATTGTTGTAGAAGATGCTGTGCAATCTGCATATGTAGTCTAGTATTGGTGCTTATAGTATGGTTAGTCCTGATTGTAGCAGTTCCTTACCTTATGATAATAGGTAAGAAGATTAATAACGAAACCAAAGGGAGGACAGCAAACATGAAGGGCAATAGAGTAGAACTAATGGCAGAAGATGAGGCAGAAATTCATCATGAAATAGCTGATAACGACACTAGTTTGAATGTTTTCACAAAGTTATTATTTCAATATGTAGACACAATGGAAGTTAGTAATTGTTATGTCTGTATGAAATTACCTGAATCAGTAGCGGAAGGACTAACATACATTCATTTACCACTGACATATGGCATCTCATGTAGTGCATTAACAAGTTTATTTTATAGAACAGGTAGACTGCAGTATTATTATTCAAACGTAGATGTGATATTTTCTGAGGTTCCGATTCGCAAGAGTATGAACTTGGTGCTTAGTAGTCAAGACGCACAGTTTATGGGTGAATTTTTCTTAACAATGAAATCGATAGACATAACACATGCACATAGACACAATCTAACATGTTCTTTATTAGAAGAAGAAAAGATATTTTTGAATTTAGTAGAAGATAGAAGACATAGGGGCATATTAGCAAGACCGGCGATAAAATTATCGCCGTTTTAGCTGACAGGAAACTGCCGCTAAAACGGCGATAATGGGCTTGCTAATATGCGTTATAGAATTCCAATAGAAGCCCAGGTTAGATGTCCTGCACATCTAACCTGGGCTTCTATTGAATTCTATAACGCATATTAGCAAGCCCATTATCGCCGTTTTAGCGGCAGTTTCCTGCCGCTAAAACGGCGATAATTTTATCGCCGGTCTTGCTAATATGCCCCATGATTTTCAAAAGAAAGCTTCAGAGCATAAGGCTCAGTTGCCACCTTGGGCAGAAAAAGAAGGGAGTTAAACACCTGGCAAAGCTCAAGCTGCAATGGCTCTGGATTTCGTAAAGACAGGGAAAATTTGTCTTCATAGGTTAAAGACTGATTATAACAATGTTTTCATCGGTACCAGTGAATGTGAACACAATTTTTTAATTCTTGGAGGTTGGGGACTCAAAGGAGGAACAGATTCAGTTTTTCCTGGAATCTATTATGTATGCGGGAATAAGGCTTACTTTAGGCTTCCTGCACGGTGGTATGGAAGTTGTTATTTTAGAATAGTTTTTCCAAAGATATACCACGTAAAAAGAAACACTGGAAGCAATGAAAACAATAATGAATTAATACGTAGTAAAAGAGCTAGTTTTTCAGAAATTGTAGGAGATATATTTGGTGCATTGATACCTTCAGTGGGAATAATTCTGAACTCAAGGAAAATATGTAAATTGTCTACAGTGGTTGATCGTTTATCAACGGATACTGCTGGAGGTTTTCTAATGATTAATGCGGAAATGGTTGCGATTAGATCTATGGTGATGCAAAATCGACTTGCTCTTGACATTCTATTAGCAAAAGAGGGAGGAGTCTGTAAATTATTGAAGACAAAACATTGTTGCACTTATATTCCTGATAAGAGTGCAGAAATTGGAACATATATTCAGAACATAACTAAACTTGAGAAGGAACTTAAACCACTGGAAGTTGATAGTGTATGGGAACGATTGACAAATAGTATCTCGTCAATTGGAACCTGGTTTGCTAATGTAGGAAAAGGACTTATAGGTCAAATATTAGTACCCATAGCAGGGATAGCAATAATAATATTGGCAATAACAATATGGTGCAAATGCTGTAGAAAGAATGGAACATATAAGGTAACAGGAAAAGGAAAGAAGAGAAAACTAGATGAAATAGAACTTGAAGAATGGAGAAGTGAATTATATAAAAAGTTGAAAGGGGATGTGAAAAACAGAAAAAGTAAAAATGAGGATGTACGAATTGCTAGAAGTTGGCATCTGATTGAGGGTAGTATTTTTGATGGCTCAGAAACGCCATCAGAGAGGGGATTGATGGAGCAAGGTTTCAAAAATGAAACTTGCTTGTACGCAATCCTCCTCATAGTATTCATTTATTAAACTTGTATTGTCAAAACTAACCTTTGCATTCACAAACACAAGAGGGACAGAAGCTTGCCTATGTGTTTTACTAATGAATAACGCTTGTCTGTAATCCAAAATGTCCGCTAAAGCGCGGGAACTTCATTGCGCATGTCGCAACCTGATCACATGGTGTGACGTCTTTCTTTGCTTGGTGGGAAACTTCTGCTTCTGCGCAGTGTGCACTAAAATGGCCGCTAAATGTTTTCACATGCTTAAGCTTGCTCTCATGTCATTATTAAATTGTCGTTTTCTTAACGCTACTAATGCAGGATAGTATTATAATTAAATGGGAATAGAGTAGGAAAAGTGGGTATACAGTGAAACTTTTTATTTGTGATTTTAATATTTTCTTCTTGCACTTTTAGTAATTCGTAAACTTGGGCCTGGGTTGGTGACTTGTAACTCGAGAGACGATAGTTCTGCGCATGTGTCCTGTGTGCCTGCCAAGTGAAGTCAACTTGGACGTCTCCCAAGGCCATGACCCATTGGCCGAAGATGATGTACTTTATGTTTTCTGTGGACAAAATGATACTTTTCCCCTGTAAAATGTATAACATTTGTCGTGAGACCGGTGGGAAATAAAGTGAATGTATTAATTTGAAGGGGCGGGAAGCTAAAACAATAGGCTTCACAATTTAGGCCAAATTTGACATGGTGCGAGAATCCACCCCTGTCCCAGTCCAATCAGAAGTAGTGGTCCCATAATGTTAGCAACATTAAGGGGAGGTACATGGGCGTAGAAGGGTATAATAGAATATAGCATTAGTTAATTAGTCAGAGCATGCGTTCACGAAGAACAGGCGTCCATGCTGCCAGAGCGCTCTTAGCTCCAGACTGCCAAGCTGATCGGTTGCTGACTGAATTCCTGTCCGGAAGAGGTCCTGAGGAGGGGGCGGCAGAGTCCATTAGAACGGGAGAATCGAGGAGAAGTCGAGTACCAGAGAGGGAACGGCGCAGGCGTCGTTATAGAGAGGTCACTGGTCCTGTCCTGATCCTGGAAGAAGTCTTTGCTCTTCATCCTTCCTGGGTCCTATCTTTTCCAACTCCTTGGCCAAGGGGCTAGGTTCTCGCATTTAGGTAACTATACTGCAACCTTTAGTTGCGCTGCTGTCTCTATTCTCTCCCTTCCTTTAAACACCGTCATTGATTAGCAAAATCATTTCTATGCTTTTTCTTGGGTATTACAATCAAGTACCGTGTTTTCTGTATTTTACTCTGCTAAAACTTTAGATAAACATTTTAAAACTTCCTGACTCAGTGGTTATTTCAGGATTATGTACTATAATGAATGTCACTCATTTTAAACTTCCCAATTAGCAAAGGATCCATTGGTTAGTTATTACTCTTCAATCAGAAGGTAATTGGTAGCAGGGATTTTGATAAAAGAGTACATCTGACACCCAGCGTAAGTATTAGTGTAGTATGAATGTATGGGCCCAAGTGAGTATATGGTGTATGAATGCTGTTGGCTAATGTTGCGCTGGATCAAGGCGATAAACATGCAAACAGCAAATTGTCCTTTGGTGCTATGCTTGTTGAGGGAACTGTTGCAGGCGTGCTTGTTCAACAATGTGGAATGCAGGGCAAGACATATCCAAGGGGTGCAGAATGTGGCAGCTGACGCTCTCTCTCATTTTCGGTGGCGCCATTTCCGGGAGGCGTGGCCGAGAGCGAGAGAGGAGATGACCTCTTTCCCACCGCACCTCTGGTTCCTCCTCCAGTGGAACAACGACTGAGGGAACTAGGCGAGCATGCCTTAGCACCAGGGACCAGGAGGCCCTACAAAGCATGCGTTGTTACGTTCTGCAAGGTAGCGGGTGTCTGGGAGGAGGAGATGACATCCTTGGAGCACAAGGTCCAAACCATTATAGTGTGGGCCAAGGACCAGGGCAAGAGCCACTCCTCGGTCTCAGGCCACCTGGCGGCGGCCAGACTGATCCCACTAAGTCTTTCCTCATCAGGGCGGCGCTAAAGGGTTGGGCGAGAGGAGAACCCCAGGCCCCCGAAACCAGGTCCCCTATTGAATTTGGAATGTTACAGGGCATGATCAATGTAGTAGAAAAGGCAACCTTTTCTCCTTACAAGGCCGCCCTCTTTTCAGAAGCTTTCAGCCTGGCATTTATTTGGGGGCTCTGAGAATAAGTGAATTAGTGGCAAGGTCCAAGAATGATTGATCGGGGGATGCATTAGGGGGGCAGGATACAGTGCTCACAGGTGAATCCCTTAAAATACTAGTTAAGAGATCGAAAACAGACCATGCGGGGCAGGGTAAGGAGGAATATGCCTCTTTACCCCGCATCCCGTTACCCCGCATGTTGTTACAACGTGGTCGTTACAACGACCGCGTTGTAACAACGCAATACCATTAGCCCGCAAGTCATAACAACGACTTGCGGAGGGGGCGCTGGATGTTGGAATAGTATAATTTACTATTCCAACTCCAGTCTGTGCGGACAGTAGGGAAGGTGTTGGATTTTAAATCCAACACCTTCTCCCCCCTTCCGTAAGTCGTTGTTACGACTTGCGGGGTAATGGTATTGCGCTGTTACAACGCGGTCGTTGTAACGACCGCGTTGTAACAACATGCGGGGTGAGGGATGCGGGGTCAAGGTTGTTTACCGGGTAAGGAGATCTGGTTGCAGCAACTGGGGGACACGAGGTACTGCCCGGTGGGCCTGGTCGCAGCTTACTTGGCTCGTCGACCCCCGGGGGGAGGCTACTTATTGATCCATGCAGACTGCACGCCCCTTACTAAGTTTCAAGTAGAACAAGTGATCTAGTCGTGCTTAACATTGTCAGGTAATGCTGGTCCTGGCAAGCGTTTTTGCAGCCATTCCTTTAGGATAGGGGCAGCTACTTCAACATTCAAGGTAGGCATGCCACCGGACCGCATCAGGCAGGTTGGGCCGTGGGAATCCCAGTGTTTCAAGCGGTACATCCGCCCATAAAGCCGGTAAGGGCAGAGTCCGCATTGTGGCACCATGTATTAATAGGGGCCCAGTCAACTTCTGTGTAAACTAAGTGCAATCTTGGCCGGCACCATGTGCTAAAAGGTGTGCAGTGTGAATTTTTAAACAAACTATGTGCAATCTTGCGGTGCATCATGTGGTATTAAGTGTGCAGTGTGATTTCTGAGAAAACTATGTGCAATTTGCGTAGTAGTTATAGAATTGTGTGCAGTGTTTCAAATAAAAGGTGTTTTGCAACTCTGCATTTTTTTTATTTTGCCAGGATCAAAGGTTTGGGTGATTGGCCATTCTTACATCGCCAGAGTGGCGCGTTGGGCCGAAATCAGGAATTGGAGGCATGGGTTTTCCTTCACTGAGATAGTCTGGTTGGGGTTTCCAGGCATGCGTTGGCACAGCTTGCTGAAGAAGCGGCGGCACAGACTGGCGGGAGGCGGATCCCCTCCCAACATTTTGGTCATACACCTGGGAGGCAATGACTTGATTTTCTTGGGTAGGAAGGTCCTGCTGCAAGCGATGAAAGCCACTATGTGTAAGTTGAGCAACCAATTAGGCGAATGTGAATTATGGTGGTCGGAGATTACGCCACGTTTAGTTTGGCATGGGGCCAGGCCTGGTGAGGCCATGGAAATCTCTCGCAGGAGAGTAAACAGCGCCATGCGCAAATTCACAGAATAGAGGGGTTTTGGATTTATCGACACGGTCTCTTGCATGCCAAGTCCACAGGATGTTTTGATGTGGACGAGGTTCATTTGTCTAGAGTGGGCATGCACCTGTTTCTGTTGGACCTGGGAGATGCCTTAGAATCAGCTGGGTGTAAGTAAAAATGCTAAGGTCAAATGCCTGCCTTGTTGGGGGTGCCCTGGGTGTGACGGGTGCCACACCCAGAGCCATGGCGGAGGCACAGGGTGATCCAGAGGCTGAATGGTACATAGGGGTACCCTCTTCAGGAGCACAACAAGGGTGCAAATGCCAAACAACACCAGGAAGTCCTTACGGCAGGACCCTAGAGGAACAACGGCGCCCCATTAGTCCTGCGGGCGGTTGTAAACCTGAGCAACTCGGGGCTTGCCTGGATACGCTCCGCCCCCTCAAGGGGTGTGAGTAAATGGGTGGAGTGGTGGTCCACATGATGGAAGGAGTAATCCCCCAAAATGGTGAGCACCGATTGGTTAGGGCTTCGGTGCAATTTGGCTCATCGGGTGGGCGGGGCATCTTAGGGGTGTCACTGCTGCCTGCCCTTGGATCGCCCGTAAGTTGACCCACCATGATGGCATATTTTATTATGCAAATAAATCTGCAGCAATGTTTTCTCCAACAAACAATGTGTCTTGTGTGTTCTTTATTATGAGTTTGTTGTGTTTGCAGGAGGTGTATGTTGCCGTTATTGGCACTATGAGGCTGCCAGCGACCCACGCAGGGGGCCCCCTAGGAGGGCGGCCTCCTTAGTGCCACATGATGGCACATAGCCAGCCGGGCTAGTGTTTGGACCCTCTTGTGTACGGCACGTCACGTGTCATTTCCGGCGCGCCAGCGGGCTGGGAGCCAAGTATATCTACCTCTCCCGCCCACCTGGTGATCCTTTTTCACAGATTGCACGCCGTTTCCCTCCCTACCGCTTACTGCTTATTGAAGCCCCACCCCCGACTCTGTCGGGGGTGGGGCTTCAATAGACTGATACAATACTACTCTGGTGGTGGCAGACATTGCAACATCTAGTGCGCATGTTAGGTTGGACGGCTTCCTTACTTCAGCCAGCCTGACATGCGCACTAGAGGCTTCTCTCCACCTGCACATTAGGAGACCGGGGGTTGATAAAAGCCACTACCCCCAGTCTTCTAATGAGCAGTGAATTTGCCTGCTCACACCAATTCTGGCATTGATGTCATGCTGTGTAACAGCAAGGGAGCAGCGTCCCGATTGGCTGGGATGCGGTTGATAGCCCTGGTGCAGCTTGTGCACTAGACACCGCAGGGGTGGGAGGCTCTGCCTGCCATCAGAGCATGACCGATCCCTGTAATGGCTTATTGTGAAGCCATGCAGTGATTGGCCATTTCCGCCATTGCTGGGCAGGGCTGACTCTCCCCCTCTCAGTGACGATGGTGAGCAATACGGAAATCACATTTGTGACCTGACCTCGTGCTGTATATAGGCTGTGCCGAAGCTGGAGTAGAGTCCAGTCGCATTTGTCCTCCTGACTCTGAGCCATCACGTCAAAGATCCCCTTTGGAGTGGCTTTGACTCGAGTGGGCCCATCTATACTATTTGTCACGACGACCATACTATGACTAACAGTCAGACGCTTTTACCCTGAGAGAAGCAAAAGTTGGTGGCACAAGTTTCGGGATATTGCAATTATTTAAATTTGATATTACATTAAACAATTCTGGCCAGGGGGTGAACACCGAATAGGAAAGATTACGGGCTTTTTCCCCTGGTCTGTTTCCTACAGTGTGTCGATTCTGTTTTGTGTGGGGTTTCCGCTTTTTTTCATAGCACAATAAAAATAACTCGGCACTCGCGCTTCCGAAAGAATGCTGCATGGAATGTGTTCTGGAGTATTAATGTTGTTAAATAATCAACCGACAAAGTATTCGAAGTGCGCAACACAAATGCTCAAATAATAATACAACATTTGGGGGATAGTTGGGGCCCCGTACTTACTTTATCAATGTACTCTTTTCTCCACTTTGGCCTCTAACAGCCTGGCTTTTTGTTTAAAATGTTAGGGCCACCACTCCAAGAATGCATTAGAACTGCAAAATGAGCACTTACGACTGGAGCCTGGTGTCCCATTTGACATGCAACCATCTGGTAGCCAAGCACACTCTTCCCCCTACAGGCACTAGGTGCTCTGTTCCTCTAAGGTTGTGTTCTCACCTCTCTTTGCTATAATCAGTATTGACCCTGACGCTATTGAAACTTGTGCCCTTCGGGTCATAGGAAGATGTCAGCAGATAGAACTAAACTCAAAGCGCTTTCTGATCAACTTCCTGTTATGGAGACCGAAAAGCGCAGGGGAGACAGGCAGAGGTTAATATAAAAGAGGTTTTTCCTGCCTTATCAGGGCCGTAGTTGTTTTCCCCTGGAGACTGTGCAAACACACAACCTGCTGAAACGTTAAAGCTATGGCACTCCAACCATCACTAGTTGACATTTAACCACGCTCATTTCCTGTGCTGTGTACACAGAAAGGACCTGCAATGACCTCAGGGGTGGATGCTGTTGCCATGTGAGTAAAATAACACGTGCAATTTAAAAGCCTTTGAGTGTCAGCTGTCACGAGCGCAGCCTTGTGTGTAAAAAGATTACAAGGCTCTCTGTGCTTTGGAATAATTTTTTTCAGACCACAAAGGAAAGGCTCGGTAAACGAATGTCGCCTCACTGTGAAGACTCTATGACAAGTGTAGTAAGATGGCAAACTCCCTTTACAAGCAGACACTAAAGACACGTCACAGGGCACTACCAAGAAGAAGTTCAAGAAAGCAAGTGGGTGGTGTTAGGTGTAGGGCTTATTCACATGAATCACACATTAATTGTGTTAAGTGCTGTGCTGCTCATGTTTGTTTTAAGTACTGTGAATTATAAATGCTGCTTGCTTTCCTGGGTGGAAGAAAACGGTTTAACTGTGAGGCAGGCGCTGGGTTAGATGAGCAAACACAAGGAGATGATGGACGGAGTGCTGAAACTTTTCAGACACTCACCCCCAGTCACAGTTCTGGGTTGAATCCATCATCGTTCTTTAGCTCACTTTGCCACCCCAGTTCAGACACAGCTTTATGCAAATCAGTCTTGACCCTGTGCCTCATGGGAACAGTCCAGCCCGAACTGAAAAGCCATGTCTTCACTGGACCGGAAACAAGCATCCTGGGACCAGTTTCGAGCTAACAGCTCTCATCAGCCAGGCTAGCTTGAATCCAGTGGCAAAGTGAGCAAGGGACCCACGTCTGGGCATACCCTGCCAACTTGGGCGAACAAAGCAAACACAAGGAGATGATGGACGGAGAGCTGAAACTTTTCAGACACTCACCCCCAGTCACAGATCTGGGTTGAATCCATCATCGTTCTTTAGCTCACTTTGCCACCCCAGTTCAGACACAGCTTTATGCAAATCAGTCTTGACCCTGCGCCTCATGGGAACAGTCCAGCCCGAACTGCCAAGCCATGTCTTCACTGGACCGGAAACAAGCATCCTGGGACCGGTTTCGAGCTAACAGCTCTCATCAGCCAGGCTAGCTTGAATCCAGTGGCAAAGTGAGCAAGGGACCCACGTCTGAGCATACCCTGCCAACTTGGGCGAACAAAGCAAACACAAGGAGATGATGGACGGAGTGCTGAAACTTTTCAGACACTCACCCGCAGTCACAGATCTGGGTTGAATCCATCATCGTTCTTTAGCTCACTTTGCCACCCCAGTTCAGACACAGCTTTATGCAAATCAGTCTTGACCCTGTGCCTCAGGAACAGTCCAGCCCGAACTGCCAAGGGTTAGATGAGGTCTGTAGTCGGGAAGGGATTCGTGTTTGGTGCCAGTGGGTGACCTGAAGGTTACTGGCGACGAGGCCAGGCTGATATCTGGGCCCCTTGGAAGTCTGGATTTTTGACTCCCTTGTGTAACTGGACGCACGCCGCTGCAGTTTGTGTAACAACTGCATCATTTGCAATGTTTGTAAATGGTGCAGCTGATTTTGATGATGCAGTGGACCAGCAAGGGGAGCTAATAGAGTTCCATCATCAGGATGGGGGTGATGTGATCACATGTCTTCATCCCCTGAATGAGACTTACGGTGCCTTGCAGGGTGCCCTACTGCCTTTCAATGTCTATTCCTTGCTGTCTCGTTGTGTCCAGTATGACAAAGCACAATAACTTCTATCTCTCAGATTTCATTTGTAAAGTTATATCAATAAATAAAGAAATATGTGTGGTACTCAGCATTGTTATGTCAAAGTCTGTTATGAAGTTTTGTGATTATATTGAATAAGCTGCAATCTACGTCATTATCATATAAAATCGCTTTATGTCATAACTACACTTTTACATTTGCTTTATTAAACTTCTTGCTTTCTCAAATATTCTTGAAAATGCACCATTTGGTCACTCTTTTTCAAAATTTTCTTGGGGGAGAACCCCTGAACCCTCCTTATGACGGTCAGGCTCACTGGCCACTGGGAAATCTTCCTGAAATTTTATGCCCCACCACTTTCAAACGTCACCAGCCACCGCTGCTTGACCCTGCTCCAATTGGAACAGTCCAGCCCAAACTGCCAGGCCAGGTTCTCCCTGAACTGGAAAACTAGCATCCCAGGACCGGTTTCGCCCTTATTATGGGCTCATTAGCCAGGTGTAGCTTGAGTCCAGTGGCGCAGTGAGCAAGGGACCCACGTCTGGGCATACCCGCCGAACTTAGGGCAGCAACTTCAACAACAACAAGGTGATGGATGGAATGCTCGAATTAATCTCAGCCACTGGCAATCACTCGGGCCGAATCCCAATCTATAATTTTTTTCTCTGCATGACACCTCAGTTTGGACTTAGCCACATGCAATTGAACATTTTGTGACCTATTAGTACTCAGGTCAATTCTTCACAAAAAGTCAGTGCGCAGTGTGCAACCACTTTTTGTGACCAGTCTTTTGAAACATCTGGCCTTTTAATCCTTATAGCATAATCTTCATTTCTAGTTCAAATCTTTGTTGTGCCCCCCCCCTTCTTTTTTAAATATTCAGTTGGTCACCCACCCACCTTCAACCCAGTTGACGATGCTCTCAGTTTTATCATTTATTTTCTTTTGTAATTATTTTTGGAGTTTTTTTCCTGTCCTTGTGTTCTTTGTAAATTATATGTGCTGGGACATATGTAGCACTCCTGCTATGGAATGAAGATGTGGACAATCCATCGACTATGTGCAATCAGCAGGAAGTAGACCAGGACTTCTGTGCTATGTATAGATTTCTAGGTGTACTCCAATTGGATTTTGTGACTCAGACACAATATGTAAATCTGCAAAGCTCATACAGAGATCTAAAATTCACAAATGGGTGCATATTTAAAGATTTGGGTTCTTTGAAACTCAACTTAGGTGCATATGCTGCTTCTTCTTTGTCAACGTGCAAGGAAAGGTGGATACTCCCTCTGTGCAATCTGTAATGATGGGGAATACTAATACCAGTAGTCCATGTAAAATTATGTTACAGAGGACTAAAGGAGTAATTTGCTTATCAGAGGTACTTGCAGATGTCAAAACTTCTCTGAATATATGAAAATTATTTACATTTATCAGGTTATATCAATCTCCTATATTTATAGAAATTCTTCAAGATGCCTTCAGCTTCCCTTGGAAGCGAGTGATGGAGGCTTTGGTGGAAGAAGGGTGCACATCAGACAAAACATAGCCATCACTTGTGACTTTCACATACACAATCCTATATAAAAATTGAAAAGCCTTACTTTCTTTTTCGTTTTGCAGTTGTTACAGGAGCAGGAGATGGGATTGGAAAAGCATACTCATTTGAGGTAAGGTAAGAATATGGTGGCTGAGTTGTTGTTTTTTGGGCTTCTGTGAATTATTGCAACTACCCTGATATATTATTATTGATTTAAGAAATGACACAAACTTGACACTTGAGATGAAGGATCTGAGCAGATTGGGTACTAGGTCCTTTTGTTTAATCTCTGACAGTTATCTCCTGCACTTAAGTCTGTGTTTACTATACATGATATCTGCAGCATAACCAAGCAGACGAGTAGGTGTGTTTCATGATATGTCAAGACGTGCAGCTATGAAACTGGGTTTTCTTTTTAAAAGTGACAACAAAGACCATGTCACTCTCTATGGGTTGCTCTCCTTGTGAGCTATATTTGATGTTTTGCAGTTGGTATCTGCTTTCTAAACATGACCTGTCCATTGTGATTTGTCATGTTCCTCTTGGTTTCTTCCACTTTCTTTGATTCTTGCCAGTTTTATGCCATTGTATTTAGCTTGCTACACTGCGTGTCTCATACATTCTGTAGCAAACAACGAAATGAAAAAATATTGCATGACTAATAACAATCTCCTGACCATTCCTGCCCCCAACACACTAATCTCTACCTCATTTTACCACATCATTAAATATCTCCATCCCAATTCTATACCCCCACCATTAATCTCTTGTAATACCCGTTCTTTACCAAAATCATGTCCTTATCCTTGATATCCTCCAATTATTCACTCCCCTTCTACTAATCAATATCGCACCGTATATCCCCAACTCAGAGCAATGGTCTCTGAACATGCCCTCACAAGCAACACCTTCATGTCCACTTCTGTTTGTGGCAAACCATTTAATCTCACAAATCATCTTTAGCTACCTACTGACCTTTTCTCTTATTGTCTAGCTCACCCTTTCTATCCACTTCCTCATCCACAGGACCATGCATTTCCTTCCTCTCTCTCGTCTCCCAGTGCCTGTTGCCCTCACCAATCCCATGTCTACTTTCAAATACTCACCCAGCTCCAAGAGCCCCTCATTGTTTTCCCAAACTCACCTACTAATCTCTTAATATTTTGTTGACCTCTTTCATTGCCTGCCGTGTTTGCATGAAGTCCATTGCATGGCTTTGGAAATCTGTGCAGGCCGCTGTAGCAAGCTTTTTTGGCTTAACTTATGTGAGAGTAGCTACCTCCTCTTACTCAAACTTTACAGTGACTGGTGGTGGTTGCAATTTGATTATATGCTGTTCTCCATTTTTTTAGCCTTCTGATGTCCATCCTAGAGATCCCAGTTTACATGTACCCTCTTCCTGTCCCTTTTTAACTGTACCCTTCTGGATAGGCTGCACTGGCTTTCCCCATGAAAGGTTCTTCTGTTTTCCATTACTGGTGCCATTTGCCTCCATCCTATCTGAGAGATGCATTATGAATGTATGATGTGTGTGGGATGTGTGGTTCACGGGTTGACTAGTGATGGTGGAGTGCATTTTGACCTATAAACAGTTGAAACTATTCTGGGCAGCAACATGGCATCTTCAGGTGCAAATCTACACATAGACATCTTTGAAGTAGAACATATAACAGAAAATATAGGATCCAACATGAAAATTGCCATCTTGTGGCATTTGATAGATGATGTTCTAGGAATCTGGATTGACAATAAAGCGGCAATAATGGAATTTAAGGATTATTTGTTATCAGTGCATCTTTCAGTCAAGTTTAACGTTAAAGAAGAGCATTCAAGAACTCCATTATCTGGTCATTAGCTGGCAATAAATTGTACATGTAACCCAGTGATAGTAATAGCTTCCCATATGCATCATACTTTCACCCTAAATGTCTCACAGAGAACTTGATATGTGGCGAATTGTTAAGGGTTAAACTTATAGTTATGGGTCAACAAAAGTATGTGCAACTCATAAAACCCATGGAATGGGCCACGGGAAAAGTACAACAGGTAAAGCAAGACACACTGGAAAATCAACCAAGAGCAAGCAATAAATGGCTTAAATTGATATTCAACAAGCTAATAAAATAATTAAGGCGGTTAATGAACACTAAACCTTATTATGAAATGATCCAGTGTGCAGAGTATATACAACTAAAACCATTGAGAGTATACAAAAGTAAAAGAAACCACAAATATATATTAATCACACCTGGAACAAGATTGTTTTATGAATCACAGTTAGCAACCATATGCACTGGAACATGTTTGTGCTTGGGAGACTTAAACTTTAATAACATCTTGAAGGAACCAATGACGAAACATTTACAGAAAAATATGGGTAAAAGTTTTAATGGTGGACTCCCTCTGTCGCTGTATAATAATCATCAATCCATCAGTATCTATTTTCACAGTCATTCATATTTAGCTCAAGTGTTAAGCATTTGAGAAAACTGGTCACCCACAAGGTATATAAACAAGAACTTGTACACATTCTAAACTAACAACAATATAGCTGGAAGAGGAAGAAGAACAGGATCGTTTTCAGACTTAGAGGAATCTTTCCCCCTTTTCTTAGTGACTCCATATATTGGTTCACGGTGCAATACACTAAACCTTATGACGACTGTTCTTTTGGACACCTTTCGGTAAAATGAGGATATCATAGAGGTACTCCCAACCTACTTTCTAAATTAACGAGTTCTACGGGGTCCTTTTCACCATATTGGGACTACCGCCTTCAAGATTTTCGGTGGAAAGTTTTTTCTTGACAGACACAGGAGCACATAGGAGTATACTGCTCCTTTTGAAAAGCCATCGAGTCTAGAACAACTATTTGTGACAACTATATTGCTGATACCCATTCGTAATGTACTGCTATACGTGATATATTGTTTGCCCTGAGGAAGTTCCCTATATGGGAATGAAACGCGTTGGCTGGAATGTTTTACCTAATGAATTTTAAAAGAAGTTTCAAATAAAGAAGTTATTTTTTCACCTACACTGGTCTATCTGGACTGCTTAAGCTGCGCACCCTCGTTTTTTGTAGCACAAATATATATTAATCACACCTGGAACAAGATTGTTTTATGAATCACAGTTAGCAACCATATGCACTGGAACATGTTTGTGCTTGGGAGACTTAAACTTTAATAACATCTTGAAGGAACCAATGACGAAACATTTACAGAAAAATATGGGTAAAGTTTTAATGGTGGACTCCCTCTGTCGCTGTATAATAATCATCAATCCATCAGTATCTATTTTCACAGTCATTCATATTTAGCTCAAGTGTTAAGCATTTGAGAAAACTGGTCACCCACAAGGTATATAAACAAGAACTTGTACACATTCTAAACTAACAACAATATAGCTGCTTGCACGCTGATTAGAAAAGTTAAAATTCTATTCAGAAATTGTTTATTTTATACAAGAGACACTATTTTCAATACCCCTTTTCCATGAGACTTCCAGCCAACACGTTTCTTTATTCGGGTCACTCTCCCTAAGACTTTCTCATGGCTACGTATTTCTCAGGGCTCCACATTGTACAGCATTTTAGACAAGTATCATTATATAAGACTTGAAGGTATGCACCCATTAAAAAGATACCCACTGAAGCGAATGACAGAAGTTGTCTTGCACAATAAATGTATTAAAATGTTCAACACCCAGACCAAAATGACTAACAACTGTGTAAATGAATACGAACGTTACTGGTGATTGCCCCACTTACTTGAGATATAGGTTCACTATATCTATATATATCACTGCACTTAAAACCTTATAAGTCACCCCTATAGCAGGCCTTAACAATCCTGATGGCAGGGTGCTGGGTTTTGCGTGAGAGGGTGCTCCTGCATGAGCAGGACCCCTCTGCAGTCTTCGGAGACCATTCTCCCGGGCTGTACGTGATACTACCAGACATATAGGTAGAGATGCATTATAACCTCGCGATAAATGCTATCTCGAAAACAACTGCAACGAAGTATGTCGTGTTTGGTGTCAAACACCTTGGAATCATACCTCCACACCAGTAACTGGTGTGGGAGGTACATGGGCGTAGCTAGGCCTTAGGCTGCCCGTGGCGGCCCCTGCGTTTGCCGCCCTCGGCAAAATGATAGAAGAGCGGGAAGGATGGTAGCGGCCGCGGCCGATTCTTGCGGCCGCAACGGCCGCAGGTAAGAGCAGGGGAAGGGGGGCCGGCTGCTGCCCCAAAACTCGTGCCGCCTGGGGCGGTCCGCCCCCATCACCCCCCCTAGCTACGCCACTGGGGAGGTATGATTCCTCCCCTCAGAACCGAGGTTCTGGGGGTACCTAAGACTACCGGTACCAACTTTCTCGAGCCTTACAGCACAAAATGGATGCTGCCAGCCACAGACATGAGTCTGCCCTCCTGCTGCTGAGCCAAGCTCGAGCAGGGGAAGGCAGCACAATAGGCATCCTGTCACAGGGAGGTGTTACCACCTCCCAGACAGGATTTAGTGTATTGGGGCTGGGTGGGTGCACTGTCTCAGTGCCAGAAAGTCTGCACGAGGGGCACACTTGGTGTCTCTGTGCATAGTCCAGTTCAAACCAGTTCTGGGAGCCATCCGCTCCTGCTCTGGCGCGAAACTGGACAAAGGACATGGGTGTAGCCGCCCCCCTGTCCTGTCCCTCCCCTAGGAGGGTCCCAAGAATCTGTCCAACCCTTTCCCGTGGGTATAAAATGGGTTACCTGGCTACAGGACATTAGATTTTACGTGGACAAGATTCTGAAAGAAGATACCACTACACTTCGGACACGCTGGACTTCCCTGGACCTCCCTTGGGCTTGACTTTGTCTTCCCTTGCCATCCACAGTCTCGCCTCTGTCCGTGATCCATACAGGCTCCGTGCAGGACCCTGTGGCTCCCCAAGACAACAGAAGAATCTCCCTTGGAGTGAAGGAGTCACTCCCCTGCAAACGCAGGCACCGTAATGCATCTGACCGGTTTGCTGACCCTGAGCTCCTGTGGACTCCGAAGGCTCCAGCAACACAGGAGGTGGGTTTCTGAAGGTCTCCGAGGTTGACCTGCCCTCTCACTGAGTTTGAGGTGGATATCCCTCATGGTGACCGTATACCCGTACTCCTGTGCACCGTCCCCATTTGCAGCTGCACATGCTTGTTGCCGTGCATTGGGTCATTTGTAGCCCTGAGCCCAGCGCATCTTTTCTGAGAAGGACTCCGGTATCTTTGCACTCTGTGCCCTGCTAGCTGGTATCCTGTGAAACCGCCTGAGGTCCCCTCACGACTCCTGTGCCTTTGGCCTGTGGGTCCACTTGAGGGTCAACTTTGCTTTAGTTGGGCTCCCCTGGTTGCTCCAGGCCTGCCCTGACTCCCCTTGCTGTGGTGAGTCTCCTGGTCCTTGCTGGGCCAGATGGAGACTGAACTTGACCATCTACGTTGTTGCCATTGCCAAGACTTGATTGGTGCTCCAGCCGGACACCGACCCCTCAGCACTCGACAT
The DNA here is from genome assembly GCA_963921515.1 of Calotriton arnoldi. NCBI lineage: Eukaryota > Metazoa > Chordata > Amphibia > Caudata > Salamandridae > Calotriton > Calotriton arnoldi. Next base: position 1,064,372 of record CAWUFW010003592.1, read on the forward strand.
CCTTTGTGGAACAGCTCGCCTCCGGCTCCTGGTCATCCTAGACGTCTCCGGGTCCTCGCAGCTGAAGAGTCAAGCTCACCGTCAACACACCTGAAGCACCCGACATCGGTGGGCATTTTTCTACCGAGCCCCTGGTCACTCCAAAGTGACCTAGACTCTGTCCCCTCTGCTTTCAGGTTCTTCTTATCTAGAATCCACGTTTGGATTCCACCGGACACTTTTCGTTCTTCCCGCAGCAGCATTTCTTTGTCAACATCCATAGAAAACGACGAGGGCTTCCGACGCCACTTCGCACCTATGCACCCGGCTCCTCTGGGATAGGTAACTCTGGTACAAAGGTATCCACGGGTGGGGTGGCTCTTCAAACTCTTAAAGTTCCAAGGGTTGTCTTCGTAATCTGCTGGGAAGGGTCCCTAATCTCGGATTTTCCAACCGCGACTTTCCCATTGAATTGTACGGAGCTCGCGGTCGTGTTCCCACACTGCACCCGTCCTCCGTGAGGTCCCTACTCACTCACCTTGGGTGGTTCCTTGGGGTCCCAGAGATTCTACACCTTCTAGACTAGGTCTAGTCCTGAGTCGTGGTTCTTATACCACTTATTTAGTATATGGTTTGGTCTCCCCCGGAGCCCACTGTGTATTGTGCTACTTACGTTTGATTCTTTGCAACTGTATTATTTGATTTGTGTTCTATCCTCGTGTAGAGGATACTAGAGAGTGTTATATATAATAAATACATATTTTTATAACAACTGTGTGGTTTCCCTTTCATTTAACCAATACTATAAGGTTGCATTCTGGTAAAACAAGGTGCTTAACATTCCTTCAAGACTTAGCCTGAAGGCTGCTCTCCATAGCTACCACTAGGATAGCTTTCAATAAAGGTTATCTTTGACCTAATCACCATAAGGGTTGTTTGGACTGGTGCAAGGTGCCCACTTTAATTAGTGGACAGCATATAACAGGCCAACTTCTCACATTGGTGTGCAGCGGTTGGCATTCACGCCTGCATTGTTTTACCAGAAAAATCTTTGTATTGATTAACTGAAAAACCACTAGTATCTATGAACATATAATACTAGCTTAAGATAGTAAGTTCTACTGAACTTGGGGTTGGGTAAGTCAAGGGTCTAGCACACCCTTTCTCCAACCTAAGAGAGTTTAGTTCCCACTAGGTAAGGTAGGTGCCTACACTACACCTCACTTAGTATGTCTTCTACTGGGAATGCCACTGGTGGCATCCTGCCTACTAAATATGATAGCTTTACATTCACTGAATTAAAAGCTATGTGTGTATCTAGGAAGCTGAAGACAGGGAGAAATGCCAACACTCAACGTCTAATAGATGCATTACTGCTAGATGACATTAGGAAGACTCCTGGGTCAGATGAGCAGGATAGAGTGGGTGGTACAGGGGAAGAAGATAGGTCAAGAGGGGACACCTTCTATGACCTAGATTCCAACCCTGGACAGGAGGATCAAAATGATCCACCCCTGAACAACTCAGATCCCCAAGGGAAAGAGGAAGAATAGGATCAAGAGGACCCTCACTTTAGTCCTCCAGGGAGAGTGCAGAGTTTACCAAGGAGATCTAGGTCTCCCTCTGCTGAGTCAGATCTATCTAGACATTCTATAGGGATCTCTGGTTCTAGCACGAGGGACAACTCTTATGACAGGGAGTGCCATTTGCTAGAGCTTGAGAAAGCTAAGTTTAGACTCAGGCAACAGCAATTGGCCCTGGATAAAGAGTCCCTAGAAGTCCAGAAGACTAGGAAGAAATTGGGACTAGAGTCCCATGGTGGCAGCTATAGTGTCCATAGGGTTAGGGAACACACCGTTGATCATAGGAACCTGAGCAAGATTGTCCCTCCCTTCCATGTAGGGGATGACATCCAGAAATGGATAACTGCTTTGGAGAGGGCCTGTAAAGTACAGAGGGTCCCTCAAGAGCAGTGGGGAGCTATCTTGTGGCTCTCCTTTGCTGACAAAGGTAGAGATAAGCTCCTCACTGTAAGAGAAGAGGATGCTGATAACTATTCAGTCCTGAAGAGTGCTCTCATTGAAGGATTTGGCTTATCCACTGAACAGTACAGGATTAAGTTCAGAGACACCCAAAAGACACAGACTCAGGATTGGGTAGACTTTGTTGATTGTGCCATTAAGGCTCTGGAAGACTGGTTACTTGGTAGCAAGGTGAATGGTTTTAAAGGATTGTACAACTTGATTATGAGGGAGCAGATCCTTAATAATTGCCAAAACCAGTTGTTGCATCAATACCTGGCTGACTCTCATCTGACTTCTCCCCAAGAATTGGGAAAGAAGGCAGATAAGTGGGTCAGAACCAGGGTGAAGCAGAAAACCCAGACCAATGGAGGTGACCAGAAGAAACCAGACTCTAAGAACTCAGATAAGGGTGGGGACAAAAATAAAGATCAAAAGTCTTCATCAGGGCCCCAAAAACCTGCATCTGGGGGGGAGTCACAATCCAACAAGGGAAAAGGCAAAAGGAAACCTTGGTGTCATATCTATAAAGAGAAGACCCATTGGACAAAAGATGCCAATTGTCCAAGGGCCAAGGATTCTACTCCTACCACCACTGCCCCTAAGGCAACTGCTCCTCCTAGCACAGTTTCAAGTGGATGTACACAGAACAAGGGAATAGTGGGGTTAACCTTGGGCTCTGAGGCGGGTTCTGGCCTAGTCAGAACTCCAGCTCAGGCTGTGTCATGTAGTTCCTATAGTACCCATGCAGGACCTGCGCGTTTGGATAACATAAACTGTGGGCTTGGTGGCAGACTGATTCTGTGCACCCCCAACGCGTATGTTAGCCGGATTTGCATTAGCTAGCTCACAGTGCCACTAGAATCTCCTCTTATCGGGGAGAGATTAGTTTCTGGCCACCTTAGATCATGACAACCCTGATCCATCAGAATCGTGGAAACAATGTACTACTTTTCGCTCAGTCACTCGTGCTTACTTATTCGGTTTGTCTCAGAGAGTTACACAGAATAAACAGTCTGGGCGTTTCAATAAGTATTTATTGAACAGTTGTTATTTTAGTGTAAAATATATGTGCTGCAGTAACCAGCAGACAATAGCAGAGATATATTATCAGCAGTACGATAAAAGTGAAGGGATAGAACAGTTCTACCATATTGCAATAATCATGAATACATACATGAATATAAAAGCATTATGAAAAGTGCACGTACTCCTACGATGCCTAACTAGATGTACCTAAGTGTAAAATATATGTGCTGCAGTAACCAGCAGACAATAGCAGAGATATATTATCAGCAGTACGATAAAAGTGAAGGGATAGAACAGTTCTACCATATTGCAATAATCATGAATACATACATGAATATAAAACCATTATGAAAAGTGCGCGTACTCCTACAATGCCTAACTAGATGTACCTAAGTGTACCTAGTATGTGTGTAGGTCTAAAAGCCTAAGAGCCAAGAATCCTTCTAGGATTTAGTCGAACCCCCATACCTGAATAGAGAGAGTGTGGGACCCCGTCCTGGTCTCGAGTTGGAAACCCGGCAAGGGCTGTGTTAGACCGCTGTCAGCTGGAGCGACTGCATGCAGGAGCCTCAGCGTCTCTGGTCAGTGTGTCAGCATGGAAGTCTCGGTTCCCTCTATCTTACCGTGGCACGATGTGGTGTATTTATACCCTAAAGTATCTTATCCCTGAGTATGGTTTGTATTGGTCTTTGTTAGACATGAGGAAGACGTCAGGGGTGAACTTTGTACATACATATTATGCGGGAGATGTAGCTGGTGAATGTTCATGCATAATTTATGAGTACATTGTAGGCCTGTGTTCGGGAAAAACCCTGCAGTGTTCTAACCACAGACTAGATAACGTTCAAACCTCAGAGCTCGTTGTGTACTGTAGGGAGCTGATGTAGTTGAAAGATCATGCCTACATTAGGGCATAGATGATCAAGACCATAATAGGGCATAGACGATTATGACCAAAATAGGGCATTTACGAGTATGACATAATAGGGCATATGCGAATATGACCATATACGGCATATATGAACGCATCTATATTAGGGCCTCTATATGAAACATAACACCCACTCCACTTTCGAAGTGAATGACAATGACCATACTTAAAATCTGGACAATTTTTAAAATTTTCTTTAAAACAGATAAAAACATGGTTTTAAAAAGACATTTAAAAATGTTTAAAATGTTAAAAGTCAGCTATTTTTTTGTTGCCACTTGAAAAAGTCAAATCTGTCTCATTTATAAAAGTTGCATTACTAGAAGCAGAAGAAGGCCATTCTTTCTCAAGTGAAAGTGTCAATTTAGGAAATGTTCCAAATTTAGTTTGTTTATTTATGAAACGAAGTGGAGAAGCCGAATTCTTTCCCAGGACACGATGAGCCAATTCAAGATTAAGTGTGGTGGCTGGGAGATACAGCATTATCGGTGTTAGCTACTGCAGACGACAAATCCAATGCCTCACAGAGAACGTCAATCGCACATAGATGGAATTCAGCACTGCCAACAGTCGGTGCTGTGGCAGCTTGTGCGGCAGTTGTTACCTGAGTGCCGGTGGAGGAGCCACCTAACCCAGCAGGAGCAAACGGCACCTGTGGATTCTCAAGGAATGCGTTCATCAGAATTGGAAGATGCTGGGGACAACGCAGAGCATGGGCCTTTAGGGGGTCCAGCATAGCATCCATGTCCGGAGGCGTATCTGATGGAAACATTAGACAGAGATCCAACGTGCATTCTTCTCCGCAAAACAGGCATCGAAGAACAGGTAAGATGCAGTCTACCCAGACTGGTCTAAACGATAGAAACCAAGAGGCAGTCAGTACTCTTAGGCAATGTATTCCCAGAAGCTGTACCATACGTTCACGGTACTTTCGCTCCATGAGTACGTTCGCCATTTCCTCAGAAATTGGGCCGTCCATTGCGTAGCAGTAAGATTACAATCAGGACTCCTGCAATTAGGAACATGATAAGCGGGAGACCTCCAAACACGCTTCCCAGTATGGAGGGTATAACATTTGGAATTACTCTGAGGACTGTCTGAAAGGTGCTTAATAGTCCTGACCCTATGGCCTTAAATAGGTGTACAATACCGCTCGTATCAGACATGTTAAAGATACGACACACCATTTCTGCGAAATGAAAGGGGCAGTTCGTACGTATAAGCGCCTGTATTTCAGTCGAGGTCCTTGCAACTTGAAGTTCAAAGATTTCTCGAGCGGAGGTTAAGGGCATGGGTTGCTGTAAAAGCATGGCTTTCAGTCTGCTCAAAGTATCAAATTGTATGAAGGAAACATTCAATGAAGGCCATAACGGCGCCTCCCTGACTGTGTTCAGTGGCGGAAACAATACTTGCATACAGCAAGTAACCCTGGAGTGAACAGTGACCAGATAGGCGACGCCCGGAAGCATCCCACAGCAACCTTGATCGTTTAGCATCAAGTAACTCCCATTCGAGAGCAGCTGGAAAACCGGCGTGATCATGGCCGCTGGGGTCCCTGACATGTGACAAGATAGATTCGCAACCAAACCACTACATGCTCCATGCAGAGAAATATCCTGACACATGAGAGAACCGCTTAAAGCATTCTTCCAGTTTGTACCACTCAGATACACTTCTCGATCCCCATTCCGACATCGGTATCTATATGGTAACTCCCAAGTTTCCTTAATGTAACCCTTACCCATTTTTTCATATTTGCCTGCCTGCCTTTGCTCAAGGCAATATTGAAACTGAAACGTAGTGACCGGCAGAGTGATTTGGCCATGAATTAGCCATTCAGTTGATGGTGATTCGGCTACAGTGAATGGTAACCTTTCCAGTTTCTCAATACGCAGCATTGTATATTTGGCTCCCCTTTGTGCCATTTCTTTCTGTTTATCAGTTAGGTTGTATTCTGAAAACAGAGACGTGGTGTTTACAAAACGCCAGGGCACGCAAAGATTGCAGCGTCCAGCTTAACATCACAATAGAATGTAACTGTGATTGCCCGTGTTGTAACAAGGCCAAGTCTTGTTCTAATATGTCAATTGCCGAAGACACAATGTTGCCTAAGGAGTAAATCCTGGAGATCAAAGTTGTTAACCCATTATCCACTACAGCTAATGCCTTCTCTAAGTTAATACAGTCTATTTCCCGTATCCTTTCTGTGGCCTCTTGTTGGGATATTTTCCAGTTTTCATTATAATAGGCGTAAATGCCAGCATATATGAAACATTTCTGACATGTTTTCCTTGGGCCTGACAAGAAATCCCTAAGGTCTACATCAGATGTGAGTACGGTCAAGTGATGTTTTACTTCTGTGAGTGTTAGGTCTCTAGCCAATCAAGGCACAACTTCCCAACACTATAGGATGTCACTACCTCTGGGTGTTGTCTTTGTACATAGCGTGTATCTGGCCTATGGATACTAAACCCCTCGGTTATACCTAGGAATCTCTGTTGACATGTGTTCGTGTCAATGGGCCAAATCAGCCATTCTGTCCAATTGGGATCTGACCTGTTGTACAGGAGAATGTCATCTAATCCTACCCCATGTGTAGTTGAATTCTGCCCTCCACCCATCTGTGATGGTGCTGGAAACCCAGGCGAGTTCATTTCCTTGTTCTTGGCTAATGCAAGACAGGATGTCTGTTGCACAGTGTCATTTAGAAATATCATCTGCTGTGGAATGAGGCATGCTCTAAAAAGCGCTTCTGTTCCCTGGACTTGCTAGGCCCTAGAACCCCAGATTGATTTTAAATCTATAGTGTCCTTCCATAGGTCAAAACCCTGTGTAGACAACTGGGCCATAAAGGAAGCAGAGTAAATCTGTTTTGTGTCAGTCAACATAATTTTCTGTGCTGATGTTGTTGCCACTTTGTAATAAAATGACTTCGGGTCAGATGTATTAAACCCTGAAAAATATGTGAATTTCTGTGCAAACGTTTGCGAACTACCTCTTGGAGGTGTTGGGCAGTGTTCCCACTGGTGGTATTCAAATACATTTCTAGGTGTTATGGATTTGTGCAAGAAATGATGACCATAATGTTGGTAACAGTACAAAGTATCATAGTCTGAAGTACCTTCTAACATTTCATTGTTCGGAAATGCTGCAGTTTTTTCTAAACCAGACATTAAATTATTCAGTTTCAGTGTCCCAATCATCAGAAAAAGTACTGGAGTTAATAATATCACTTAAAGAAATTTTAAATACATGTTTACGCTTTAAAAGTTCAGTTGGACCGAATATATATCATAATCAATCTTGTCCCATACTATACTGTCCGGTATAGGAACTGCTGTGATGTTCACTGAAGACAAGTCTCTTGGTTCACGATGTGAAGACTGGTGTGGTTTTAAAATCAAATTGACTCTTTGGGCTGTAGAGATCTGCTGGAGATATCGTCCATTAATAAGCATACTAAAAGCTATAATTAAACCTAGCCAGAAAAGAAAAAAATAGAATCCCAGTGATATACCATAGTTCTATCCAAGGTGACACCAGGTGAGTCTTTCTAAAAAAATTCAAAAAGTCAGTGAGTTTCTGTTTGAGTGATTTTTTGGCTGGCGTCGTTTCCGGCTCGCTTGGATCCAGTGAAAACGTATCAAAGTTCATGAAATAGCCAGAAGCAGTTCGATCAATTGTTGGAATTGCATCGGGATTTGTTGAAATTGGATTTTGCTCTTGATGAGGCATGTTGACGTAGATGTCTGTAGTCGGTCTGATTGCAACTTAGTTGTTAAGTTGATTTTCTTCTTGTTGAAGTGGAACGAGTTCCATAGCATTGTTGCTTAGTCCTTCATTCCGTACAGGTGGCTCTTCAAGCGTGATGAGTCTTTCTGTTTGGACTTCTTGGATTGTAGCGAGAGGAGGGCGTCTGCTACTGTGGAGTCCACGAGGCCTACTGTTTAGTATCAGCCACATAGTGTGGTTTGATTAAGTCGATTGAGACAAATCTTTTCTCCTTTTTCCCAGCAAGAGGCGGCAGAAGTACAATTCTCGTGCCTTGGATTGCTAGGACCGGTACAGCTGTTCTGTATGATGGTCCGAATTCTTTCTTGTCTGCAATCTTCTCTCTGACTAGATCCCCGACTTTTGGGATCCAGACAGGTCTTGCCGTTACTGCCTTGACTTCCTCAGTGGCGGACTGTTTTAAGTGGACGTTGCTTTGTTGTGTCCTGGATTCATTTAGATCCTGTAAAACAGCCAAACGATCATGGATATCAAATTGTTTTTCATCCGCCACTGCGCCTTCACAATCAAGATCAGGTACCCACATTCTTGTCCCAAATAGGACCTCGTAAGGAGTGACACCCCCTAGAGAACTTCTTGGCTGATTGTTTATTGCTCGTTGGACCCCATAAAGGTGATCGACCCATCTACCGCCTTTGCCTAATACCCTAGCTGTTAAGGATTGCTTTAAGTCCCGATTTTTCCTCTCCACAACAGAATTTCCCTCAGGATGGTACGGAGAGGAGTACCGCAATGCTACGCCCATTCCTTCCATGGCCTCTTTGTTAGCCCGAGAGCTAAACGCCGGGCCACGGTCAGAATGTAACGTGCCAACTGCGTATGTGCCGATAAAGACTCGCAAATCTTTTATAACAGTTCGAGCATCAGCACAGCGCTGAGGCCAAACCCATAGGAATCTAGAGCAGAAATCCACTGCAACCATGATATATTTCTTGGTCCCATCAGATTGTAGGGGTCCGCAGTGGTCCAAATACACACATGCGAGTGGTTTGTCTGATTTTAGCAATGGTGTCTGTGCTGGGCGTTTTACGGTGGAGCCTTTCATCTGCTGGCAGATGTCGCACTTTAAGACATAGTCTTTGGTCTGCTTTGTTAACCCTGGCCACAGTAGCGCTGTTTCAGTAAAGAAATAGTCGCTGTAACGCCTGTATGCGCAGAACCCAAACCCTCGTGTGCTTCTAGAATTAAGCCTTGCCTACGATCCATATTTGGTATTACGCTATCCCCCACTCCAGGAATCTGAGCATATGGAATGTTTTGTGCATCTAACTTGTAGGAGTACTTGAGTGGAAATTTCTTAGGTACTGCTGTGCTGCCTTTGCGTGAAGCATTGACAGCTACCAAAATCTCGCTGTCTATTCTCGTTTTTGAACAAGTAACTGCAGCTACGGAAGCCGTGCGAACAGCCCCCTTTGCGGCTTCATCAGCCAATGAATTCCCTTCAACATGAACGCCATCACGCTGATGACTCAGTGTATGTATCATGTGAGCCCTTGGTAGTTCGTTTCTCAACTCCACTACCTGTTCCCATAGCATTTTATGCTTAATTGTGCCACCTTTTGCGTCTTTAAACCCGTTTTGTTCCCAATGATGTAAATATTAATTGTACGACTGTACTCAGTAAAAGGAATCACACCCAATTAGTGTGGGTAATTCGTGTTCCGTATTTACAAGTGCCAGAATCAGTGCTTTTAATTCTGCCAACTGAGCCGTGCAGTCTCCTAGAGATTGCGTTTTAGTGCAACTTGGATGGAACTTTCCATCGCGCATGCGACCTTTAACGATTGCACACGCTGCGCTGTAAGCTTGCTTACTCCCTATGGCCGGTTGAGCAGATCCGTCAGTGTAAATAATGTATTCATACTGATCTAGAGGCAAAATCTCATTTGGAAGAGGATATTCTTGTTCGTATTGCAGAAATGCTTGTGTTTTTAAACTTGGATCAAATCTGTATTCAATATCCGTTGCAGTAAGAGAATTAGCCCATTGTATCCATCTGGGATGTAAGGCTTTCGCATTTGGAATGCTAGCCTTTGTAACAGCCTCTAAGGCTGGTACTGGGGTCACGACTATTATGCGCTTTCCCTGAGCCAGAGCTCTTTCTCTTGCTACAGCGGTCTGCACTGCTGTCAGGATTTTTTCTGTTGAAGTGAAACGCATCTCTTTGTTTGTGTACAGATGTGATTTGTATGCGATTGGTACCGTTTCGCCTTCATTGAAAGTTAAATAAGTGTACCCGCATTGACCCGCTATTACTCGGATCACTAAGTTGCGTACGTTTACGCGTGTCTGTAAGTGTTTTGACGCTATCAAGTCTTCTTGTAGTGAATGTGGGATGTTTGTATGTTCCTGTGTCCATTGTCTGATTGAAAAAATCAGGTTTTATTAAGTCGTAGAAAGGTTTTACTCTCTCTGCGTAATCCAAAATGTATGTTCGACCAAAATTTAGGAATCCCAGAATTGATTGTAAATTCTTTAATGATTTTGGAGGTTGGAGCATCGCACACTTTTCTAAAAAGTTAGCTGCTAGGCTTTTTCCTTCACTTGACCGCTCATACACTAAGAACAGGACATTGAGATGGGCAATTTTTAATTTTTTTAAATTAAATTTATAGCCCTCGGAGGCGAATCCCATAATAATGGTGCTCACCCTGGTCAAGTGCCTCGGTAAGTCATCGTCCGTCAGATAAATATCATCCACATAGGACAATGCTTCTTCATCCAGATTTTGGAGTAACTCTGTTACCCTTGCTGAAAACAACCCCGGGCTATTCTTATACCCTTGGGGCAAACGACAAAATTGCCGTTGTGACCCTAGCGCTGAGAAAGCGGTCGTACCTGCTTTCAGGCGCTATATTTTGGCAGAAAAATCCATTTGAGATATCAAGTGTTGTTTTGTATTTTTGTCGCACAATGTTATTCATTAATGCGGCACTGTGTGCATTTTGAACTGCAAATGTCTTTGTGCAGGTGTTTAAATGTCTGTAATCTAAAACTAAATGATATGTGTTGTCAGGTTTTGATACCGGAAACAAAGGATTGTTCATAGGTGAGGTGTAATTTTCTATCACCCCCTGGTATTCAAGTTGATCTAGGATCTCCCTGACTTGTTTTTTAGCTTCCTGCTTTATAGGATATTGCCTTTGAGCATTTGGGGAAACTTTTAACGGGATCACGTGGTGGGTTGAATCCTCATCCCAACCAACATGATTTTTGTACAATGCTGGAGCTAGGGCAACCGCCCATTCCTGCGGATATGCATGTTTTAAATGTATGGGAATGAGGTCGGAAAAGGCTGGAAAAATTACAGTTTCTCCCCTAGGGGACTCCATGACGAATGCTGGCGGCCAGTCTTGCTCTGCTAATAGGATGTCATATCCAGATGACAGATTTTTCCAAAATAGACCCTTAACTTTCCTGGGCTTGTCCCCCTCCATCCGGAGTGTTATCTCATGTAACTTATGTGGGACACTTACCCGAGTATCCGGTGTTTCCACCTTGATATACTCACTCAACTCCACTGTCACCAGAAATTCCTTCAGGTTCTGGTGAGCTATTGTTACTTCTGCTGCGCTGTCTAGCATCGTCAGAGCCCATTCCCCGTTCAGAAGCTGTGTCCTCAGAATTCTGGGCATGTCTGATCTTGAGACCTGCTACCTTCTTCTTTTTGAACTGAGGTTTTTGTTTATCTTCTTTTTTAGGTGCGTAGTCCGCAGCGCGTTGCGTGTCTCTGGACTTTGTACGATCCTCTTGTATGTGTTCTGACCGTCCTTCCCTCTTGGAGTTTTTTGATGAACCCTGAAAGGAACGAGAGGAACGTGTATCAGTATCCTGAAACCTGTCAGGTTTCCCAATATTATCCCTATTCCTGAGGTTATACCTCCTTTCAGAGGGCTCCTGTTGAGGAGACCTACCTCTGGATTGAGATCTGCTGTCTTTAGACTTTTGTTGTTTTTTATTTTCCCACTTCTTTTAAGAAGAAGCAGGTGTCTGCTTTGTAGTGTCCTTTTCAGGACTGCCCACCAGTTGTGGTTTTAATGCTTTCCCACCTAGACTGTCTCTGCCTAGTTCTGCATATGCAGTTTCAATTATTTAGGGTGGTTCGTGTTGTTGATCTATTGGACTGAACTCCCTTAGGCGTTGGCGGATCGCCACTGAAGCTGCTTCCCCCTTAATGTTAGCTAGTATTATGGCTGATACCTGATCAAAGTTGTTTAGTAACTTCATCCCTACGTTTAGGGCAGGTTCTGCTCCGTACTCATTTTGTATCTGTCTCAATACGTCTGGCACTAGTGCTAAGGACGGGATACCATGTGTTCTGGTATATATGGCAGCAAAGACTGAACCCCAAGAGGTGCAGTCCTCTACTTGTGGTGTGATCCCCATGGGCAAGCAGATTGTAAGTATTCTGTGTTTATCATAGGTGGTAGTATTCGGGAATACTGCCTCAACCTGAGTTATTTTCTGAGCTATCCAGAATAGTATTTGTTCGCGTTTTGCGGGCATTTTGCCCATTACCGCGTGTAATGTTTGAGGAGTAATTTTATTTCCTGTACCCTGAGCTGGAGTACTATTTGCTGCACCTGGTGCAGGTTGGATTGTTAAAGTCCTCATGACGAATTGTGTCAGGTTTCTATAGATTTTAATTAAATCTCTGTGTTGTATGAGTAATTCTGGCTGTGGCATTGTTCCAATGTCAGGATGCGGTGTGTAAGCCGCTAGTATCGCCCATGTGGCCCCGTCTCCTCCGAGCTGGCCTAATCTTACTCTGTTTCTTATGTGGGGTAGGGCGCCATTAAACCAGTAATGATGTTCCTGGTAAGTGAGTGGAATCTCTATGTCCTCAAACGGGGCATATTCCTGTGGTGCATCTCCTGCTATGTAGTAGTGAAATGTCTTTGTTATGGCATTTGCTGCTGGGAATGTAACCCATGAATAGAACACCTCTGTTTTGTTTGATTTGTGTGCCTCAATCACGAAAACTACCATTCCACCCCTAGCTTGTAAACCATTTTCTAATAGTCTTAGGGTGACTGTCATTCTGAATTTTGGTGCAACCTGTATTGCATTTTCAGGTGGTTCTCCGGCTGAGACCTCCAGATTTATTCTGTCTTCATCGCTCTCTGTCATTTTGAAAAGAAAAGCTTTTCCAAGAGAACTTAGTTAAAGGTTTTATGCAGAATTTAGGAACTAAATGTCCTTCAAGCTTGATTAACCAACAGCCAATAAATAGTATTTTCGTACTACTCAGCTGCAGCGGATTTTGTGCCCACCTACTCCAGACGTCTCTGGTGTTTTGTGAGTAGGTTCTCGGAGAATAGCACAACTGAACTATTCAGATTCTACTGTTAAATAAGTACCCAACCAACCTTGGTGGCGCCATGTCGTGTAGTTCCTATAGTACCCACGCAGGACCTGCGCGTTTGGATAACATAAACTGTAGGCTTGGTGGAAGACTGATGCTGTGCACCCCCACCGCGTATGTTAGCCGGATTTGCATTAGCTAGCTCACAGTGCCACTAGAATCTCCTCTTATCGGGGAGAGATTAGTTTCTGGCCACCTTAGATCATGACAACCCTGATCCCTCAGAATCGTGGAAACAATGTACTACTTTTCGCTCAGTCACTCGTTCTTACTTATTCGGTTTGACTCAGAGAGTTACACAGAATAAACAGTCTGGGCGTTTCAATAAGTATTTATTGAACAGTTGTTATTCTAGTGTAAAATATATGTGCTGCAGTAACCAGCAGACAATAGCAGAGATTTATTATCAGCAGTACGATAAAAGTGAAGGGATAGAACAGTTCTACCATATTGCAATAATCATAAATACATACATGAATATAAAAGCATTATGAAAAGTGCACGTACTCCTACGATGCCTAACTAGATGTACCTAAGTGTACCTAGCATGTGTGTAGGTCTAAAAGCCTAAGAGCCAAGAATCCTTCTAGGATTTAGTCGAACCCCCATACCTGAATAGAGAGAGTGTGGGACCCCGTCCTGGTCTCGAGTTGGACACCACGCAAGGGCTGTGTTAGACGCTGTCAGCTGGAGCGACTGCATGCAGGAGCCTCAGCGTCTCTGGTCAGTGTGTCAGCATGGAAGTCTCGGTTCCCTCTATCTTACCGTGGCAAGATGTGGTGTATTTATAGCCTAAAGTATCTTATCCCTGAGTATGGTTTGTATTGGTCTTTGTTAGACATGAGGAAGACGTCAGGGGTGAACTTTGTACATACATATTATGCGGGAGATGTAGCTGGTGAATGCTCATGCATAATTTATGAGTACATTGTAGGCCTGTGTTCGGGAAAAACCCTGCAGTGTTCTAACCACAGACTAGATAACGTTCAACCCTCAGAGCTCGTTGTGTACTGTAGGGAGCTGATGTAGGTGAAAGAGCATGCCTATATTAGGGCATAGAAGATCATGACCATAATAAGGCATAGACGATTATGAACAAAATAGGGCATATGCGAATATGACCATATACGGCATATATGAACGCGTCTATATTAGGGCCTCGATATGAAACATAACAACTGTTCTAGTCTGTGATGGAGGCATGGACATTGCCTCCTTATTTGTAAGTCCCAGTAACCTGGGCAAATACAGACAACAGCCTTTAATAAATGGTGAGGAGGCCATGGCATACAGGGACACAGGTGCAAGTGTCACAATGGTGACAAAAGATCTTGTGTACCCTGACCAGATCATACTTGGTGAGATGTACCAAGTGACCAACGCTAGCAATGTCAGGACAGACCATTCCTTGGCAGTTGTTAATTTCACATGGGGAGGGGTACCTGGCCCTAAGAAGGTTGTGGTAAGTTCAGACCTCCCTGTGGAATGCTTATTGGGCAATGATTTGGAGACTTCAGCCTGGGCTGAAGTGGAACTCAGGACTCATGCAGCAATGTTGGGCATCACTGCAGATGTGTTTGCTGTGACCAGGTCACAGGCCAAACTGAAAGCCACTGAGCAGGCCCTAGATCCTGAAAAGATGGACCAGGTGCCTTCCAAGAAGAGGAGCAGGAGGGGTAAGGCTGAGTCTTCCCCCCTGGCTCAGGAAGAGGATCAGTCTTTTGAGGAAGTTGATCCCAGGCCTTGTGAAGGAACTGTCTCAGAGGAACTTGAACCTGACCAGGTTGAGTTCTTGGGGACAGGGGCCCCTTCCAGGGCAGAACTGAGCCAGGAGCAGCAAACCTGCCCCTCTCTTGAACACCTCAGACAGCAATCCCAGAGCAGAGCTTCACATTAGGGTATGTTTCACTGCAGCGCTTTTGCTTTTCAAAAGCAATTTTGGTGCCTTCCTTGTATATTGCCACTGAGTTGCCTAGATCATACATGTCACTGTGGCTATGGCAAACTGCAGATAATTGGTGGGATCAGCGTGAGAGATTTGCTAGTGACCTGTGGTTGCCTCAGGCTGACGACCAGGTGGGGACAATCTGTGAAAAATTCAGTGCACCTCATGTTCGGCCACCATTTTAAGGTCAGGCATGTTGGTAGGCAGCTTCAGTGAGATCAAGGGAGCAGCCACAATCCCCAAGGGAGATCCTACAGTATGTAGGCTGTGAGATGTGGTTTAAGTCTCTGGAGGCGATGGGGGCCATGTAAAAATCTTATTCGCAGCTTGTGGGTCAGCTGTGTCCCGACATCGGCGCCAGAATAGATCGGGTCGGCCGCCATCTTGTCGGTCCTTGCTTGCACGTCTCCAACTTCCAGCATTCAAAAGGCAAGAACACCAGAATGTGCCAGCATTTCAGTGAGTAGGACTGATGTCTGGGTGGCACATGTGTTCTGATGCCCAGATCCGCTGGTTGTGTTGTGCGTTTAGGGCTGCAGGTTATGGTAAGTTGTCGCTGATGTCCGCGGTGGAGGGAACAGCGCAGTTAAGCTGCCATACACCGTGCTGTCCAAGCCAAGCCCCCTCCTTCAGATACTCATAAATGCAATTTGCAAATATGCAGGCAGAGATCTCTACCTTATGCTGGTCCTATACCATATGTGAGGAGTTTTCACCATATGCCCAGACATGGAGTTCTATGCTTTAGATGTAAATGTAGCACTGGTAAGGGAAAGTGGCTGGAGAATGGGGAATATCTTCAACAAAGGAGTAGAAAATGGAGAATTAAGGTTGGACACAGCGAGTGAAATACAATTGTTAAAACAGATCTACAACACGGGAAGTCAGTCAAGAACAATTTCCCCATCTTATCCCATTTTGTCATAGGGCAGTAATGGTTAAAAGGTCAGTTTATAACATGTTAGGGTCAGTGGCGGCTGGCATGGCTCGCGGGTGGCGTGGCAGGGGCGGGATGTCGCGGTGGAGGGACACGCGGGGGGGTCGCAATTGCAGGAGGTTGCGCATAATAAAAAATACAAAACAAAAAAATTCACTTACCTTGCCGCCGGGTCCCGCGTCTCTGCTCCTGCTCTCCTCGAGGAACAGGAGCACAGCTAGGCCCCACTGACCAATCACAACGCTGCAATGCAGCGTTGTGATTGGTTTTGAGTGTCCTGATTCGACGCTCAACCAGGGACTGGGGGCCTGGACATGTTCTCCACGCAGGCTGTTATGCAGCCTGCATGGAGAACGGAGAAAGTGCGCATGACTGGTTTGGACGGCCCGAGAGGGCCGACCAAACAGTCATTGTGCACTTAGGAGTGGGCAAACCACACCTCTCCTGCCCTGCTCCGAGAGCAGAGCAGTTTGCCCGCCCACAAAGCAGCATACACATCAAATGATAATAACCAAAAGTTACTATCGTTTTATGTTTCTAGCCGCCAATGGTTAGGGTACTTCTGAAGGTTTGGTAGTGGCAAAATAGTTTTGATTAGGAATCATAGTTAACCACACCCGAACCTGTGATCAAATGGAAAGGGAAGAGTTAAGCAGAGTGCAAAATGCTGCTACTCCTTGTTCTCTGATGCCAGGTTGTATCCACTTTCAGTTTTTCATTTAAGTATACCTGTTTTTCTCCCACAAACGTTGCTTTTTGTTTTGCGACTTTTGTTTGGTAAAACAATCTGTGTTTTTTTCTCCTACATCAAGTGAGCATTTGGAAAGGAGGCCAGCGGAGGTTGCATTTGAAAGGTGGACGCTGTTTGTGTTCACGCTAAGAATTATTCGGCTATGGATATATTGTATACAGAGTTGTCACTTTGTTTTATGTCCTTGGAACACTGTTTCCAGCCCTTGGGGTTCCTTTAAAAAATAATTGCTAGCCTATGATGAGTCTAAGAAAAAGGTAGACGGTCCATTATGTTTTGAAAACAAAGGCCTCAGAAAGAAACGGTGCTGAAAATGCAGAGCTGTGCAAACAAACAGTACATGGTCAATTTCCTGTATAACATTGCTACAAAGATCACATACTCCATCCTTTATCTGCGTCTTTGACCAATTAGCAGTTATATATTTCAAAGGGAGTATATTCAATCGTAACATTATCTAGGAATACCGAATTCCATGATCAATGTTCCAGGATAGATATTTTTGTGGTTTCTTCACAGTGCATGATACAATTGTTGCATCAAATGTATCCTTATTAATACAAAAATTCAGAATCCAAAGTTACACATAAAAAGACCAAAAGACTGATTTAATTTATACAGTTGTAAAGCAAAAAATAAAGTTTGTATAAAATACTTAACGTTTCTTGAAGCAATTCAAAAATTTCTGTACGCAAAAAGCACCTTAATGCATTTCCTTTTCTTGTCAGCATCCGATATCCCCATTGTACAACCACCGTTAAGCCTTGCACATAAGCACTAACCAACCCACATCCTAACATTATTGCTTGTACTGCCGCAAGTGTATTCAAATTGCATAATTTCCTTAAAGCTTTGCTTTCTATTTTCTGTAAAAATCCAATTTTAGAATATCAAAAGTTTATACAGCAGGGTGGAAGGGACTTTTGCTCTATGAACAGATAATAAGTGTGAAAATTGCCTACGTACCACAGCATTAGAAAAGCTCTTCGTCCATTGGTTTGTGATGTAGCCTACTTGTGTTGTATATGTGCTTGCTTTCATTCAAGGTTCCAGAGTAAATTTTCCCAAGATGGACATAGGATTTCACCACTTCTAGCTTATCTTTACCAAGATGTCAATAATACTCATAATGTTTCCCAGATCTGTATCTCTTAAAAGTTAAAATTCTGCTTTTGGAAACACTATGAGGTTTATTTACTAAGATTTAACGCCGTGTTTGCATCACAAAAGTGACACAAAAACAACGCTAAATCGTTTTTTTACTAATTTACTTTCCAGTGCTAAACTTGTTTAGTGCTGAAAAACACTTTAAAGTAGCGCAAAGCAGCGCGTAGCTCTGCTTTGCATTACTATGCACCAAGGGGGCGTACCATGGGTGGTGCACAGACGTTCCCAATCAACCACCCATGGTTTCTGATGCTGTGTCTTATTTACTTAAAAAGGGAGACAGGATTTAGCATGAGAAAACAGCGCCCATTTCAAATAGGTGCTATGAAGGAGAAATGCTTTCATTTCTCCTTTCTTTTCCGACTTTGTATGTTTGCTGCACTGTCCAGCACACATACAAAGTGGAAAAAGGTTTCAGGTAAGTCTAAGCATGTTATTTTGTACTGGAATTGTTCACTTCCAGTACAAAACCTATGCTAGACTCACGGAGACACCCTTGCACTATGGTGCAAAGGTGTTCTGTGGCGCACAGCACTAGGGAGAGGGGAGGAGAGTGCCATATAAATCTGTGAATATGACGCTCTGCAGCTCTCTCCTTCTCATGCAGTGGAGCACTATATTTGCGGCTGCTGCACTGTGCTCTGTGAGAATCTAGTAAATCTGCCCCTCTTTTTCAAGAAATTGGAGTCAGCAAATTGGTGGAAATGGAATAAACGTATATTGAGGCCCAGAAAGGGGGGGGTTAAATAAAAATAACAATATTATCAGCTTATAGTAACGACGACAGATGACAACCCTCTATTCTCTGTTGATCTCCGTTACTACCAATGAAAAAATGGGGCAGATTTGAAAAGTATAAGGAAAAAAATATAGGGGCCAAAAGAAATCCCTGCTTAAGACCATTATTTGTCTGGCTTTTAGAAGATAAGCTCTGGTCCTCACTTAAAAAACTTGAGCCTAGTTTGAGGAAAGTAAAGCAATAATCAATTGCAGCAGATTGCCCAGAATACCTAGCTTGTGCAATTTTTTTCACAGCATTGGTCGATCCACTCGGTTGAACGCTGTGGAAAAATATATAAATGCTGCATAAACCGGTCGTCCTCAAAGTATGACATCGTTTTCCAAATCAGTTTTATCATTGCAATATTATCCAGGGTACAGTCATTTTTCATGAATCTTGCTTGTTCCGATGGGATTACCTTTTCCTCCACCCAAATGTGGAGATGTTCCATCTTTTTGCGAAAATCTTCCCAACCTAATCTAAAAGAGCTATTTGTCCAAAATTATTGGGCTGATTACGTGAACCATTTTTATAGAATGGTAATGTAACACTCCCTGGCCAGAATGAAGGAATATTACATTGTTGATAACAGTATTCGAATACTGGGGTTAGGAAGATAGACTACAATATAGCTTCTTTTTTATTACTGATTTAGGTATTTCTTCCAATCCTATCGCACTGGAAAATCTCATATTCCAACTGAAACTTAAAACATTTGTTCTTGTAGAGGGGCCATATTTCAACAGGGAAATTGGAGATACCACTGTACGCAAACAAGTCAATTCTTCAACATGATTAGGAGCATTGAGCTCAGTAATATAATTTATCCATGAGTCATTCCTGATTGGAATTGGGCTCGATCGAACTCTACTCCCATGGTACTCATAAATAATCTGGTTTTTCTCCTTTTCAACAGGCCAATTCATTTTCCCCTTTTAGGGTAAAAAGGATATAAATTGTCTTCTAATTAACCTGTTAATCTCCTTATTTAAGGGGGCAACAAGTTGTGGGCCTGACCTTTGTGCAGCAATCATGGAAGTCGTATTATCCTTGTCTGAAAATTGTTACAGTTCAGAATTTTGGATAATATCACGGTTCACAGTAGTACTCTCCCTGGGGATTACACACAATGCATTTTTCAGTTTAATACTCAAAGATTCTTCTTTATAGTTACAAAACTCAACACCTATCATTGGAAAGTCTAACCAAAATGAAAGAATTTTGTGGTTGCTAAGGGATTTTTCGATTATATTGAAATTGGAAATCAGACATAAATCTAATAAGAAATAATCAATGACAGAGCAGCCATTCTTTGACAGTTGTCATCGTCAATTCGGCCATTCAAAATCAAACGTTCTCTTAAGAAATCAAAGAGGATTAACCCTCTTTTATATGGCTTTATATTTTTCCTAGGAACATAGTGGGGGAATTTTTAGGGCTTCATCTCAACTCAGGTCGGCAAAAACCTCTAGAGCATGATTAGACCCTTTAGCGTTATCATCTCCTTCGACTAGAATCTGGCCATATTCCTCCTGTTCCATAGTCTCAGACATTAAAGAAAATAAAGCTTTAATCAAAGGGGTACAGGAGGCATCTGGGGATATATATATACATTCACAATAAGTACAAAGTCAACTATAAAGTTACCAAAATTCCTCGTAAAGTTTACAAATTGAATTAGATTGGTTGAGTGAGTAATATGCCTAAGAGATCAGTTGTACTTATTACTTAAAAACATTACTACTCCCCACTGGCATACCCTCCCTTAGAGGGGTTAGCTCGTCAACTAAATGAATAGTAGTTACCTGTAATAACATAGGTGGTTTCCAGGTTTCCTGGATGCAGAAGATATCCGCATCAAAAGTCTTAAAAAGCTAGTTTATTTTGGTCATGGGGAAAAGCCTTGCATATTCCAGGAAAACACTTTTAGACCAGTATTAACTATGCTGATGGCTCTTGCTTCCCAGAGGACGATTATAATTGAGTGCACTTTCAAGCCAATTCCACCTTCTATCCTCATCCTCATCCGCCATTGGAGATAACTCATCTTCTGTTTCTAAGATAGAGATCCTGCTCTGTAACAGCTACTACCATATTTTTTCTTTCTCACACATCACCTCTTTCTCTGAAACAGTAAACATGGTATTCTCATGATCATCAACCTTGCCATTATTTTGAGATCGATTACAATTTTTATCAATCTTAGGCGAAAAAGTGATGATATCAATACCTTGACTGAGGAATTGATGGCAATTTTGCAAAATTAAATTCACCACCACCTAAGAGTTAAAAGTAACTCTCAGTCTAGTACCTGAACGAGAGTTCAATATCTGTACTAAGTGTATATCATTACTTTGTACCATTCTCAGTTCCTCAATATCAGAAAAACAATTCAGCAGAGTAGACCTATTCAAGAACATTTCTTGGTCATAAAAAAGTACAAGGGGGCGTGGCTTGAACTCCGATGGGGTAAGACGCACGCGGCTGGTGCCCCGTCCTCCGGGGTCTATCTAAGGCATTTGGGGAGCGATCCTCGGCACGGGGGGCACAGGAGGTGTCCCCCCCTTCTAAGCAAGTACTCCGCAGCAGCGCCGGATCCGAGGTGGGGGCCCTCTGGCTCGTACGCGCCTGACAGTGGAGGTGGTACGGAGAGCCCAGCCGTCATCTTGACGGAGCATCGGAGCATCGGCCCGGAGGCTGGGTTGGCGCTGGAGGGCGAGATTGCGGAGCGGTCGCTGCCCGGCAGATAAGAGGAACCGGGCGGCGTACCGAGGGGACCCTCGGCTGAGCGGTGCGGGCGCCGAGAAGGTGCTGGATTCCGGGGACCGGGCGGACTGGCGGTGCGGAGGCCCGGCCCGCCATCTTGTGGACGAGGTGTGGCAGAGCCCGGGAGCCAGACAGACGTCGGTGGATAGCGGATGTGCCCCGAGTCTGGCGCATTGTAAGCCCTGCAAAGACAAGGTACCGTGCCTGCTGGGTAATTCCGTTGCTCCCCTGAAACCCGGAGCCTGGTGATAGTGCAGTCCACCGGCGGCTGGGCGCCTGGAGGCGGAGGCCCGAGAGCTGAAGGAGGCCCTGCAGCGGGCGGAGGCTGCCTGTGGAGCCTGGTGTGAAAAGCAGAGAGGCCCCGGAGCAGTCAATCGGGGCATATACAACTTCCCCGGAGGTGCCCCGGAATCCCTGGAGGTGAGGTGCGGGGGGTGCAGATCCCGGGGGAGGAGGAGATACCATCCTGAGGTGCGACTGAACTGCCCCCGGGATCGTAGAAAGGCCCCAAAGGGGTGGATGCTGGCCTGTTCCCCCGACAGCTTGCGAGGAGGTGGCGCTATTTCTGGAAGCGGGGCATAGCGCGCAAGGGGGCAGCTGAGGCCTGCAGGGGCTGGAGTCCCCTGCATAATCGACCCGGACTTTGCCTATTCTGAGTGTGGTGGAGAAAGCCTGTATCTGGGGCCTGGAGTGGCGTCCCATCCTGTATAGTCGCACTACTGCGTACGCAATCAATGGCCTACGACGCTATCATATCGTGAAGTTGGCTCGAGGGACGAGTCTGAGAGTGCGGTGGCGCTAGTGGAGGGAGCAGCCCTTTGTAATCCTGAGGGCCCTCTATGGGGAAACCCCCGAGCTAACCTGTCTGGCTGAGCGGAGCCCGATCGTAGGTGATATTTTTTTGGAGGTCTGCTGAAGGGTGCCGACCTGAGCGGAGTTGAACCGGCCGCATATCGCTCCTGAGAGTTCCCTGAGGCCTGCCCGCGCGCTGGAGAGGGGATCAGTACTGGGCTGTACGGCGACACCGGCGAAGACCGCACTGAGCCCGGCACCAACAGCATGACCAGGCCTCGAACGGGGAAGACTGCAGCTCCCACCGCCACCAAGGATACCTCGGTCAAGGAGTTGTGGCACAAGCGCACCCAGTCACCTCCGCCGGAGGTCTCTGAAATGGCATCCGCCCTGACGGACCCCGAACAGGGCACTATCACACAGGCAGTTTTGGCCACCTTCCTGCAGGAGATAAAGTCGGAGATCTCTTCCCTTAAGACGGAGGTTAAAACCTACCTGACAGACGTACGCCGAGATGTCACCAAAATCGGTAATCGCATAGACGATATGGAGCGCACCATAGACTCTCGTACTGAGGACCTAGAGGATCTTCGCCGCAGGGTCAGGCGCTTGAAGAGCAGAACGTAGAGCTCCAGATCAAACAGGAGGATTTAGAAAATCGGAGCCGCCGGAACAATCTCCGCATACGGGGGGTGCCACGGGGGCGGAAGGAGCAGACATACTCACCTACGTTGCGGACCTCCTCTACGCTATCCGAGGTGATGATGATATCTCCCCCCCAACGTTGGATCGGGCGCATCGAGTGGCCCCCCCCGCGCGGCAACCCCAACCTGGTCCCTGACATCCTGACCAGAGTCCACTTCTACGCGGAGAAAGAGGCAATTCTCAAGGCCTCCAGGGCGACCGAAAAGCTGGAATATGGAGGCCACACTATTCAGATCTTTCAGGACCTCTTGCCCATCACTCTGCGCCGGCGTCGGGACTTCCGGCCAGTGACGGCCAAGCTGAAGGCATCCAATATCAAATACCAATGGGGGCATCCTTTCGCTTTAATCTTTCAATGGGAGGGAAGGCAACGGTCCATACGTTCATTGCGGGAGGCACTCCAATTGCTCCACCTTTCACAAGACTCGCGGCCTCCCTCGCCCTCTCCTGCCGACTCGGCCTCCCAGATATCGCTGCGCCCTGAATGGTCCAAGGTGAGGCGTCACGGCTCGCGATCATCTGTGACCCACTCGGCTTCTAGTCAAGCTACGCAGGACATCATCCGCCATCTGAAAGCTTTGGAAGAGCCCCAGATGCCATCGGAGAGGAGGCCTGGCCATGCGTCCTCTTTGACCTCGGGCCCAGGTGTTGGAGAATGACTTTTGATCACCACCCATGTATCCCGTCCTGCCGAACGGGTTTCCTGACCGCACACGCACCCCTTCACTGGGAGACAGAGCCTGCCCCTGTCCTGCGGCCACCCGGTCCTACTTAAGGCCTGGGCAATGGATGAAGCGCATACGTACTGTGCACCGGAATTCCTACGAAGGCCACTTCTGGGGGCTCTGAGGACCACAGGGGACATCCTGGACTTGCCTTTCTTGGCGGGACGGACCTCATATGATGGTGCAGTCAATGACAGAAGGTGGACATGCTATCTATCTTTTGCACGGCTGGCTTTCCTGTATCACCTAACTTGAGACAGCGAGACATTTCCTACCAGTAGGCCACTATGATACTTACTACCATGCTGTATGCCCGCTACTGCAGGACTTTACATATTGGGGGATGCTGTGTATAGTGGTTAGGCTGTTTAAGGGCCTTATTGTTATTGCATGACTTCACCATATTCCCCGCACCTGCCTCATAGTCTAGCATTGTGTATGCAATTGGGCCTTTTCCTCTGGCGCTCTTCCAAGACCATTGTCAGCAAGTCGTAGTGCTGTTAGTAAGCAAGCCTTGTTCGTGATTCTACCCAGTGCTGAGGGTATCCACAGGTGCCCTATCTGCCGGGAGGGGCCTACTATGCCAGAATACTGCCACTTTATATATCTTATCTTAAAACCAGTAGCCCATATGGGCTATATGCTCCCGCACTAATTGACAGACGACGGCCGCACACACCTGACAGGGTAGTGAGTAACTTTAAGCTGCTCAGGGTACAAGTGGTATTGTTCGAGCTTATTCCACCTATCATGTTAACCTGCTGCCCCTGCAAAGTGTGCTTTCGTGAGCCTTCCTCCCTGGCACGGCTTAGCGCTTACTCCCAGCAAGTTTTTTGCACTACCGGATAGCATGCCTAGTTTAGGCCTTTATCTGGCACTGAGAACACCTTTAGGTGTTAATTATACCGCATCAGGCCTGCCAGGCTACATTAGTACCTGTTACTATGCGTCCCATACCCCAGTTATCCCAGGCTACAACTCTGACTCTATAAATTGTTACCCATACACAAGTGGATACGGTGTACAGGTTTTTTTTCTTTCAGCCCGGACGGGGCGAGCCTGCCCGGCACATTTGGCGCTAGTTCAAGAGGCAACCTATGATTCGGCTGACCGCTTGCGCCGAGGGTCTTCGCTCCCGGTGGCGTGGCATGGTCAAACCTCTCGGGAGCAGGCGACTCCGGACCGGGCTGTCCAGGTACTCCTCGGGCCGCTAGACGGGTTCTCGGCCTCCCCCGCTCCTTGCTCTCCATTGTGGGTGTTATCTCTCCCGGCATAATGCGGGCGGAGACTCTGACAGGCTCCCCGTCCTAATACCGCAGTTGGATGAACAGACTGACCCCCGGGGGGCGGCGGCTGCCCCGGCTGCCTAGATCCACGTTCCCCCCCACCATGTCCTTAGTCCAAAAGAGGAGTGACTTCCTCAGAGCCGCCCTGGTTCTCACCACTGGGCCACTCCAGGACTGGACTGGTTCTTTATGGCCCAGTTGGCCATCATGTTGCTGGTTATTTTGTATTCTCTGTGTCTCCTTTCTCTTCCCCCCTCAACCTCTCCTCTTCTACTCTCTCTGGTCCTGGGGGAATGGGGCTTGCATACGGGGCTCCACTATGGTTCATTGGCCGGACTTCTTGAGACAGGCTTGGGCGCCAGGTGTCCATTTAGGAGGGCATGACTTTGGACATTTACTCCGCTCCCCGTCGAGATCCATACCCTCAGAGAGGAGTTTATCTGGGACACGGGCAGGAGGCGAGGGTGGGCTTATGTCAGAGCGTGCTCCATTCTACTTGACCAATGGCGCAACTTAAATGTCTGACCCTTAATGTTCGGGGCCTGAACTCCCCGAACAAGTGAAGACAAATTTGGAGATACCTCCTTTTAAGCGACCCGATGTTATTTTCTTGCAGGAGACTCACCTCCTTCCTGCGGATACATCGCGTATGTCCCACCCTAAATATCCTACACAGGTGTGGGCCTCTGCACAAACTAAGACTGCGGGGGTAGCAATCCTTTTCAAAGCTGGTATCCCAATACAAATCACCCGTACTACGCGAGACAGGGAAGGTCGATATCTTAAGATGGTACTCACAACCCGGGGCAACCCTCTAACGTTATTTAATATTTACGCTCCTAATCAAGCACAGGATGTCTTTCTCCGCGATCTTCTCCAATCACATTTATCCCAGGAGGACGGACCCGCCATCATTGGGGGCGCCTTTAACTTAGTTTGGGATCCTGGCTTGGACCGCACCGCTTCTTCGTATCATGGCACTGGGGCCATGTCCGTGACGCTTAAGCAAGCCATACAGGCCCTTGGCCTAGTGGACGCTTGGCGTTACAGGGAGCCCGACACGCGGGATTACTCCTTTTATTCCCATGTCCACCGATCTTACTCCCGCATCGACTACTTTTTTATTTCCCAACCACTTGCTAGAGCCTTGGAATCGGCGGTGATCTCGGACATATCGGTTTCTGATCATGCCCACGTGGAAATTACTCTGGCAGGGATAGGCAGACCTCCGGGCTCCACTCCACGTTGGCGCCTCCCTCCCCAAGTCCTGCGCGATCCGGTGGACGTAGACGAACTGAAACAAGCCATACGCTCCTACTTCACCCATAATGATCTCCCGGAAACCCCTATTTCTCTCCTGTGGGATGCCTTTAAAGCTACGATCCGGGGTACCATCACCTCTATTTCCATAGCCCGGAGAAGGGAGGCCCGATTGGTAGAGGACAGCCTCGGCCGCGACATTAAAACACTGGAGCGGCAAACCCACGCAGCACCCTCTCTACCTGTGAGGAAAAAGCTTGCGTCACTTCGGGGACAACTTAAAGCTCTACGAGTGAACAAGGCGGAACACTCCCTCCTCGCCTTAAAGTAGAAATTCTATGGAGGAGGTAATAAGGTGGGCTCCATGCTAGCACGCCGCCCCCGCCTTCGGATATCCCGTAATCACATTGCCAAAATTACCCTGCCGGGCGGAGGGTGGGCTATCTCAGAAAGTGCCAAACAAAGGGAGTTCCATGGGTTCTTCTCTGACTTATATAAGGCTGGGGACACTTGTGTGGACCAGATAGACCCCTTCCTGGACTCTTGTCCCTGGACATCTCTAGGCCCCTACCACCGGAATCAGCTAGAAGAGCGCATTACAACGGAAGAGTTATTAAACGCTCTAAAGAGTATGCCGATGGGGAAATCACCCGGCCCTGACGGCCTGACACTGGCCTTTTACCGCCTCTTTCTCCCAGAACTTCAGGCACCCTTGTTGCGCCTTTTTAATTCATTCGCTGAAACTGGATCTGTGACCCCGTCAATGGCTGAGGCGGAGATTGTACTCATCCCGAAGCCCGGGAAAGATCATACTGCATGTGCATCGTTCCATCCGATATCTCTCCTAAACGTTGACGCCAAGCTCTATACTAAAATCCTAGCCCGACGCTTGGCTCCTCTCCTCCCGAGTCTAATTGAACCCGACCAAGTGGGCTTCATACAAGAACGTCAGGGAGCGGATAACCTACGGAGAATAGCCCATCTGGTACAAAAGGTTCATCACCACGCCATGCCTGCCTTCTTACTCTCCCTTGACGCCGAGAAGGCCTTCGACCGAGTCGACTGGTCTTTCCTGCAGGCGGTTCTCCACCGTATAGGCCTAGGACCTCTCATGATAGCCCGCATCATGGCACCGTATGCTGACCCTAAGGCGCAAATTCGGGTGAATGGGCTCCTGACTCCTTCTTTTTCCATTCGAAGGGGCACTCGCCAGGGTTGTCCACTATCACCGTTGCTCTTTGCGCTCGCCGTGGAGCCCCTGGCGATTGCTATCAGACGGTCGGAGGATGTTAGGGGTGTCCGCATGGTGGGGTGGGCCATAAGATTGCCCTCTTCGCGGATGATCTACTTTTGACGCTCACGGAACCTGCGACCTCCCTCCCGGCGCTCTTGGACACCCTTGCCCAATTTGAGTTGATATCGGGTCTCAAGATCAATCTTCCAAAATCGCGTGCACTCAACCTCACTCTTCCTCCCCAGCAGTAGAAGGACTTCAGGCAGTCAACCCCTTCCAATGGGCCTCAAAGTCCATCCGATATTTGGGGATCAATATCACAGCTACTCTCGACACTTGGACGCAAGCCAACTGGCCTGCATGTAGAACCACCGTGCGAGAGGACCTCCGTCGTTGGAAAGCATTACCCCTCTCTTGGCTGGGGCGCCTTAACGCAGTGAAAATGTCCATACTCTCGAAGGTTCTATATATATTTCAAGCGCTCCCGACGCCAATCAACCATAGAGATATCCTGGGCCTCCAAAGAGAAGTAGTTACCTTCATTTGGGGTGGAGGAAGACCGAGTCTTTCCACCAGAGTCCTGATGCTACCGCGCGATCGTGGGGGCCTAGCATGTCCAGATCTCCTGGCATACTACTGGGCATCGCATCTACGCTATATATCGGAGTGGTCGGTGCGAGCCAGTGAAAAACACTGGTTCCACATGGACCGGGCGGTGGCCTGTCGCCCGTTGTGGGATTTAGCTTGGCTGAAGAAAAGCGCTCGACATCCCAGTGCTTATATCGCCATGCCCACACGCACGGTATTGGAAATATGGGACAGAATCGCGGTACCTCGAGGCCTTACCACATTCCCCTCCCCCCTCACTCCAGTGGCGCTTAACGCAGACTTTCCCCCAGCTTCTAGCATACCCTCTTTTCGAGCGTGGGAGACAGGGGAGTGCCGCATCATTGAGCAACTCTTCGAGAAAGGGGTTTTCAAGTCGTTTGAACAGTGTCGGGCAGACTTCAACCTCCCAGTAAACACTCGGTTAGAATACTTTCAAATCCGCCACTGGCTTCGGGCCCCATCCTATATGGAAGGCGCCACGCGCCAGCTTACACCATTCGAACTTTTGGTTAGAGCATTTGATGGGTCTAGAGGACTAATCTCTCGGACCTATAAGGTCCTCCAACAATCTCAAGCGGTCTCACCCCACACTTATCAACGCCAGTGGCAAAGGGATGTTGAGAATGAAATTCTTCCTGGCCGGTGGGCTCAGCTCTGGCGGGACATTCGACGCATACTTAAAAGTACGATACAACAAGAATCGGCATATAAACTTATGACGCGCTGGTATTACACCCCTCTTAGACTGCAGAGAATATTTCCTGGAGTTACCCCTAATTGCTGGCGTTGCTTGACGGCTCAGGGCTCTTTCATTCACATCTGGTGGGAGTGCCCACTTATTATTTCGTACTGGTCGGAGATACTGAAACACATTAGGGTAATAGTGGGGTTTCCCCTCCCCAATGATCCGGGAGTTCTCATTCTGGGCCTCCGCCCCACCACACTTAAAGCAATGACACAAATGGCCTGGCGTCTGATATTTCAAATGCTTACTGCTGCGAAGCAAGTCATAGCGTCCCACTGGAAAAAGGCCCATACTCCTCCTACCGCCAGGTGGTTTACGAGACTCTGGCAGGTCATGGCGATGGAACTCCTTTCCCACAGACTGGCACACACAGATGCCAAATTTCAGCGCACTTGGCAGCCCTTGGTCCAGTACCTGACCCGGTTGGAGCACGCTGGACTGGTACCCCCTCGACTGCGCGCCCTTCAACTCTTTGACGATCCAATACTTCTCAGAGGGGACGCCCACGACGCCGACACAGCCTAAGCAAACGAGAACTCCATATGCTCTCCAGATGCTTTATGCCAGAAAGCCAATCTCCGGTCTGTTACGGACTGCCTCCGCATGCCCTGGGCTCCTCCCTCTTGCATGCCACCTGACCAGAGAGATGTTTCCCCCAATCTGCTCACTAGGTTCCTCTTATTTTTTTCTTTCTTCCTTTCTTCTTCTTCATAAATCTACTTGCTTTCTTCTTGGTCAAATCTACTTTGCAGGGCCAGCAAACCAGCATGTTCAGCATCCCACAGACCATCTTCTCGCACATGATGCGAACATTTACCAGTAGCGGTGGGTCTGAAAAGTCTAAATGCGAAGTGCAAACATTTTCTCCAGTATAGCCACCGAGACAGCCCTCTAATACTTCGTTAATGGGTTGACCTATAACGCCTACCGTAAATAGGCAGCAAATCCAAGGGCCCATGTCCTGTTGCAACTGTATATTGGTGAGTTCTACATTACGCCTGTAGAGGTGTAGTACAGCTAGCGTACGATGGCAGGATTGCTTCTATCCAATAGACGAAGATTATTACACTGTAATTGCGCACATTTATTGCCTTACTATTCATAGCTCTCCCTAACGCGGCCGGCCCAAAGTGGTTGTAGGCGGCTTGCTGTGTATTTCCCTTACCCAGTCTTAAGAGTTACTGTCTTGATAACTTGCACTGCCGGCCCTGCTGGGGATGTAGGCGGACTGCTGTGGAGATGACCTTTACTCTTTAATAAAGCTCTTTACAAAAAAAAAAAAAGTACAATAAAATCTATATTAAATGGAACATTCAGCACATGCAAAACTGACTGTACTGGAAGATTTTTAGCTTTTTTAGCTATGTTACTATTCATCTGTGACAAAAAGATTTAGCATGCTGATTAAGAAAACCATTAGAACTAAAGCCCGAAGTTCCAACATTTTGAGGGTCAATATTTGTCACAACAGGATTAGCCTTTGGAACACAAACAGCCTGCTGACTAACGAATTCATTAACAGCTGTCACATCTGATCATTTCCTTCTTCTTGTACTGACTCCTGAATTGGAGAAAAGTGTAGTTTTCTAGGCCTTTTTTTATGTATCGTTCGTTGTTTTTTCTTTCTTTGTTGTTCTTCCCGTGTTTTTTTTTGGTACTTCCATCAGCTTAACTTTCGAAGCTACAATGGCATTTTTACACTGAATAATGGAAATATAGCACCCTTATACCCGGTGTTAGAGGAAGCAGATGCTAAGGTAGTGAATGACTCTCTAGAAGGAGAATCATGGAGATTTTTTTAGGAATAGTTCTTTATATTCTCTCTATTATTATTACTGTTTGCCTTCCTTTTTTTGCACTGTGGACACCCTACTTGGGTCCTAAAGTCCTCTGTGCATCAGTGCATTACATATTCATATGGTACATTGTATAATTGACCATTAGTTTTCTCGCATTTCGTTTTGTACCTTTGCTACACAATCAAGTTATTTATTTTCTCAATTAAAACTACACTAGTAACAAAACTAACCCAGTTCCCTACTCCCTCCCCCCGAGTCACCTATAACTGGCTCTTCCTGTGTGAAACTGGGCGAAAAGTGTGGATAGTTCTCTAACCTTGTGTGTGCAGGGTGGAGTGGTTCCAGCGTAGTATGCTTGCCAGGGTTCCTGTGATGGATAGTATTGCCGCGCATGCTAAGTATGGTTGGCATGTCCATGTCGGGGGATTCCACCGTATACGGTCTCTACCTCGTTGCCTGGGGGCTCTGGCTCCGGAAACTCTAGGTCATGTACCAACGCCTCCAATGCCCTCGGTATCTCTATATTTCGTAGGCCTCTTTTAACCTCTCTCATCATCACTCGACCCTCGCATCCCGCCCACTTCAGGACCTCCACACCCAGGTTGCTATTCTGGTGCCCCCTCTTGCCTTCCAATTCCTGGTTATCTCCCTCTTAGCCAAGGTGTATGCCAGGTCTTGGAATCTGCTTGTAACCTTTACTCTATATGAATGTGGAAACCAGCCCAGTAGGCAGCGTGCTGGAGTGTATGTTAGTTCTTTGTCTATGACCTCGCCCACTGTTTGTACCACCTGCGTCCAGAATTCTTCTAACTGAGGGCAGTACCAGAACATATGCATCATATGGGCCTGCGGCGCATCACATCTAGGGCAAGCTGCATATGCTACCTGGAAGTATCTACTCACTCGTTCAGGGGTCAGGTATGCCCTATGTAGGACATAGTAGTTTATTAGTTTGAAGCGTGCGTTTCTGGACATTTTTGGCATCCCAGCCAGTATGTTATCCCATTCTTTGGTCGGTATGGGTATGCCTAAGTCTTCCTCCCACTGGTGTCGAAGCCTCTCCAATGGTCGCAGCCCATCTGCACGCAGTGCCCTCTACAGGCATGATACTGCTTTGATAGTGTCAGCTGACAGAGCCATATAGTAGCAGGTTAGTTGTGTCGGGGGTTCCGTCGAACCCGTCCGCCAGTTCTTGAAATGGAAAAATAGAAGTGAAGGTACTCTGTAGCAGAGTACCTGCTTGTTTCTGAGAAGTGCCGGTACTCTCCAATTAAAAGTATTGCCGTCCGCCAGTGTTTGCGAATGGCTGTCCTTAATGCCCTATGCAGCAAGAAGTGTCCCTGTGGTAGGCCATATTCTGCTCGAAACGTCTCAAATGGCAGCATCTCTGAGTCTCTATAAAGATCACCTACTTTTGTTGCCCCCATTTCCATCCACATATCTAGGCCTCTCCAGTTCGCGCCGTGTGGGAGGGCATGTCCAGAGGGATGTCTGGTGAGTATGGGGTTCATACTCCCATCTTCTGCAGGCCCCGGCCCCAGCATTTGGCTTGCACTCTAAGCTCCTGGGCGTCCCCTCCTGGAGGTCTATGTACTCTGAGAAACACTCTCAACAGGTTGTTTAGTAGTGCTCCAGGGTGTCTGGGTTCTTCCCGCTGCCGTCGTTCTTAGGCTATGTTGTGCACCAGCCACTGCAGCTGGGCCGCTATATAGTAGGTTTCAAAGTTCGGGGCTGCTAGGCCTCCCTCCGCTATAGGTCTTTGCAGCAGCGTCAGGGCCACTCTGTGGCGGCCGCTTGCCCATATGAATGTTCGGACCTGGGACTCTAGGTCCCTGAAAAAGGTCGCCGGGATCCAGAGCGGTAGTGTGTTAAAGTAATATAGGAGGCGAGGGAGAGCTACCATTTTGAGGAGTGCAATCCTGCCAGCCACCGATAGTGACAGTGTCCACCAGAAGTAAGGTCCCAAAGTCCTTGCGGGAATTTCGTGAAAAAGATGATGGTTCTAAAAATAAAATGGCTTGTAGGAGGCAGGTTTGTTGTGCCCACTTTTTGAAATTTTAGTTGTTGATTCAGAGTTTTTACTCTCTCCGCCCCTGCTTTGTTAACCAAGCACTTAAGGATCCGCATAAGGGAGTCCAAAATGTGATGAGTTATTTGTGGATTTTTCCATTAAAAACAAGATGGAGGATAAGATTCTTCTCAGATATTGTAAGGACTCTGAATACTGAACATAGTACCCAGGCAAATTACAAGGTGTATGTAGATCAAGTTCAGGCGTCGCTAATGTTTTAGAAACTATGGATGAGTTATCACTTGGGGGACAACTAAAACGTTTCATAATGGGTTTTTTTGTTGCTTATTTGATGGAGTTAGAGCCATAACGTCAGGACTCCCAGACAAAGCTGGTCCATTTGTGTCTTCAATATCAATATCCGGCAATGTAAAGCCAGCCTTAGATATATCAGGTGTTTCACCATCTCTGAAAGATGCAAAAGGTTCTCCAAAGGTATAACCGGACCAGAAGGATTAGCAGATGGGGCTGAGCACTCCATGGCTATGGAACCATCCTCCCAGATCGAAGCTTTCTAGTTGTCATTTGGAAGCTATTGTCAAATTCAGCTCTTATACTTTAAAATCTTTATAGCTTAAATTCACTGGCCAATTGGGTGGCATACTGACCGTTCACTCAGTCCAATCTTAGAACACTATCAATATATTCAATCAATTGACAAAACCTGCTAGCCACAGGCTACCATTCCTACTGATGCCGATCAGAGCCACCACAACCATATAACCACCACTGTCATGAAACCATCTATCCTCCCCAAACCCCTGATGGCACCCTCCTGCCACTCGACTCCTCAACCTGCAGGTGGCAGCATGGGAGGTGGGTTTGTCATGGCACTCAAGGCCAGTGGGGTAAAAGACACACTGGCCCAGGCCCGCCCACACCAGCTGCTTTCGTAGAGTAAGATGTTGCTTAGAAGAACAGTTCACTGTAAAGTCAAATAGGGAAATCCACAATGTAATCCATAAATCATTTGTCACACTTCATTGACCACATAACAGGCAGCTCTCCCTTCTGGTAACTTTAATTCCTCAGACAGAGACGACCGACTGGGCAGAAGTTGGATAATAATATGGAAGAAGTGGGGTGGTGACAGGGCAGTGACTCAATGACTCAAAAACTTAGTGACTCCATGACTCCCAGTCTATCTGGCTGACAAGAATTAATAAATTAATTAATTGGATGTGCTTTCTCCTTGTTCCCTCATCATCCCCATTTCCCCCAATGTGCACCGTTGTAGCAAATCCCCTACTTCATGGGATGGGGCACGGGCATGTGGTATTGAAGTATATCGAGGATTTTGATTGTAGGTCAAAGTGAACACCTCTGATAATCTGCTGCAGCCCCATCAGCTATGGCAGTGGCTATGCTGACTCAGCAGCCCAGAGGCCCTACAACGACGGAAGCAGAAGCGGCACCCCCACGGCAGCACCATGTCTGCATCCTTCCTCTTCCTCAGCGGTGCTCAATGGTGCTCGACTGCAACAGCTCTCAGTAGCACCCAGCAGCACCCAGCAAAACAACAGCAAATGTCCCAATGCAGCTTCCCCCCACCAAGCGACTTCCTCACGTCATTCCTCTTTACGCCTCCGCTAGTCTGCCCTCAGCCTCAGACCTGATCCTGAATCACAACAGACATATTTACCAAAAAGTAGTCTATTCATATGTGGTTCTTATGAACATCGGAAAAGAAAGAATAGCCCCTTTCACCAGCGTGTTGCAACAGCCATCCAAAAAATCCAGGCCATATATTTTGTGCAACAGCAACACAGACAAGTTCAGGTCATACATTTGCACTATGGGCCTAACCAAATGAGAGTTTAATGTTGATTTGAAATCCCCTTCTAACATCAACTTCCCATTAGTGAACTTATCGACAACAGGTCAAGTCTGCATAAAAATGGTCCCTCATTGCTTGGGCCACATATTGATGATAAGGTCAAAGTTACAATACCAATCATGACTCTAATATCCATTATCATCCCCTGTTCATAATGATATTGACCCTCAGCATTGAAAGGTAGGACATATCTCATCAAACCAGCAACACAAGACTCCTTATTTTGGTTACTGATGTGGTATTGAAAAGGATACCAGTGTGAACAAAGGAGAAATGTATTCACTTCCAAAAGTGGGTTTTATGTACTAATGCAATATCAAAATTTTTCAGAGTGCAACCATTTTAGCAGTGCTTGTCTCTACACAAGAAGTTCAGCATTTGTGCATTCAGGATCGTTACATTACAATGATTCATTGGGAGTAGCGCAAATTAGATTGCAAAGTATTTTTTAACCACTTTGTTAACATTATACATAATCACAGAATAGTGAGTAAGCTAGTGTAAATAAGAGAAGATAAAGAAATGTAAGAGGCAAGTGAGGACAGGGGCTATTATGGTACCCAATAGGGTAAATCATTGTAGATAAGGGTTTGACATTGGCCTCCAGGCATATCCAAACGCACTCTTCATCTCCAGACTTACAGGCGGAATAGAAAAAAGTGATCACCATCAAATACACACAATCACAGCATCAAGAGATCATAATAGGGTGCCATCTGGGGCAGTAATAATCATACAGTAAAGTATCATTTGACGATTCAGACTCATGCAATCCTATCCATCTCACCACCTCCAAAAGATAAAATTTGGGGTTTGACCAAGTGCATGATGCATCAAGATGGACAGAGTTTTCGTCATGACATCCTGGCCCACCACACGGTCAGTGGTGAAGTCTGGATGTTTTCATTTCTGGGTTGTGTGGCCCGCCTTGCAGCCAAAATCCTGACTGTTGTTAGTCGGCTTGCAGAGAAAAACAATGGGAACTCTCCCTCATCTCTTTTATAACCAAACACTTATAGCAGGGGTTTAACATTAGGAAGAGGACAGTAAATGCCTTAATCAGAAATGGGACTTCATCCAATAGCTCTGTGTCTAAGGACAGGGCCCCCATAGATTTGCAAGTGTATCCTTTAAACCATAGCCCTTCCAAAATATATCCAACAACCACACAATCAATTGGGGCTCACTTACACATGCATCAAAACGTTATATGCATTTTCCTTACGTTGCACATATATATTTTTTTACATCCCTCATTCAGACAATACACATGCATCCTTTGGGATCGCCATCGCAGGTTCCTCTTTCCACTTCTCCTTATGTCTGTGCATCCTCCTGGAAAAAAATCAAACAAAGCCCTTCACAGAGCAATGAGACTCCTTCTTCATCTGGCCCTTATCAAGATCTCCTCCACATATGTTACTTCTGTTAAGCTCAGTTGAGACTTTAGGTTTCAAATGAAAAAGATCTGAACACAATACTCGATTCTTAATTCGTCCAGCTAATATAAACCTCTTAGTCCTCATCCTTGGACCCTTCCCCACTGCTTGGGACAACTTCTGGTGGCCCTCCGCCCTCAGAAACCCACCCACCCCGACGGACCACGCCCAGAACTTCTGCATCATTCTAGACTCCTCCCTCACCATGACTCGTCAGATCAACGCTGTCGCCTCCACCTGTTTCAACTCCCTCTGCATCCTCCGAAAGACCTTCAAGTGGATCCCCCCCCCGAAGCCAGAAAGACCGTCACCCATGCACTCATAACTAGCAGACTGGACTACAGAAACGCCCTCTACGCTGGAATCAACAAATCCCTGATACACAAACTCCAGACCATGCAGAACACCGCAGCCAGACTCGTCCTCGGCACCCCACGACATGAGCACATGGCCCAACACCTGCGAGACCTCCACTGGCTCCCAGTCGAGAAGAGAGTAACTTTCAAGCTACTCACCCACGCCTACAAATCCCTCCACAACATCGGACCCAAATACCTCAACGAAAGAATCTCTTTCCACGCACCCAAAAGAAACCTCCGCTCCACCGACCTCGCCCTAGCAGAGACCCAGCGCATCCGCAGAACCAGAGCAGGTGGAAGAGGCTTCTCCTACGTCGCAGCTAAAGCCTGGAACGAGCTCCCTGTCAACATCAGATGCTCCCCTACCCTGCCCACCTTCAGGAAGAGCCTCAAGACCTGGCTTTTCGGCTGACCCAGACTGCACCCACCCCCACCCCCAGCGCCTCGAGACTCTCACGGGTGAGTAGCGCGCTTTAAAAGCCCCTGATTGATTGATTGATTGATTGATTGATTGCGTACTAGTGGGTTCCCTCTTCATGGGGTAAACCGATCGTCATGCATGTCTGAAGTACAGTCGGAGTTATGTACTACCTAAGTTAGTGGTGAGGACAGGCTTGTTACTTGTTTATATGTGGAAACCTTGTACCAATTAACTGAAAGAGGCGGGGTAGGATGTTCCATGCAAGTTCTAAACTTTCGGGAGGAGCCAAAGAGAATGAAACAAAGTATCCTGTTCAATTTTAGCTCAGGGCTTAGTCCCAACTGGGGTTGCCCCAGTACTTCCTTAAAAGAATGAGTACTGGTGCCCAAGTTCTGCTTAACCAAGGCTTAGTAATCTTGAATCCACCTTATGCCTCTTTGGTCCACTGCCAGACACTCCCTACCCCTTAATCTCACTCGTGTGGGTTTCTGCTTTCTTCCGTTGTGACGGTTTTTCCTTTTTTCCCTTGTTTATTTTTCTCTCTCTTGCTCTGGGTAATTGCCTGATGAGGAAAGATGGGTGCCAGTCCCTAAAAATTACTGCCGATGGGCTCACCAGCAACCACCAGCTCAAATTAAACACTAAGTTGGCCATTCCAACGATTTGTGAATTTACACTGCGAGGAGGTAATGCTCAGTGTGGGGAAAGTCAAGCCCACCACATGGACATCATTTAAGGGTCCCGGGAGTCTCAGCTGCGACCTCTGCCTTGCCCTTGTGACCCCTGGCACTGCCTTTGCGACCCCTGGCCTCAGAGGTGGCAAAATAAGTACCAGGAGCACAGAGGCAGCTCGTCCTTACGGACGTCGGTTGGGGCTCTACTTTCCTTGTTTTCTGTCACTGTTTTAAAATAATATCAGTAATATATTATTCACTATTAGTGTAATAAAGAATGGAGTACAGTTAGCTGGAATATGGCCCTCGCTGGCAGCTGAGTAAAAAATACATGTAATTGTATGGTGTATGCATGCTTGCGGCTGAGAGTCTGTTTATGTGAGAGAGTGTGTGCATGTGTAAAAGTGGAAATATGTGTGTCACTTTTGCTACCCCTGCCATTTTGGCGAATTGACGTTCATGGCGGGCCATCTCCTATAGCTTGAAAATCGACTTTTCTAACTCACACTCTTCCCGTTCCACAGATAAGATTCTTTCCTTCAACGTACATACCTTAGAGTTGTTCTCTGCAAATGAGATGGGGAGAGATTGAACTACATATATGAGTTGAGGTAAAACCTACATTTTTAGGCAGGCAATTCTGCCAAACCACAAAATCTCCAATCTTCCTCATCTGTATAAGTCTTTAAAAATAATATCCAACAAACTGCGGAATTTAGTGAAAAAATCTTTAGTTCTCTTGGGTAGTATATTTTAGCATGTTTAATAATGTCCACTATAGCTTGTGGCACGAAATATTTAAACGCCTTCTGTTTATTCAACATTAATTCCGATCCCTTTTCATTTCATATATTTAATCTTGAAACCTGAAACGGATGAGAACCTTTCTAACAAGACGAGCAACGCCGGCAGCAATATTTCAAGTCTAGACAAACACAAACCGTCGCCAGTAAACAATACTGCTTTGTGGTGCGCCGAGGGCGTTCTTGTTCTGCTAATGCCATATGCTGTGTTGATTTTTTGAAGAAGAGGTTCCATGGTGAGAGCAAAAAGTAAGGGAAAGGCGGGACAGCCTTGAATCTTCCATGAGACTCAGTCATCTCGGGTGACAAAACGCATTTATTTTCAGCCTTGTCTGAGGCACATGGCATCGGTTTTGTAAAAGTTTTTAACTTCGGGCCTTGCCATGTTTTCTCATGCATTTTTAGGAGACGGATCCTCTCAACATTTCAGCATTTAGAGACGGAACTGTCCTGGAGAGTTTGGTGCTTTCTGCTATATTGATCGAACTTGAGGCCAGTCAACTATTCATACTAATCCTTCTTAATCGTAATGTCACAGTCCAAGAGGGCTATAAAAAGCACACTCATATGAGTCCTTGTCATGCTTCAACAATAAGGTCAACATTGAGCCCATCACTAAAGGAGTAACACAGTGAGTCATAAGAAAAAGATTAAGCACATTCATGAGGGGTCCCAGTAGAAGATTGGTATAAGCTTTTAAAAAATGAAATGAAATGTGATGTTTATAAAGCGCAAACTGTCACTCCGAAAGGAGCCTCCTGGCGCTGTACAGATAACAAACTTAGCAATGGAGAGTGGAGACCTAGATGAGGGCTAGACAAAGTTCGTCAGGTGCTCCATAAATCCAGGTCTTTAGGGCCTTCCTAAACTGCGTTTCAGGTTCTATCGATCTCAATTTGTTTGGCATAAGATTCCAAGCCTTTGCACCTAACACGGTTGCAGATTTCCCTCCTCGCGTTTTAAGTTTAAAACCAGGCAGTTTGAGTAAGTTTGCAAACGAAGATCTAAGTGTCCTCGTTGTAGTGTATGGTGTGAATCTTGTGGCGAGATATACTGGCCCCAGTCGGCGGATAGCTCTGAAGGTGGTGACAAGGAGTTTGAATAGAATTCTCTTGTGTAGCGGGAGCCAGTGAAGAGTTCTCAGCGCTGCTGAGGCTGAAGCCCTACGGGGAAGTTTTAAAACCAATCTGGCTGCTGCATGCTGCACTACCTGTAGCCTCTTCAGGGTAGATTTATTGACCCCTGCCAGGAGGCTGTTGCAGTAGTCTAGACGCGAAAGTATTAGCGCAACCGCAACTGTTTTCCTCGCTAAAAGCGGAATTAGATTAAAAAAAAAATCATGGTTTTAATTAGGCCGAAGCATGTCCCCGCCACCTTAAGTGCATGGGGTTTGAAGGAAAGGGAGGAGTCAAACCACACCCCCAGATTTTTGGCCACCTCCACAGTGGATGGGGGGGCTGCTGCATCCTCCGGCCACCAAGCCTTGGGTTGAAAGGGTTTATCTTTTCCTATCAGCAGGATTTCTGTCTTATCCGTGTTACAACGGACGTGATTGTTTTTCATCCATTTGATGACCTCCGTAAGACAGGATTTGAAGTTTTCTTCTGCTTCCGTGGAATTTTTATCAAGGGACAGGATTAGCTGCGTATCGTCAGCATAAGATGTTGTCTCAATCCCATAAGACGAAATGAGGGAAATAAGCGGAGCCATGTATATATTGAATAAAAGTGGGCTAAGTGAGGAGCCCTGTGGGACTCCTGCCGTGATGGTGCGTTCTAAAGACAGGAAGGGGCCAAGAGAGACTGCTTGCCTCCGGTTGGTCAGGAAGGACTTGATCCAGGCCAGTGCCGTGTCGAAAAAAAGGGGGCGAAAAACCATACGGGGCAAGAGGTTTGCCCTTGGAGGGCATTAATTACACGTCTAATTTCAATAGTGCCTAGAGGGGAATCTAAAACATAAAGCAACTCTTGGGTCAGGTTCTGTGAAGTATACAAAAGGGAGTAATGGGTTCTGAAAACCTCCATTATATCATTCTCATTCCTGAAATTCTATCTCCTTTCCTATCTTTTATTTCATTTGCTTGTGACTCTTCTTTCATTTGAATTTGTAGACCAGTTACCTATGCATTTTGCCCCCCTTTTCAGGAAACATCTATTGGGTGTACAGAAGTTTAAATGGCCTCTGTTGGACCTAGCCCTCTCTGCAGGATCACCCCGAAACTTGATGCTTTTACCCTCCACTTTTTTGCTGAATTCGTTTTTGTTACCCTTAGGACTCATTGCACCTTAAAACTGCTAACTAGTGCTAAAGTGCTTGTGCTCTCTCTTCTTTTTTGTTTAAGAATTTTATATTGAGTTTTCAACGAAAGAACACAAAAGAGAAAACAGTATCAAGCAAACAAACACATTGCAAATATGAAATAACTGGTAATGTATAGGAAGAGAACATGGGCAAATAATTTAAGAAGAGAGAAAAAAAAACAGAAGAGTAAAGGAGAGAAAGAGAAAGAGAAAAGAGAAGAAAAAGAGAAGAGAAAAATAAATAAATAAAATAAAAATAAAATATAAAATAAGTAAATAAAGAAAAGATAAAAAATTAAGACGCAGGTGCAGGAGTAGAAAGATAAGAAGTAAATGGCAACCACAATAGATCAGATTTAATTTTCTGAGATAAGGAAAGAGAAGAGACATTAGCAATTCTGTGCTCATCACAAATATAGTT
The DNA here is from genome assembly GCA_963921515.1 of Calotriton arnoldi. Classification (NCBI taxonomy): domain Eukaryota; kingdom Metazoa; phylum Chordata; class Amphibia; order Caudata; family Salamandridae; genus Calotriton; species Calotriton arnoldi. The sequence continues at coordinate 1,105,316 of CAWUFW010003592.1, forward strand.
CCACCAAGTTAGCGATGATAATTTAGAATGATCTTTCCAACAGGACAAAATCACTTTGAATGCAAGAACAATAAAAAGATCAAACAGCAAAGAAATAGGAGAGGAAACATCAAAAGCAGGTGAGGCGGAACCCAAAAAAACAGTTTGCATTGATAATGGTGTTGTATACTTCCTAGGGTGTCCATAAACGGGCTTTCCAGAATCATGTCCTTATATAGGCACAATTCGCCTTGCCCTTATATAGGCATAAAATCCCAGCCCTTATTTAGGCATAAACCGTGCACTCCAAATACAGGCATGGTCTCCGACATCCGTCCACCCTAACGTCACAACGAGTTCATGAAAATAACAGACCCTTAGGCAGCGGGACTTTCCCTAGCCCAGGACTATTGATTTCTTCAAGGACTCATATATTATGCATGAACCATTATTCCTTAGGGGTTCATTCCTGACGTCTTCCGCTGTCCGACTCACGTCAATGCTAACATTTTCAGGTATAAATATACCTTCCCAAACCCCTGTAAATCAGAGGAGACCTCGACTTCAGAGGAGCCCGTTTCACGGCCGGACGCACTGAGAAGACGCTGTCATTCCTGCACGCAGAGAGTCCAGCTTCCAGTGATCTAACTTCCCTTGCGGGGTGTTGGAGTTCGAGTCTGGCAAGAGATTCCTACCTCTCTCATTCTCCAGGTATGGAGCTGACAAGAACCTAGAGAGACTCTTGGCATACTATGCATACTAGGCTTAACATACTCTTAGTATACTATAGTAAGGAATACTTCACCTACTTCATACTTCTCCCTACACCTAGGACAGGTTAGGTACATTGGGGTAGAACTAGGTTAGAAACGCATCGTATGAGTACTCGCATTTTTAGGCTGTGTCATTTTATGTAAATGCATATATGCTAAAAAGATAATGCTAACGCAGTATTATTTATTTCTACTGCTCACTCTGTACATTATTTATCTCGCATACTGTCTTTTGATCGTAACAGCACATTTAACTTACACCAGAAACAAGACTGTTCAATAAATCTTTTATTGAAACGCCCGTCTGTTCTCTCTGTGTAACTTTGAGGGAAACTAAGCATGCACGACTGAGCTGAGTGAAATAGTTATCTATTGTTTCTACGACTCTGGGACACGTTCTGATTCTAAAGAGAAACAAAGTGGTCATGTTTTGCGGCTGCCAGAAACTACTCCCTTTTTGTCGTCAAGAAGTTTCTAGTGGCCTCTGAGCTAGCTGGCACAAGTAATTAAGTTTAATATACTCGATAGGGACATACCGACCTCAGTCCTATGTCAAACCTATAGGATATATTATTCCAATGCGCAGAGCCTATTAGGGAAATAGGAGCTACACTACATGGCACCCAACGGTTTGGTAAGGCAGTAATTCAACGTTAGATACTGAGTAACTCAGCCGTGCTTCTTCTTTTTCTCTCAGAGACCCCTACCCATATACTCCAAAAGACGTCTGGAGTGGGCAGGGTTAAGTATCCACCAAGGCTACATAGGGCAGTACCCTATATATTAGCTGTTTGGTTTGTTCAACGTTGAAGGATACAGTGTCCCAAAATATTGTGCACCTTATCTTTGTTTCCTTGAAATTTGTTCTACATTTTTCATAAAACAAAATGACTGAAGACGCCGGAAACGGTGGAGCTGCGGCTGATCCAGCCTAACCAGCATTTTTTAACAATACCGGTTTAAATGAAACCGAGGAGGGTGTCATTGACATCGCTCCAAACTTAAGAAGAGCCATTACTCTAAAACTTATAAAACATGGCCTACCACCGAGAGGAGGTAGAGCAGTTTTCGTGATAGAGGCACACGAATCCTTTCAGACAGAGGTATTCTATTCATGGGTAATATTTCCTGAATCCAATACAGTAACACACATGTTTCACTTCTACAAAGAAGATGAACAACCAGAGGAATACATACCTTTCGAGGATATAGAAATTCCATTAACATACCAAGAGCACCAGCTCTGGTTTAAAGGCGCCCTAAAACATCACAAAAACATTACCAGGCTCGGTCCACTAGGTAGACCAGGAGCAACATGGCCGATTCTAGCCAGCTACACACCTCATCCCGACATCGAAATAATGTCAGATGAGGAACTACTTACTCAACTTACAGAGTTAATAAAAATCTACAGACAATTGGTTCAATATGTCATGCAGACTTTCACAGTCCAACCACCATTAACGATTCCAAATCAAACTCCTCACCAGGGGAATACTCTAAAAATTACACCACAGACTCTATACGCAGTCATGGGTAAAATGCCCACAAAACGTGAGCAAATTCCATTTTGGATAGCTCAAAAAATTACTCAAATCGAAGCAGTATTTCCAAATACTAGCCCGCATGAGAAACACTGAATACTGACAATCAGTTTACCGATGGGGATCACACCACAACTGGAAGACTGCACCACTTGGGGCTCAGTCTTTGCTGCCATCTACACTAAAACACACGGCATTCCGTCAATTGCGGTAATACCTGATGTCCTAAAACAAATTCAAAACGAATACAGGGCAGAGCCTCCTTTAAATTTAGGTATGAAATTACTGAAAAATTTCGACCAGGTCTCAACAATAATATTTAAGGGAATTTGATGTTACAGAACATCAAACAGAGCTACCCAGAATAATAGAACAATCTTATGCAGAATTAGGCAGAGATAGTTTGGGTGGGAGACCAGTTAAACTGAAACTATCTGAAAGTCCTGAGAAGGACTCAATTAAACAAACTCCTACATCTTCTAAAAAGAAGTGGGAGACTAATAAACAAAATTCAAACTTGAAACGTTCTCAATCCCGAGGAAGGTCTCCTCAAAAGGAGCCCTCTGAAAGGAGGTATAACCTCAGGAATAGGGATAATTTGAGAAAACCTGATAGGTATCAAGACACTGATAGACGTTCCTCTCGTCCCTTTCAGGTCTCATCACAGACTTCGGAAAGAAGAGGACGAACAGAACATAGAGAAGAACGCGTGAAATCGAAAGACGACAAACACGCTCCAAAAACTAAAGCAAAACCTCAATTCTCCAAAAAGAAGGCAGCAGGTCTGAAGATAAGACATGCCGAGAATACTGAGAACACAACTCAAGAACGGAGAATGGGCTCAGACAATGCTGGACAGTGCAGCAGAAGTCACAATAGCTCGCCAGAACCTGAAGGAACTTCTGGAGATAGTGGACTTGAATGAGTATATTACAGTAGAGACTGTAGACACCAGGGTTAGTACTCCACAAAAGTTATATGACATAACACTCCGGAGGGAGGGAGACAAACCTAGACAGGTTAAAGCACTCTTTTGGGAAAGACTATCAAAGGGCTATGACATACTTCTAGCAGAAAAGGACTGGCCACCACAATTTGTCAGGGAGTGCCCACATGGCGAGGACATTATTATGCCTGCCTTCTCCAACCATATACCAATGCATCTAAGATATACATATGCCAGGAAATGGGCAGTGGCCCAGGCCCCAGCATTATATAAAAATCATGTAGGATGGGATGAGGACTCGCCTCACCATAAAATATATCTGAAACATGAACCAACTGCACAAAGGCAGTATCCTATAAAGCAAGAAGCTAAAAAACAGGTCAGGGAGATCTTAGATCAACTTGAATATCAAGGGGTGATTGAAACATGCACCTCCTCAATGAACAATCCTTTGTTTCCTGTCTCCAAACCAGACAATACATATCATCTAGTTTTGGACTACAGACACTTAAACACTTGTTCTAAAACTTTTGCAGTGCAAAATGCATATAGCACAGCATTAATGAATAACATTGTGCGTAAAAATACAAAACAACATTAGACATCTCAAATGGTTTCTTTTGTCAAAACATAGCACCTGAAAGCAGGTACTTAACAGCATTCTCCATAATGGGGACCCAGCGTCACTTTTGTCGACTCCCACAAGGGTTCAAGAACAGCCCAGGTTTATTCTCAGTGAGGGTAACGGAGTTACTGCAAATTTATGACAATGAGGCATTGTCCTATGTCGATGATATCTATCTGACAGACGATGACCTGGAAAAACACTTGAACAGGGTGAGCACCATTATACTGGGTTTCGCCTCTGAGGGCTACAAGTTCAACTTTAAAAAAGTCCCGAATTGCCCATCTCAATGTCCTATTTTTGGGATATGAGCTTTCAAGTGAAGGCAAGAGCTTGGCAGCTAACTTTCTAGAGAAATGTGCGCTGCTCCAACCTCCAAAGACGCTAAAAAACTTACAATCCATCCTGGGTTTCCTAAACTTTGGAAGAACATACATTCTAAATTACGCAGAAAGGGTTAAACCTCTCTACGCATTAATCAAACCTGATTTTTCAATCAAAAAAAATTGACACAGGGTGGCTACGCGGCGTTGCGAGATGGCCGCCGTTTAGTGGAGCTCTGGTGAACCTAGCCTCTCCCGCATATCCGCCACACTAATCCGCACCATCTGTAGAGGGAACTACGAACCGGAAGACACCCTGCCCGGTATTCCCCAAGAACTGGACTCGTGGCACGCTTCCGGACCGAGTTGCAGCTGCCGACGGGTTGGGGCCTGCTGTGAAGTGAGAGCCGGGTCCTCAAGTGAAGACGGACGCCGGTGGCGTGTTGACGCAGGCGGCTGGGGCTGAGACTCGAGTTGGGTGGAGTGCTCCAGTCTCCCCACTGAGGTGGCTCCATTGCAGAGCGCACCTAGATGAACAGCCGGAGGTTCCGGAGGGAAGCAGCGACGCTGTGGCCGGGGTGTGAAGCGGACTAACAGGGAACCAAGGTGAGAGAGCTGGACCCGTGTGCCCGGACGAGTGTCGCACCCGAGATCTGGCACCATCTGGACCTCTGGTGAGTGGGGTGCCCCCTCGTTTCCCCCCCCCCCGGTCGAGACCAATGCAGTGACTGAGTGACCTCCACGTCGCTGGTCTCATTTCTGGACGGCGGCCGGAGCGCCACACCAACAGCGCCCGTACTGGGGGGGAGACGGGCACAGGCGGCAGAGACGGCGGTGGTGATCTGGGATCGTGAGCCCCACCAAACAAAGGTGAAAGTCGCCTTCGGCGGCTGCGACGAGGCACAAATCCGTGCCTACTGGAGATCCTGCGGATGAGTCAAGGGTGTAGGGGTCTGGAGGTGAATGCTCTGTGGTCCCGCGTGGTGCTTGCAAGTAAAGCGCGGCTTCTTTTTGCCCACACGACCGGCGGACATCTGGGGGTGCATCGGAGGGCTGCCCCGCCCGTGCCCCTCGGGAGATAGTAACGTGTTGCACAGCTGATCACTGCGGGCCAATGGCGACAGCACGATGCCTCAAATCTGCTCAGGGGAATAAACTGGATAAATATGTCTATAATAAAGAGAGTGTGCAGGACCCCTCCCCCAAACAAAAGGCTGCTGGTGATCAAGGAAACCCAGACAAAGACCCCACGCTTAAGGATGTCATGGCAGCAATCGCAGATATCAAATCCTCCCTAGAGCACAAAATGGACACCATCTCTCTTGAGGTTAACCTCATTCGTGCAGATCTTAACAAAAATAATGAAAAATTAAAACAGGTGGAACTTAAGACTAATAGCCTAGTTGAAGACACATCCCAGATACAGACTGCCATAGGGGAATTACAGACCTTCAGGGCACTCGCAGAGGCCAAGATGGACGACTATGAGGGACGTCTCCGCCGCAATAACGTCCGAATTTTAGGGGTTCCGGAAAAGGCAGAAGGAGAATCGACAGATCTATTCGTGGAGGACCTTATTCTTAAACAACTCCAACCCAAAGGACTTGGGAAATTCTTCATGGTGGAGCGGGCCCATAGAGTCCCCGGGGGTCGCCCGAAGCCGGGGGCCCCTCCACGCCCGATCCTAGCCAGGATCCTTAACTATCGGGACCGAGACGCTATACTCCAATGTGCTAGAACGAGGGCCCCGTTGCGCATTGAAAACGCCGACATCTCCTTTTTCCCTGACTTCACTCAACTGGTTCAGAAACAAAGGCGTTCATTCCTGGGCGTCAAGAGACTATTTCGAGATAAGGGCCTGAAGTATGCAATGCTTTTCCCGGCTAGGCTTCGAGTGGAGGCAGACGGAAGGGCCTGGTTCTTCGATCTTCCAGAAACGGCGGCGCAATGGTTGGAGTCCCGTAAGTCCTGAATCAGGATGCGATGAGACTGTGCATTGGAACATTGTAATAATCGATAATTGTTTGGAGGCCCGAGGGCTCTGCTCCGAGGCACCGTAGATGGATAAGGGTTCAGTAGAAGGAGGTATAGTGGACTGCCCTTTTTCCGACCTCTGGACTGTATGCAGTTTCCTCTCAGAACTTAATGTAATGTTTATTGGGAGGGGTTGGGGGAACCGGAGCCATCACGTTTCCCATTTACTTCAGTTAGTATTGGACATTGGGCGACAGGCACTCTGCCAAGTTGTTATGGGCAGTTACAAGTCCGGAGGGCAGGGCAGCAGGGTGGGGGTTGTTGGGGGGGGGGTTTTGGTTTGGTTATTATTAATTTTGTTTTCATCGACAAATATGCAGCGGGCGCAGCAAGAGATAAAAAAAAGCTTTCTACCTTAACAATGCATACACAATGGGATAAAAGTGTTAAAATTCTGAGCTGGAACGTAAATGGGCTGAGTGACAAAATTAAACGGAGTATAGTCCTCCAGTATGTCAGAAAGCAGGCACCTGATGTGGTACTTCTTCAGGAGATGCACTTGATGGGCAGCTCCTGTAGAGCATTGAACAGGGGTGGATATAAGTTGATTGCACATGCAGGTTTCACGACCGGCTCAAGAGGAGTGGGCATTATGGTAAAGAACACCTTCCCCCTGCACGTGGACGCCACCCGGGCGGACGATAGAGGCCGCTATGCGGGCATCACGGGGTCCTGGGAGGGACGGATCATTACGTTATTGTCCGTGTATGTTCCACCTGGTCTTCAGACCACCACATATCAGGACCTCCGCACCACTCTTCTCTCTCTGCCAGTGGGACTGTTGGTTCTGGGAGGGGACTTTAACTCGGTGGGCTCGGGCGAATTAGATCGTTGCCCTCCCCGGGACACGGGGACCTCTGCACGTTGGCTGCCTGACTTCCTCGAGGCAATGGGATTGGTGGACACTTGGCGCACATGTCACCCTGAGAAAAAACAATACACTTTCTACTCTGGGGCCCACCGCAGCTTTTCGCGACTAGACTACATTCTAGTACCTAGTCCCCACATCTCACATATCCACGAGATCCGACACCTAGCTAGGGGCATATCCGACCACTCACCGCTATGGGTACACATACTCCTGGACTATACACGGGTGGGTAGGGTGGCCCCGATTAACCCATGGTTCCTTCGCAATCCCAAAATCCGTACGAGCCTGCTCACCACTATGGACAACTATTTCAAGGACAATGAAGGCAGTGTGTCCTCCATCCAGACGCTCTGGGAGGCCTTTAAAACAGTAGTTAGGGGGGAGGCCTTGTCCCTAATCTCTGGGCACAAGAAGGAACGACTGAAGGAGGTGTCAGACATAGAGGACGACATTTATAGACTAGAAAAGGAATTGGAGGGACGAGACGCTCCTGAGATACTCCATCTGTTGCGACTTAAACAGGACGAATATAAGGTGTTAGTTACAGAAGCGGCCCGTACATTAGGAAGAGAAAAACTCTGGAGACTTTACGACGTCAGCGATAAAGCTGGGAAACTGATTGCCTGGCTTGACAAAAGAGAATGGGCAAGTAGACTGGTTCCGGTCCTCCACGACGCTGCCAATACCAGTGTGGTACTCCCACAGGAAATTGCAAACCAATTTGCAGTACACTTCAAGGCAGTATATAAGTCGGTGGCACCCTATGCAGAAGATGACTCGGCAGAACTGTTGAGAGACATTACCTTGCCCACCCTTTCCCCATCAGACAGGCAGTTAATGGACAGTCCCCTATCCACAGATGAAATAGCACTGGCAATCAGATCGCTTCTCTCAGGAAAGGCCTCCGGGCCTAATGGGATCCCCATAGAACTGTACAAACTTAACCCTGATAGAATGGCGACCCACCTCAGGTCTATGTTTGAAGAAAGCAGGGAGAAGGGGGAATTACCCCTGGATCAACGTATTGCTAATATCGTAGTTATCCATAAAGAAGGCAAACCTAAGACGGAATGTACCTCATATAGACCTATTTCCCTTCTAAATGCTGAACCTAAAATTCTGGCAAAAGTCCTCGCCAATCGATTAGTTAAAATTATTCCAGACCTCGTTCACCCAGACCAGTCCGGTTTTATTCCACATCGTAACACGACGCTGAATCTGCGCCGTGTACATGGAGTTCTCGGTAGAGCCGATACAATACGTGAACCTGTGGTCCTCGTATCCTTAGACGCCACAATGGCGTTCGACAGGGTCGAATGGTCTTATCTTTTTGCAGTACTGCAGAAATTTGGGTTTGGCTGTGAATTTATCCGGTGGATACGTCTTTTATACGCAGCTCCGCTGGCACGCGTTGTGGTTAACAACAAGCAATCGGACACATTTGCTTTGAGTCGTGGCACCCGCAGGGATGTCCGCTTTCCCCTCTCCTTTTTGCGCTGGCGCTCGAACCGTTGGCAGCCTGGATCCGGTGGACTCCAGTGATTCGGGGACTTCGGTGGTCACCGGCTTGGGAGGACCGCATATCACTCTACGCTGATGACGTGTTGCTCTACCTAGCCGACCCCCGGAAATCTTTGGAGGCCCTAATTGATATATTGGAGGTCTATGGTAGATACTCAGGCTTCATGATTAACTGGAATAAGTCTCACATATACCCTCTTTATGGAGGACTGCCGGTCCTACCCCGCGACTGTCCAATACAAATTAGTACATCAGGTTTTAAATATTTAGGAATCTTCATTTCCTTAGACCCCATGCTCCGTTATAAAAATAACCTGCTTCCCCCATTGCAGCGTCTAAAATGCGACATAGCCAGCTGGAGGACCCTTCCTCTCTCCCTCTTGGGGAGAGCAGCCCTTTTTAAAATGATGTCCCTCCCCCGTTTCCTTTATGTCCTGCAAAATTCGCTTGATGCTGTCCCGCCGGCCTATTTCAAGGACATTGAACACCTTCAGAGAGAGCTTTAATGGAACGGAACACCACGCATAGCTCTCAGGAAACTTACATTGAAGTGGTATGACGGAGGCATCGCTCTCCCTGATATTAAAAGATACTATTGGGCTGCCCATTTGGCAGCTATTAATCATGGAACCTATGGAGCCCCTGGAAGTCCAGGCTATCAAATGGACAGATGGCTTCTCCCGGGTGGGAATTACACGAGAGCATTGTATTCGAAACCCGCAAGGCCCCCGCTGTCGGGCCCTACTGGGCATTCGGTGGCGGTCTGGCATGCCGCCAATAGGTCCCTGGGATGGGAAGGGAAATTGACATTGGCCACCCCCCTATGGGACTCCGCGCGGCTGGGGAATCTGTGGAAGACAAAAGGATTTGATAGGTGGGACACAATTGGTATCTCTCGGATCCAAGATCTATGGGAAAATGGCGACATTAAAACATTCGCTACCCTTCGGGATCAACACGAGATGGCCAACTCCGAGCTTTTTCGTTACCTGCAGGTGCGACATGCCATACGCTCAGTCTGTCCGCGGGGTCTCTCCCCTTTGGAATCCTCCCCATTAGAGAGTAGGTTGCTGGATGGACACCTCCCAGAAAAGACCATTTCATTGATCTATAACAAACTAATCTATAACATGGAAGACCCTCTTGTGTCGCTGCGACGGAAGTGGGTGACGGACGGCATCGAGATGGATGACGAGGACTGGCAGGAGGCTGTATCGTCTCCCAGGGTGGTGGCAATACCAGCAAAGCTGCGTTTGGTACAACTTAAAATCCTACATAGGATATATATGACAGGGCCTAAACTGGTACAAATGAGTAGGGCTCTTTCCGGAGATTGTCGTCGTCGCTGTGGTCATTTGGGGACCTTTTTACATATCCTCTGGGAGTGCACGTATATTCAGTCTTATTGGAAGGGGATAGCTGACGTGGTATGGACGGTAGTGGGAGTCCCCCTTCCTCCGGAAGCGCGCAGATGTTTACTGAATATATGGGAACCCACTGATTTGAACACACACCAAACACAATGGGCCACGCTGAGATTTATGGTTGCAAAAAGAAACATTGCCCAGGCCTGGGGGGCCTCAACCCCGCCTACCCTGGAGGCATGGAGGTCGGATATGGATTGGTGCGTGTTCCGTGAAAAGACAGTATTTATATCTCGGGCTGCCCCAAAAAGTGGTCCAGGATATGGGGGCCATGGAACTCATATAGAGGGGACATATGCACTTCACCGCAGGAACTTGCCCTAGACGAACAGCTCTTTCATTGATTTGTCTTAACTATGTGTCTAATGTGTTGTCATTATTAGAATTTGTAGCGCCGCAATCAACATTTGTATTGATGTATAGTACATTCATAAGTCGATGACTGTTAATAAAAAGAATTATAAAAAAAAAAAATGGACACAGGAACACAGAAATTTTGCGTTCACTCCAAGCTAACATGTTAGCAACAAATCACTTACAAACACGTGTAAGTCAAAGAAATTTGGTGATTCGAATAATTTCGGGTCAATGTGGATTCACCTACTTAACCTTCAATGAGGGTGAGAAAATACCAATCGCAAACAAATCCCATTTGTACACACAAGCGGAAATGCGCTTCAGTTCTACTGAAAAAATTCTAACAGCAGTTCAAACCGCTGTAGCAAAAGAAAGAGCCTTAGCCCAAGGGAAACGCATTATTGTCGTAACCCCAGTACCAGCTTTAGAAGCGGTCACAAAAGCAAGCATTCCAAATGCTAAAGCATTACATCCGAGATGGATACAATGGGTTAATTCTCTTGCTGCAACGGATGTTGAATATGTTTTTGATCCAGATTTAAAAACTCAAGCATTCCTGCAATATGAACAAGAATGTCCTCTGCCCACTGAGATTCTGCCTCTCGATCAGTACGAATTCATAATTTACACTGATGGATCCGCACAACCCGCAACAGGGAGTAAGCAAGCTTACAGTGCAGCGTGTGCTATCGTTAAAGGTCGCATGCGAAATGGCATCTTCAGACCTATGGTCACAAAAACTCAGTCACTAGGAGATTGAACAGCTCAGCGAGCTGAACTACAAGCATTCAAACTGGCACTTGAGAGTACGGATCGAGAATTCCTCACACTGATAGTGTGCGATTCCTTTTACTGTGTTCAGTCGTATAATGACTATATACGAACCTGGCTTGAAAATGGTTTCAAAGATGCGAAAGGTGGCACAATAAAGCATAAATTGCTTTGGGAACAAGTAGTTCAGTTGAAAAACGAACTACCAAAGGCTCACGTGATTCACACACTGAGTCATCAACGTGATGGCGTTCACGTTGCAGGGAATTCATTGGCTGACGAAGCCCCAAAGGGGGCTGTTCAGACGGCTTCCGTAGCTGCGATCACTCGTTCAAAAACAAAAATAGACGGTGAGATAATGTTGGCTGTCAATGCTTCGAGCAAGGGCAGCAGTGCAGCGTTACCAAAAAGTTTCCACTCAAGTACTCTTATGTAATTGATGCGAACAACGTTCCTTTTGCTCGAATCCCTGGAGTGGGGGATAGGGTAATTCCAAACATGGAACGTAGAGCAGCCTTGATTTATGAAACACATTTGGGGGAGGGTCTGTCACATCAAGGGATCTCTAAAACAATTTTGACGTTAAAAGAGATGTACTGGTGGCCTGGAATGAATACACACATTCACATATTCATCAATAACTGCTTAGACTGTAAATTACAGCGAGAGAGCCACCAGACACCATGCTGCGAATGCGGCAGCCCAGTACAGACACCACTGTTAGACAGCATTAGGCTATCTACTCGCCTGCGTCCCACTGGACAAAGGCATTCCCACAAATACTGAATCTAGGTTCCTATGGTTATGGCCTCAGCGCTCGGCTGACGCTCAAACTGTTATAAAAGATTTGCGAGTCTTTATCGGCACATACGCAATAGGCACGCTACATTCTGACCAGGGTCCTGCGTTTAGCTCTAGGGCTTACAAAGAAGCCATGGCCAGTCTGGGCGTTGCATTGCGGTACTCCTCTCCATTCCATCCTGAGGGAAATTCTGTTGTGGAAAGGAAAAACCGGGACATAAAGCAGTCTATAACAGCTAGGGTATTAGGTTCGGGTGATGGGTGGGTCAAACACCTCAATGGCGTACAGCGCGCAATTAACAATCTGCCAAGAAGTTCTCTAGGGGGGGTCACTCCATATGAGGTCCTATTTGGGACAAGAATGTGGGTACCAGACCTTGAACACGTAGGCACAGTGGTGGAAAGTAAACCATTTGATATCAAAGATCGTTTGGCTGTTTTACAGGAACTAAATCAACTAAGAACGAAACAAAGCAACGTATTCCTACAGCCAACCACCACTGGGGAAACACCGGCGGTCCCAGCAAGGCCTGTCTGGATTCCAAAAGTTGGGGATCTAGTCAGAGAAAAAATAGCGGACAAGAAGGAATTTGGACCTTCTTACAGACAACCAGTACCTGTTCTAGCAGTTCAAGGAACGAGAACAGTACTTCTGCCGCCCCTTGCTGGAAGAAAGGAGAAAAGATTTGTGTCCATCGACCTCATCAAACCACAGTATGTGGCCAATACTAAGCAGTAGGCCTCGTGGACTCCGACCTAGTAGCAGACGCACTCCTCTCGCTACTATCCAAGAGGTTCAGACTGAAAGACTGATAACTATCGAGAATTCAGCTGTAACAGATGGAGGACTAAGCAACCAAGCTATGGAACTCATCCCTCTTGACAACCAAGTAACAGTTCATCCAAATACACCTGTCTACACCAACGTGACACGTGATGAACTGTCTCCTGTGATTTCAACAAATCCTGATGCAATTCCAACAATTGACAGAACTGCTTCTGGCTATTTCATTGACTTTGATACGTTCTCAGAAGATCCAAGCGAACCTGAAACGACGCCAGCATCATTCCAACTCAAGCAGCAAGTACAAGACTTTATTCACTTTCTAAAAAAGACTTATCTGGTTTCTCCATGGATTGAACTCTGGATTACATCTGGACTATTTGTTTTCCTGCTCTGGCTAGCTTTGGTAACAACTGTAAGCGTGCTTATAAGTGGCAGATACATCCATGTGAACATTGAAGGAAAAGACGTGAACATGCTTTTGAAACCACATAAATCTTCCCATCGTGAAGCAAGAGACTTGTCATCAGTGAACATCACAGCCGTTCCTATACATGATGGTATAGTGTGGGACAAAACGGATTATGATATCCTCGGCCCGAATGAGCAATTGAACATTCCACATTTGTTTAAAATTTCACTAAGTGATTTAATTACTTCTAGTGCCTATTCAGATGATTGGGACTTAGAGACTGTAAATGACATAATGTTTGATCTAGAAAAATCTGCTGCATTTTCTAAAAATGAATATTTAGAGGGTTCATCAGACTATGAACAACTGTATTGTTATAACCACTATGGTCATCAATATTTGCATAAAACTGCATATCCAAGAAATGTGTTTATGTTTAACCAATGGGAACATTGTCCTACACCACCAAAAGGTAGTTCAAAAACTTTTGCTAGTAAGTTTCCATATTTTTCAGGTTACAATACATCTGACCCGGAAACGTTTTACTATAAAAGTGTAAACAAAACAGGTCTGAAAATTATGTTAACAAATACGAAACAGATTTACTCTGCAGCATTTATTGCCCAACTGTCTACACAGGGTTTCGACTTATGGAAAGACACAATAGAGACAAAAACTGTCTGGGGTAGTAAAGATTGGCAAGTACAGGGTATAGAAGCTTTATTTAGAGCCTGCATCATCCCTGAACAAATACTGTTTTTGAATGAAACCGTCCAACAAACATCTTGTCTTGGATTAGCCAAAGTCAAAGAGATGAAAACACCTTCTGTGCCAGTACCTGCCAGTGATAATGATACAAAGGCAGTGGTGACAGTTGACAATATACTACAACTCAACAGATCTAATCCTGATTGGAAGAAATGGTTGATCTGGCCCACAGACACAAACAACTGTCAGGAAAGATTCCTGAATAAAACTCAGGGCTTTACTATTCATAGGCCAGACCCAAGATATGTCCAAAGACAACATCCAGGGGTAGTAACAACTTACAGTGTAGGAAAATTATGCCTCGATTGGCTGCATAGATCTACACTACAGGATGTGAAACAACACTTATCCTTACTTGCAGATGACGCAGATCTTAGGGAATTCTTGCTTGGACCAAGAAAACCGCGTCAAAAACGTTTCATATATGCCGGCATTTATGCTGCTTATAACGAAGCATGGAAAGTGTCACAGATGGAGGCCGCAGAACGAATACGTGACCTTGATCGTATTAATTTAGAGAAAACACTCTCTGTGGTCGACAATAGGTTAACAACTTTGTACTCCAGAATATATTCATTGGATGGCATTGTATCCTCTGCTATCGACATTCTAGAACAAGATTTGGCTATGTTACAACAAGGTCAATCGCAATTACGTTCTATAGTGTTATTGAGCTGGACGCTGCAATCTTTGCGAGCGGGCTATGTGCCTTGGCGTTTCATCAACACGTCGGCTCTGTTTGCAGAATACAATCTAACTGATAAACAGATCGAACTGGCACAAAGAGGAGCAAGGTATACAGTGCTGAGCATTGAAAAACTGGAAAAATTACCATTCACAGTGGCAGAAAAACCAGCTACAGAATGGGTTATTCATGGCAAAATAACATTACCTGTGACTACTTTTCAGTTTCAGTATTGCCTCAGACAAATGCAAGCAGGCAAATATGAAAGGTTGGGTAAGGAATACATTAAGACATCTTGGGATTTACCGTATACACATAGATGTTGGAGTGGGGATCGTGAAGTGTTTTTGAGCGGTACTAACTGTAAACATGCACTGACCGGTTCACTTATATGTCAGGACATTTCTTTACACGGGGCTTGTAATGGTTCTGTGGCAAATTTGTCTTGCCATCAGCAGGGTACACCAGCTGCTGTGATTAATCCAACGTTTGGACAACTTTCTAATGGGAGTTACCTCATGTTGAATGATCAGAGTTGCTGCGGAATGTTGCCAGGCATCCCATATCTAGTAACGGTCAACTCCAGGGTCACTTGCTGTATGCAAGTATTGTTTCCCCCAATAGACACAGTCAGGGAGTCGCCTCTATGGCCTTCGCTGAACGTCTCTTATATAAGATTTGATACTTTGAGCAGAATGAAAGCCATGCTTTTACAGCAAACAGTGCCTTTGACCTCGGCCAAAGAAACTTATGATCTACAAGTAGCAAGGACTTCGGCTGAGATACAGACTTTAATACGTACAAACTGCCCTATACATTTCGTAGAAATGATATCACGTATCTTCAACATGTCTGATACAACTGGCATTATACATGTATTTAAGAGCATCTGCTCCGGTCTGTTAGCACCTTTCCAGGCAATACTCGGAATCATCCCGAACTTTGCACATTCGGTGTTTGGTGGCATACCATTAATTCTAGCACTTGTTGCCGGAATTCTATTTCTCTTCCTTCTATTGCGCTATGGCCAGCCTATTCGCAGACATCACTCCGAGCGAAATGGAGAAAGCTCTCCTTGAAAGAAAGTGCCGTGAGCGAATAGTACAGCTATTGGGCATGAATCGTCTACGGGACCTTAATACAACTTGGTTCCTGTCATTCAGACCAATCTGGCAAGATTGCATCTTACCTGTTCTACGATGCCTGCTATGCGGTGAAGAATGCGTGTTGGACGCTTGTCTAACATATCCATCAGCTACGCCAAAGGACGTCGATACTTTGCTGGTCCCGATAACGGCCCATGCTCTGTGTTGGCCCCAGAGGCTACCAATCCTGATGTCAGCATTCATTGAGATCTCACAGACACTTCCGGCTGCTGCTGAGGTACGAGAAAGATCTACAGGCACACAGGTAACAATGGACGCAAACATTGCTGCGGCGACCTATGCTGAGAGCGATGCTCCACATCTCTGTGAAGTTAATCTTCTACACGAGGTGTTCCAACTAACACCGACTACAGTAGATGATATTTTGTCTATAGAAATAGATGATCTCATGTTTACACCGGACCCGCAAACTGACTCTGATTCCGCATACAGTGTTCCAGGGCTGCAGTAACAATTTGGCCTTCATTTTTTCAAAAACTTGGAACTCTACCAAAATTGAACTTTTGTCCCATTTTTCCGAACGAAAATGGCACTTCAATCTGCTTAAAGTAGAACTGGCCTTATAATACGGACTTTGCGGTACTTCCACGGACACTTAGTCATCTTGTGTGTCTAGAACAGTTCATTAATTTCCAATGACATGAATTGATTCTAATATTTGAACAACTTATCGATCATTTTCGTCATATGTAAATATTGCTTTTTATATTTTTTTTCCAATTGCATTTATTTCGAACTTTATGCTGGAAATGAAAAGCATTGCTTAATAATGTACAGTACCTTTTGCATTTTTAATATGTTTTTTAATGCTTTTAGGAAATATTTTAATATGCAGTACTCCATTTTAATGTTTTGCATTTTCAATGTTTAGCATTTTTAGTACTATCGAACACACGAAAGAGGAGTGGGTGTTGTATACTTCCTAGGGTGTCCATAAACGGGCTTTCCAGAATCATGTCCTTATATAGGCACAATTCGCCTTGCCCTTATATAGGCATAAAATCCCATCCCTTATTTAGGCATAAACCGTGCACTCCAAATACAGGCATGGTCTCCGACATCCGTCCACCCTAACGTCACAACGAGTTCATGAAAAAAACAGATCCTTAGGCAGCGGGACTTTCCCTAGCCCAGGACTATTGATTTCTTCAAGGACTCATATATTATGCATGAACCATTATTCCTTAGGGGTTCATTCCTGACGTCTTCCGCTGTCCGACTCACGTCAATGCTAACATTTTCAGGTATAAATATACCTTCCCAAACCCCTGTAAATCAGAGGAGACCTCGACTTCAGAGGAGCCCGTTTCCCGGCCGGACGCACTGAGAAGACGCTGTCATTCCTGCACGCAGAGAGTCCAGCTTCCAGTGATCTAACTTCCCTTGCGGGGTGTTGGAGTTCGAGTCTGGCAAGAGATTCCTACCTCTCTCATTCTCCAGGTATGGAGCTGACAAGAACCTAGAGAGACTCTTGGCATACTAGGCATACTAGGCTTAACATTAACCCTGGGCAAAGCACTACGCTACGCTCGCGTAGTTTGCGAAGTTTGCGCTACTTCGCACAACGCGAATTGCACGTAGCACAGTGCAAACACGCGTAGCGTAGCGTAGCGTAGTGCAGCGGTCATTTTTTGCTTGCTCGCGGTCCTCAACGTCAAGTTGGCGACCGCGAGCAAGCAAAATGACATCCCGGCGAGACTTTTTCCTCGTTCGCGATCAGCAACATCAAGTTGCCGATCGCGAGCGTGGAAAATAAACCTCCCGGCGAGATTCTCAACGCGGGGAGGTCAGTTTTCTCATTGCGAGTGGTCGCGTATGCTCGCGACCGCTCGCGATGAGAAACTACCAGTCCGCGTTGAGAAAGCTGCCGCTCGAGTAAAAATCTACTCGAGCGGCAGTAAAAGACAGCTCGCACTGTGCAAGATGCCGTTTTCAATGATTGCACAGTGCGGACAAGCATCCGGCACTGTGCAATCATTGCGAACAGTGCACTACGCAGTTCGCGTAGTGCTACGCGTAGCTCGCGTAGTGCGAACTGCACTTTGCGTAGCTTCGCGTAGCGCTACTTCGCGAACTACGCCCAGGCTTACTTAACATACTCTTAGTATACTATAGTAACGAATACTTCACCTACTTCATACTTCTCCCTACACCTAGGACAGGTTAGGTACATTGGGGTAGAACTAGGTTAGAAGCGCATCGTATGAGTACTCGCATTTTTAGGCTGTGTCATTTTATGTAAATGCATATATGCTAAAAAGATAATGCTAACGCAGTATTATTTATTTATACTGCTCACTCTGTACATTATTTATCTCGCATACTGTCTTGTGATCGTAACAGCACATTTAACTTACACCAGAAACAAGACTGTTCTATAAATCTTTTATTGAAATGCCCGTCTGTTCTCTCTGTGTAACTTTGAGGAAAACTAAGCATGCACGACTGAGCTGAGTGAAATAGTTATCTATTGTTTCTACGACTCTGGGACACGTTCTGATTCTAAAGAGAAACAAAGTGGTCATGTTTTGCGGCTGCCAGAAACTACTCCCTTCTTGTCGTCAAGAAGTTTCTAGTGGCCTCTGAGCTAGCTGGCACAAGTAATTAAGTTTAATATACTCAATAGGGACATACCGACCTCAGTCCTATGTCAAACCTATAGGATATATTATTCCAATGCGCAGAGCCTATTAGGGAAATAGGAGCTACACTACAATGGAATATTACATTGAAATATTTTCATACATTTATACCAAATACATTGCCAGAACTTCAATACATTAGAACATTCATATAACTGATGAGTTAAAGTCCCATTGAACTCAGAACAAGACCAACAAAGTGAAGAGGTGGAAGGGGAAAACTTGGAAATACATGCAGGCGTAATTAGAGCTCTATTATAAATAAAGTATAAGGATTGAGTAATGTGAGCGGCACCAGAAATTTTAAATAACTTGAGCCAGAGTTTATCCCATGAAGGAATAGGAAGTGATAAAGATAAGTCCGCTTCCCACAGCAACTCAGTATGTGATTTAGAACGCTCACTAACAGGCAATAAGAACATCTTATATATAAAAGCAGCCTTAGGCCTAAGGTCATGGGAAATACCATATATTGGTGTGGCAGGAATAAGCGAGGGAGAAGCTAAAGGAAAATTATTAGCTGTTAAATAGGATTGTAAAGCAGCTGATATTAAGAGGTACTCATGAAGAAATGAATTAGGCAGATTATACTGTGACTGTAACTGGGAGAAGGGAATAACAGAATTATGAAGGACTAACTGGTAAATAAATATGATTCCCTTCTCCTTCCAGTGTTTGTAATAAAACGATTTACGCCTAAATTTAATAAATTTATTATACCAAATAGTAGAGGACAAAAAACATTGAAATGAATCAAGACCATCTGACAAAATATTATATAATAATTGTTGGGAATATTTTAAAATAGGATTACTTGATATGAAAATACAGTTAGACATACATATTATGTCTTGGAAGGAAAAATCCTTCAATAGAGAGCGTTCAAATACAATCCAACGAGGAATAGGGTTGTCAGCATAGTCATATGTTAAAGCAAAAAACTGACAAATTAAAAATGCAGAATGGTATAATTTAAAATCAGGAAAACGCACACCACCTTCAGTTTTGGGACGTTTAGGTTTCGCAAGGGCAATACGGAGATGCTTGTTATTCCGTAAAAATTTGGTACAAATAGAGTTAATTTGGGAAAAATAGGAAACGGGAATCCGAAAAGGTAACATGGATAATGTATAAAGGACATGGGGAACAATCATCATTTTAATAGTATCAAGTCTACCCCACCATGACAAATGAAGAGGAGACCAAGAAAGAAGTAATGTTTGCAATTTGGCAATTAGTGTATTAAATGTGTAACTAATTGTGCTAGATAGAGTAGAAGAAAACCAAATACCAAGATATTTTATTTTCGTAGGACACCATGTAAAGTTAGTGTTAGTAAACATATAATGATAACAAAGGGAGTTCAAGGGTAATACTTCTGTTTTGGAGAAGTTCAGCTTATATCCAGAAATACTAGAATATAGCTGAACTTCATATAAAAAGGGAGGAAGAGAGGAAATAGGATTAGACATATACACCAGAATGTCATCGGCGTACGGTGATATTTTGGTTTCTGTGGAGTTATGTAAAAAACCTGAAATAAGAGTATTAACACGTATGGGCTCAAGGAAGGGTTCTAAACACAAAACGAATAAGAAGGGTGAAAGTGGACATCCCTGTCGGGTACCTCTATACAAAGGAAAATATTTAGAAAAACGGTTATTAACAAAAATATTGGCACGGGGGCAGAATATAACAGTTTAACATAAGCAATAAAATTCGGTCCGAAACCATACCATTGAAGAGTATTAAACATGAATTGCTAATTGATACGATCAAAAGCCTTTTCGGCATCTAAGGATACTGCTGCAAGAGGAGACTTATATTTTTTTCCAAAGGAGATAACATTAGAAAACATACGAGCATTGTCCGCAGGCAATCTGCCCTTAATAAAACCAGATTGATCAGTTTTGACCAATAGCGGGATAATATTCTCAAGTCGAGAGGCCAGGATTTTAGCAAATATCTTACAGTCATAATTAATTAATGAGATAGGGCGGTAATTTTTACAAAAGGGAGTGGTCTTTATCGGGATTGGGAATAAGGACAATCAAAGCTTCCATAAAGGAACCCGATGCCCTAGAGTCTTCGAGCAAGGAGTTAAAAAGAGCAAGCAGTTTAGGAGCAAAAATGGAAGAAAAAGAAGAAACAAATTCAGCAGAGAGGCCATCAGGGCCAGGAGCTTTAGATTTTTTTAAAGATTTGATGGCATCTATTATTTCTTGGAGAGTGATCTCTGCTTCTAATACATTGAATTCATTAGACAGGGGTGGAGGTTTAGGAAGACCCGTAAAAAAAGTATGAACATTTTGATTGGAGGGGTTTGTATCATCAGAATACAGTGACTGGTAGGAATCTTGAAAAGTAGTGGAAATATCTTCATCGAGGACACCAATTTGTTAGTGGATTCGTTTAGAATAGGACCGATATTTTTTCGTTCAGATTTAATTTTTAAATAATTGGCCAACATTTTGCCAGCTTTATTTTGGCCCCCATGGTATTTGGACTTAATTTTAAGAAGGACATTGCAAGCATCGACAGTGGCAAGTTTGTTAAGAGCAGATTTGGCTTTAATTAATTCATGGGGGATTTAGAAGTAAAATAAGTATGTTCCAGCGATTTGAGCTGTTGTAGTAAAGTTATATACGTGGCCTTAGTGGTTTTCTTCTTTCTTGCTGAATATGCAATAGTAAAGGCACGAAAAGAGGCCTTAAAAGCATCCCAATTATTAGGAAAGGAAGTATCTACAGGGTTATTATTATTAAAAAACTCGTTGATAAAGGCAGTGGCTTCAGAGATAAAAACAGTATCTGACAACAGAAAATTATTAAATTTCCAACAACCAAATTTTTGAGTACTCAGGGATAGGTCAAATACGGAGAGGACAGGAGCATGATCAGAAATAAAAATAGATCCAATCTCGGAAGATTGAATAGTTGGGAGTAAGGGTTTACTAACCAAAACATAATCAATTCTAGAACGAGTGTGATGAACATTAGAAAAAAAATTAAATTCAAAGGAATCAGGGTTACAAGTCTTCCAAACATCAAATAATGGACATGAGGCAATGGCAGATTGAAATGATCTATGGGATTTATCAGGATAAAATTTGCATTTGGACTGTCTATCAGAAAATGGATCTAACCATTGGTTAAAGTCACCAGCAATAATAATGTTCGGATTATCAATGGAAGAGAGTAAGATCTTAATATTATTCCAAAATTCAGGATCTGGTTTAACTGGCCCATAAATATTCAATAAAACAAGTTCTTTATTGTGAATAACAACCTTAGCCATCACCCAACGTCCATCAGTATCACATTGTGTAGATAAAATTTGTACATGTAATGACTTATGAAATAAAATAGTAACATCACCTCTACGATTAGAGGCTGGAGAATAAACAACTTGACCCACCCACTGTCTCTTTAAGCGATTCTGCATCATTACAATGAGTTTCTTGTATGAATGAGACATGAGAATTCAGTTTAGACAAATGAGAAAGTACCTTTTGTCTTTTGACGGGGTGTCCACGACCACGAACGTTCCACGTAACAACATTACACATATTAGAAGGAGGGGTAGGTAATACATGAGTGGAGAGGATACACTTCAGGAGAGCAAGTGGAAACAGAAAAACACCATTTATTAAATAAATACGGAAAACAACCTGCAGAACAACAAATGACGACAATAAGCACATGCATCATACAACATATTGTCAACAAAAAGAGCAAAGACTGAAGAAAAGATAAGGGAAAGAAAATAAGAAGAAAAAAAGTAGATCAAGGAAAGAGATCCAGATCTAAGATAAAGATTGAACAAAGTGAGCATGGGGCGCAACAGCACCGAAGACAGACGGTACAGCAGAGGAAGAAATATTAAGAAATACGAAAATGAACAGCCATACAAAATCAATTCGGAAGACGGAAAGGAAAAGAATTAGAGACGTTGGATAGAACTATCGACAGAATTCGGTGAGATACTTTGGATGAAAGACCTCAATTTAACAGGATCATCAAATGAGCTAGAAGAACAATTATGAGTAATTTTACATAGGCAAGGGTACAAAATGCCATAGCGAATATTTAACTGTCTCATCTGAGGGCGAAGGGCTAGAAATTCCTTCTTTCTGGCATTAGTAGCATTGGATAGATCCTGAGAAAGATAAACTGTGTGACCAGACCATACAAGGCGACGCTTTAATTTGGCTGCTTGAAGCACACGCATAAGATCTGTAAACTCCAGAAATAACATTATAATTCCTCTAGGTCTGATAGAGTTCGGTTGAACACGTCCAAGGCGATGAGCACGTTGGATATTTAGTGAAGGCGTTGTTGGAAGATCAAGGAGCTCAGGCAGGAAGCTCTTAAGAAAAAGGAGGAGGTCTGGACCCTCCAAATTTTCTGGTAAGTCATAAAGACGAAGATTATTACGTCTATTGCGATTTTCAAGATCCTCAGTGTGAAGCTTAAGACGTTGAATTTCCTGTTCCAGTAAAGGAATTTTAGTAGAAATGTCATGTAAATCACTGATGCGCTGTTCCATGTCAGATACCTTCGCTTCCATGGTAATCCAACTATCTTCAATTTGTTGAAGTTTCTCCTTAGTAGAGGACATAAAAGAGTTCAAACCCCTCACCTCATCAAGAATAGTATCAAGGACAGGGTTATGCGATGACAAAATGGGTGAGGGGGGATCATTTTTAACTCTTTTGGGTTTTGTTCCGGAAGATGAAGCTCTGACAGGAGGAGAAATATCGCTAGCCATCGTGGAACGCCAAGAAGGATGATATACTACTTTCAACGGAGATCTCAGCCTGCCCATATGATACAAAAACACACTTTCCTTCTCAGCAGGAGGCCTGAAGATGCAAGCGGCAGGCTCAAAATGACGGCCGCACGTTTTTATGTGGACAATGTTGGACCTTTAGAGATGACCTCAGGATGCCCATGTGATAATACAGGTTATGTATAGAGAGGCAATCTTGAAGTAGAAAAATTAAGAAGAACCATATGGTATATAGCAAAAAATACTTAACATGCCCCTCTTCCTGTCTTCTGAAAACAGAGAAATAGTCCAAGCAATGAGTAGGCGCATGAGAGGTATAGGCAAAGTCAATGAAGAAAAGGAAGAAGGCAAAAAATGCTGTAATGAGGCCATATGAAAAAAAAGGCAGAAAGTAATTGGTCCTTCATAGTTAACATCCGTTATAAAAGCAGAGGAAAAGAAAAAAATGCCAGGAATGCATGTAGATTCAAAATGCCAGGCAGATATGAGGAGAAAAAAGAGGAAAAAAAACGTTGCCAAGCGTTGAAACACAACGCCGGATTTACCTCAGTGGGAGGTCGTGTAGAGCAAGCGGCAGGCTCATAAAATGGGGGCCGCTCGCACGCAAATGAGGGAAGTCTTCCGATGACACTGCTGAGTCAGGCAAGCAGTGTTTCTTCGTCAGAGCAGCACCAAATGCCGCTCCGACCCTTCATGAGAGCTCCGAAGAGGATGCCCGCTCTCAAACGATGCAGGAATTGGCTGCAAATGCTGAAAAGAGCTCCGCGTCCGAGCGGAGCTCAGCCCTTAGCCGCCATCCTCGTCCAGCGCGAGACCACGCCCCCTTGTGCTCTCTCTTCTAAACATGGTGGAATTGGCTTACACCCAATTTGCATATTTAATGTACCTATAAGTTTCTTGCAAAGTAGTACTACATGTGCCCAGGGCCTGTAAATTAAATGCTAACAGTGGGCCTGCAGCACTTATTGTGCCACCCGCTTAAGTAGCCCTTTAAGCATGCCTCAGGCCTGCCATTGCAGCCTGTGTGTGCAGTTTTAAACTCCATTTTCGACCTGGCTAAATAAACCTTTTGCCTGGCCCAAACCTTCCTTTTTAATAAATGTGAGTCACACCTAGGGTAGGCTCTAGAGGGCAGGGTACAGTGTATTTAAAAAGTAGGACAAGTAATGTTACGTTTATATGTCCTGGTAGTGTACAACTCTTACATTTGTTTTTCACTACTGCAACGCCTACCTGTCCCATAGGATAACATTGGAGTTATGTTATTAAATTTAATAAGCTGTATTTCCAAATGGGAGCAAGTCCCCAGGTCATGTTTGGTGTCTTTGTAATTGTAATGGTTTAAATTGCAATTTTGAAAATACCACTTTTAGAAAGTTGGAATTTTCCTGTCTTAGCCATTTAGTACCGGCAGCCTGTCTCTGGGTCACATGACTGGGTGTAGCTGACAGCAGGGCTTTGTGTATTCTTCTTAGACACAATAGGGAGCTTAGGTGTGCCTGGATGTTCTGCCGCCACACAAAGGGCTGCATACCCCTTGTAGTTAGACTGGAGCCAGGGTAGGGAAGGCAGGAAACCTGTGGACTTCAAAGGGAAACCTCTAGAAGCTTCTCCCACTTCAAAGGAAGAACCAGGTATAAATATTGGACCCCAGACACCAACTCTTCAGTACACTCCTGGAACTGTAAATTCTCTACCAGAAAGAAGGACTGCTGTGCTGCCTGAAAGGACTGCCACTCTGCTGGACTGCTGCTCTAAAGGACTGGTGTCTTGCTGTGCTGGCCTGCTGCCTGCTGCCCTCTTGCCTGGGTGAGTTTATGACTGGATCTGCATTTGTTGAACCCAGGCCCCAGAGTGACTTCAAGGGTTAGTTGGCTGGCCTCCTGACTAGAGCCTCAGGGACGGAAGGCTCCAGCAACCTTGAACCCACCACCTGGTCTTTATTTATTGGGCTGATTCACAAAGGTAAACTTACACTCTAGTGTACGTTTACGATTGTTTGATATTCACAAAGGGATTTATGAGTAGTATCTTTATGAGTGCGAAGTCTACGCACATAAAAAGATAGGTTTTTTGATATGCGGAGACTCCGCACTCGTTAAAATACTACTCATAAATTCCTTTGTGAATAGCAAGCAATCGCAAACTTACACCTTCATGTAAGTTTACCTTTATGATTCAGGTCCTGTGAGTCTGACCCTGCCAAGTGGTGACATCCCAGTCCTAAACCTTTCGAAGTGGGTCTGAAGGATCTCTGCCAGCCCATCTGTGGACCAACCAGAACAAACCCATCGTCTGTGCTGCATGGCCTATGCTGGAAATGTTCTCCTGGTGCAAGGACTCCGCATTGACCTTGCAGGCCGAATTGGAACTGCCGCTGCACAGAGCTTCACTGACTCAGGCTCTCACATCGCAAATCTCTTGTCGACGGCATCCTTGATGACGTTGCAGCTTCTCACATCAGAGCCTCACAGAACCCTCAGAACCGACGCCTCGCCTCAACTGTGTGACGCATCCTTGATGCTGGACTTCTCATCTCAATCTGTCATAGACGGGATCCTTGACGACCTTGGCTGGGCAATACATCCTCGAAGCAGGACCTCACAACACTCCGCAACCAGTATTTAAGGTATTCTTGTTCAGTGAGCTTAACTGGGTCCCTGTAACTGGCCTGCACTCCATCGCGGTCGGCCTAAACTTGTAACTTTGCCCTGGTCCGCCGCTTTCTTCTTTTTGGTACTATTCTCACTGAAATCTTTAAACCTGCATATCCCTGGTTGTACTGATTGGATTTTTGTCGTTTTGGTCTTGTTTTCTCTATTAAAAAATTACTCTATTTTTCTAATCTTGTGTAGGATTCTTTTGTGGTGTGTTTTCACTGTGTTACTGGTTGACATGTTGCACAAATACTTTAAACATTGCCTCTGAGTTAAGCCTGACTGCTCTGTGCCAAGCTACCTGTCCTGGGGTTGAGCACAGGTGGCTGTGGTTGAGCACAGGTTAATTTAGGGGTTGCTTGTGCGTTCACACTGACAAGTATTGCGGTTCCTGCTTTAGTAGGGTTTCACCCCTCTCAACCAGTAACCCAATTTCTTACAGCCTCTTTTATGAAGATGCCCTCAAGTTCACTGCTCGCAGGTTTCCGTAAGTGTTATGCGAGCCATGTATCCTATACTTTAGCATCAAATCTTAGAATCGAAACAGCAAGTCTCAAGCAGGCCATGCATGATCTGAGCACCCATCACGTTACCACCTTAGCCGTGTCCCTCGCCATTTCCCATGTCACCTCCCCTTTAGCTTTTTCGCTAAAGTAATGGTCGAGTGCCTCAACTATGTAGTCACTTAAGGCTAAATGGCAAAATGCTATTTTATTCAAGATCCACATCTTCCGACATATAGGAGAGAGCATTGTGCACATCACTTCTAGCAATACTGGGAAATTACCATATTTGAATGAAAGGCAGAGATCAGTGTAAACAACTTGGTGGAAAAAACGTCTCCATACTGTCTTTTGGGCATAAATGGAGAACAAGGTTTAGTTGATGCTCTAATCTGGCTTGCCGTCCCAGCACTCTACCATCGCAGATGTTGCTTCTAAAACAAAGGGTAATCCATGCTGTATTGGTATGGTGGGGCTTTTGGTTTTAGGCAACCCCACACTGCGGAATAGGATGGGAAACCTGTACGATTTCAAGTGCTTCCTGTCCCTCCTGAGCAAATGAGTCTCTTGTAGCAAGACCACGTCATACTGCTTATCATAAAGCCATTTCAGCGATGCTCTGCCTTTCATTTGGAAATGTTGCCCCTGCATTTTAAGCTGGACCAAATTAAGCGTGCTCAGCTACAGGAACAGCGAATGCTTCCTGGAAATATGGGCATACATTTCTTCACACAATGCTTCTAGACATTTGCCAGTGCCTTTCCTTGCAGACTGTGATAAAGAAAAGGAAGAGAACACATGAACAAGACCATTTCAGACCACTACAGTCCAACCTTCATCATCAATCCAGTCATGGGCCATCTGCCGTAGAAAAGAAAGTAAGCAATGGTTTTCAGAGCTAGATGAACTGAGGCTGCTAACTTGCAAAGAGAAGTTAGGCAAATGAAAAAAAAGGAAAAGAATATGATGAAACAATTTCAAATGAGAAGCCTCTCTAAAGAGTAAAACAAGAACAATAAGATACAGATGGACAGCACCGAGACAGCGGCCGCTTCAACCCCCCAACAACTTCGATCATAGCCAGTTGCTCCCAACCAAAATATTTATTTTCTAATTATGAACTGTAGTGTAAGACAATCATATTCAGGGGTGATAGGATTCATCAACACTTGCAGTACTCCAAATGACAATATTTTCCTGAGTGCAGGTGCAGTAAGATGTTACCCTTAATAAAACAAAGTAGTGTAATCATGTCAGGTCATCTGGAGCCAAGTTCTTTGCAGCCTGAAAAGAGTAGAACATCCATTGCGTTTGATAGACAACAATCTCCATATCCTCGAAGACTGTGAGAAGATGACAGTACTGGGCCTGCATGTGACTCTTCAGCTAAGATTTGGCTACCACTTTAATGTATTCCTCAGATGCACAGGTTGTTTCGCCGCGAACGTTTTTCAGCATCATCCAGTTTGGGCTGCATTACTGTGTGTTGATTTTCAAGGATGGTCACCTTCGCCACCAGCTTTTCCTAATCCTTGTCCAGTTCCACCATAGTTTGTTTCAACATGGTCAAGCCTGGTGTCTACTTTTTGAAGAGAGTCGTAGTGAAGTAAGGTCTTTGTATCTCTGGGATCAATCATGTTCGACATCTTTCAGGAGCAAGGCCAGATGATGCACCATCCGGAATCGACAAAGATTAGCTCAGTCCCACTTCAGCATTCTGCCTGCTTGGTGGGCTGAAGCATGTCTTTTATGAAAGGGTTTTTACCTATCTCTCTACGGGCAAGCAATATCAGATAAAAGATCAGCTTTCTAGTGTTGATTGGCAGAGATTCATGATATTCCGGGACCCCAAAAAAGACAAGAGTTTTGCTTACCTGGAGCGTCTCTCCGAGTATTACAGATATAGTATTACTCACGTCCAACCAGAACCCTTGGACCACAGGACACTCCAAAAACATGTGACTGTCATCCCCCTTTTCCTTGCCACACTTTGGACATCTCAGCGTGGAGCCTTTCTCCAGTTTAGATAATTTAAGCGGAGTTCAATAGACCCTGTGAAGACAGAAAAGGTGGTTCCTCCTTAAATTTGCAGCACGCACCGAGCAATATAGAATATCACAAGATACTTGCCATAAGTCTTCTGGCTGCAACCCCGGCAAGCTCTTTTCCCACAGTGTCATTGGCAAATTGAAGTCTCCATCCGATAGGTCCACCAGAAGCCAGTACCAATTCGCCACTTCTTTTTTTCTGGTACCACTGCTAGTCATCCGGGATTCTAATTCATTTGATAAGCCCATGCCCGATCCAGCAGAGAGACTCCAACTTTTAATTTGAAGATATTTAAATCTTGACAACCTGTTGTTGGTTATCTCTTGCCCCCTATTCCAAGGGATCAGATTTTCATTCTCTGTCAGTTGACCCCAGGTTAATATCCCTGCTTCCCTTAATGGAAGAACCAGGCTGTCTTTAGACCATTCCGGAGACCCAGGGGAATCCCAAATTGGTGCCAGCCCACTGTAATAGCTAAGTTTTAGTTCTTTCCTGATTTTATGCCACATGGCTGCAAAGCACTGCAAAGTCTTAAGTCACACTTTTTTAAAGAATCGGGGGTCCCCAAATTTATGTATAAAACCTAGCTCACCCCCCTTCATATCACAGAGCAGTGCCCTGAACATCCTTCCGGTATCGGAGTCATCCGGTGTATTGAATAGCATCCAGTTCTACCATAGTTTGTTTCAACATGGTCAAGCCTGGTGTCTACTTTTTGAAGCGAGCTGTAGTGAAGTAAGGTCTTAGTAGCTCTGGGATCAATCGTGTACACCATCTTTCAGGAGCAAGGCCAGATGATGCACTATCCAGAATTGACAAAGTTTAGCTCAGTCCCACTTCAGCATTCTGCCTGCTTGGTGGGCTGAAGCATGTCTTTTATGAAAGGGTTTTTACCGCTTTTGCTTTTGATATTGCCATGATCTCAATATGGTAACCGCTCTGGGTGAAGGAACATCAAAGAAAAAACAGCAGTTCTGCCCAGTAGCGCAAGGTTGAGACTCACTGTGTAGTTGATTGATGTGGCCAAATGGTGCAGCGAGATTCAAATGTTCCCAAGAGCTGTAGTGTTTGCATTTTGAGGCCCCAGGTGGTTCCAGTAGTGTCACTTAACAGCTGCAGCAGTTTCCCATCTGATCACAGCAGAGGTGGAGTGTGAAGCTTGCCTTCGGGACAGTTATCCCATGTCCCATCGCCACTCTGTGTGCAGTCCAAGTAGTATAGGGCCTGAGTGCATTCCAACACCTATTTGGCTTGAGAGTCCTGGTCCACTTCTTTTAGGGCCACACGCGTAGCTGCCTAGCCTGCAGCAAGTCCCGGCTGTGCTGTGTCAGGTGGGGCTCCTCTACCCCAGTGGCTCTGTGGGAACACTCCTGTGTCTTACGGTAGGCCTTGCCATCTGCCGCTGCTCATAAGACTGCTGAGTTGGTCCTTCCGTTCCACATTTTCAGGTGTACCCACAGTTAAGATGTGTGGTTATTTCAACGTTCGTGATGGTGGCCATTTTGATATGAAGAGTTATTCTGGGGAATAATATGAGGTGGATCTTATTCACGCATCAGTAAGTGAGATTCATTCCAGCAACTGCTGGTATATACAGATGACAATAGACCACCTTGATAGACCAAGAATATCGCCCAAATCGAATTGAACTTGAATAAACAAATCTTCTTTCTTAAAAAGCATGGGGTTACCCTCCAGAGACTTTAGGCATACTGGAAGTGTGTGGTAAACACTATGAGAGGTGACATGAAGAAATGGCAATGACACCTGGGAGAATGAACACACCTGAGTTGGATACATGTTATACGAATGAGCTTTGTGTCATGATCTCTCCAGTTGCTAAAGATAGTAGAAGAAATGAAGAATCCGAGCCAATGCAAAAATTCCTTTTCATATTTGCATTCTTGCCACACAAAATATATTGTCTCTTTCGCATGACTTTAAATGTTGATTAAAACATTAAAATGTCTACATGAATTGAAGTCTACACAAAATGTACGTGCCTACATGCCACTAGTTGTTGATAAAAAAAGCAATAAAACTACATTAAATATATATATGTGATGTTTTTATTTCATATATATATTAATATATATATATATATGTATATGTATTTCTAATATACACACACACATAAAAAACTTGAGCTCTTGAGCTTTAAGGATCTAACTTGTTAATTTCACATAACATTGATTCAAACTCACTGAGAAACACTAGTTTAGAAATCCCTTTAAATTGTAGTCAATGTTTTGTTTCCAGTTTATGACTTACCAAATGGAATAGTCTCTGAATATAAATGTTCAAAGTCACTTTCTTAATATGATTGCATCCTTAGAATAATTCTCTGAACACAGAGACGGATTCCAGAATGCGAGGAGTGAGTGGAAGCAACTCTTCTCAAGTTCTTGTGGATTTTAGATGGCAATATCCTAGAGCAGCAATTAAACTTCCCAACTGCCACGGCATGGCCTAGCGAGCGAAGATGGCGGTCGCACCTTGAGTGTGCTCCCGGACCCCTCCGCAATCCGCTCGCCATCTGCCTGCTGCAGCAGCCAACCAGCGCTGGGACTCTGCGCCACCCACTCCCGCCGTCTACCTGCCGGTGGCTCTGGCTGTGGGGACCCCGAAACTAGCGCCTCGCCACACTTACCCGGGTGCCGGGTTGGCGATCGCTCTCTCCAGGGCGGCCTCCTCCTGATCGCGCCGGCTGCCTGTTGCCGGCCTCTGGGCGGCTTGGACTCCTGTGGTGTGGTCGCCGCCTCCTTCTCCGTGCGGGCCTGGACCCTGTGCGTTCTCCGGCAGATCCTGGTCCGCTGCTGCCGTGTTCGGCGCCTTGCCCGGGCACTCATCAGACCCTCGCCTTCGGCGGCGACGCCTGGCTCCTCCTCCCGTGGTATCGGCCGTCTCGCCGGGCGGCACGGGCCCCGAGGCGGGGATTGGACGTTGGCTGGGCCTGGCTGCGGGGGCGCTGGCCCCGGGGGAGCTGTGAGGCGGTTTGCTATTCCCCCCCTCCCTGACCTGGAGAATCGGCTCTAAAACGGCGCGTTTTCGCAGCGCCCAGCACAGAGGATCCTGAGGCATCACCCCGGCCCCCCCACAACGCTGCCGTGTTATCGGCCGCCATATCGGGTGGCGGGGGCCTGGGCCCTAAACGCTGCATTGGTGGCCGTGCGGGGTGAGAATCTGCCCCCCCCCGGGCCCTGCTCCTTCCGACTGTCTGCTCCCTTCTTGCTGGGACTGCGGCCCTGAGTGACCCTGGGACCCGGGCTCGCATCATCGGGGCAGCGAGGTGGTGACCGCTGGGCGGCCTGTCGGGGGTGGTGCCCCTGGTTGCCCCCTGGGCCCCGCCTCTATTGATCCTGTGGGCGGTCGTCGACCCTGAGGCTCTCTGAGGGAGCGCTGAAGAAGCCTGCACGTGACCTGGACGCCCCTGGGCCCGGGGGCCTGGCTGGCTGCCAGTGGAGGGAGTGCTGTTGCGACCTGCTTGGAGGTAGGGAGTGGGGGGCCGGGGTACCCGGGTTGGGGTGAGGAATCGGCCGTCGGTCGGGCGGCGGGCGAGGTGCGGGGGGGCCTGGGACTGGCATGGCTCCTCTCCCCCCCCCTCCTCCCTTTCCCCCCCGCTCCGGATGCCCCTTCTGGGCCTGGGACAGGGAGGTAGTCATCCTGAGCAGTGAAGGTGGCGACGCGGCCCGCTGGGCCCCCTCGCTGGTCCTTGGGTGCGACCGGAGCTGCTCGGCCGCCGCTTCGGGCAGCGGTGACCCCCTTGGAGGCGCCCTCGAGCCGGACGAGGTGGTCTGACGGCTCCCCGGGGACCCCAGACGTATTCTCGTGTGGTGGTGCATGCACGGTCGCCTACTCCTTCCTTGGGCCTGCCGCTGGACGCCGCTGCATCCTCAGGACCTCCTGCCCACACTGGATCCCTGGCCCTGTTGAGGACTTGGACCACTCTGTGCCTCCCTACTTCGGCCGCACCCTCCGAGCGGCGGCGGTCTGCTCGGTGCCGGGCCTGGACGTCTGTTGTTTGTCTCTGCTGCCCTCAGGCCCATCTGTGTTGCCGACTGGCCTGCCTGGCGCCGCTTTCCGGCCGTGGGGGCCCCCCCTTCCTCTTCCCTTCCGCTGATAGCGGACTTTCGACTGATAAGGGCTCGCCTTGGACCCTCCGCTGCAGCGGCCTGTTTACACCAGCTGGACCACCTCTGGGTGAGGTCTCCTGATCCTTGCGGGCGCTGCCAACGGCCCTGAGACGTTGGGCCTATCCAGGACCATCCCGAAAGCCTGCCAGCCCCGGGGGGGCGGATCTGCGCGCCCGGGCCCGAGTATCGACGGTCTGGGCGTCGGGGACTACACCTTCGGTGCGATGGGCAGGTCCCGCGCCCTGCAGACCCCCAACCCTCCCACCCAAACCAAGATGGACCAGTACACCATGAGCGACCGGGACCCTGGAGGAGGGGTGTCCAACACTCCCGCCCCCGCCGGAGGTGATCTCTCCACTATCCTTCAGGCGATAAGCGCCTCGAAGGCTTCAGTTGAAAACAGGATCGGCGAGGTGAGGGTTGATATGGCCCTTATCCGCCAAGACCTGCGCAACGCCATGGCTAGGATTACGGAGGCGGAATCGCACATCTCCACGGCCGAAGACGACATAGGCCAACTCAAAACCCAGGTGGCTCGTCTCCAGACCCAGGCCTCGGAGCTCCACAGGCGGCTGAAGATGCCGAAAACAGGTCAAGGAGAAATAACCTTCGCCTCATAGGATTTCCCGAGGGGGCTGAACAAGGACACGCAGACACGTTCGTGGAGACCTGGGTTCGATCATGGATGCCCAAAGAGTCCCTCTCTCCCTGGTTCGTGGTTGAACGGGCACACCGCTCCCTGGCTCCCCGCCCTCTGCCCGGGGCTCCTGCCCGGCCCATTATCCTGAGAATCTTCAACTTTCGAGACAGGGACGCCATCCTTACGGCTGCCAGAGAGAAGGGTCCACTAACATTTCAAAATAACAGGATCATGGTCTTCCCAGACTATACCAGGGAGGTGCAGGCCCAACGTCGAACCTACGAAGAAGTTAAGCAGAAGCTCCGTGCCTTGGGTCTCCGCTATGGGCTCCTCTTCCCGGCCCGGCTCCGAGTTGTTTTTCAGGACAAGGCAATATTCTTTGATAGTCCCCAGGCGGCCTGGACCTGGCTCACGGAGGAGCGGCCCCTCTCGGGCCGGTTGGTCTCCTCCCCTGCCCGGCGAGACCCTGCGAAGCCTCATCCGACCCAGCCTCGACCCCAGAGACGCCAAACTAGATCCCGCAGGAAGGGCGACCGAGGTGGTGGAACATCCCAATCACCGGGCGCAGGGCCCCATCGGCCCCCTCCTCGCGCTCCGTCCCGGGGTTCTGCATCTCCCACCTTAACCGGCTCCCTGACCAACTTGAGCCGTATCCCGGTCCACTCCAAGGCACTGCGCCCCGCCGTGTCTGACTCAGACTTGTCACGAAGCCCTGCGCTCCATGGAACTGGCGACGACGAGGGGGACTGAGTTGGGCCCGAGGCTGGGGGCCTGCGCTATGGCTCCCACACTGCTTCAGCAACTGAGGTCCCTACCATAGCCGCATGTCAGGAGCGGTCAATCTCCGCCGCGACCATGCTCAGCTACCTGGTTATCATACTAGCTACCGGACATATTTGTCTTCATCTGTTGCATAAGTTGTCTTACATGTAATTGCTGCAGTTAACAAATTTCTGATACGCATAGATGGAGGGGTCCATCTTCGCCACGTTTAGGTTCTGCTAATCGTTTTAGCTTAGCATCCAGACTCACTAGTGTGTTGTTGTTTTAAGGGGGTTCCTCCTAAGGGCGACAGATGCTTCATGTTCAGAAGTGTAGGGTGGGGGGTGTTGGGGGTGCAGGGGGGAGGGCAGACCGTTGTCTCCCACTTGTTTATTGTTTTTAGCCACCTACGGGCCGCTGTTTTATGTTTTTCTTGGTAGCCTTCGATGCACACATGCCACTGATGACGACTTGAGACTCAAGAGACCACACGAATTCCTCTCCCGAGACCTGGTTGAGGGATATTGTTACTCCTGGGAACCAGGCCCCTTACCACACGCGCTGCTCCCTCCACGTTCTACCCACCCAGATGGCGTCCACCTTAGCTAGGCCCCTCCACATATTGTCGTGGAATGTCAACGGCCTGCTAGATCGCATAAAACGAACTGCTGTCCTACGTAGCGTCCAGCGACACGCGCCCGATATCCTTTTTCTACAAGAAATACACCTCATGGGCACGCACTGCACCTTCCTCGCCCGTTATGGGTTCGACAGGGTCTGGCACTCTGGTTTTACACGGGGTTCTCGGGGGGTGGCCATACTGCTTCGGAAAGGGCTTCCCTTCACTCTGACACAGGCAGATACAGACACTCAGGGCCGGTATGTGGCCTTGATTGGCAAGATCGAAGGGCATACTTTTAATCTCTTGAGCGCTTACATTCCCCCCACCACTACGTCCTCTACCCTTCGGCGGCTTACGCTCGTCATCTCCACCTTTTCTTTGGGCCTGACGGTCATAGGAGGCGACTTCAATGCCGTCATGCAACCGACCCGTGACGCATCAGGTACCCCTTCGACATCCCGCCTCGCATCGGCCAGGCGACTGTCTGACTGGTCCTCCGCTCTGGGGCTCTGCGATGCCTGGAGGGTGTGGAACCCCCGCCGGGAACAATACACTCATACTTCAGCGGCCCACCATAATCACTCTCGTATCGACCTGCTCCTGTTGCCAGCCACCGACTGTTCGCTGATTTCTGGGGCTACCATCTTGCCCCGAGGCATCTCGAACCATTCTCCTGTCTCCCTCCGCCTTGGGAATTCCCCGGATGGCGTTCGCACGGCTTGGCGGATGAATGCCTGGTTTTTGCAGGATACGGACTTCGTTGAATCCCTCGGGCAGGAACTGCGGCACTACTTCTCGACTAACGAGGGATCGGTATCCTCACCGGGTACACTATGGGAGGCCGGCAAGGCCACTATACGTGGGACGGCTAGAGGTCTGGTCCATGCGAAGCGTGCGGCCGAGGCCGCCCGCCTTACACAGCTGGAGGCCAGGGCTGCACGGTTGGAGGCCGCCCAAGCCCACGCGGACAGCCTTGACTCTGCCCGACAGCTTACGCTGCTCCGTGAGGAGATCTGTCAGATCTCCTTGGAGGCCGCTAAATCGCTCTGGCGCTCCTCCGTGGTGCGAGTATATGGGTGGGGTGACAAAAATGGCAAATTGCTCCACAATCTAGTTTCTTACCCCAAAGCCAACCGCATTATTCCCGAAATCCGGGATGAGGCGGGCGTTCACCACGCTACCTCTCCGGCTATCGCCAACGCCTTTGCGGGCTACTATGCAGCCCTTTACGCGGCACGACCTCCCGAAACCTCCCTCGCCACTTTGTTGTCCGAGACTGGGACCCAACTGCCTCGTCTCCCCCAAGCGGTCTTGGCCACTCTGGACCTCCCCTTCACCGCGGAGGAGATACATGGGGCCATTTCACTCCTGCACTCCGGTAAGATGCCAGGCCCGGATGGCTACCCGCAAGAATACTACGTGACCTATCGTGATGTGTTGGTCCCGCACTTAGTGAATCTGTTCAAACATGTGGCGGACACTGGGTGCTTTCCCCCAGAAACTGATGTAGCCACTATTGTGGTCCTCCCAAAGACACAACCACCCTCTCTCGCCTGTGCAGACTACCGGCCCATTTCCCTCATCAATACAGAGATAAAAATTTTTGCCACTGCCTTAGCCCAGCGACTCCGGCCCCACCTGCAAGAGTTGGTCCATTTGGACCAATGCGGTTTTATGCTGGCCCGCGGCACCCGGCATTGCATACGCTGTCTCCATCTGGCCCTTGCCCACCGTCACCATCTCACCCCATATTTGGCGTTGCTCTTCATAGACTTTGAAAAAGCATTTGACACGGTGGACTGGAGCTACCTCGGGGACGTGCTGGAGGTGCTGGGGTTCGGTCTCCCGTTTCTGCGCCTTATCCGTGTCTTGTATTCTAGTCCTAGGGCGAGGGTCTTAATCAATGGTGTGCTCTCAGAGGCGTTCCCCATTCAAAGGGGCACTCGCCAGGGGTGTCCGCTTTCACCGCTTTTATTTGCGCTCGCGATGGAGCTCCTAGCTTCTCTCATACGGCAGGACCCCCTCATCCGAGGCTGGGAATGGGATCCCTACCAGGTCGACAAGATCGCCCTTTATGCCGACGACGTCCTCCTCTTCCTAGCGGATCCCGAGAGCTCTGGCCCGCGTTGCTTAGACGCCCTCTCCGCTTTTGAACGGATTTTGGGTCTTCGGCTCAACCCGGCGAAGTCCACTCTGGTCCCCCTTCACCCATCCCGCGCATGCTTTGAGTGGCAAACGACAATTCCCCTGCGCCGGCAATCATTCAAGTACTTGGGGGAGTGGGTCGCTCTACTTCCTGAGCTTGAATGGGCCCTGAAAATTACACCCCTGGTAACCAAGGCTAAGACGGACCTCAGGAGATGGCAATCCCTGCCTCTCAACCCTCTTGGCAGAAGTGCCCTCTTTAAAATGATGGTCCTCCCCCGTTTTTTATACATCTTACAAAATATTACTTTTCACCTCCCGGGAGTTGGTTCCGCGAACTTGACAGTACCCTCAACCGGTTTTTATGGGGGGGCAGCAGATCGCGTATGTCCCTGGCACACTGCCGCATCCCTCCCTACAACGGGGGCATGGGGGTGACCAACCTTCACCTTTACTACTTAGCCACGAGACTCATCGTGATCCACGACTGGTTCGCGGGCGGCTGGTCTGACCCGGCGTACCAGGTGGAGCTCCGAGCGCTGAACTTCCCACAACTCCAGGCCTACTTGTACGGGGACCCCATACCGCAGGCCCTCCCCCCCATCACCCGGACGGTGCTCATGGCCTGGCACACAGCCCTGCAACAAAAGAAATGGGACCGGAAACTCACTAGACAGACGCCCTTGTGGAGCGGAGCTTGGCTGAGAGAGGCATCTTCCCTCCGGGACTTCCACAGGTGGGACCACATTGGGATCTCGCTACTTGGCGATATCTGGGACAGGGACCACATCAGATCCTTTACAGACCTACAACAGCGCTACTCCCTCCATTCCTCTCAATTTTATAAATATTTACAGCTGAGGCACGCCCTCCGAGTTCATATTCCGTCTCCCACCTCCCTCCCTGAATTCAGTCCCCTTGAGGCTGAGGTGGTGATGGTGAACCTGGGTAAAGGGGGGGTGTCGCGGATTTACCGTTCACTTGTAAACAACAGTTCCTCATCCCTAGATACGTTACGTGCCCGCTGGGAGGGTTGGCTGGGTCCTCTAGAAGATGAGGATTGGAGGGATGCCCTTATGGCCCCCAAGGAATTGACGACCTCCTCCAAATTACGCCTAGTCCAACTCTACTACCTTCATACGGCCTACCTTACGCCTGCGCACCTCTACAGCGCTCGCATGCGGCCATCCGCGACCTGCACGCGCTGCACCCATGC
The DNA here is from genome assembly GCA_963921515.1 of Calotriton arnoldi. Classification (NCBI taxonomy): domain Eukaryota; kingdom Metazoa; phylum Chordata; class Amphibia; order Caudata; family Salamandridae; genus Calotriton; species Calotriton arnoldi. The sequence continues at coordinate 1,143,260 of CAWUFW010003592.1, forward strand.
CCCTGCGGACTTCTACCACATGATCTGGCAATGCCCGAGCCTTGCGTCATTTTGGGCGGTGGTGGAATTGGAGCTCACACTGACCTTGGGGTGGACGGTTCCTCACGACCCACTACGTCTGATCCTGGGGGTATTTCATGGCCTTGATGGATCCCGGGCTGATAAACGCTTCCTGGGAACAGCAGTGGCAGTAGCGAAGCGTGACATAGCGGCGCTGTGGTCTCAGGCCAAGCCCCCTACTGTACGGAAATGGAGGCAGGGGGTGGACTGGTGTGGAGCCCAAGAGGAACCCCTCTTCGAGGCCCGGGGTTGCCCCGAGCTTTTCGGTAAGATATGGGGCAAGTGGTTCAATCTTGTACCCTAAAGGGAGCGTATGTTTCGTGTACAGATATAATTACAGGCAAATGTCTTTATTCATCCTAAAGATTGATTTACAAATCTCTGACGTCTCTTGTTTAAATGTAAACTTCCCAACTGCAAAACAAGAATGCCATGGGCCACAAAGAAACATACTCAACATCAATATAGCTGTCACAATTCCCAAACGATGAGAGTTTGGGAAAAAGTGCTGCTGTTCCTTGTCCAGCTCCAGCCTTTCCTTCCCTTGCCAGGAACTAATGCAAGTGTACTCAACGTATGATGTCTCAGACTCCACAAAGTATGAAGAGGTACGGCGTGGTTCACAACAGTGTCCCCCTCCAAGGTCAATGTCTCTGAAGAAGTACCCCTGGTTAACATGGATGTTTATCATAAAATTCACATTACTTGCAGTACCCAAATTAGAGACTGGCTCCCAAGATCTTTCCTCAGGGCAGAACCTCTGCTAGCCTACTGAATACTGCAACTTTTTTCAAAATGTTTTTCATCTACCTAATACTCTTTTTTCGCAATAACCTGGATTAGTCCAGGATTTGGAGCAAGATGTGTTTTTGCAGAGCTGGGCATCAGTAAGGACACATAAAATACAGGCTGAATTTGCATAGACTGGGGCTAGTTGAACCTCACAGAGCCTTGATTTACAACCTGTTCAATAAGGAATAGACCAAAAAATGTTGGTTGGAAGTTAGAAGACGATTGCAAAACCCTACTAAGTAACCATACTCTAGTTCCCCCCACCCCAATGTATTTAGGTGCAGGGGTTCTTTTGCGATCTGGATATGGGTTATATTTAGCCTTAGCATTTTTTAAGGCTTTCTATTGAGATTTTTGGATTTAATTTAATTCAATTAAATGTTCTTGTACACACAGAACGGAAACAGACAAAGGCAAAAAGAAACACAATATTTCTGGTATGGTGCCTGTACACACAAAGGAGAGGATATAATCCAATTGCTGAGAGATAAGTATTGTTATAGGTTAATTCTGCTAACCACAATGTATTGCGCCAATCTTCCTTCTGTTGTAAGGCTTGAAATCTCAAATATTGCTCAACACGTTGATTCATTTACTCGCTCTGCCCATCTTTCTGCATATGATATCCAACTTCTCACACAAACGAGACCAAAAGTTTGAGGTAAACTTAGACCCCCTGTCAGTTAGTAAAACTTGCAGAATAACATGCAAGTGGATTATCTGATGTACAAATGTCTGAGCTAGCTTTTTAGAGTTGAAGTAACCTTGAAAATCTAATTGAATTACCCATTTTGGTCAAACGGTGCACAACAAATACAATTATGTGTTCTCACTCTTAGGTAATTCTACTATAAAGTCCACTGACACAGTGTGCCAGGGCCTTTGTGGTACAGGTAATGGTCTCAAAAGACCTAGAGGTTTTGTATGGGAACTCTTAACGAGGACATAAATGGACCATGCCTGTACATGCTGCTTAACATCAGTAGATTAAGTTGACCACCAAAAATATCTTTTTAAATGTGCCAACATTTTAGCTATTTCTGGATGTCGACGAGTCTTAGAATCATGAAGCCAACTCATAGATTTCTGTCTTAGTTGAACAGATGAAAAATTCATGGCTTTCTCTTGATAAAACTCGTCTTTTTCAATTCAAGTTTATGTCTCTTAACCTAAGCTTCCCTGTCTATATGATGCATATGTGTACATACTTTTATCAAGCATGATTCTACATTAAGGATACAGAATGATTCCTTGAGGGTTTGGGTGGCAATATCAAGAGTATTTATTAAAGTTATTTTCATTTTCTATTTAATTCTGTCGAGAAAAAGCATCTGCTTTTCCATGTCTTGGATCTGATGTATACTTTATTATAACTGTGTTTCATTCTGACTACAAGGCCCTGTTTCATGCCTTTCCTGAACTGACCTTTTGCATCTGGTTATTTATTACATCTAATTTGTGATTCAGGATGGTGTCAAAATCCATTATGCTGGTTAAGAGATACAGTGGGCTAGGCAATTTGTTTTAGAAAGCACTAACCTTATAGTCTGGATTCCATGGGCATGATGTATGCTTCCACACTTCACTGTATGCACTACCAACCCTACATATTTGCTATAAATAATCTAGTAGTAGACTAGCAGGAAGGGTAATTCGATAAGAGAGAGATTGCCACTCTGATGCATGAGTTCTGCTGGGCATAGACTTCATGTGGTCACAGCAGTTATCTAAAACAGATAAAGCTATTAGTGAACAGAAATTATACTGCATATAATTCTAGACATACATATTTATATAAACAATGATGTACTTTCAGAATATCTCTGACTCTTGTGAAGTGGAATAGCTGATATTTATGAAAACTGAAAACAGAGAAAATACTTATTAAGATTGCATCATTAAAATACTTTTCTGAACATAGTGATGGGTTTCAGGAATATGAGACATCTTTGGAAACAACATTCCTGAAGTTGTCATGGTTTCAGATTGCAAGATCCCGGCTGCATCAACTAAAGATCATGTTTGCTTAGCAAGGACACCATGGAGCACTAGGAAACGTATACCTGAACATGAAAGATAGCTACACCTACACACCAAAAAGCTGAGAGTTTGATAATTATGGGCAACACAATTCAGGATCAATGTCATCACACAGTGAGTCCTCCAAAAATGGGAACTCTTTAGTAAAACGATGCTGTCATTCCTTGTCCAGCTCCTGCCTTTCCTTCCTTTAAGTGGAACCAATGCAGAGTGCACTCAAAGTATGATGCCTATGTGCCATCATCTTATGGAGGTAAGCCACGTTTCATGACAGGGACGGGATGGGACCGTGGGGTACTCCGCAGGAGATGTGTCGTTTTTGGCATCTTAAGGCTCTCATCTGAATGAATTAGTAGTGGTAAATAATTTAGAGCCACCCAAGCACCATGCCAGAAAACCCCAAGCATGTTTCCAAGGTGTGGATCAATACCTGGTGGACAACTGTACTGAAGCTGCAAGGAGGTCGAGAAGGATCAGGAATTAGTGTGCATGAGGGCAAATTTCTGCATTGATCCTCAGCGACTGGTCATACCCTTAATTCTCATTATTGCCAATAGACTAGTCAACTATCCACAAATGCAACTATTCTCTACACACTGTTAACACAGCTCTGAAAATAAACCTTCTCAAACAAGAAGCAATGGTTAACTAAACCCACAATATAATCCCTTCTCACACCCTTTTTAACCCACCCTTCACTCCCAGCCAAGCCCTGATATCAACTATGTCCCTAAGCGAGTGGACATATCGTAAGGTATACCAGTGTATGCAATTGCTTACATCACCATTCACTTACCACTACCATTAACACTATCCTGTTTGTGCAATTCACCAATCTGTATATTTGTGAGCTGCAAATCCTGTTACTCTATATAAAATTTCTGGAGAAAATGTTCTTGCTGCAGAAAATCAGATAAATAAATAAAAATAAATAAATAAATATTGACTGCTGCTCTGCCTCAGGGACCAAAAAAGTTTAAAGGCACTAGTATGTGGGAAGGAATCAGCTGCCCAGTGGAGAGTGGGCTATTCTAGACTGAGGAAGCCCCAGAAAGCGAAAAGACCTAGAGCATTTCCTGGAAGCCCAGGAACCATGGGAGAGACCAGAAGTTACTTTTACAACATTTTCAAATGGTGTCATGTGTTTGGCCTCTGAAGGATCACAGAAAAGCACTACAACTCCCACTCTCAAATTTTCCAGTGAAATTTGGACCACTCTCACATTTTTCAGTGAAGTTTGAGGCAAGAGTTGAACAGCAGGAAGGAAATATTCAAACTCATGAAGCCTTCTTTGTCTATGTTCTCCTACTTTACCAGGCTGGAAAGTGATGAGAACCAAAAAAGGCAATGATGACAAACGTAGGACTTGTGAATGATGCAAGGCAGCAAAAGCATCTGAAGGGACTATTGCAGCTACAAAGTCCATATTTATCCTGACTGGAGATTTTGGTACCAAACCTTAAGGCTTCAGTGGAGATACTCATTCTATCTGAGTTTGAGGAACCCTTCCCTGGTTCAGCATCCTGACATGCCCCACTGGAGGAGTTTAACTTCAAGAAAAATTACCAAGGGCCTTCTTTAATGATTATAGAGTGGGAGTAGTGGCATAAATTGGCCAGGTGTCCGACTTGTCAAACTTGCGGTTTCTCCACTCTGTTGAGAGTCGGAGGAAAGCACAGTATTTACACCACTGGAGCAAATGCTGGTAAACCTTGACCTGGAGGCCTGTCAGCCAGGGGGCTGTTAGGTCACAATGAAATAATGACACCTCTCCTGCACACCTGATGGCATAGTGATTATCACAATTTTTTCCTGCCAGTGTCCACCATGGCATGGGCAAGGAAAATGTAGAGTTACCCCCCAAGTGCAGGAAGTAATCTCCTTGCATATCGGGCCATCTTTTTGACAAGTTTGAGGAGCGGGTGCTTTGACATGGCATCCACTTGGCAAACCCTCAGTGCTGTGAAGGTTCTCTTCATAGCGCAGGAATTCTGGCTTGCAGGCAGGGATCTTGAAATATGGGGGACAATCATCTAGCAGGGTTGTGTAGGTCAGGCCTCCATCCCCCTGGTGGTCCAGCATACCATCCACCATGTTCTTAATCACTCCTTGAGTTCCAAGGTAATACTATGACTGTTCGACCCCACAATGTGTACTTGAATTCTGCTTCACAGTCGTTTGCCAGAATTTGCACCTAGGACCTGGCCAACAGTGAACATTGCTTTTAATTGGTGCTTAGCTGCTTCTTGGTATTTTTTTACCTTAAAGCTTTACAGTTCATATCTTCAGTTTGAATAATCCTGATTTAAGTAGTTTTCTGTTGGTTTGTCTTTTACTTGTATGTGAATTTTATTGTGCTGTTTTCTTGCATTTAATATTGTTTTGTACTGTTTGACAAATCCATGCATTTTTCTTAGGAAAATCCTGCTGCTTGTACTCTGGGAACCAGGGGCTGAGCAGTGTTTGAAAAACAGTCTGAGAACTGTTTTGTAACCTAACAAGATTGAGTCTTATGAAATTGGTGGGATATCCCCACCCAAATTAATAATCCACTTTGTCACAGGCATTATTAATTGCAATCATTATTATGCATTCAATGTTGAGAATATAGGCTATTAATCTAAGGACTAGACACACTTGTGATGTGAAAGCTAACTGCAAGATCCACAACACAAGGGCATATGAGACAGAGAAAGGGTGATCAACGCAAAGGTGTGCAGGTAAAAGTTCTTAAAGGCGGTTTCATTGGAGTGCACTCATATTAGCAGGCCAGTTCATGAAGGTAAATCTAAATGTGCCGATCCCCGCCTGGGCATAACTCTCCACTTAGATGCAATTCACAAATCCCATGTGAAGATTTACACCTAGCAATAGGAGTATGGTTGTCTACCACTTACATGAGGGTGTAAGGACACATACAACTCAAAATGCAACTGGAAAGTTACTATGGGTAACTTTTGGGTGTATATTAGGCACACTTCACATAACCATAGTTCCACATAGTGAAAGCAGAAATGCTCACCTAGGTAAGCTAGAACTACGAATTGAAGAGAACAGGCATCATCCTTGGAAAATCACACACATCTGGCAATCATTACCACTGCAAGCACATACATTGAGATCACCACCCTGGGCTCTGCGCTCTTTCCCTTTTGCTGCAAGGTGAGCCAGACACCAGCCACAGTCGTCATGATGCAGTTCATCCTTCATTAAAAGGAAGAGAATCTTCACTGGGGTGGAGGCAGAACTTGTTGTTAATTTTGTAGTGGATGGATCACAATAGGGATCTGCATAGTCTGCATCTACACACCCTCAGTGGAATGGGTACCATGTAGCAGGTGGTGACAGACACTGTGAGTGCATTGGGTTGTTGAGGTGCATACTCCAGGTCACATCAAAAATGGAAGGATGAGAGCAGATGGGCAAAGGCTCTTTCTGGCAGTGGACTTGGATCCTTACTCCGTTGAACCCCACCAATGAGCGTATCCTCCCATCATGCACCCTGCCCTCCTATATGGCCTGCCTATTCCAGAGAATCCCAACATCAAGCTAGGTAACCTCCACCTTTCAAATGGCTCGAGACTTACAACTCAAGTCATCCTGTCCGCAAACAGCGGACATCTACCCTTCATACACAGTCCATTAAGCAGGGCATATAAAACACACAAGCCAGTGACATGAAGCCTGTCCCATGTGACTATAATAATATTGATACCTTCTAACTTTCCTTTCCACATCAGAACTGACGTCACAACACATTTTTCTCACCCTGCCAACTATGCGTCACTGCTTTAATTGCCACTACCACTAGAGTGAGAAGTGTCCAGCTTCGATTGCCTTTGCTCAACACTGCCATAAATGACGGTAGTCTGCATTTGCTGTGACAATGAACTCATCACATATGGAATATGCGAGTGAATATGCTTCAAACATGTACAGGCCCTTCATGTAGTTTCCTCCTTTGAGGGCGCTGTGTTGCCAGTGCCTCTGTCACCAGCTTTTTGATGTTCCTCTGTATACACTACCCAGTGGAATAGTCTGTGGACATTAGACAGATGTCAGAGCTTGGTAAATCATCATCTGTATCAAATCGATATCAAAAGATAATATTCTAGGCATGTCTGCCTCTGCATACGTGTGAGGATATGCAACCGTGAATCAATGACAAACCAATGAGTCGATGTTCAGCATGTCACCCTAACAGGTGTAATTGGTGAACTACCAGGACTGATGTCTGTGTTCTAAATGCATAACATACACCCCAGAATTTTGGAACTTCATTGGTAAATAGATTTGTGTGTCTTCCTCTAAATTTACCCATGTACCAACCACAGGCAATCATAAGACTAATATGTCCTTTGTCAACGTACCTACCACATCCTCATGTCACATGAACATCTGCTCCAAAATAGCACATTTATCCCAGTAACTGTCATCCAGGACATGACTCTGTGGATGTTCAGTCCGTGTGTAACATTTATATTCACCTTTTTCACATATTATTTGTGTGGCTATACTTCAATACTCAGTATTGCCACTCTCCAAGCTACAGTGGCACAATGTTCCCTGTGGACCATACTACAGACCACTATCAGCCCACATCAGTGGATATCGTTCAAGCAGCAATTCAGCCCTCCACCATCCCTCACTCAGGTACGTTCTGTGGTACTAGACTATCTCCTACAATGTACGTCTGTATGCATCTTTATTGACCCCCTCTGTGATCTAAAAAAATAGCAGGTCCAATTATTAACTTGTCCATATGTAAGAAATATGCTATGTTGTTACACTTCTATCAGTTGTCCCAGTCACTGTCATAACTCTGATATCGCTCTTTTCTTCAGCTGTTGCATCAACTGACAAGTCCACAGCCACTGGCAGGCAGCAATAGTCACTAGTTGAAGTCACTGTGTTTGTCCAGACAGGAAGCATCAGTGACATTACCAGGTAAAACACAATCCTATCTTGTGCCCAATGCTCTATACCAAGCACCAGCACCAATATAATTCCACATCTCTGTCGAAGTGTCAGGTGTACCTTTAAGTTAAATTACATCTGTTGCTGTTTGAGAAAGTATGCTTCTACACACTTACTAATGTCAAAATACCAACTGTCATTTCTCTTCCATTGCAGCACATGGGGAACATGAGCCTGACAAAGATGTGATTCCACCCACAAAAAAAGGATGGTGGTTAATCTCAGGACAATGCTCACTGGTCCAGAACTCTGCCATCACTGAAAGCTCTAACACAGCAAAGGAAGAAGGGATTGTAGGCCCCATTCATGATGACACCTAACAGACAACCTCAGTGCCAGACTCCCTCATGAGGTAGTCTTCTCGATTGGAAGTCCTGAGGAACAAAGAAAGCAGCCAAAAATGCTAGTCCTGACTTTGGAAAACTCATCTCAACTCTCCACCAACCCTGCAGGTCACCCAGTTGCCTCCTTCCTTCAACCCAGGAGCAACTCCAGACTTCTTTCCATCTTCAAATGCAAAGGAAACTCAAGGTGAAGCTTGGATATCTCTCTTTGATAAATTTCCATCTCTCAATCTCCCAGGTGTTGACTCTCGATGTGGAGGAAAACAAGAGGGCTATATCAGCTGCAAATGAATGCTCTGGCGGGTGGTCCAGAGTGATTGTGGGGAATCCCCATTATCCTCAACCTGAATAGGGGGCGTCAGTGATTGATGCTCCTGTAGTGGTGGACTTCAACCACCACCCCCATTAACACTTCAATCACCATTCGGTCCCCTTTTAACAAGTCACCAGCTAACTACATGTGTCAACCCATTCACCACTGTACGTATGTATTAACAGAGTCACTGCGCTCATTTGAAAATTAAATTGGTTTTACACATACCTTTATTCTGAGTATGCATTTGTATCTGTGTCTAAGGATGGGAGAATTTTACAACTCCAATGTAAGGTATAGACAAATCCTGTCATGTGCGAAGTTCCCTCCGGTCATCACATACACACATATATCAGCAGGCATGTTCACACAGAGTGCACAAAATGAAACATAATCAAGGTTGAATTATAATATAAAATTGTTTCTATAATCCGTAGTTAAAAATGTTAAATCAAGGGCATGCAGTCCAAAGGTAGGTTGCAGGGGTTAGGTGAAAACTGTCCTCTAGGAGGGAAATAACTAACTAAAATAGTTCATGAGTCCGGATAGAGAAACTAAAGTTGGAGAGCCGAGCTAAGCAAAATAAACATCAGCCCTGTTGACCAGCCTGCAATTGGTTAATAAACTGTTTGACTCCTGCTGACAACACATAAATGAGAGGCTGGGGGAAGGTTCACAGAAGAGGGCTTAAGGGTGCTAGGAGCACTACTGTAATTAGTATGTTCCTGGCTGGTCTCAGGCAGGGTGTCCACTTCCTGTATGCCTTAGACCTCTACCTGGTGACATTTTGTGAGGGATTGCTCCTGCCACTGTGTGGGCACCCTCTCGCCCTCCCTTGGGTTGTCATTATCATCATTTTACTCCACCTATGTGGTGGAGTTTGGTAGTGCCAGCACGTCAGTCAAGGTTCTCCTACACCTCTTCCCTAAATCCTTGACCACGTCTGCTTTCTGTCTGCCAGGCGCAAAGGAAAAGGGTAGAGTGGGAAAGGATCTATCATAGATCAACATTTTCATTTGTCTTCATGGAACTCTGTGCTAAGCTTCCAAGTTCACAATGATTAGATATCTATGCTATGTAAAGGTAAATGTTCCACAAACACCACTAAGTGGAGGTCATCAAGGCCAAACAACTAAGCTGCAGTTGCACATTCCCTCGACCATTAACCTCGAGGAATTTGGTCTGGAATACTCAGATAAAATGGTAGCTGAAATTCTTAGAGATCCATCAATGTTGAGTGATTATGGGTCCTAAGTCATGCCGGTGACTGGGAACCTCTATGGAATATAACATGGAATCAGATCAAAAAGGCCTTTCATAGGGCCATGATGGCTTCTTATTTGAGAGCAAAGCGGCATGGGTCATAGTAACAAATGATCAAAGCATTTAAATGCAATAAGCACTGGCTCATCCTCATAGTTTACACTGCTTAGTGTCTCTCTGATGCCCTATCAATACAAAAACCTGAAAAAGACTGGAGCATTAGGACAACAGTAACCCTTGCCACATGTAAGAAACATCGAGAAGAAATCAATTAACCAAACCAATTAAAATATTTATTGACCATGTCAAAGGTTACAAAGTTAAAAAGGGATGTGGAAAAATGTGCACAAAAGACCACTTATTCCTATGTGTTTGCTAGACCTGGTAGTGGAAAGGCTGGTCTCCCCAGGTCAGTACACCGGACAGGTGTGCGGTGTGTATGGTAACTCAGGCCCAGGGGCAGGACTTTTTCTGCCCAATAGCTCTGATATCCCTGGAATGGTGTGGGGAGCTGACCCAGAGGAGGGTCAAAGTTAGTCCCCAGATGCCCATTGACTGCATTCTGGGGAATGAGTTGCCACTGGTATTGGAAGAGCTGGGAGGGGTGGCTGCCCAGTGCACCTTGAAAGTTCTGATTTCTAGGTGTACCACTCCCAAATGGATGATACAGAGGCCCAGATACAGGGGAAGGAGTGGAGAAAGGCTTACCACTGACCCCTGCTCAGCCTCAGTGTACAGAACAGACCCTGGACTGAAGAACCATTCTCAGGTTACTTCCCCTGGGCTGGTGGGAAGAGAGTGGAAGAAGGGTGCCTAATACCGGGAGCTTTTTCCCCCTACTCGGAGAGTGCTGAGGGATCAGAGAACCCTGGATGTCCTGGGGCCTGGCTCTTGACACTGACAGCAGTCAATGGCCTCTGTCGGCTGCTGTCCTTATGGGCATAAGTTTCCTTGGGTTGGGGATAGAAGTCTGATCCAAAGGGAGGAATGGCCTGCATCACTGTCTACCTGCTAGGATGCATCTGTGAGCAGGTTATGGTTAGGTGCTTCACAGATGGGGTCCACAGGTGAGAAGAAGGATTCCCTATGAGGTAGTTCAGTGGCTCAAGAGAGTGTGGACAGTGGGATCCAACTGAATTCAGAGGGGCATAGAACTGGCAAGGGCAGGAAAGCCCATCAAACTATTGATTTGTCTCCCCTGGCTTCTGACTGGAGGGGAATTGTGTTAGACTTGACCCTCTCTGCAGGTTCAGCTCCCCAAACATTTTGCCTTTACCCCTCCTGCTTTGCTGAATTTGTTTTTGTTGGCCTTTGGACTCTGCACACTTTACCCCTGCTAACCAGTGCTAAAGTGCTTGTGCTCTCACATGGTAACATTGGCTTGCACCCAGGTGGCACATTTAATTTACGTGTAAGTCCCTAGTAAAGTGGTACTACATGTACCCAGGGCCTGTAAAATAAATTCTACTAGTGGCCCTGCAGCACTTACTGTGCTGCCCACTTAAGTAGCCTTTTTGAACATGTCTCAGGTCTGCCATTACAGCGAGTATGCAGTTTTGAAATGTCAATTTGATTTGGCAAAATAAACCTCTTGCCTGGCCTAAAACTCATATTTTATTGCATATAAGTCAATTCTGAGGTTGGCCCTAAGCAGCCCATAGGGCAGGGAACATTTTACATATGTCCTGGTAGTAAAAAACTCCTACATTTGTTTTACACTACTGCAAGGCCTACCTCTCCCACAGGACAACATTATGTTACCCTGTTACATTTATTAAGTGCTATCTTTTGTTGGGTAACATGGAGAAATGTCATGTTTGATGTTTAAGAAATTGTAATTTAAAATCTTCTTTAATGGTAAAGTTTGACTTTAAGTCACTATTTGATACCTGCAACCAGTTTCCTGGATCATTCAACTAGGTTTAGTTAGCAGTGGGCCTTTGTGTATTCCTCCCAGACAGTCACACAATAGAGGGACTTGATGTTGGCAGGATGGGACATCCAAACAGAATGGGGTGAGATCTGTGCACAGCTCTACTTGCACTACAAAGACCTTGCCTCAGCTCACACACAAAGAACTTCACATTAGCCTATTGTGCCCCCAAACAGACTGGGACCAAGGCAGGGAGGCATGGAATTCCAGACATTTTGGTGGGGGGAAAACTCCAGACATTTCTACCACTTCAAAACTGGCATCAGGTATAAAAATAGGACCCTCAAACCCACTGTTCAGTTCACTTCTGGACCTGTGGAAGGACTCTCCGAGGACTGCCCTGCTGCCTGTGGCCTGCTGTGTACTTCCAGAGTGACTCCAAGGGCTAGTTGGCTGGCCTCCTGATCAGAGCCTCAGGGACAGAAAGGGCTCCAACCTAGCCTGAGTGAGTCCTGCCCCACCAAGTGGTGCCTCTCCAGTCCTGGATCCTTGGAAATTGTGCTAAAGGTGCCCAGCTAGCTCAAATCTAAAACTAGGAACTTAGAACATTTTCTACCAAAAAATGTTCTGAGATAAGAGAGGAGACTGGGACCTACCAGTCGGCCTGACTTCGCAGTAGCTCCCGCTCCGTTCTTCTCCACAGCAGCAAATCCTATTCAGCAGCTCCTCGCAGAAGGGGTATCCTGGCTTGCGGAGCCCTCGTCAGCTAGAGCCTGCAGCCTTGTCCTGCTGGAGATTTTTGACTAAGATAAAAGAGACTAAGGGCCTGATTTAGATTTTGACAGACGGGTTACTCTGTCACAACAATGACGAATATCCCATCCGCCAAAATATAAATCTAATTATATTCTATGGGATTTATATTTTGGCGGATGGGATATCCATCACTGTTGTGATGGAGTAACCCATCTGCTAAGATCCAAATCAGGCCCTAAGTCCGAATGTATAGATCTTCACTTTGACTTCGTCCAGCAGCTCCTCGACGATGTCTCCTCCTCCTCGGACAACGCTGGCTGCCTTGCCCCTCTGAACTTTACCTTCTCAGACATTTTTCTTTAAAAATTCTTCTAAGAACAAAGGTAAGTGGAGACTGGGCCCAATCCACTTAGCGTATCCAAACCGCACTCCATCTAGTTGGCGATTTGATCTTTTCTGTGCTATTTTTCACTTTAAATGTTGAAAATTCATAACTCCGGTTCTACTGTTTGGATTTTTGTCATTTTGGTGTCAGATAATTTATCCCAATTTACTCTATTTTTCTAAATTGGTGTTGAATTGTTCTGCTGTTGTATTTTCACTTTATTTCTGTGTAAGTGCTGCACAAATAATTTACACATTGCCTCTAAGTTAAGCCAGACTGCTTTTATGGCAAGCTACCAGAGGGTTAAGTACAGGTTAATTTAGTGAATGTTTGTGGCTGTTGCTTGAGCAGGGTTTAACCCCTTCTACCAACAACCCAATTTCTCACAACTATACTAGGCCCCCCCGCAACACCATAGAAGAAAAAAATTCCAATATGGAGGGCCTCAACAGAAAACTGGACTCTCACTTCTGGAGAGAGTGGCAGTGAAGAAGACTCAATGAGTCCCTACAATCAACCTTATTTTTGGCTAAATTTTGTAGGGAGAAGCAGAGAACGAGGAAGATTCAAACCATGAGGGAGGAACATGGTCACATGGGAACCGGACCCCTCGATGATGGTCACAGGGCACATAGGCAAAGCCCAAGAGGAAACTAGATGAGGATAACCTTGTCGTAAACCTTTGTGGGGTCAGCCTGGCAAAGATTGAGGAAACAGTCCTATGCAAAGGACCAAGGTTTGAAGCCACATCAAAGCATGACTCATTCTAACTTCAAAAGAACTCTGAGTTCTTTTGAAGAATAAAACAAACTTTTCTATATAGACAAACCTTTGATAAGTGCAGAAAAGACTGACATTGGCTTAAAGCAGATATCTCATTTTGTACCACCAGCTCATACTATTCCAATTGAGATGGAAACATTTGAAAAAGCAGTATTACTTGATTTGGAAAAATCTGAGAACTAAAATATCTTGTTCTTCCACAATATGTCAAAGAAGAGAGATAGGAATCAGAGCTATTCAAAAGTCAGCAGAATCTCATAATAAAATCAGTGGACAATGAGGGATTCATTGTTCTCCTAAATAAAGATGACTAGAGAACTGAATGCCTTAAACTGCTGAGTAACACTGAGCAATAGAGGATACTTACCAAGGATCCTACAAATGAAATTAAACATGAAATAGAAAACTTAGTTAGTGAGAAGATTCTAACCAATTGGCCGTCAGAGGAAGAAGGTAACTATCTGAAGCAGAGAACCCCAAATACACAAGAATGTTACACATCTCTCGGGAGATCCACTGTCTCTGTCACAGGTTCTATATTAGAACCACTGCCAAAATGTTGTGATCATTTTCTAAGACCTGAAGTTTAAAAATTACTTCTTATATTAAAGACACTAAAGAGGTCCTTGTAATGCTAAAAGCATGACCTCTTGTCCTTACAAGGGATAACAGATAACCCTGGAAGCAGAAGTACTCTATACCAATATCCCTCAAGAGGCAACACTAAGAGTTATTAAAAACATATTGCCACAATTCAACTACAAAACCCCCATTTCATTGGAAATGGCTCTAGCAGAGATAGCCATTGTAAAAAAATTATTTTCAATTTGCCTTGATGGCAATATTTGACCATATTATACAGGTACACCTTATGTATTCTCTCATATATATATATAACCTACTGGCAATCGTCAGTAGGTAGGTATAGTTAGGATGCAGTTTCCAGAGGAAGAGCGTTTTTTCATTTGCCAATAACTTTAACGTCGTTTTACAAATCCTCGCTATTTTTTTTAAACTATCGGGGCAGTCACTTCAGCTGCTGTCTTGAAAGTTTCGTGGTGATCCGTAAAGTGGGGGCCGAGAAAAAGGGGGGGGGGCAAACTGCTTTTTCTCTATGTTAATTTCCATAGGAAACTTTAGACACGGCTACAGCCCGAACTGCTGAACAGAATTACACCAAATTTGGCAAAAAGGTACCTCATGGTCTAGAAAGCACTCTTTTTGTTAAATGGTGTAAATCCATTCAGTAGTTGCTGAGAGATTTAAAGATTTCTCAGATATACAACTGAGGCCTCTGTGGATCCACGACCCCTCCTGATCTCATGCCTGATATCTGATTGGCTGCCAACACTTCAAACCAGGAAGTGTTTGCAGCCATCTTGGGACTCGGTTGAAGTGAGACACAAGCAAAAACGTAAATAAAAAAGATACAGCAGCAGGGTTAAAAAACCCAGACCCCCTAGGTCTCTTGGGGGGGTCCCACTGGGACCCCTAGGGCCCAAAAAACAATTTAAAAAAATTTAAAAATTGGGAGTCGGGAATCCAACCTGACTCTTGCCACAAGTGAAAAAAAACTGAGCGCTGGGCTCCCCCGCTTCATTTACTATAGGCCCCCGGGTGGACCATGTCCCGGGGGCATTATTAAACTGTAGGAAGGAGCGCACGAGGTGTAAGAGTTGGTGTAGGAGTGGCTATATGGGTGACTGAGTGGATGTGTGTGTAGACCCATGAATTAGTGAGTGGGTATGTAAGTCCTGGTATGGGTGTGTGAATGGTTTTGAGAATCGGAGTGTGGAAGTTGGAGTGCTTGTATGAAAGGTTACATGGGGGTGTGAGTGGGTGCGTCAGAGATTCTGTGGATGATGTCATCAGTGATGTCATTTGAGATGTCATCAGTGATGTCACTGACCATATCATGAGTGATGTAATATGTCATGTCATAAGCAGTGCATTGTGGGGGCGCGAGTTATAGTTAGCTCAGCTAACATTAACTGCTGAATTTCTCTGGTTTTGTATGAGTAAAATGTCAGCCTAACTATAACACCCCTGTAAACTTTATTTTTTCACGGAATTTCAATGGCTTTTCATTATATTTCCTAACTATAACGTCCCTGTAACCTTTGGTTTTTTTCAGTGAATTTCTAAGGTTTTTAAATGCTAATTCTTAACTATAAAGTCCCTGTAACCTTTGGTTTTTTCAGTTTCTAAGGTTTTTTTAAATTGTATTTCTTATTTGTCACGTCCATTTTTCTTTTAAGTGAACCTCTAAGATTTTCGTATTTTCTTTCTATAATTGGATATTGTATATTATAGTTATATTATATACTACTCATTTTTTGATTTTGCATGTGTTTATCAGAAAGTACATTAATAACTAGTTTTATTTTTAACAATTTTGTGAGTCAGCACAACATTGGCGCATTTACTGTGGAGAATCTGTGATCAGTAAATGTATTTCACATACTGAAAAATACACTTAAAGACACTTTTTAAATAAAGTTTAAGTCTAAATATTTAGTAAAATATTGTTTTGACTTTTCTTTCTGTGATCAATTTAGGAGGAAACCACCTTTGCAAAAAAATTTATATTTGCGACTACTGACGTCATTGCAGTGACGTCGGTAGTCGTGAAGAGTGCGTGGTTTGTACAAGCTGTAAAACATATATATATACATATTCTACTATTTCTTACTATTGTCACCTTAATATGTTTAAACATTATCACTACACACTAGGGGACTACATCTCCCAGAAGTCTGAAGAGTAATCCCCTTGTTAAACAGGAAATGACATAACAGCCTTTCCTGGAAATGTTTAAAAAACAAGCCAGATTGTGTTACAAAGTAACTGTGAACAAGGTATCGTGGGAATACCGAAACGCGTTGGTTTGGGTCTGTGTTTGCTGACTTAAATGATTCAAGAATAAATTAATCACTGGTTTACAACTGCTGGAGTGCGACCCTTATCTCTCTGTAACGGAGGATTTGCTGCATATTCTACAGTATATTTAACAATAGAGCTTTGTTAGTGTACTTTTCACACTCTTATTTCTGTAGTTAGTTCCCAGAAAAATCGTCTTCAAACACTATTTTCCATTTGCGCCAAGACAGCAGAAGTCGCAATGACATCATTAATAGCAACGATCACGCCTTTTCCATAATGTCTAAAACACAAATCCACATTTATTACAGTATTTTACACACTAGGGGTTTCTTACAGTTTTTTCTAAAGTCATGTTTTTCTAGAGAGTTTCTATAAAAACCATCTCTAAAACCTATTTTCTGTTTTTGTGGTGATGCCGGAGATCGTGATAAAGTCGGTAATGGTAATCCCCACAGACACGTTGCGAAAACAGAAAACAAAAGCAGACATTTAATGGCTACCAACAAATCCAAAATTAATATGTAAAAAAATCCATTCTGAACATTGCACTACACATATTACTATATACATACTTCTTTCAAAGCATGTTTAAACTCATATTTTTACACTACGTTTCTTTAAAAATCATCTTTCAGACCTATTTTCCATTATCGCGGCTATTCAGGACGTCACGATGAGATTGTTAACCGCGACAATCGCGCCTTTTCCATAAAGTGAAAACACATATATGCACACAGGTTACAGTATTTTACACACTAGGGGTTTATTACTGTACACTTCAAACTCATGTTTTTCTGGTGCATTTCTAGAACAACCATCTCTAAAACCTATTTTCCGTTTTCGCAGTGACTCCGGAGACCGCGATGACGTCGGTAATCGCGATCCCCACGGACACGTCGCAAAAACGGAAAACAAAAGCAAACATTCGATGGCCACCGACACGTCCAAAAATTATAACTATATAATTAATTTTAACCATCACAGTAGTAGATAACTGACTATATAAATAACTCTATAAAAACATTTATCAAAATCTCAATATCTCTATAACAATGCATATTAATGATTCACTGATATATATTTTTACATTTTCAACAATATTCGCGACGACGTTGATAGTTGCGATGTCCCAGCGATGGTACAAGGTGAGCCACGCTGGCAGTCGCAGCGTCATCGCAAATATCGCGCACGATTAAAAAGTCAATTTTGGACACATAACTTTTGTCACTAACACCCCTATTTCTCAAACATGGGGTCAGAGTACCTCTACTCTGACCCCTTATGTTAGCTTTTTCAGAAATTTTCAGCCCCAAGAACCGTTCCCGATAGATAAAATGGCGGCCACAACTTTTTGTTCAGGTTGCGTCCAGCTAATCAGAGCATTCCCGTTGGCACGTGCATTTGCGATTCATCACGAAACCACTGCGAAATATCCGCAGCCAGAGATATCACTATAATTTTAAACTTACATTTCTCAACAACCACTGAACGGATTTACACCAAAGAGGCAAAAGGCACTTCCCTGAGCCGACATCTACCTTCCTGCCAAATTGGGTGTAAGTCCGTTGTGGCTGAAGGTTCCTATGGTACTTAACATTACAAACGCAACCTTATTTCACACCCCAAATTCTCGGTCCCCACTGCACGTATCACCCCCAAACTTTCCATAACAATAAAACCCACTTTGACACTTTTTTGGGAAAATTTCCTGAAGATTGGTCAAATGACGCCAAAGTTATTGCCAAGTCAAAAAATGCTTTTCCTATTGAAACTAGGTCCTAACTATAACTACCTACTGGCGACCGCCAGTAGGTTATATATATATTATATATAAAACCTGTTGGTCACTGGGTAGTTATAGCTATGTCAGCATTTCCATAGGAAATACCTTTTTTTTGCTAATAAATTCGGTCTCGTTTGTCGAATCCCCAAAAAGGTGCTGTTTTTTGACTAGTTAGTGCATGGAAAGTTTTGGGTGATCTGTCCAGCCCCTCTCCCTTTATAAAGGGGAGGGGGGCACACAGCCCCCCTCCCTGAGCCATTTTCAGCCCCAGGGATCCCATCCCGTGACCCAATTTAGTTTTTTAGGGCAGGGGCCTCTTTCCTCACGCCGGTTCCGCCCAGGGACCCCATCCCCCTGGGCCGAATCTATTTATAAAGGGCAGGGGGACACGCAGCCAACCTCCCTGAGTCATATTCAGCCTCGGGGACCCCATCCCCTTCAATGTATTGAATAAGGTGAGGGGGCACACTCCCTGAGCCTTTATAGGCCCCTGGGACCCCATCCCCCAGGGCCGGCTCACCCGCTGTATTCTAAGGTCCCCGGAAACAGTGGTTTCCCTGCCTGCACTGACGCAGGCAGGGAAACTTGTGTTTGCTCCCTTCTGACGGGAGAATTTTTTGATCTCCCGCCAAACAGGAGCAAACACAAAGTCTGCTTCCAGTGGGTGGGAGCTGAAAAAATGCTCCCCCCAGCTGGGAGCAGACTTGTATTCTGTTTCCCTGCCTGCATTGATGCGGGCAGGGAAACAGAACAACAGATAGCTCCCACCTGGATGGAGCTCTCTGGGCGTAAGTAGTGACCGCTCCAACAGCATGCAGGGAGATGGTTGGGGCTGCCAGGCCCTTGGGGCTCTCCGTGGTCCCCAGCGTGTTGTTTGTGGGTGACCCAGGTGGATGGGGTCCCCAGGGACATTATAGGTTCAGGGAGGAGGGGCTTTGCAGCCTCCCTCCCCTTCGAACAAAAGACGGCCCTGGTACATAGGGTCCCCAGGGCCTAGTGAGCTCGGGGAGGAAAGGCACATAGCCCCCCTCCCCTACAAAAAAAAAAGCACGGTTCTGGGAGATGGGCTGCCTGGGGCCTGAGAAGGCCGGGGAAGGTGAGCCCTATCTTGGCCCCGGGGACACCATTCCCCAGGGCTGGCCTTTTTTAGAAACAGAAAGGGAGCGGGCCACACTGCCCCATCCCCTTTTTATTGAAACTAGCCCTGGAGTTCCCGGGCCAATTAAGGGTTGAGGATGGGGGCTGCATGCCACCTCCCCTTAATATATATGTTTTGGCCCCAAGGGGTGGGGTCCTCAGGGCCTGAAGGCCAACCCTGTGCTACGCATGCCAAAGGCTGTGCGCAGCGTGTGGTTGGCTGCCTACAGGGAGTTGGAAGCAGGGTCTGGCTGCATGACAGTCCTTGCGGCTAACCCCACGCCATGCACGATCAAAGGGCGTGCCCAGCGTGGGAATGGGAGCCTCCGGGTGTCTGCCTGTGTTATGGAGTTGGATGCAGGGTCTGACTGCAAGGCAGGCCCTGCGGCTTACCCCACGCAGTGCCCAACAAAAGGGTGTGCGCAGCGTGGCATTATCTGCCTGCGAGCTGGTCAGCTGCCAGCTGCCAACCCCCTGCTGTGCACGGCCAAAGGCTGTGCGCCGTAGGTTTAGCTTTACGTATGGTAATAAAATATTAATTGTAAAAAACTGTGGAAATAGTAACATTATAGTTAGGTGTGCTAAAAAGATTCGTTTTTGTTTAAAAAAAGCCTTAGAAATTCACTGAAAAAAACAAAGGTTAGAGTAACGTTATAGTTAGGTGAATATGTCAGTAATTACATTATCGTTCTGAACTAAAAAACTGAAATTCACCAATTATGGTTAGCAGACCTAACTATACCTTGCGCCTCCACAATACACTGCTTATGATCTCACATAATAGATCACTCATGACATGTTCCATGACATAATTTATGACATCATTAATGACATGTCAAATGACACCGTTGTCAGGAGGGGCCTGCATAGATAGCGAAGATAATGTTACGAGCAACCCCTATATAGAATGTCTTGATGATGGCAACTCATCTCAGACAATGCATAGGGAAATCTTGTTGACTCAAGAAAGAACACCTCAATCAGCCAGTAGTAACACCCCAGCTCCCTTGACAGATGATAACATACAAAATTTAATGAAAGATAGCTCAGAACTTCTCGGTTGTTTGTTTTGGAATGTGGCAGGTCTGTGGAGCAAAAGACAATTTCCTGAATGGCTAGTCTTTATAGCTGATTTTCAAATTATCTGTCTTCAGGAGACATGGCTCACGGAGCCTACTCATATAAATGGGTAAAGGACATTTTCACTTCGGCCATTCCATCAAGACACGGCAGGGCAAAGGGGGACTATGCACCTATGTTTCCAATTGTTTACAATTTAGTAACATTGCCATGGCCACTTGTAACCCATATTGCCAATTAATAGTATGCGATTCGAAGGGTTCTGCTAAATTAGTAATAATTAACTTTTATAATAATGCTAACACAAGACAAATAACAGACATCTTGCAGAAACTGAATGATGACCTGGAGTATACTGCAACAGGCAATAGAAAATATATGACGATTTTATGGGGAGGTGATTTTAATATGCGACAATGTAACGCACAGTTGGGCAAAATATGTGGTATGGAAAATATAGAGGGTGAAGATTAGTCCCATTTCAAACACAGTACATATGGTGACAAGATCAATGAAATGCTATTTAAATTTGATTTGACATTCGGAAATGAAATATCATCACCTTATGTGACGCGCAGAAATACTTTTAATGGGAGAAACAACAACAGTATTATTGACCATATCTTATTGTCCAACTGTTGCGCTGGTTTTGTCTTTAACTTCCTTACACATTCGATTTCGTTGAGTTACCACTTTCCTGTGAGTTTGCAATTATCATCAGTGCCTTTTTACAAACAGGGGCGTGACAAAACTGTCCCACAAGTGGAAAGGACTGAATTAGCAAGACGTAATGGTTACACTTTGCGCTGGTCACAGATTACCCCGGAAGGGTTTCTTAAACAACTGATGGAAGAAAACAGAGAAGCCTTTGAGGTATGCCTAAAAGACACTACCCCTACAAATAATATTATTTCGGCCTTCCTGACTATTACACAGGGAATAAAGAAGAGCCTTTTGTTGAGAGAGAGTAAACAAAGCAAGAGGGAAAGGGTGGTTCGACATGTTATGTACTAGGGCCCACAAACGCTTAAAGGAGGCATTACATAAATCCCCAAGGAGCACTATTGAAGTTCGCCTCTGTAGAGCAGAATATAAACAGGCTGTGAAGCAACGGAAATTACATCTTAGAGAGACGGCCTGGGAGTCCCTTCAGGTGGCAAGTACTAGCAATGACAATAGAGCTTTCTGGCGGGTATTAAATTCCTCACCATTGAGTACAGACGAGGCCCATAGGATCGAGGTTGCAATACTGGAGGAAGAATGGATAAAGCATTTTGCCAGTATATATTCCTTCCCTGCAGCAGTACCAGCATCAGAACAGGGACATAGTAAAAACAATATCACAATTCCTTCCCAAACCGCCTCCATTATTCCTTTCACCCTGGAGGAAGTTAACGAAGCAATACAAGCAAGCAAAAGCTGTAAAGTCCCAGGACCAGCTGCAATCCCAGTAGACTTATATAAAGATAATACTGACTGTAGTATTGAGGGCCAGCTGTAAAGCAGGTTTTTTGCCATCATGGAGTGACTCCATTATAAAAAGGGAGATCGTCTAAATCCAGCATGTTACAGGCCGATCTCCCTGCTTGATTTCTCAGTAAAGATAGCAGGCCGTATAATTTTAAGTAGACTGCAAGACCGAGCGGAAGAGCATGGTATAATGTCAGATCTACAATACGGCTTCCGTTCTGGTATTGGGACAATAGAGCAGAGCCTCAACTTGAACATGCTGCTTGGGAAATATGTAAACATTAAAAAGGGGAAGATGTATTTAGCGTTCGTCGATCTTTCATCGGCTTTTGATTGTGTTATACACGCTAAATTGTGGACAAAAATGAAGGAAATGGGGGTGGAGATACCAATTATTAGCTTTTTGAGGCACTTATACTCAGGTTGTAGAGCCAGGATCAGATATGGGGCTAGAGGAGAATGTACTGAAGCATTAGGTGTGGAGAGAGGGGTAAGACAGGGGTGCGTCTTGGCACCTTTTCTGTTCTCATTATATATAAACAGTGTGGGTGAGGAACTCGTGGCAACTTCAAAAGACCTCCCACAGGTAGGAATGCGCCCCATCCCAGCCCTCCTCAATGCCGATGATGCCGTTCTCATGGCTCGTACCCCTCTAGCCCTACAGTCCCTGCTTACTAATTTCGTTGATTATATGAAGGAACTTGGCCTCCAAGTCAACAAAACAAAAACTTTTATTATGAAGTGCGGGAAGAACAGTAGAATATGTAGAGATATAAAAATAAATGGCACGGATGTTGGTTTTACTGACACTTTCTCCTACTTGGGGATTTTATTTGATAGGGATGGTTCATGGAATAAGGCTATTCCTAATAGGAAGCTACAGTTTAGCAAGGCTTGTATGGCCCTCAAATGCTTCGCGAGACGATTGGGCTCCAACTCACCTGAGATAATGATGACGATCTATAAAGCTAAATGCCTTAGTATAGCACTTCACGGGGCGGGCGTATGGGATTATAAGAAATGTGCAGATATGCAACTGATAGAAAATTAATTTTTTAGATATCTTTTAGCAACCCCCAAAGGTACATCAGTGTATGCATGCCACGCCGAATTGGGTGCTCCGTTCCCCACTGATTTAATCAAGTTACAACCGATCTTACTGTGGCAAAAAATTTGGACATCGGAACATACAGGCTTTAATCAAGCGATAATAGCGGACTGTATCAAATCAAGATTATTTTTTAGTATCCCGTGGTTAGCCTACATTCAGCGTTTTTTTGTGACATGGGCCACCCTGAATACTTTGAGAACCCTGAAAAACTAGAGTCTATTAGAAGAAACACTTTAAAAAAGGAAGGAATGACACATCTGGAAAGTCTTAGATTGATGATTGAAGCCCCCAAATCCAGTGTTTTAAAAAATCAACTGGTCTCAACTACTTTTAATCTGCAACCTTATCTTAGAACTGTTTTAAATTCACAGCACAGGTTTGTTTTGACTCGTTTAAGATTGGATATATTTCATCGATTAACTAGTTTCCCAAATATGAATGATTGGTCAATAAAGTTGACAAACTGCCCATGCGATGCAACGATGCCCCAGAATACCATGCATGTGGTTTTGATTCTGTAAATTTTATAGTCAACTTAGGAAATGATATCTATTACCGATGATTAAACCATTAGGTTTTACACAGTGCCGCCCTGCATACCTATTTCTGCAATCATTACCTCCGTTGGGGATTTTCTGTGGAATGTCATCCTTTTTATGGGCCATTTTTTATGCAAGGAAGAAAATGTCATCAGATAGAGTCTAAAAGGGGGCAAAAGGCATTTAAACCTAATGTGTCTTAGTAGAATGATTTATGTGACTAAGAGAATGTGGCACACAATGCGTAATATATAGTATCATAGCACTAGTGCACTTTAATAACTGTAACACTTTTTTTTATACATTTTTAACTTTGACTGAAAATTGTAAAATTATTTGTTTAATAATTTTAGCCTGTGCGGATAATGTATCTCTGCCTATGCTTATACCTTCTTTTAACGGTATGAATTGAATATTTATGTATGTGTTGTGCAAATGCTTTTATGGATGTCTCTTATGCTTCCGAATAAAGTTATTAAAGAAAGAAAGAAAAACATCGTTGTCATTAGTCACCCAGCCGCTGCTCGCCTGAGCCCCTGGATATTGACGTGATGGTGAGCGACGGTGAGTGGGAGGCGGCCCTCTCTGACACCCATCACTTCCAAGTGAGGACACTGCCCTGACTGCTGACCCAGCGGCTGGTATCCATGAGCTGACTGAGCACGGGCCAGCTGGCCTTGGCCTTTGGGTGCAGGAGTATGGGTGCCGGGTCCAGGCCCGAAAGGGAGACTGCCTCACAGGAGCCAGGAGCCCATAGTTGACTGCAGAAGGGAGCCCCACGCACCGCATCGACAGCCCCCTGATGCAACTACCACCTGAGCGTCATACTCAGCCACACATGTGAGGCCCCCAGAGCAAATGCCATATCATACCGCAGCCGCCTGCAGCTTTTCAGTGGTGGCTTGGTGGTGGGATCCCCCCTTCTCCTGGACCCTTAGTCCACGGCACCAACTATCACCTCACATTGGCCTTGGTCTATGGCTGACACTAGCGCCCTTCACTTCAATTGCCAACACCAGGATGTTCTTGCTGCCACACCTAGTGGGTGGCTGCAGGGGCAAGTGGACCCGGCCCTCAGACAGCGGCGACCAACCATCCAGTCTTGCCAACTCCACGATGGGGGCGCAATAAAACTGCCAAGACGAGCGCCCGACCTGCATCACCGCTGCCTTCAACCCTCTTGGCCACAGCCTCTTCAGGAGCCTAAGACAAACTGGATGCCATACTTCAGGCAATTGAAGCCTCCCGTAGAAGTCTGGAGGTGAAGGTGGACGGGGTGGTGGAGGACATTATTCTTTTGCGGGACAATCATAGGAAGCACTCCGAGCATGTCACCCAATTGGAAAAGACTCTCGCTGACCTGCAACCCCGCACGACAGACTTACAAGTACAAATATGGAATCGGATGGAAGGGTCCACTTTCCGGAAGACAGGCGAGATGCTGAGGGATGGGCCAGAGGTAGCAATATTTGCATTGTGGGCCTTTCCGAGGGCAAATGACATGGTGAGTTTCCTAGAGACGTGATTTAAGGATCTACTGACCCCCCCACAAGACCTCAGGCCATTCTTCTCCATCGAGAGGGCGCCCCACATTCTTACCAAATGCCCTCTGTTGGGGCAGCTCCAAGACTCATAATGGCCACAGTCATACAGTACAAAATACGGGATGCAATCCTAAAGATGGCAAGACAGTCGGATTCGCTCATTTGAGACAACCAGGGTGTCCCCATTTTCCCTGACTATATGCTGGCAGTCCAACTCCAGCGCTCCTCGTTCCTGGGGGTCTAACGCAAGCTGCAGGAGATAGGGGTGAGTTACGTCTTCTTGTTCCCAGCTAACTTCAAGGTCATCCTGGATAACAAAGCACCCTTATCGGCGGCCTGGGACTGCACAGGGTGAGTCATGGATCATTGCAACTGCGTCCTCTGGTTGAGGGGCCTTTGGTTGTGGTTCTCATTGCCGCGGCATGAGGCAGAACTCGGGTAGGCCTTTTGCTTCACTGACATCCCTCACTCTGGAACAAGTGCGAAACAGCATTCGATCGGCCATGACAGCTGCAGCGGCCTTTTGAGATTCACAGGAGGACCCTTCCAATGTACCGTCGGACTGCTCAAAATCCAGCTGTAATACCTCCGTCTTCTGCCCCGATCAGAGTTGTCCCTTGTGACTCCCCCCAAAGAGTGGATGAAGTCTTTGACAGAGGGCTTTTTCCACAGAGCCACCAGCAGCTACATGGCCTGACCAAAGCCTGTTGTCAAACTGTGCTGATACGATACACATCAGAGGTGATTTGAGGTCGCTGCCACCAACTGACCCCTTTCCCTCTAGGACGGGGGTAGACCTGGACCATTCTGCCTTCATTTTATCACCCACCCATGTGTAGCCCCCTAGAGAGACTACATCAGTCAGCATTGGGTCGCCATCTGTCCTTCCTCCAATCGATCGAGTCATGCAAGGCAGTCCATCACAGTGTTAACTCGTGTCTCCCTGTGGACAATTGTTGCAACGCAGAATTCATGGTTCTATTGCTTGTTTTCTTTACATGTTTCACTCTCAGTTACTCAGGCCTCATGACCTGGGTTTCCCTTCCCTATCTTGCCCTAACAGGCTCTTCCTGGCCACCCTGGGACACTTACATAGAATCCCTCACTGGGGGCAATCACTTGGGGGAATGACCCATACCCAAAACTACAATATAATCTCATGGAACATCCAGGGCATGCAAACCCAGTCACAATTCTACTGAATACACTCCTAACTCAAACATAAGCGAGTGCACATAGCCTTGATACAAGAATCGCACATAATGCTGTCTAAGGGGGCTAAACTCCAGAAACGATGGAGGGCTCAGCTATACTCTACCAACTACTCAGCATACACCAGAGGTACTTTAATCTGGTTAAGAGCAAGAGTTACCCTCAGCGTTAAGTCTCATGGCATTGACCCAGATGGACAATTCATCCTGCTGGAGACTCTTCTTGACAACTCCCCTTTCCTCATTGTCAGCATTTATACTCCCAACTCTGACCACCTGAAAATTCTACATAGATTATCATCGCATCTCGCAAGGTGTACACACATAACCTTGACTTCTTGATGGGGACGTTAATTGCATGATGGATCCATCCCTTGACCGTTCCCAGTCCCCATTTCCCACTACCCCGACAATGTCCGAAGCACGAAGCCTGACAGCGCGGCTCCAGCAGTGGTCCATGACTGATGTTTGGCACCACCTGAACCTGGGGATGAAACATTTCTTCTTCTATTTCCCAGTGCATGATGTCAATGCCTGACTAGACAGGATTGTTTGCTCTTCTTCCTTCAGTCCCTCTGTCTCCTCTGCTTACTAACTCGACAGGGAACTATCCACCCGTCCCCTTTATTCTGAGCCTAGGCTGTGGCATACGTCCGTCACCTGTCTCCACATGGCATCTGTAGACCTCAGCCTTGGAGGACCCGCCCTTAACAGACATGATCCAAGACTATGTTTTTGAATATTTTGGACATAATGACGGCACAGTCTCCTCATCGGCTGTTGAGTGGGAGGCCTTCAAGGTGGTCACTCACGGGCCTGCATTGGTATGGTCATGGGAGTGTGGAAAACTATACTCCTAGAGCCGGCGATAGCAGAATGCAACATCTCTATGGAGTGGCAGGTGACGGAGGGCCCTCTCTTCAGACCGAGATGATCCAGGTCTGTGAGACTGAGGTCCGACTCATGGACTGGCTCCGATGCCTTGACTATACCTCCTACGCGGCCTGCTCACATGCTGAGAGTGACAAGTTTGGTCACCTCCTGGCATGGTTGACCAAAAGGGAATCCCAGCAGCCTCCAATGATGTCCATTATGGGGACGGACGGCACCCCCATTCTCACCCAACTAGCCATACATGGGGCCTTTGTTGCTTACTGTAGGACCCTATACCACCTCCGCCTGAATCCCAACACGATGTAATACAAGCCTTTCTAGCGGCGACCCCACTCCCTGGCCTCACCCAGGAAGACCGGATGGACCTAGATGCCCCATCACTGTACAGTAAGTCAACGCGGCTATTACAGGGCTACCAGCTGGCCAATCCCCTGGTACAGATAGCCTCCCGGCTGAACCTTATAAAATGTACGTGGCCTCCCTGGCACCTAAATTTACCAGGCTGTATGAAAGCGTGCTGGAAGCCAGATGCCTCCAGGCCACCCTATGTATGGCCTCATTACTCTCGCTCTTGAAACCCGGGAAAACCCCCAACGACCTTGCCTTGTACTGCCCTATTGTCATACTAAACATGAATTACAAAATCCTCATAATATCCTAGCCGTACGCATTCAGCAACTGCTACTTTGTCCATTACACACAGACCAAAATGGCCTCATCCCTGGCAGTAACGTGTCTTTGAATATCTGGCAATAGTACTGAGTCATGGAAGTGGCACAGGCTCGATGGCCCGGTTTGCCATTGTAGTGCTGGATCCGCAAAAGGCATTTGATACCCTCAAATGGGATTACCTCTTTTGCATCCTGTCCACATTCAGCTTTGGAGCGCAAATAGTTTGCTTAATTTGTATCCTATACACTGACCCCATGGTCCGTGTCAAATTCATGGGGGTCTTTTCTAAATCCATCACTGTGGCCCGGGGAACACGGCAGGGTTGCTCACCCTCGCCCCTACTGTTTACTATAACAATGGAGCCTCTGATGACCTGGGCCAGACGGGATGACCTAGAGCGGGGCATTCCTCTGCCGAACAGCATTCAAGCAATATCATTATAGGCAGATTATGTCCTCTTCTATCTCAAGGAGTTATCGCCCGACCACTCTCCCATTGGAGATCTTCTGGCAGAGCTCAGTGCAGTCTCCAGACTTCAGGTGAGGTGGGACAAATCCTATATTTTCCCCTTAGTGTCTTGTGCGGAGCCAGCTTCCCTAGACCTAGGCGAGGGCCTAATTTGCTGGGAGCTCACCTCATTTCACTACCTCGCCACCCGCATGTACCACAAGGTGCAGAACTTGCTTGATGGGAAGCTGACAACAGCGGTCTCGACACTCCAGTCTCAGGTGACCTTTTGGCAGTCACTCCCATTGCCTATGATGAGCTGCATCATGGTCTCCAAGATGATGATATTGCCCCGCCTTCTGTACTATTTGCCAACCTTCCAGTCGTTCTTCACCGGAAGTCCTTTCGGGAGCTACACAAGCTTCTAGGTGATCTAATTTGGAACAACTCTCGGAGGAGAGTGTCCCTCTTGAAATTGCAGCTCCCGCATATCCACGGATGTCTTGGGGCCTGCAACTTTAAATATTATTACATGCCATTCAACTGCAAGAGCCCTCCTATTAGCTAGTGGATCGCTACCTCGAGGAAACCTGTATGACAGGCCCTTCACTCACCAGAACTGTATTATTGTTGCTACTGACTCTGGGGACCAAGCCTAATAGCGGCCACCCCTTACTCCTTTAGGTGGGCCTTGCCTGCCTTGTCAAAACCTTGAGAGATACAAAACATAATCCTCCCCATACACCTGTGATGTCTTCTCTAGGCCTATGGACAAAGCAGGGCTTCTCCCCAGAGCAAGAACTACAGCCCTTGAATCAGGCTGGGATTTATTTCAAAATGGTCAACTCTACACATTCCCATCCCTAATGGGACAAAAGGGAATGCAAGTGGAGCAATTTCTCCTCTATGCCTCTCTAAAAGGCACCCTTAGGGATACCCAGGCCATCCATGATATGAAACCGGCCACTACTGCAAGCCCTACACATGATCGGCGGTGGTCACAGATTGATCAGCTGACTCACTAGCACTCTAGTGGCTCAGCGCACACTATGTTGAGGTCTTGGAGGGACACCTAGGAGACAGAGTTCGAATGGCCATTCCATGATAGAGAGTGGGATAATGTGTTAGCATACACCAGGAAAGTTGGTGAATTCCTGGCTTCATCTTACACAGTTCTATTTACTCTAAATGGCCTGCTTCTCATCAAGGTGCAGTACCCAGACCTTTGCAATAGCGGTGGTGCTCCCGCAGCAGACATGAAGCAAGTATTGTAGAACTGTCCCCAGCTGTGCCCCTGCCTGGATGATGTACTGCCCAAACTTGAGAGGGTCACAGGCATACAAGGAAGATGATAGCCCTAGAGATATACTGCAGGTCCTATCAGCAGTGTGTTTCTTTGATCTTGCTCTCATTGTCGCCAAAAGGAACATAACCCTGAGGTGGAAACTTCCGGTGCCCCTATTGGCCAAAGCTTGGTACCAGGCGCTATGCCACTGGGTAAGGGCTGAGGCCATAGCCCTCCATAGAGAATAGGCGTGGCGTTTATGCCGTCGCGCCATTGCCCAGGACTGGGAGGCATTACTTTTGGGGTGGACCAACCCCCCTGAACACAGCAACTCTGTGGCTGAGACTCCTGAATCCGTGCCCAGTCCCTCAATCAGTGACGCTGACTCCACTCTCCCCCACCGATCTCCCCATATCCCTAGATGAACGTCCTGGGCCACCTTTCAACACTGAGCAGTAGCATTACCTATTGGTTGAATCCACCCTACATAAAACTGCCATCCTGGGGTTCAACTTTGTTCCCCTATTCCACCAGCCTCTTGGAGCATACACATCCCCCTTAATACTAGTTGTCGGGCCCACAAGGGCTCAAAATCCATATCATCCTACCTCCCCCCTTACTGGATAGCGGATCCTGCCCCCGGGGGCTTCTGTTGGGCAAAGTGGCCAACTCATCATTTGCCTAGACCCACTTTACAAGCTACTATCCTCAGAGGTCCTACCATCATCATATTCATGATGTAATGCTCTAGTATAATTTATAAGTTGTAAGAAAAAACAAAAAAAATGTTTTTATTTTTTTTACATGATTGTACACATTTTGTTGTGTTTAGGTTATACATAAAATGGCTTGGAGACATGTAGCCGGTAGAACACAAAGATACTATGCATAAATGAATGCTTATTGTATTACGTAAATATTCATGTTATAAGTGTATATTTGCTGATGCCAATATAAATACATTTAAAACCAAAACAGGTGAAAGGTACTGCCTCTTATTGCATGATCACCCTCAAATGTTTTGGACTAATGCAGCTGTTTTTTTCGATTCATGCTAACCAGACCTCAGTGCCAGTGCCAGTGTTCTAACCCCTTGCAAAGTGTATGTTGAATTGGCTGCCCCCAATTGATACAAGCTGACTTACTTACAAGTCCTTAGTATATGGTACCAAGGGTACCCAGGGAATGTAAGACAGAGTGTCAGCCAGTGCTGCAGCACTGAATGTGCCGCTCTGTGTGTGACCAAGTACAAAAATGGCTCCCGGCCTGAAACTGCAGCCTGGAAGTGCAGTTTTAAACTGCTAGTTCGACTTTGCCATGTAAACCAATGGGAAAGCCCCCACTTCCCCTAACAATATATTTAAATTGCCCCTTCAGAAGGCCTATGGAGCCCTGAGGCAGGGATCTGTGTATTATTAAGTGGGACATATACTTTTATGTGTCCTGACAGCAAAACTTCCAATTTGTAGTTTTAGTTGTGGAAAAGTTAGTAGCCCCATTGGCTAACACAGAGTTACCGGCTGATCACTAAGCCTGGATAACTTGTGAATGGGACTACTAAGTGGGGTACTTCAAGGTATCAAATTAATCGTGGCATTAAACCCAAGTCGAATTTAATGTCACATTTATGGAAAAACTACTTTTAGAAAGTTGCCACTTTGTAGCCCAGTTTGTCCAGTGGCTTCAAACGGTCTCTGGCCATAAGACAGCATTCTGCCCTCCTGGGAAATAGTGTGAACGACTCCCAGGCTCAGGAATAATAGAAGCCTGTTACAGAGGGAAGTGTTACCTCCTCCTTGCAGGAAGCAACTCACGGTGTTAGCCATACAAGTAAGCTTCAAAGTTGGAGCAACCTTTGGTGGGCTAATGGCGATCACACTCCTGAAGGGTTGCCCCTTTGTTCAGGTAGGCAGGCTGGTGGTGGGAACAGAGAGGGGAGACCAGTGCCCAAATTGTATTTCCCGCGGGCGTGTAGCCCACAGGTAGCCCCACCTCTAGGGTGGGCAACCAAGATCCTAACGTCCAAGATAGGGTTTAGACATGTTGGGAGTGGGTAGAATAGTGCACTCTGGGATTGCTAGATGCCACACATAGCCAAAAGTCATCTCAGGGTGGGAGGGATCCTGGTAGCTCATTGGCTAGAGACTGTATCATTCCCCCATGGCACTTTCTGGGCATAAATATGGCACCCCTTGCACCCTGAACCTCAGATCACGCTGGAATTGGAGAAAGGACCTAAGAAGTACTGCCCTGCTGACCCTTGGACCTGGCAACAGAGGCTGCACAATCTATTGGACTGCACCTGCCGCATCTTGGGCTAGCGAAGAGAGGACTGTGCCTGTGGCTCTTGGCTCGAGAGAAAGTTACTTTCGAGCCCCAGGCCAAAGAAGTGACACCAAGGGTCAGCTGGCTGACCCCATGGAACCAGCACCAGGGCCATCAAAGATGAAGAAGCCCCATCTGATAAGTTGGTAGCCACATTCCTGGAATTGTCGCGAACCGCCGCTGGGACCTACCCTTGGTGGCCAAAAGTTGCACCCAACTCTGCTGGACCCAGAAGTGCCATCTGAGTCCCGATTGGTAAACCCCAAGGATACCGCTGGACCCACTGTGTACGGAAAGTGGTAGCAAAGCAGCAGCTGGCATTTTACTTGCTTAAAGAGGACTTTGGGGGACACTTACCTCTGTGGATAAAGTCGCCCCACCTCATCCGTGGACTGAGGTATAATCACAAGGAACTCCTGTTAACCGCACAGCACCCAGATCATCCTCAGCATCCTGCATCCGCAGCATCAGGATCGTTCCATTAAAGTCTATGGCAGTTTTGATATAATTGGAATTGGACTTGGAACTGCTTTGGTGGCCAGGGAACTGTCCAAATACTCCTTAGTGGCTCTCCTGACCTTCTCCCTGCTGGATTTGTCCGCCCCACTTGGGCCGGAGTAACCGAACACAATTCTTTCAAACTTGTCAGAAGCTTTTATACTTTACGGTTGCCAATGCTTGTTTGCACTTTGGGCTAAAGAGCTGAGATTTGCATTTTACTCTGAAATCTACATCTCCAGATCCCTCTGGTGGATTTAGCTCATCTTTGTGCCTAAAGATTCATAAAAATAAAATCTATTTTTATAAATTGGTGTTGTATTTTTTTGTGTTGGTTGACTTTCTTATTCCGTTGTTTGGTGATTTTAAATGCTTTACACTAGTTCCTTTGTTTAATCCTTACTGCTCGAAGCCACAGCTACCTAGGGTTGGGCTAAAGGTTTTTTACAAACGAGCCTGACTGGACCCAAGACAGTTTTGAGAGTGTGTTATGTGGTAAAGTCGTACAACCATACCATATAATACACCAAAATCCTCACAACTGGCTACTATGATGTTGTCCACTACTTCTGGAGAATACTGGAGCACACCGTGTATGATCATGCATTTGAACAATGACTTGAGGATACCAAAAGTAAGCTCAATTATGATTTGCATGCCTATTTAATCCCAGGTGTACCTCTACTGGAGCTTGGTGGTTGGACGTCCCATGGGGGTGAGGTGATGGAAAGAGAGGCCGTAACCAGCATTTCCTACAACAAAGACGTGATATTTAGTTTACATACATACATGAGAACGCCCAGACATTCTATATAGACTTGCAATTACTATCATGGATGCATTGGACTGCGGTGAAGTGATGAGAGAATATCTTTGTGATGCCATTCCCTAGGTAAACTTTCCTAACAGCCACAAGCCAGTTAAATCCCCACCAACCAACTTACCTGCAATAGCTGACATGGGGAAAATGAAGCTCTCATGTGTACACACCCAGGAACTTCACCACACACATCCCTGAATCAGCCCCTGGCATTGCATACAGCTGGCATAACGAAGGAGAATCAGCGTTATCTCTTACAGAAATGCTACTGCCTGAAGTGGCAGTGTAATCAATGGCACCTGGTGGAAGGTGGAACAAGCCAATGACTTCGGTTTGCCATGCCACTCATTGCCTTTCATCAGTGACTGAGGCATGATGATATATTGGTAAGCACAACAGGTGAAGAATCTCAGTACTTGGAGCAGGCTTTGGGAATATCTGCCCTGTGATATGTCAGCCATGTCACTAGTGGTACTCTGGAAAGATCCAGTGGCTGCAAAGTTGAGTGCAGCCAGTATTTTGACATAGGCATTAATGGCCTGGAAGAGGGCTATGCTTGAAATTCAGTGGCGGCTGGTGGAATTAAAAAGAAATGGGGCATGCACCATATGCAATTTATTAACTTTGGCGCACATCTGCCCGAGCGAGGTTGACATTTTCTTGGAGGGTTTGGGAGTGTTTCCCCCCACGAGAGCATGTTTAAAATCTGGTGTAAAATTATGCATTATGCAACACAATTTCTATAATAAATTGACAAAAAACACAGTTCTTACAGCCATTTTTAAAGGAAAACGTAAAAAATATTGCACAGAATTTCAGGTTTTCCAAGCTCCATATTTCAGAGGTAAAGGTGGGCGGGCCATTGAAAGATTGAGCCAGCTGCTTGGCTCTGGCTCAACTCGAGGTCCTCTTGGACACTCAAGTCCAAAACGAGCAAAGTCTTCCTATGGCATCCGGCTCTTGTCCACTCTCTAACCTCATGCGCCAAGAATTAAAGAAAAAGCATTAACCTTCAGTGTAAGATAGGGCAGGGAGAGACATATCCATCGAGTGGTTAATTGTACATAGGGAAACCAAAACCCAGGGATCAGTCCTGGCTTCCCTACATAATCAAATTGTGTGATTCTAGGCATGAGAGTTTGGCTGGTGCACTCAAAACAACAGGAGTGTCTGACACCTCCCCAGACCTGCACACAGACCCGTGAACACCTGCCCATGCTCTCCTTTACGCAGAGACCAGCGACTTACAGGTACTCTCCTGTGAGACCTCACTTTGCAGGCTTAAAGTTTAAATACACTTATTGTTCACATCCCTGCAAAGCCTGCATTGGAACTTTCAAACTACACGGTCCCAGCTCCTATGTTGGCGTTTACAAATCTCCTCTGGGTCTGTCGATGGGAACATCTGCACCTCTGGTACAGTTCCCCTTTTAAAATGCCGATAATCGTCAGCCCTCAGGTGATCAAAGAGATTCCAAGCATGCCTGGCCCTTCCATAGTGCCGCTGTGCGCCTGGAACACAGTCTAGGCCCCGCCTTAAGACTGCAACCGGTGCCACGCTGTAATTCAACTGCACATCCTGTGCACTACTTTCAAAGCGAAGACCGGTTGCCCTACTGCAAAACTGCACAAACAGTGCACTGTGGACAGATGTCACATATGCACACCTTGTGCCCAGAAGTAAAATAACTGTCTGTGCCATTATGTGTACACTCCGTGCTTTGCAGAAAAACTGCAGGATGTACCCTGGTGTGACATTGTACAATTTGTGCCCTGCTGAAAACTGTACATTTTAAGCTCTACTGCTCAGCACAACGCACGAGCCGCTGCTGTTGGCTATGCAGTAAACTTAAAAGCCATGCCCTTCCAGGTACCAGCAAGAATAATGCCCAGCTGCCATAGACAGAGGAACAACACAGTGTTTGGTCAGCCTCCTCAACCAGCGCATACAAAAGTAGAAGGAAAAAAAGAAAAGATTCACACGGGAGGAGACAGAAATCAAGAAAGAAAAAGTCTGAAAATAAAGAGAATTTGCGTGACGCAAAATGGGCAGCGATAACAAGATGCTACAGGAAAACTATGATGAGAAAATATAAAGAGGGGACAGAGCAAATGAGAAAAAGAAATTCGGCGTGAAATAAAGAAAAAGATCCTGCTAAAGGAGAAAGAAGCAAATAAAGAGAACGGATAAGAGAGGAGGCAAGAGAGAAAAGAAAGTTGTAAGGGAAGAAGAATGAAGGAGGAAACGAATGCGGAAAGCAAGAACAGGGAGAAAAAAGTAAACTAAAACAAAAACATAAATGAAAGGCTCAAATGTGCAGAACTCCTTGCAGCCGCCGACAGCCGCCTGACCCCACTACTGTAGGCACCAGTGATCGGGGTCTGAAGCAAGCCACGTGACAAAGACGTCCTGCACCCTTCCCCTTGTAGATCATGGCACTGCCTGCCCCAGGTTCCTCGGCTGCCCAGCTCGCCTTTTCCAGGCGTCCACTCTTCGGTTTGGCTCGCACTTATTTACAGCAAGACACGCGACTCGCTCGACACGGACTCCTGCTTAACCTGTAAAGCTGCCCTTTCCCAACTCGTCACAGGATGTGGTGGGGTTAGTGATGTTTGCTGACCCCACTCCACCCTGTGACACCTAGGAAAAGAGTATGGGTCTTTTGTGAGGCAGCATTGATTGGCATGCAGCCCCAGGCCCCACAGAGCTGATGCCCTAAGAGCCCAAGGCTGCTAGGAAAAAGTAAGGCTGCTGCATGTCATAACGGGTTGGATCCTGAAGACCCCCATGAATGGAAGGACAGGGCTCGTGAAAGGTAAGCCCACGTATCAAAGAACACATTTGTGCACAGTCTAGCACATGCACAGTAGCGCATGTGCCTGTAAAAAGTGCCTGGCTGTCTGACACTCATGTTAGTAAGAGTCAGAGAGTGTCAGCCAGGCACTGTATTGTGCAGTGATGCGCATTCCATATTTTAATAAATGAAGATGGATGGTGATAGAGATTACCGTCCTCGTTACTGACTGGGACGGTGGAACCTCCACGCCCAAGCTCACTGGCCACCCCTGACTATCTCCCTGACACCCAAGGCAATTCCCATACTGGTCGAATCCGGCTGGCAACAGTGTGTTGAGGTGGGCCCTATTCAGTCATTTGCGTTGTGTAAGAAATCTAGCATTGTGCCTATGTGGAACCAAGATGGGCCACATATATCCTATTTAAGGCTACCTTTTAGGTCTGTATATGTACAGCAGCCATAGCTTGTCTGAAACATTTCATTGATGTCTTCTTGAGTAGTATATTTCTGTCCCTGCTTAGCAACTATCTGCACTATTTCCATTTTCAACAGCCATGTTAACATTTTCCCCGATTAATTGCCTTCTCTTAAGAATCTTTGTCGACATGGAGTGTAAATTATGTTATGTATTTTTGGTGGCGTGTCCCAGCACACACACACCCTCAGGCTCCAGCTGTGCCACCCTCAGCCGAAGCGCAAAAATGTCTGCTCCACCTTCGGTATCTCTCACGTAAAGGCTCTCATGGATTCCGAACCCCAATTATTGTCAAACAATTCTGTTATATCTATAAACATGATATTTGACACCTCACCCTGGAGTGTCTTTGCTCTAACAGCCTTATTTAGGCATTGGTAGCCGTCCACCATGGCGGTGGAGGTCACAAACTCTGTCATCTTGGCGGCTGGCCACCCACTATTTAGAAATCTCCGACTGCCTGGCAGGTATCTCTTTGCTGCTAAGGGAGCACCCATCAAGGCAGTTCCCTTCACAGCATTGAAGTTTGCCAAGCAGATGCCAGGTCTAAAGCACCCACTTGGCAACTTTGTTTGCTCAGAGAAAACAAATTCCCAAAGCAGAAGATTGTTTTTTTTTCTGTCAATGGAAAGGGAAAACGAGTAACATTAGTCCCATCCTCAGTATGGCAGGATGGCCATCATTGTGACCCAATGGACCTATTATGGAGGGATGGCTGGTCAGGGGTTACCAGCAGCGAAAGCTCTACCAATGGTAATTCAGCAGTTACCCTAACTCTAAATAGAGTGGGGGAAACATTGGCGTGGGGCCAGGGAAGACTGCTGGTTTGCAGGGTACCTTCCGCTCTGCCAAACCATAAATATAAGCCCTAAGTTGTCAAGAGGGAATGCAAGAACTTTGCTTGTATATAGTGTAAGTGAAAATGAGCTGGGAGGGGTTAGAGAATTCTTCCCAAATAGCACACATTCACACAACTATCATACAATTTTAGACTAGGAGGAAAGTAATCCAGGCTGTTATATGTTCCATGGGGTGAGGAGTAGAAGCAATTTACTAGTGCATCAAGTTGCTCCTCGCGCCGCACCAAAACTTTAAATAAAGCTGTCAAAAACATAAGATGTAATAAGCAGGTAGAAGTACCAGAATGCAAAAAAAAGAGGTGAACTGAATAAGCTGTGTACCCATGGAATGAAACACCTTGAGAGGTAAGTGGTGGCAAAACCACAACCTGAGTCAGTTACATTTGCACCTCTTTCAAAGGTGGTGGCAATAGAAAGTCCCTCCGTGCTGTAATGCTAATGGAGTTAGGGTTGCCACATAACCCCAACTTGTCAGGAAACCGGTTTCCGGTCCTTAGCTTTATTTGACAGGCTAATGTGTTCTTGGAGTTGTATTAATGACTCGCTTCCATTGACCCTAGCGGGTTGTCACACCTCATCACAATAATTTGTAATTGACAGTACCAAGACTAGAAACCGAAACAGCACCGAAACAGCATTGGTAGAGGTCACAGATAACATCAGGCTAGCATTGGACAGAGGGCAATCATCTATTCTCGTCCTGCTAGATCTATCTGCTGCTTTCGACACCATCTCCCACAGCATTTTAGAACTAAGGCTCTGGGAGATTGGTGTCCGAGGGAAGGCCCAAAAATGGCTCAGGAGCTACCTAACGGATCGAGTCACCGCTGTTCAGATTGGCAACATCGTTTCCTGCAATAGGCCAGTCAGGATGGGAGTGCCGCAGGGCTCCATTTTGAGCCCGACGCTCTTTAATCTATACATGACCCCACTGGCCAAGGTGATCAGATCCTATGGTTTCGATGTAGTGTCATATGCTGATGATACTCAGGTTCTGATCATCCTTGGCCCAGATCCAACAGACACTAAGTCACGTTTTAAAGACTGCATGATCCATATCGATAGGTGGATGAACTCAAATCATTTACAACTAAATGGAGGAAAAACTGAAATTGTTCTTTTTGGCAAGGCGCATGAACACTGGTCCAGCGACTGGTGGCCTCAAACCCTCGGCCCTTGCCCAGTGCCAAGACAGTCAGTTCGGAACTTAGGTATATAAATGGACAATCAATTGTCAATGAAAGACCAGGTCAACCACCTAATTGGCTCCTGTTTTGGCATCATGCGAAATTTGCGCAAAGTTTTTAAATGGCTCCCGATGGCAGCCAGGAAGCCATTAGTCCAGGGACTGATTATCAACCGCATGGACTATGGAAACGCGTTGTTGTCTTCAATAAATGAAGATCTTCTCACTAGGCTCCAGGTTCTGCAGAATACTGCTGCCAGGCTAGTGCTGAATCTCCCGTCGGGATCCCCTTCGGCAAACAACTTGAGACTTCTTCACTGGCTTCCTGTTAGAAAGCGGATTTGTTTCAAGATTCTCTGCCTAACGCATAAGAGCATGTATGGCAGTGGTCCTGACTACTGGAAAAAGAAACTCAGTTGGTACCGGCCTTGCAGGGCTCTGAGATCCAGCAACAAATCTCTTCTAACACCCCTCAAAATTTGTGCCATAAGAAAGGGAGGAAGATCTTTTTCCTTTCTTGCTCCCGCTCTTTGGAATAAACTGCCTCTACACTTTCGTATTATCTCTGACCACAATCGTTTTCGCAGGGAGCTAAAAACATGGCTGTTTGACAACTAACTGACTCTCCCCGTCCAAACCAACTCCTGAGTACTCCGTAAGCGCCATGAGACTTCCGGGTGATATGTGCGCTAAATAAATACTCCTGATTTGATTTGATTTGATTAGAAACGTGATGTCCTGCTGACATGGAGATAGGTGGGAACTGTTGGACTTGGCCCTTTTGGCAGGTTCACCCCTGAACTTTTTGCCTGTCTCTTAGCCTTTTCCCTGTGTAGTGTTGGTGATTTTAGGCCTCTGGGCACTTTAGCACTGTGGCCCAGTGTAAAGTGCGTGCGTGCTGTGTGCGTGTGTGGTGAGACTGGCCGGCCCTCCCATAGGAATGCATTGAGGATGAGTGTGTCAGTGGTAATTCCTGTTATAAGAGTAGCAGCATGGTCAAGTCTGGTATGTATGAAATTGTGAGAATAAATGCTGCACAATGGTGTGCGCAGATTTATTATGACTATGTGAGAAATGCCACTTTTAGAAGTTGGCATTTCTGTGCGCTATGTGCCTGCCTGATTTGGATTGCATGTCTGGTTTTGGAGGGACAGGGCAGGCTGAGCCAGACGTGGGTTGAATAGAGAGATCTGCAGTTGGAGTATGGGGAGGGGACCCTTTGATCTGAGCAGGGCTGTGCCTGGCAAAGTGAGTGATGGCTCCACCTCCCACGGTGCGTCTGGTAGCAGACCCCTCTTCCTCAAAGGCAGGATGCCGCATCGTAAACAGAGTGCTCCAGATCCCCCCTATACCAGTTCTGACTGGTATCCCCAAGCCCTGTGCTGTGACACAAAGGGAAATATGTGTATAAAAGAAGGGGCTGTGACCCCATGAAGTGTTCAGTCTTGGTGTGCTGTTCCTGCTGGGGCGTGCTGCTGCTGGGGCCCAGGGGGGGCTGCCATGAGGGCTTGCCTCCCTGGGCCCTGCCTTGCTCCCCTGATGACCAAAGGACTTTTGGGACCCCCTTTTGCTTCTTCTCCATCCCCCAGGACTTTGGCTACATCTTGCGCCCTGTGAGCGCGATGCTTTAATTTGGAGAAAAGGAGCACGAGGGCTCCGCAGCGCTGCAAACTTTCCCGAGGGAATCCTGACGTAGGGATTCCCCCTGCTGGAGGGGAAAGAGAGGCGGGAGCCCACCCCGCTTTATATGCTAATTCGGAGGGAGCCTACCCCTCTTTGCGCCTTATTGATTTTTATTTACGAGCGGGTGCCCACCCCGCATTCTTATGCGCATTGAAATCACCGCCGCGGCCCGCCTGGTTGTGGGCAGGGCCGCCGGACGGAAGCTGGAGAGAAGTGCGGCCGGAAGCTCGGCTGCGTGTTGAGGAGGACGGGAGCCTACCCCGCCTCCTCGGGTGCCGAGGAACAAGTCCGGGGAGAAGGGAGCCTTGCGGGCTCCATTTCCGCCCCCTCCTCCTCGTCTTGAAGGGAGGGAGGCGAGTTCGCCTGTCCGGAGCCGTGCAGGCTCCACGTGGAAGTCCCGGGTCCCAGGAGGGGGCCAGGGTGAAGTGGAGAGGCCGCCGATGCCTGACGGGGCTCCCGTGGTGAAGAGGGAGCCCCGCGTGCAGCCACCGCGTTGCCGCCAGAAGGAGACGCCGCCGGAGTCTCCCAAGTGAGGGAGACTGCTGCCTTCGCCCCCCAGAGCCGGTGAGTGAGGGCTGAGAGGGGGACATGGCCACCTTTCGCTCCCGCTCTACGAGGGAGCATATCTTGTTTTAAGTGCCAGTGCGAGGCACAGATCCTGAGCGGCCCCGTTTTTGCAGTGGGCCGCTCCAACATGGCCCTATTTGGTTAAAGGACCCCAGTGGGGGTCCCGTGGGCCCGTGCTGCCACATACTGGCTATTGTTTTCCAGCTGCCCCACTTTGCAGGGGTCAGCTGCAACGCTTGGGGGTCACAATTGTTTTAGGAGCCAGCGCGCTCCAACGAGGGCCCAATAGTTTAGGGGCCCCTGAGGGCCACAGTGCTTGGGGGCATGATTTGTTACTGAGCCCCGTGTGGCTCCAACGTTTGGCTAGTTGTTTCCAGAGCCCCGTGTGGCTCCAACGAAGGGGGCACAATCGTTTTAAGGGCCACTGAGAGCCCATGCCGCATTTTAATATTCCCAGCTGCCCAGCAAGTAGTGGGCAGCTGCACCGTTTAGGTTATTCATTCCTTGGGGGACATGTTTGAAGTTAGGAGTGAGATGCACACCTCTGCCCCAGTACTTTTCTTCACAGCTGTGCAGCACTTAGTGCCAGCTGCAACGTTTAGGCCTGCGCAGATTGCGCCCCCTTGACTTCCGCTGCCTTTGCAGCGCGCCCTGACTCTTGGGACATAGGGCATTTGAGCCCCCCTTTCTGAGATGGCCAGTTGGCCAGGGGGGACTGTTAGGATTGTAGGGCGCCAGGCCCTAATGTGATTTATGCCTCTGCTATGGTTTCTACTGTGAGGGTATGTGCTAATGTGATTTCTGTCCTAAAATGTGGTGCTGGGAAATGTGAAGCATTTACTATGGTTTGCGCACCTTGTTTCATACCTCTAAAGGTATTTCTATGATTATGAGGTTTTGCATAATGGGTTTATGCTTGTGAGGTTATTATTTCCTAATGCGTTTAGGTTGTGAGTTATTCTCTACTGTGGGTTATGCCTAAAGTGATTTATGCTTAGGATGTTAGTGTCTAATAGGTTTAGACTTATGAGATGATTGCATAATGTATTTATGCTGGTGAGGTTGGCGTATAATGTATTTTGCGCCTAATGTGATACTGTGCATAATGTGGTTTATGTTACAGGCTGATGCTGAGTATAGTGGTTACCAGTGATTACTGGTTGTACGTTTATGATATGTTCTACAGTTATTATCTTTACTAAGTGATGGTTCTGACAGTGGCCCACGTGGCCCTGTCATGTGTACATAATCCCCTGTAAATATTGTCCAGTGCCAGGTGGCACCAGGTATATTATGTGAGTACTATTCTAATGTGTTTTATGATAATACAAAGGCTATTTTTGATATAACCTTGTTTGGAGTTCCTTTTGTGGTGTGCCTGGGATGTTGTTGCTGTGCGCGTGCGCAAACGCTTTACACATTGCCTCCGGGATAGGCCTGACTGCTCGTGCCAAGCTACCAAGGGGGTGAGCAGGGGTTATCTTGGGTGTGTAACTCCCTTGCCCTGACTAGAGTGGTGGTTTCTGCCTGGCTTTGGCGCAAGCCTTAGCCAACCAGAAATCCCATTTCTAACAGGAACCATACTTTCAAGTCTGTAAAATACTTGCCCCCTGTTTAGTGGTCAAGAAGAAATTGCTCATCAACATGTTTAGGTTGGTATGAATTCACTTTTCTGCTAGTCAATATAGTCCCTTTGTGGATAGTCTTACACTTTTCAAGGCAGTGACTATTAAGTTGGCTACCAGACAAATAGTACTTATTCTTCTATTTAGCTGACAGCCGACAGCTGGCTAAATAGCTTAAAACGTCACTATCTTTCCAGCCAATACCATATATCATTTGACTGGTGACAAGATAAATTGTGTGAATGAGGTGGTTTTCACCACTAGGCAACAGTAATTTGGTTGCCATCTTAGAATGGAGGTGTATGTAAAAGCAAGTAAATATGTACAAAAGTTAGGGCACGAATCACACTAAGTTGTTCATAAATAAAAATGTGGTGAAACTAATTTGTAAGAATTACATTTATATCAATATACAATTAAATAAAGAAATGCAGAAATCAGTGGCTGCAATCTGCTGATTCCGTAGCCTTAGTATATGGCATAGATCTATTTTTTGCTACAGTATGGGTGTTTTTGGCTGTGTATATGGTACACTTGAAAGTTATATCTGCAAAGAATATTAAGTATGCATAGTAAGTAAGCCCCAGGCTAAATTATATTTCAACCCTGTTTTAAAATATTTGTGAATTTTTTACTTTCCCCATAATATTTCATTACTAACATTAGAATAGTGATTTTGGAGAAAGCTGCACTTCCCTCAATTTATTCTATAACTGGAGATACAATAGTTATTTGACCTTCCCAGAAGCCACAAAAAGACCACAAGATGGGCTATGCTTAGCTCTGCTGATGCCCAGATGTTGCTAGTGCTACATTTGGTGCCTTCTGCTGTGAGGATATAGCTGCAAAGGGAGGTTTTGACAGTGCCCAGTGATGAGTAGTTTCACGGTGCACTTGTCATCACTGGACAAAATTAGATGTAGTAGCCAAACTATGTCACCTAAAAGTGGATTATTACCAGTCTATGCTGACAGACCCAGCAAGCAACAACCACCTGCAAAGGGAGAAAAAAGCTAGGGGGTGTGTAAACGTGTGAAGCTTTGCCACTTTGAATTGTGTGACTTTTTTGAATTTTACAAACTTTGTGCACTTCACAAAGATTACAAAGTTTTAAAAAAGTTTACGAAATTTTGCATAAAAGTATACTTTCATAGAGCAAAACTCTGCAACAAATCCACTTATTTACAACTCTTCATACAACCTTTTTTGAGGAAACTTTGCCCACAAGCAAAACTGGGGGATAAAATTAGCAGATTTCGCAAAATGCGAAAGTTGCTACCAGCTGCTAGTCAAATAGTAGTAAAACCTCATTATTTATCCTCTCATTGTAGATTCTGCGCTGTTTGGTCACTGGCCATGCAGAAAGCAGAGAAACTCCAC
The DNA here is from genome assembly GCA_963921515.1 of Calotriton arnoldi. NCBI lineage: Eukaryota > Metazoa > Chordata > Amphibia > Caudata > Salamandridae > Calotriton > Calotriton arnoldi. The sequence continues at coordinate 1,187,119 of CAWUFW010003592.1, forward strand.
TGTTTATCTTTTGCTAGCCAATCATTTACAGCTAGGTTTTTTAAGTCTTCTGAGGCCTTTTGATTACTTTTACGTATAGAAGAAAACAAGGCTAACATCCTTACAGAAACTGTATAGCCTGAATCTGCTTCTATTGGTCCTTTGCTCCCTTTTAATGAGTCGTTGATGGACCCAGTTTTGGTTGCCTGAAGCATGTCTGTGTCTGCCCAGGTGGTGAACCACAAGGTCACCCACTGCCATTGTCTTCCTTCACGGGACCCAAATTTTGGATTGCTCATCCTTCTCCAGAAAGTAGTGTGGTCTGGGTATAGTCTTTCTCCAAACAGAACCCTGATTCTTATCCTTTTACATCTAAGGTCAGGGAGTCAAAGAGGATAGAGGCAACTGGGAAGAAGATCTTCTCTTCCAGAACCTGCGCCCTTCATCTCCCGAATGCAGCCAGTCTCCTGGCTTCTTAGTCCCATTCCATATGAGAGGGTCATCCCGAACCTCCCAGATCATCTTTACAATGATTTTGCAAACGTTGTGCATGATGAGCTAGACATAGTCAAACAGGGCTTTCACTCTGGCCTGGACACAGTGGATCCCGTGGCACAATCCATGAGCTCTTTCATTGCCATATGCCACTATGCCTGTATATGTTTCATGGGATTTTTAGGGATATCCAAGTAAATGTTACAGACATGCCCTTCGATGGAATGTGCCTCTTTGGAGAGAAAGCCTATTTATCATTAGAGCTATTCAAGAAAGTTTGGCTATCCCTCAATATTCCGGCTGGCTTCCCTTGATTGTCAGTTTCATTAGCAGTACCGAAAGTTCAGGGAATATTCACAAAGCCTACCCTTTCAGCACTGCCATCCCTCACAGGCAGTGCAGTAGCCCAATTAATTATTTGGTGCTACAGGAGGTGTAGTGGTACCAAAGGCCATCAAGGGCAGCAGTCCTTCGCCAAAACTGCTTTAATATGCCCTTGAGGGAGCACATTCTTTTATTTGGCACAAGGGCAGTCTATCATTTTGGACCGTAAGGTCCTCAAAATTGTACAGTTAGGCTATGACCTTGCCTTCCAGAAGATGCTCTCTCCCGTTCCTCCATTTCTTTTGGCACTCAAATGACTATGCCTTCATTCTACAGCAAGAGATTCTCTCCTTATTGAGCAAAGGGGTGAGGTAATTAGTTCTAGAGAATCTCGTTATATTCTTGTTCCCTAGAAAGGCGGTTGTCTCTGTCACACTGTGGACCTGTGCTGTGTAGCCATTTTGTCATATCTGTGTTGCAGGACCTATTGGTTTGATCATCTTATCAGACCCATCTCCTTAGAGCAGGGGTCTTCAAACTGGGGGGTGGGCCCCCCTAGGGGGCCTCATGTGATCCCAGGGGCGGGCACAAGGCTCTGGCCAAAAGAAGCATTATGCTGATAGCAGTGCTTTGTTTTAAGCGTAAAAAAATGAGCAGCAATAAGATGCTGTGTAATGGGCCATCAGTAACAGCTTTTGTCATTTATATCCTAGCTGGGAGTATGTGTCAAAAGGGAAGGTGCTCCAATATTCTTCAAAACCCCAACCCCCTTTTCTTATAATAACACTGTGGATACTTTCACACGTTAATGAAGCCTTCCAGACCAGAATAGTATGTTTGGCAATCATGAATTTTATTGCATTTTTAAAACGGTAACATAACTTAACTGCAATGTTTAAGTAAGTCTAGACACATTTCAACTTTGCCAATTTAATAGGATAATTGTGAAACCTTCAGAGGGGGTCTCGATTATTTTTTCCCACGGGGGAAGGTGCAGCATTAAAAAGTTTTAAGACCACTGCCTTTGGTGTACAGTAGCTTAGTTCAAGAGGTGCATAATTTGTAGGTAGGAGTATTTATCAAAAAACAAGTTACTTATCTTTGGTAACGATTGTATGGTGTATATTCTATTTATCTATTTGTAAGTTCCTCACCAATACCACCCACCTCCCTGTTCTGAGGATTTTTTGCACTTTATAATAAGGTCTCAACTTAACAAGTTAGTTTCAGTACAGTGCAATTTCTGTCAATCTTGTCTGTGTCATATCTGTCTCTGAGGGTGTGAAAAAAAAGACGAGTAACTAACGTCAGCACCCTAAGGCGGAGTCTTGTATGACTTTGTGATGAGATATAGTGGATGGATTCCAGAGTTGAGAACAAGCTGTGGTTCTACCTGTTGGCACAGAAGGGCTATTTCAAGTTCCAGGATCCATTCTAGTGACTGGAGCAAATTCAGGTGGTGAAGAATCTGCAGGTAGATAGTGTATACACCAGGAATATCATTACCAAAGGTAAGTATTTTGTTCTTCCAATTTGCACTGTCCGTTGCCAAAAGTGAGTAATCCCTGGTATGTTGTCAGCAGCTGGCTGCATGACGGAGAAATATCACTACTTACCCAGTGGCCAGTTGATTTGCCGCCCACATTATGTAAACAAGTGAATGTGGAAAGGGTGATCCCTTTCACGGTGTAGTGGAGTAGAGGAACTATGGACATGAATAACAGCCAGCAGGAATTCCCATCCGTGTATGCATCTGTGCACCCTGATGGAGAGAAAAATATATTTTCAAATTAACTTAGCACGTAGGTTGAGAGCACTTGCTTCTGCCCATGTGCACGTTAGGCATCTCTGACTTACTGGTCACTCAGAACGTAGGAAGTCAATGAATCTCACAGGCTTGGCCTTCATGATCTATAACATCTCTCTAGTGGACTTGTGAAGGAGTTCAAGATTTCCAGTTAGAGATCGTGTTTCAATTCAATGGTCCTAAATATTAGTAATTATTGACCTGACTATACTGAAATTAAGTTGGGAATGTTGCCATTCTACTAACTGAGGGAGTTAAAATCCCAAAGCACTAAATTGTCATGAACCTGGTACTTTAATAGTAAGGTAAAGCAAGTAAATATGTTCCAGATGGAGTCATCGTTCCATCCCCATTTTATATACCAAATAATGTTCCACTAATGAGGTCTCTTGGCGTGTAATATTTCACTACTGAGGCTCCTTGACTTGATTAGTTATTGCCACCCAGCAGCAGTTCAGTGTTTTATTCAATAGTTGTTCATTCACTAAGACCCCGGTTAAGCACTGCCAACATTACAAACAAGGGTGACAAGTTAACTGAACATGCTGTCTAAAAAGAGAAAGTATTTGCACATCCTGGGTCGATGGCATAATTTTGAAGAGGCTAAGATGAGGAATAGTGTGATTTAGTGCATATTCATTTTTGGAAGAAGCGTGGGGAAGGAGGCTTGCCGAGTCCTCGCCCCACAGGGACCAACGGGAGCATGAGCAATGAAATAAAAGCAGCACTGGCATTGTGAAAGGAAATGTTCTCTCTGAAGCAATGCTAAAGCCAATATATAAGCCTGAAGAGAAAAAGGCTTTACTTCCTAGTACCATGACACGAGTATGGACCTGGTGGATCACCGCGTGTGAGTGCGTCACAGATACCGCACCAGTGCTGAGCAACCCAGATGCCGCTGACCTATAGTTATTTTGTGTATAAAAAGACTTTAATTAATTCAACAATGCACAGCACAGAATGAATATTATTGTTGTAACAAAAATAAGAAAAAGCATCAGTAAATGTACTGTTCAAAACAATGGAATAAATAGAGACTTAAATCTTTATAATGTATATAAGGGGGAAAGGGAAGGGAAAAAGGAAAGGGAAAAAGCATCATATACATATTTACCTAAAAGAGCAAAAAGAAGAACGTTCTCATCAACTTATCATCTAATTCAAAAAATAAACAGAAGCATCCAATCAAAAGAACAATGATATAGCAAGTGAATAATAATGAAGAACAGAGAGTTAAAACATTGGTGGAGGTTGAAAGTTCTCAGATAATGTAGCAGCTGTGGTTGAATCATCATTACTGAGTAAGAAACGTGGTTAAGGGTAACCATAACAGTTGGATATTGTGGGAGGATGAACATTGATAGCACACATAATATCCAATTTATGATGTGAACAAACACAATCCCACCACACCTTGTAAGATAATTTAGATGATGATTTCCAATTAAAAATTACCTAAAAAGATAAATAATATTCAAAAGGGTACTGCAGGTTGAAAATCTTCTTGATTTGGGACTAGACCCTATGCCAGGATGAAAGTGTATGAGAACAACTAAACAACGTATGCATAAAGTCACTTACAGGAAACTCACTAGACCAGCATTGAGATGAGGCATCTGCTGAAAGTTTTGAACATTGTACAGGAGTCAAATATAGCCTATGATAAACAAAAACAGGGATTGAGTAATACTGACTGTCCTAGAGTTTGTTACCAAATTTTATTCCAAAAGGAGACATCCCAATTCACTCTTAAATCATTTCCCCATAAAAGTGCAGCCTTGGATTTGGTACAAGAAGAAGCCAGAAGGGAAATGTATTTATAACAAGCAGAAGCTTTAGGATAGGTCTTTATAAAATTGGTCAAATCAGATGAAAGAGAAACATGAAGAGGAGCATGTTGCAAAGAGAAATAAATATCTAAGACAGCGTTCATGAGTAACAAAAACCGACTATAAAAAAAATGGGGACAATGAAACGATGTCTTAATTGGGGAAAGGAGATTGGAGCATTATTATAAAATAATTGATGAATCCACATAAGGCCTTTATCTTTCCGAGCATGCCATAAGAAAGGTCTATTATTAATTTTACTAAGTTTATTATACCATATTGGCATATTCAGAAACCGAGAAGAAGTTAGAATAAGTGGAAGGAGCATAGATTTGATCAATGAAACAGTAAACTGTAAGATGGGAGAATTAAGGTCTTTAAGGAAAACAATAAGACTTCCTTGAAAGAGAAGGGAAGAAGAAAAGGTTTTTCCACTTCTAGCCACAATGGGAAGAAGGATGAGTCTAAGTCTGAAGTCCAAAGAGCAGCTTGCTGTGTAAACCATCTCATCAAGATGTTGACTGCGCATGTTGGTCTCCGCGACAAAAGGACGCAGTACTTGTATTTCCTCCAATAGTATCTCAAGAGAGATAGGAGATGAAGTTTTTATCAGGCGAAGGAGAATCATTTTTAAGGCGCTTAGTGGCTGAGGCGGGTGACTGCGCTTTGTTAGAGGACGACTACATGGACGAAGCACGATAATTAGTAGAACCCGCCATTTCAACAGAAGAACCCAGTTTATCCATAAACAAGTTCTTAGGAGTGGAACAAACACTGGAAGTAGGAATAGATTGTGATGCAGGCGGAAAAACAAACTTAGGTTTCTTTAATCGACCCATGCAGGGTAATAATTCAAATAGAACACCACTGTTGGAGCAGACTGTAGTTCAAAAGGACTCACGCTTTCCCCATAGGGACAAGCACACCAAATGCTGCCGTAGAGAAATAGGATATGTTATATCATTGAAATAGTTCAAGTAACAAAAACAGCCAATATAGTAAAGCTTCAGGCGCCTCTTGAGAACCCTTTCATTTGATGCTTTAAAGAAAAGGTGTAAACAGAACTGCAGGAAAATGCTGCCACTTGAAAAAGAAATACCACTGCAGCTAAACAGCGCAATAAAAAAGGGTTCCTGCACCTGAAAGAGTGGAAGTCAAAAATATATCAAAGGGCAATAAGGCAAATTTTAGCATTATTAAAACAGTCTCATTATCACAGGAAAATGCAAACAGGCAAGCAGAAATAACAGTAGACTTTTAAATTATGGCATTCTTGTAAGAACATTTCCAAGCAGGTGTTGCCATATCAAGAGACAAATAACAAAGTGAGTTAAAAACAAGGGCTCGTCTTTGGAGATTATGCAACCTTCTGACGGTGCTCCTCGGCTGGGGAGAATCAAAATGGCGGCAGCACCCAAAGCTGCATTCTTGACAAGAAAAACTGAAGCAAGGAAATGCTTCAGTGCCAAAAATAATAGCCTCCAAGCATCCTGTTTTCTTCCACTGATGCCAGAAAGTGAAAGTGCCTAAAGAACGGGTTAAAAAACTCACACCAAAGTGCCTGTTGGTCCTTTCTGCGGCGGGGCTCCCTACTCAGGCGGTCGTCTTAGGTGGCGCCGAAGCCATGCCCCCCAGCCTATAGTTATTTTAAAACTGAGAAGACAGGGCAGAGCAGGAGCCAGGTCTGTGACCACTGCAGAGCTGAAAAGGAGGGTGAAGTGTTCACAAATTGAAGTGAACTTCTTTGACTGCTCATGCTTGTACTTCTGGATGAGAGAAATGAGACTGACCCACCATCCCTCCCATTGAATTGGCCTACTGTGGTGATCTCATGTTTGCTACATTCCAGCGTTACATCACTGGAATGTAGAATGTCCAATAGTGGTTTGTAGCTAGAGATTCCATGTTAGTCAGTTGCCTTGTGGACTGCTGAGGCTGTGGCTAATAAACACACTTCAAGAAGTATTTCTGTCTGCTGACCTTTATCACATAATACTTCACTACAATTTGGCGACGAGGATGCCTTCTCTCAAAAACAAACTTTTTAGAAACTTGATAACACCAGCTGTGTTTGGCTCTTCTACAAATTTAACTTTCCACCGTTTACTATAATAGTCAACAACTACAATGGCAAATTTAAACTTGCGTGGAAGAACACCAAAAGGTCCAATGAAATCAATGGCGAGTTTGGACCACACAGATTCAGGTAACTTGTCAGGCTGAAGGGGAACCGCTTCAGTTTTGAGTCCTTTATCACTAGTAGCACAAATAACACATGCTCGAACACTAGCAATAATAGCAGAATCCATCCCAGGCCACCAATAACTGTCTCTGATTTTTCTTTTGGTTATGGTCTGACCTAAGTGTCCCTCATGACCATACATAATGATCCTGTCTCTCAAAGAAACAGGTGGAATAAATTCATCTCCCTGTACCAACATCCCATTTTCTTCAATTGACAATTCATCAGATACTTTAAAATAAGGTTGTAAATCCTGAGGTAAAACCTTTTCTTTAGGCCATCCGTTCATTACATGTTTCCTAACACTTTCCAATTCAACATCCTTTAAGGATTCAGAATTCCACTCATGTTCAGTGAAAGTAGTGTTGTGGCAAACATCAACACTAGCAATTAGGCACTCTTCATCATTCTCATCGTTATTTTCAGGATAATCAATAAAACTTAAAGGTGAACGAGATAAGTAATCCGCCCGGATGTTCTTACCACCTGGGATGTATTCAACAATGAAATTATATTGTAAAAGTTTTGAACTTAATCTTGCTATTCTTGGTGTGTGATCTTTAATAGTAGAACCACTCAAAATACTTACTAACGGTTTATGGTCAGTCTTGAGGACAAATTTTCTTCCCCAAATAAAACATTTAAATCTTTCTACTGCCCAACAACAGCCCAAAAGTTCTTTTTCGATGACAGAGAAAACCTTTTCATTAGACCTCAAAGACCTAGAAGCAAAACCAATAGTCACTTCAATTTGTCCCTTCATCTGTGCAATTGTGGCTCCTAAACCGTCATTACTAGCATCAACCGTAATGATGCATTCCTGAGTAGGGTCAAAAGGTGCAAGAACACCTGCTGATATAATTTCATTTTTCAACCTTTCGAATTCTTCTTGACAGTTTTTTCCCATACAAATTTTTTCTCTTTCTTCAACAATTCTCTTAACATAACAGTTTTAGCAGAGAAATTTTGAATGAATTTAGAGTAAAATTCACAAAGTCCTAAAAATGATGCAACATTCTCCTTACTCTTGGGTGTAGGAGCTTTGGCTATTGCATCAACTAATCCAGGTCTAGGTTCAACTCCTTCTCAGAGATTACATGACCCAAATACTCAATGGTATTTTTGCAAATTCACACTTCCCACGATTTGCCACAACTCCAAACTTTTGTAACCTCTCCAAAACTGCACACATGCGTTTATCATGAATGGACAGATTTTCTCCTGCTATTAAGATATCATCTTGGAACGTAACCACACCTTCAATTCCTTCTAATACATTTTCTAACACACGTTGAAAAACGACTGCCGCCGACGCAAGGCCGAAAGGCATCCTTTTGAACTGATAGGTACCCATTGGTGAAACAAAAGCCGTAAGATGTCGTGACGACTCCTCAAGTACTAGCTGATGATAAGCAGATGCTAAATCAATCTTAGAGAAAAACTTAGCACCTGAGAATGTACTGATGATGTCATCTATCCTAGGTAGGGGGTGAGAGTCGATCCAAATAACCTTATTAAGACTTCTTAAGTCAACATACACTCTCAGTTGCCCATTCTTCTTCCTGGCAATAACTAATGGACTTAACCATAAAGATGACTCAATAGGTTCTATCACACCTTCATCACACATCTTCTTAAGGATCTTTGCTAAGTCTTCACGCACACTGAAAGGCACGTTCCTCAACTTATGTTTCACAGGTGTGACATCATCTTGTACTTTAATCTTGTGCTTGAACCCTCTGATTTTACCTAATTTGTCATCAAATACCGTAGGAAAAGTGTCAAACCACTTGGTACTGTTTTCAACCATCTCAAATGACCTTTTATTTTCTTCACAATCAGTTACTAAAGAAACTTGAACATCTTTACCAGGTCTGAGAGTCATCCCAAAAAGGCCTTGGTAATACCATCCAAGGATGTTAAGCCCTTTTTTAGCAACATACACTTTTCCAAAAATGGTACGATTTTTAAACTTGAGTTGACACTCAAAATACCCAGACAATTCAATTTTCCTTCCATCATAAGTTACAGGATTCCTGTCTGGTGGAAATAACTCTCGTTTGCCCCAGATTTCAGCAAACAATTCATCGGTCACCATTGTCATTCTAGCCCCAGAATTAATAAGGAGTCTTAAATTTTTCCCATCTACTTCAATGTCTTCATAAGGGTCTACACAATTGGATTCATCATCCTGTACAACAACAATCATATCTCTCATTCCTCTCACACAATTTTGTTCTTCATCTGAACTGTCACACAAATCTCCATCTGGAATAGAGTTGACTTTGTCTCTAGGTGACTGACAAACTTTTGCAAAATGCCCAATTTTACCACATAACTTACATTTTACATTTTTTGCAGGACAAGGCCGACCATTTGGCCCATGATTGGAATAACCACACCTAAAACAAATGTTTTTCTGTGAGAAAAACCCACCTTTGTACTCTTTCTTGTTGGTATATTTTTAAAACTGTTGTTTTGTTTTGAGACTTTGTTTTCATTCACTACAGACACACCACTAGTGTCTTTACGAGTGAGTTCCTTTAACGCTTTACGTGAAACTTCAATACCTTTAACTATATCAATTGTTTCTAAAAGATTAGGATTTCTCATAGTGAGAAGTTTTTCTTGTACTTTTTTGTCCCAACAATGTACTACTATTTGATCACGTATAAGTTGATCTGTGAAATTTTCAAATTCACACTCCGCAGCTAACATACGTAAAACAGCAACATAAGTATCAATAGACTCATCTTGTAACTGCTCCCTAGTAAAAAACTTATGTCTGTTAACAATCAAACTCGGTTGTACGTCAAATTGTTTTTCTAATTTTTTAACAGCCAATTCATATTCATCTAAATCTTCTTGATCTTGCTGAATGGGATACGGTGGGAGATGTTCATATATGGATTGTCCTTCAAAACGTAAATTGTGTTCTAATAAGAACCTTTTACGTTCTGGTCGATACCTACTACCACCGATGGCTCCTAAATACTTTGTAAAGGCCCTGTACCAATTTCTCCAAGGTACAGGAGGATCTCCAGGAGTTTGAAGAAAAGGTGGAGGAGAATTTACATTCTGCATAGTAGCCATGACACTTCCTGTATTAACGAATCCTAAAAGAAAACTACTAAATTAGATGAAGACTATAACAATTTGACATAGATGTAAAAATCAGATGTAAAAGTACCAGATGATGCATATGCGTATGTTAAAATGTGAACTTGAATATATATAAATATATAGCTGCTAAAGAGTTGTTACTTCTGGTCACGTGTGCACATCACGGATGTGCAGGTTCAACAATAATAGGTTGTTACCTCGGACTGCGTGTAGTAAAATCTTCTTCAGTGGGTTGTTACCTTGGACTGCATGTGCACATCACGGATGTGCAAAAGAAAATGTGTAATTTTTCTTAGAATCAACTTGTATATACTTTACTTTTTTTTTTTAAAGGCTTTGCTTGATATTTCAATACATTGTAATTCCTCCTTTTAGACTTTGAGTTTCCTTCTTAAAACTGTATTCTTCCCTTAAACAGTTCCCAATTCAATTGGATAGGCGTTTAGATACAAGAAAAACCACTTCCTGTAATCCTTCTTCCAGAAAAATGTGCGTACTAGTTGTTCTTTAAAGGTTTTGATAAAGAAGAACCACTTCCTGTAATCCTTCTTCCAGGTAAGTTAGCGTTCTAGTTGTTCAGCACACGTAATGCGCGTGAAGACTGAAGATCAAATTGATACAGAACGCGCTTCAAACGGAAGAAACGGGTGGCTCTCACTGAAGGTAGGAAGACTTCGTTGTTTACAATGTAAAAAAAACACACTTCGTCTATACTCGTAATCACGCTGAAGTGACAGTTCTGACAGCTCTGCTTGGGAGCAAACACACACTGCTTGAATGGAAACACACGCAGTGCGTTCGTGTCGCAAGGAGATTCGAAGCTAGGCCATGCGCAGGTTCACGCGCAGTGCTCTCGAGGGGTTGCGCTCGTGTCGGGAAACTGGAAACGTTCAAAATGCCATAAAACATTTGTTGAAATAACAGGAAATTAGCTTCAGCAATCCTTTGCGAAGACAATCTTCCACATTATTTTCCAAAAGAAATTGTCTCAGACAATGGTGTACAATTTATTTCGAAAGAAATGAAATGTTTTCTGGACACCAACGCCATTAAACACAAATGTGTTGCTTTATATCATCCTCAAGCAAACGGTCTAGTAGAAAAAATGAACCGCACACTGGTGGAGTGTATACAGTGGGCTATTCAAAACAAGAATGACGTGTGTAAAGCTGTTGAAGAAATGTTGTGGTCACATAGGTCATGTCCTAATGCTGTTTCTGGTCTCTCGCCATGTGAAATTCTACGGGGACGTCCTCCTGCTTCCAGGTTGTGTCCTGCATGGTTACGAGAGTGTCAGACCAAAAGTGATCGCATGTTAAATGTAGACAAAGTTGTGAGACCTAATGTGGAAAAATTTCAAGCTAAAATGAAAAGTCACTATGACACTTTGCATACAGTAAAACCCATAGAAAGAGATCTATGTGTGGGTGATTGGGTTTGTGTCAAAGATCCCAATCATGTTCCTAAAGGAATGTCGAAATTCAAACCTCCTGTCAAAATTTAAGTTGTGACCAGGAATGCAGTGAGAACTAGCAGGAATGAATGGTGGAATAAAGGAAGAGTTGTGAAGGTGCATCCTCATGATGCTCTTCCTTGTGGTCTTTCTGTTCCATCTAATTCGTCTTTGCATCCTCATGTTGTTCCTCCTTCATCTTCTTCTTTTGATATTGATGTTTCTGAGTCGAGGCATTCTTTTCACCCTGTGTCCGAACGAAGGAGCAGTAGACTGGAACATTGTTAATCCATTGATGTTTCGTGATTGAATTTCTTTCTTGTTTACATACTTATATTGTTTAGTATTTAATTGCTATATTTCTTTAACATTTTCCTTTGTCATTTGTTTTGTTTTTATTTATTGTAAAGAAAGGGAGATATTGTGGTGATCTCATGTTTGCTACATTCCAGCGTTACATCACTGGAATGTAGAATGTCCAATAGTGGTTTGCAGCTAGAGATTCCATGTTAGTCAGTTACCTTGTGGACTGCTGAGGCTGTGGCTAATAAACACACTTCAAGAAATATTTCTGTCTGCTGACCTTTATTACATAAAACTTCACTACACCTACTTTATAGATAGATGTGCCCACATTCACCAGCAGAGTGCTTGTCACTCCGTGGAATAAGCCAGTGGCGACGCGGTCCGACTGATTGCCCCATGCTGTATGTTGCAGTGGGAGGAAGGAAAATGTAAATGGCAAAGAGAGCTCGCTTAAATCTCCTATATGTAAAGTATGATGTATGTAGATTCAATTTTACTTGAATCAAAAGGCCCTCACTAAAGCCAGACCTAAAAATGATGAAGAAAACACACAGCTTTTTATAAAAATAAAAGCTTGCTTTTATTGACTTTCAATTAGTTGCGACCAGTGTTACATGCTTCATTAACGTCAACGCTATATATGTCTGATTCTTCAGTATACCAAGATGCATTTGGGTGCCAAAATTATGTTAACGATCAGTTATCAGTTTCAGTGACATTCAACATTATGTAACATGTGATGGAAGTTGATTAGCCATCTCAACGATTCTCAGCGAAAGTTATAACAAGAACACAAAAAAAGGAATATCAAAAACTCGCCCCTAGGTCCAGCTCGAGTCTGTATAACTGTGAGAATATTTGCATATTTTGCATATCCTGCTCCCCGTGTTTGATCTATATTCACTGCAAGCAGGGAGATCATAAAACGGCTCTTCATTCCCCGCTAACATCATCTGCTTTAAACTGCTGATGTGTCTAAATGCCTTGGGACTAAACATCTTTGGTCTGAGTAAAAATAAACAGGCACAAAAGTTGGACAGCGAAGAAGTGAGAATAACTTGGATTCCCAACTAGAACTCTGAGTCACTTGCTGGTGACAAGCGTGTCTGTGCAGCAAGTAGCAACGAGCACGTGGGGCGACTGCCAGGTTCACGCGACCCATCTTTATGTCAGGCTGAACTATCCTCTCTGTTCGGAAGGAAGTGTTCCTCACAGAGACATTTTAAACAACTTACAGTAATTCAACAAAAACACCACAGGATTTTGATTGACAGAAATGTATTCCAAAAATATATCCCCCTTTTTATCAAATGTACCCAGCTTATATTCACACATGTCCACTACTCCCAACAATAACTCCCAACTTCCCTTTTTCAAATCCATTTCCATTATTATATCCCTACTCAAAACACTACGAGAGCACAAACTTACCACAATGAATCCACAAGTAAAAACATATTACTAATCTAATAACTATTTAACACTAATGTTGGGTTACACAGTCGTGTGCTACTCGCCGCACAGTGCTTCAATGCCTCGCCAAGAGTACAAAGCGCTACATATATACAATTTGCAATTGCAATCACAAAACCTGCATCCAGTGCACATTGCAGGAAACCAGACTCCAAATACTGGAATGTGTGCAGCAGCCGTACAGAATGTTCCCTAATTATAATAGACTTTTAATTAGTATAGGACAAATTAGTGTCTGTCTTGGGATAGAAAGTGTTCAGTTCTTGTCCATCAGCAAGGCATTGAAGGAATGGCCTTCCTTTCAAGGGACCCTAATCAGCTTCACTTCCGCTCCTACTGACTCAGTTGTCATTGGGATAATAACCCTGTTTCTTCTAGCCATGAAAAATAACACAACTACTTCTATGTGCTTGTTGTTTGCCATCCTAAGATACCATGCACATACATCAATTCAATTGAGGACACATTTGCCATGCAGCGAAAGCATTTCTGTATTTAAGGTATATATATAATTAGTGGCAGCTGGTTAACTTTGAAAGCAGTGGGGCGTAAATACCTTCTTCAAATTTGAATAAACAAGCACACAAACCTAGGAAGCACAACCTAAGTCAAGGAATCTAGAGGTTTTGAAAGGACACTGATGACATATTCGAGTATTCTTGTCATGTGCTAGTATGCCTTGGCCTTTCTAGGTATATAAGGACTCACCTGCTTCATTTGGCTGTACTAAATGCATCATGCTACCATTTTGCCCTTTATCATTCACTTCACTAGGTCAGTTATAGCTGGACCAACGCGGCCCTTCAGCTGTCTGATGACCTAACAATAGGTGTTGTGCATGAGTCAGAAGACATCCCTCTCAGCCCTGGTACATAGTACAGGTGAACAAGACAACAAATTAACAGGGAGAGTTGGCTCGGATCTCAGAGCCCGTGCACGAGCTAAGCTGTGAAAATATATGTTGTGTAATGACGTAAAATATAATAAAATCTCTTATATGTTCAAAAAAGTGTAATTCTACAACATGTTGAAGCTTCGATATTAATAGGGCACATTGCAGCACTGCACTATTAAAAGTGGTAATTTTGTACAACTGGTAGCCTGAACATATATTCGAAAGTGATTTCTTTCATACACAATAATGAAGTAAAAAGAGTTTTGGTGAAATAAAATATTTGCCTAAGAAGACACAATTTAAGGTGGGAAGCCACAATTTACCCAGGTTTTCTGGTTTCACTCTGTTCAAATCAGCCAGTAAATGGGCATGTATTTGTCTTTCCTTATGTTAAGATTTGTTTTGACCTCTTAGTGAATTCTTCTGCAGTTTGTAAATTAGGTATTATATGCATGGTAAGATTAAGTGATTTGCCCAGAATCACGAGGTTGAGCTGACGCCAAGACTTGAACCTGGTACCGAGTTCCATAGTCAGCAGCTCTTCCCATAATACCACAGCTCGTGTACAGGGAGGGAACGGGAGGCCACATGAAACCTAACAGGGCCTCTAGCTGAGCCAGAGCCAGGCTTGAGCCTGACTCGACTTTCAGTGGCCGACCTCTAGTAAAAAGTAAAAACAAAATCTCTTTTTAGAAAGAAAGTTAAATATGATTAGCTCTCTTTAGAGTTTAAGTGGGGTCACTGCACACTCAATGTTAACATTTCAACACATTACGAAAAAGAAAAGCAACTTTAAAAATGACTTCATACACTTTTCATGCACTCTGCCATTAACAAGGAAAACTCTTAAAATTAAATGAAATTAAACTAACCTGAATTCCACCTTTCCAGTCAATTTACTGCAGGCCAGATTATTCATGAATTCTCTCCTCTGCTTCTACGGGCCTTCCAAAGCCATGCTTCTGGAAATCAGGAGCTGATTTCAGACTGCCAAATCAGAAAGCTGGATGCGACTGGGGGCTGACCCTTCTTTACTCGGCTGTATCCTGCCATTTGACAGGGCATGGGGCGACTGTGTCAAAAACACGTCACCGCCCGAGCAGGACGCTATATGTACACATGCTGCCCTACACTGGGCATGCGCAGCATATGCAATGGTTTGTCAATGTGAGTCCGGAGCTGAAATGAAAAGCGCCCCTCACATGCGCAGACCATCTGGACCCCTGCTCTCTCCTATCCTGGGTGCCTTGACATGCGTACTTTTAGCTGTGTGAAACACAGGCGTGGAAAAGTAAACAGACGAATTGTGAAAGCTGTCAATTCGTCTTCTTCCATTTCTGTTGCCCGAACTGCAGTGAGCAGTTTCTTATTCTGTAGATGCTAGTGGGGCGCCGCTACAGCGCCCCCTATGCACCAGCCGCCACTATACTGCTTCTTTACCATCTTGGAAGCATTTGAGGTTGGACCAAGGCAGGCATTTCTGCAGAGTACTCGAAGGAACGCTGTGAAGCCAGGGCAGGTGTCTGCATGAAAGCCAGTCTCCTAGAGGTGCGGGGACACCATTTGAAGTCTGCTTTTCCTGCTGGAGGAGCTGAGTTTCTGCCCAGCACCTGGAAGCCTGCCTGCCTGCCTTCTGAGAGAGGGAAGGAGAGTGCCTGGCCCTACAAGAGAAGAGACGGTCCAGGTGGAGAAGCCCAGTGTGTTCCCGGCATGAGAATCACTCAGAAGAAGCTGAATGATCCCCGTTGTGAACAGTGTCAAGCTATTCAAACCAGAAGCAACATTGTTTCATCTAGGGCCTTGCCATGTGCCTGTATGACTGATACTGCCTCTGCCTGATGCTGGTACTGCTCTAAGAACTACTTTCACTACTGATGTGGAATGACTAATCAGCCTTGCTCACTTTGCCACTGGATTCAAGCTAGCCTGGCTGATGACGGCTGAATAGCCAGAAACCGGTCCCAGGATGCTTGTTTCCGGTCCAGGGAAGACATGGTTTGGCAGTTCGGGCTGGACTGTTCCCATGAGGCACAGGGTCAGACTGATTTGCATATGGCCATGTCTGAACTGGGGTGGTGGAGTGAGCTAAAGAATGATGATGGATTAAACCCAGATCAGTTGACTGGGGGTGAGTGTTTGATTAGCTCAAGCGCTCCGTCCATCATCCCCTTTGGTATCGCTTTAATCAGCCAGGGAGGCCGTATGTGACAAAGACTATTGCTTGTTGAAGATCCTTCATGGAGGCTGCAACTGCTGTGACTGAGTGTCTGTCTGCAAACAACCTGGGATACTGCAACTGATCAAGATGAGCGCTGACATGCAAGCCTGCCATGCTGAATCCTGCTAGCAGTCTATGACCCGAATGAGGCTTCTGCAGCAGTGCCACATCACTGCAGCTGCTGAAATAGGAGCAGGTTTGCAGGTTGCACACACCAGCGCCATTAGAGCCACAGCTCCTCCGAGATAGTAAACTAGGGCCTATGCTCAAATAAACTGAATGACTAATTGCGCACAGAAGTCTGGCGTGTGAGCAAAAGACTTTTTGGCCACTTTAAAGCCATTAAATCGATCATTGCAATAGCCAGTAGGCTTACTCAAATCAAATTACACCAGTGCTTACGTAATGCTTAGTTCCATGTGACGTTCTGGCGCTCGTAGACATTAGAACCTCTAGAGAGAGGAGAGTGCACCAGAGGTTAGTGCAAAACATTACTGGGGATCATAGATTGCAGCCCTGTAATTGGACCCTTGTAGAACTCTGTGGTATTTCGTTTTGCTGTGAGATTAAAATATTTTCGTTTTAACATATTGTGTCTATTGAGAGGCTGTTGAGTTCTGCTCTGTTGCCTCCTACACTACCTCACTAAGAAGACTTTCACTGCACCCCCTCTCCACCCTGATAGTCAACTGCAGAAGCAGTGTACTTGACCCTGTTTGCAGAGAAATATTAGGACGGCCACCAGTGGCAATCGATTCCAATCACCACAGTTTTGGCCCAGTAGCCCCTATGGCCTCCCAAAATGGGTCTGACGAGCACTTTCCTCTAAAATTTCCAAAAGCGTTAAGATACCAGTGAACGAGTATTGTTCAACTGTAGTTCTCCAACTGTTGTGAACAGTGCATTAGTTCCCATTTAAAATAGTTTGCTTCCCAGGTTTGGCCTGCTTTTAACCCTTTCGTATCATTAATAGAAAGTGTGAAGTTCTCCATCCCACACAGAATGCTGATATTCATGGTAGCCTCCAGTAGAAGCATCCATGTTTTGTTAAATCTTTTGTATCTGCATAATGGAGCTCCCCAGTTCAGCCTGACATCATGCTTACATTTTGCTTAGGTCAGCTTGGTTGCTTCCTATGTCTTTTCAATATGGTACCTATTAATGTAAACATGTGGAGAAAGCTTACGTGTTTTAGGCCATGATACTTTAGTCTCAAGAGATAACAGCGTCTCAAAACCTGTTTTATTTTGAAAACATTTGTTCAAGTCAGCAGTCAAAACCCTATAAAAACACTGGGATTTGTCCATTAATTGGGAGAAGTCTTTGCACTACAGATTGTCGCCAGAAGCTGGGTGCCATGCTGGGACTCTTGCACTTCATCCATCTTAGAAACTCGACAGGCAGGTATGCTATTCATGATCTTAGCTAAAAAAAGATTAGTGTAGCTTTTAGAAATAGCAGTAGGGTGTAGGATGTTATTCAACTCACTAAAACGCTAGAGATGTTAATATTTTTCTCATTGACAGTTACAGTATTAACTGCTGTTTTATTTTCCTTCTGTGTGGTTACTCTTCAAATTTTATGCATGAGATTAGGACTTCCAAAATAAACGTTTTTAAACTACATGTTCAGTTTCTCAATACAGTGATTGAGGGCCTGATTCACAAAGGTAAACTTACACATCCGTGTAACCAGTGCTTTAAATGGGCCAGTACTCGCCGGTACTGAGTACCGGCACTTCTCATTTTCACCGCTCTGAGTACCGGCACTTCTCTGCTGCCAAGGAGAGTACCGGTACTCATCAAAGGTAGGCTCATTGTTGCTTTGGCTCACAATCACGAACGAGGCTGTCCGACAGCCAAAGCGCCTCTAGCCCAAGCTGAGCCACCTCTAAACAATTCAGCAGGGCTCACCTGCATAATGTCCGGTGTTCACCACCACGCTGTGTTTGACAGAGCAGGGTCCATTCAGGCCCTGTTCTGTCAATCACATTCACACCATGGTGTGCATTTGTGCACACACTCGAATCCAGGCATCCAGCTGACAGCAGCAATAGCAGCACTTAAGAAAGCCACGGGAGATAAGGAGTGTAAAATGGCCTTTATCCCACCTGAGTCTTTTGTGTGAGTGTCTGTCTGCTTGTGTCTGGGTGTTTGCCTGCTTGTGTGCGCATGTTTGTGTTTGTGTGTGAGAGAAAGGCGAGTGAAAGAGGGAGAGAATCCAGACACTAGGGAGGTGTTTTAAAGGACATTCTTGGAATGCTTTGTGTGAGCATTGCTGCTTGTTTCTGTGAGTGCGCACTCAAGAATATATAAGTATTCGGCCACATAGTAGAAGTGTCTTATATGTCTTGTCCTTAGCCCCGCCCCAAGCCCCGCCCACTTGCTACACTCATAGCTCATTTTAAGAGTACCTGCACTTATTTTTTCCCATTTAAAGCACTGCGTGTAACTTTACGATTGTTTGCTATTCGCAAAGGTATTTTACTAGTAGTACCTTTACGACTGCCGAGTCTCCGCACATAAAAGGAAAGGACTGTCCTAGAAACCGCAGTTTCTAAAATGGATAAAATACCTTTGTGAATTCCAAACAGGTGTACACTTACACAAAAGTGTAAGTTTACCATTGTGAATCAGTCCCTGAGTGTGTTATTCACAGCAAGGAAAGAATTGTTTGAATTTCCACTGTGTCCCTTATCTTGTTTACTGGGATCACTGATAGTAACCTGAAAACACTGTTTGGACATACATAGCTTGATGGGTTAGTGCTGGGACTAATGTCAATTCCGATTTTCTGACTCGGCGTTTGCGCATTAAACAAAATCCTTGCGCCCGTGGGTTTGAAGTCCCTACCATGCAATTCTGGTGAAATTCCAGAATTTATATCACCACCTCAAGATGTCCTGTATACTATGCCTGTTCCTTTAACCGGGTACTGAATACTGCCCCTTTATGCCCCCTCTAGGCCCGATCAGCATTGCCAAGTCTGAATAGTTCTTTTGACCTTTATGTGAGATGAGAATTGGTTCGGGCTGGATTGGTATCTGTGCAAAAGTGTAGGAACCTGTAACAACTTGCTGTCCTTTGGAGTGGTGGGCGATTCCCCATTCACATGAAACGCACTGCTTGATTCCCGCTTTAGAAATACAGATGGGAGTGTGTGGCCGCTGAATTGTAGCTTGTGACAACTGAGATTTTTCTTTGTACTTTTGACTTTTATGAGTAAATGTAGCACCTAATGCCTAAGCACTGTAATACCATTTATACTCAGACCATTGGCTATGATGGGGCTGGACAGTTCTGCTTTTTTTTGTCGATACGACTTCTATTTGTAGAATTCAGAGTTGTGTGTATTAAGAAACATTCAATTTTTACAAATGAAGGCACTGACTTGACATTCCATTATTAAAGGCAATTAAGAGTGTTTTACTGTGTTCTAAGTGTCTAGCCCACACCACCTCTTTGAGGAAGCTCTGGACTAGTGTGCTTTGTCACTATTAAGAGTCAACTACTAAAGGGGAGTTTTTAGACCTGACAGCCTTAGGGCGGTGCACAAATACTTTACACATTGCCTCTAAGTTAAGCCTGACTGCTCTGTGCCAAGCTGCCAGAGGGTGAGCACAGGTTAATTTAGGGTTTGCATGCTTCTTACCCTGACTAGGATTATGGTTGCTGCTTGACTATGGCTCATACCCCAGTCAACCTACAACCCAAATTCCAACATTGGTGAACAGTGGTGATGATAGGTCTTGTGTTTGTGCAATGCCATATGATAAATTGGTTTGCACTATCAATCCACATCCAAGACCAATTAGAATTTTAAATTCTCCATGATTGGTATTTTTTTTATTTTCCCTCAAAATCATGTCTCTGGCTGCTGGGTCTACAATTGCACCTACAAGAATGGGATTTGAGCTGGCCACCATAGAAGTATACATTGTGTCCCAGCTCAAGGACTTCTGTAAGGAGATTGGACTTCCTGCCAAGAGCACCACCAGGAATTTGGAGTTACAAAAGGCACTGAGGGCATGGGCAGAAGCTCACTCCGTGCTAGGTGAGACCACATGAGATGATGACTGGATGGAGGATGACCCTTCTGAGGAACCACCTGCAGTGGAAGGGGAGGAGATGATCCTGATTTGAAGCATCCTGCCAGGGCACAGAGGAACTGGCGGAGAGTAGGGAGGAGAGAGATTTAAGCTGCAGATGGCTAAATTGAAAATGGAGGCAGAGGAGAAGAAAAGAGCCTTTGAGGAAAGGAAAATCTTACTGGCTCATGAGCTGAGTTTAAAGGAACTGGATATCAAGGCCAGGCAGGCAGATTCCAACAGTGATGGTGGCAGCATACTTGCAGTACTTGAAGGAGACAAAAGGGTTTGCATACCCAAGGATTTGGTGCCCAGTTATGTGGTGGGAGACGACATTGATAAGTGTTTTTTTCTACTTATATAGTTGCACTGAAGGTTCACAGGATTCATGAGGAGCACTGGGGGAGAGGGGTCTGTGAAAACACTCGCCTACTGTGGGGAGGGACACATTTCTCACAGTAGAGGTTGGGGTCCAAACCAAGTATAGCTCTATGAAAGCCATTTTAGTTGCCAAACTTGGACTGACCCCTAAGCTGTATCTCCAAAGATTCAGGGACAGCCAGATGCTCCCCAAACAATCCTGGGTAGATTTTGTGGACTACTCCAGCAAGGCACTGGATGGTTGGGTGACGGGCTTCAAGGTTAATGATGTTGTTGGGTTGTACAATTTAATCATGAGAGAGCACATGCTCAGTATCTGTTTTATAGAGTTGCACCAGCACCTAGTTGACAATAAGCTGACTGACCCCAGGAAGCTTGCTGAGGAGGCGGACCTCTGGGCTAGCACCAGAGTGTCCAAAAAGGTATCTGGGAAAGGGGGGGGGGCTCCCACAAAGGTTGTCAGGGTTCCCAACAGAAAAAAGTAGGGGGAGAAAAACTTAAAAGTAAGGAGTTCTCAAAAGGCCCCCCAAGATAATTCTCAAGGGAGTAGTGGTAACCAGTCCCAGTCTGATCCTAAGAACAAGGGGTTTCATAATCATAAGACAGGGAGGGTTGTACCCCAATGTACTGAGTGCTATAAATATGGGCACAACAAGGGCAACTCTAAATTGCCCAAGAGAGCATAGCCCTCCCATCGGTGGGCAGACATCTAGGTTGGCAAGTGTAGCACTCGGGGAGGGGGTGGTCCCAGTTACCTTTGGGGACAAACAGATGTGACCCTTGTTTCCCTGGGGGACAGTCGCGGTCCGTGTAGGAGTGCCGGCCGGGCGGTGACGTGGGGCGGGGGAGGGGCAGGGTGGGGGGTAGCAAAGTACGGATTACGGACCTATACAGGTAAGTAAACATTTAAATCAATTAAACGAATTTTGTTGCGCGCACTGCATCGCCAAATGCGATGCAGTGCGCGCACGAAATTCGTTTCATTGATTTAAATGTTTACTTACCTGTATAGATCCGTAATCATCTGCTACCCCCACCCTGCCACTCCCCCGCCCCACGTCACCGCCCGGCCAGCACTCCTACACGGACCGCGACTGCTGCGGGATAAGGAGATGGTGCCTAAATCCCACATGCCTGCAAATATTTCAAAGCATAGGCAGTGGGTCACCATTAATAGGCAATGGGTGGAGGCTCTGAGAGACACAGGAGCCAGCATAACTGCTGTCAAGTGTCGGCTGGTGTCTGCAGGGGCTGGTACCAAAGGCTGCCTCACCGGGCACCATACCAGATCTCTGTTTCTGTGTGGACTACCGAGGACTCAATTCCATCACCACGACTGATGCACACCCCATCCCCGAGCTGATAAATTCATTGACAGGCTGGGCGCTGCCAGATCCCTTAGTATCTTTGATTTATCATCAGGGCACTGGCAGATCGCTCTTACTGAGGGGACCAAAGAGAGGTCAGCATTTTCAACCCTAGAGGGCCACTTCCAGTTCTGGGTGATGCCCTTTGGCTTGAAAAATGTCCCTGCTACCTTAAAACGGTTGGTTAACAGGGTCCTGGATGGTAAGGAGGCCTTTTGTGCCACCTACTTACACAACATTGCTATCTACAGTTCCAGCTGGGAGTAATACCTGCATCACCTCCATGAGGTGCTTCAGCCCCTGCAACAGGCAAGCCTGACCATAAAGGCCAGCAAGTGCCAGATTGAGGAGGGTTCAGTGTTGTACCTGAGATACCTAGTAGGTGGGGGCAAGGTGCAGCCCGTCCAGGCCTAGATTGAAACTATGACGGACTGGCAACCATTTAAAACTAGACAGATGTGGGCGCCTTCCTAGGCGCCTTCTTTACTTTGCATCTGTGAGTCTGCCCTGCCAAGTGGTGCCGCTCCAGTCCTGAACCCTTGGAAGTGAGGCCTAAGGTGCTTGCTTCCAGGGACATCTTAAGGATTTTGGGGGTCCTGGGCCAAACGTATTTTGGGGGCCCCTGTTCAGAACAGTTTTGAATTTATGATCCAGTTTCAGCTCTGTCATGTCCCCTTTGGCCAGGCCACTGACAGTGCACAAGCACACTCTTCCAAACTGTAAATGCGTTTACATCAAATATTCAAAGATGGTAATGTGTGTTTTCAATATTGTAACGCAGCAGCAGATCACTAATTTTATTGCAGATAATCTCTGTGACATCCTCCACTTTCTCATATTTGAGGTCCTGTTTTGATCTATGGATGTTGCATGAAACATAAACACATTTTTCTACAAAATGCCTGTGATAGATTCTGACACATCACCCACATTAAAAAATAAATGAAAGAAAAATAGTATGTTTAAGAATTATTCAAGGTCACCAGTGCAAGACTCTCTGCAGAACAGAGCTGGCTCTATCACCCACCCCCACTGAAAAGCTAGAGCCCTGGGCCAGAGCCCACTTTGCCCATGCCTTAAAACATCTCTGCTTACTTGAGCAAAATCCATGCATCCTCTGTCCAACCGGCACATCAGCACAGTTGCATGAATCAGAACCGGCACATCTCCCCTCTTGATTGGATCGGAACCGGTGCATCGCTCCTGTTGCGTGGCTCGAAACCAGCACATCATTCCTATTGCGTGATCAAAACCGGCGCATCATCTGCAGAACTATCACTTCAAAAAGTCTCAGCACTTCTGTCGACGGCCTCTTTGACAACAGCGATGAATTTCCATGTCACAGCTCTTCGCTCATTGGAGCTGGCGCATCATTGCTACTGCGCGGATCAGTACTGGCACATCGCCCTCAATGCGTGGATCGACACCGATGCATCGCTTCGGCTGCAGCCCGCATCTTCGACATTAACACAACCAGGATCAAGGTACTTTTGTTCAGCGGGCCTCACTGGGTCCCTGTATCTGGCCTGCGCTCCATCGCTTTTGACCTGAACTTTTGACTTTGTCCCTGTCTGGCGCGACCAGATATCCCAAGTAAAAGCTTATTGCTTCTAAGCGCTATTTTACAGTTTATTGTTTAAAAAAAAATATCTCAAGTTCTACTTATTGGGTTTTTGTTGTTTTAGTCTTGTTTTACTTATTAAATTAAGTTCTATTTTTCTAACCTGGTGTGGAATCTTTTTGTGTAGTGTTTTTACTGTTTTACTGTTTGCAGTGTTGCACAAATACTTTACACATTACCTCTAAGTTAAGCCTGACTGCTCTGTTCCAAGTTACCAGTGGGTGAGCACAGGTTACTTTAGGGTTTGCCTGCTTCTTACCCTGCCTAGGATTGTGGTTGATGCTTGGCTTGGGCTCAGACCCCATTCAACCTACACCCCAATTTCTAATAGGAGTATTTGGTATTCAGTTTGTGGTCCATGGTCATAGTTGGAGCCCAGTAACACATGCCTACCGTGGCACACTGGGAACAAAATCTCACAGCTCGCTTGCCTCATATGCTAATCAAGCCAACATATGCACCTGGCCACATTATTGGCCATATGATGTACCCACATATGTGAGGCATTTGTCCCATATCATGATGTAACCATGGTTTTCCATAGACCAGCATAGCACTATCTTCTCATGCTTATTTCATCCCTACGTGAGCAATACCATGATGTTTCCTTTTCTTCCATGTGCTGTAGTGCCTCTTCCCTCTTCCATATAGGAGACACGATTATATGTCAGAGTAGATGGGAGAGGTTGCTGATATTAAAGAGGAAGAAAAGCACACACGCCTCAGTCCCTTTGCACTGCCGCCCATTTACCTGCTCATGCACCCGCATCAACTTCACTCTGCAAGGCTTGTTTCTGGGGTGGTCCAGTGGGGCCCAGCTACCTGGCACTCCAGTACTGTAGGAGCTGTCAGGGTTTTGGATGAGGAGAGCTGCAGGGTGTTGTTCCCTTTCCAGGTTCAATCACCACTTCCCTCGTTGTCTAAGGTCTGACAGGAAGTCAATCTCACCCAATGACAGAAGAAAATAGAGACCTGGGGAAGGTTTTCCTTGTGCCAAGAGCTAATACATTCACAGCCCACAATCCAAGGAAACCGCTGTCCTGCCATGAGCACTTGATTGCACGTTGTGCCCCGGAAGTACAGCTGCAAATCTATACACCCTCCTTCACACAGTCACAGTGGGCACGCAAGAGGTGATAATACACTATGCCTGCCAACCTCGTTAATGTCACAGTGGCAGTTGTATGAATTGATGGCGCTATGTCAAGCACGCCCTAAAAAGTACAAGCTGCCACTAGTTCAATGTCTTGCAAGGTCTACTACACCATGAAAGATAGTTTTGTGTTTCATTGTAACTCTGCTACTCTTGCATTACAAGAATTTCGGCCCATCTTTGTCCCGCACACACCTCAGATTCTTGCAGGCCAAATTGTTACATCTGCAAATGGTTATTCTCTGTCCGGAGCAAACGGTTACATACGTTAGCCCTTAACTTGTCGCAGCCTTAGAATGTACCACTTGATTCTGATTCTGTTCGACTTGCGCCGAAACGAGAAGTGGGTGCACATTTGTAAAGGAATCAGCTGTTTACCCTGTACGTCCGCCTACATCTAATGCCATTTTTCAAGTCACTGGAGATGCACAATCCCTAGATAGAGAGGGCTAGATAAGTGGAATAAAAACCTTACATGGAATGGTAACAGTATCTTGATGTTTGGCATGTCTCAAGTAATATAGCTCAAATTTAAAAGTTTTGATTAACAGTCCCCCTAAATTCAAACCAATGGACTAACTTCATGCCCACCTTCTTAGCCAGGGTGAAACTATCGAATGTCCATCCTTTGCGAGCTTTTACACCTCTAGGTCAGATTTAGTAAGTTATTTCACTCGTGTGTTAACAGTCATACGCCGGGAGGGTTAATCCGAGAGGTGCAATAAAGTGATGTGCCTCGAGGGGATTCATTCGGAAATTTTAGACTCTAATCCCGACCCCGATTACTGGACAGGAAAAGGATTATGGGTATAGCGCAAATCCTCCCCACTACCCACTAAGGCTCCCTAATGTAACTTGGTATTATAGTGCAACGCAGACTCTCCAGCCACATGGAAATCAGGGGCACTGGGCAGAGGTTGTGAGAAGTATTGCCTCTTGAATCCTGGAACCACAGGAACCAGGCATTACTGCAAGGTCACAGCTGCCTAGTACGTCACATTTGGCCTTTGACTCTCTCATTGGGTAGTGGGGTCGACCAGTGAAGGCTTCCTGTAGAAAAGTGGCTGTGGGGTGGACACTCAGATAAAGTGAACCCTTCGGTAGGACCGTCCACTCTATCCTATTCCTTTTATACAACGAGCACAGCTTTTACTCTTGTATGTCCAATAGATTCATAGGCACCCAATGCCCTAGAAGTTAATGTAACAACTCTAGAGAGCTGGCTTTCTTTAACAAATAGCACCTTTGTTACACTATATGCAGGGGGGTGCTGATGTGGGGAACATATGTAAAGTTGAGTCCATCGGTGGCCTTGCTACTGCATATATGGTTTGGTGATTAGAAAGGTTACTGTTCTGCAAGCAGTTTGTGTATGATTGCGTGTCCTTAGGGGTGACTGCCTACCCCTGTGTGGTAGGGACAAGACTTGGCAGTCATGACTGGGTCTCTGAATGCTCATTTTTCTTAACGTAAAGAAATGTTTGTTTGATTGCATACTGTACTGGAAAAGTTGCTTTACAAAAAATGTAGAGCAATAGCGTTGGATAGGAGAAGATAAAGCATAACGTAACATAAGCAGTGAGCGTCAGATATAGCCCAGATGCACCTGGATAGAAAGGAGTTACGTTCTCCCACGTGCAGCAGGTCCTGTTGATTGAAGTAATAAAATAAATGATTCTTCAGTAAGCTTCAATTTACACAACGATGGTGCTACACACCCAGGTAACCAACAAATAATTTCAAAACACTCGTTTCAGTCTAGAGTAATGTACTTCTTTTTCCATAGTAGTCCCTTTTGTGGACTCGGTTTTGTCTTTCTTTAAACAGTGACCATTGTGCTAAATAGAAAATTATTTGATAATCCCCCTTTCGTCATCATTGTAATGTCCCTTTCTTTCAGCAATGGGACACCTAAATACCCCTCCACTTCTTATTGTGCTTCTGGGGTGCAGCATAGTCTTTTGCGATGAAATTTCTTTTAAGCATTTTGTAGTTCCCCCATATCTTGAGCAAGGAGATACTTTATTGGCAGCCTTTTGAGTTCTGGCCACATCTCCATTTTTTAATGCCAACATATCAGTGGCTGTTTGTCTTGTTGATTTGTTTTATCTGTGTATTTCTTTACAGCCTTCTCTTTGGCGACTGTCATTTTTGACAATGTATCTTGTTGAGTTTCCTCTTGATGTTGTTGCCGGTCCCAAAACCTTTGTAAGCCCTCCATAAACAGGGTGCAGCTTGTTTGAGGATGGATTTTGCTGGTGGTGCATCCCCGATTGGGACCTCTACTAATAGCTGAATGCAAAGGTGGTGGTTACTTGCAAGGTGGCACTGTGATGCTTCTTGTGGGACCAGTGCTGTCTGAAAACGAAATATGTTGAGTAAGTAGGGTCTTCTTCAGTTCATTGTTGTCCTACAAGTTGCTATATAACTTATTTCCATGGTCAGAATCAATGTTTGTGATATACCTCCTGTACTTATTGATGCCCTGCTCTGAAAAGGGAATAATAGAAGACGGACGACATTTGTAATGTGGATGGAGAACAGCGGAACAGATGTGCACCTCAGAGGACTCTATCCCTACTTTCAGCCTGTGATTTGTTTCTAAATGTAGGCATCAACTGGCAACGCATTCAGAAACGTCCTAATCTGTATTATCTGCAGATGTTTGATCCATCTTTAGCAGTGGTGACTGGTGAAATGTGAAAGTGGTGGGGCGTAAACTCTTGTCTGGAATTGCAAGGAGCAGTTACCTAACGGGACACTAATAGGAAAATGCCTTGATCACTCCAGTTTCCTGCATTTCGAGTCTGTGCATGCTTTTTTACCATAAGTAACAGTACACATTCAGGCACCTGCATCAACGGTTTTTGCGAGCGCAAACGGTGCGATTCGCAAAAATCGGCCGTTTGCGCCCGCAAAAAGGCCTCTTGCGATGTATCAAAGTGTTAGGCACTCGCAATTTAAGGAATCGCAATTCATTGCGATTTCTTACATTGCGATTGCATTTAAGGAATCGCAATTTGCGATTCCTTAAATGCAATGCATGTACCCCTTAGAAATAGCAAATTCGCTATTTGGGGCCGCAAAATACAGAGAAATTACTCTGGTCTGTATTTTGCAAAAACCTTGAAAAATGCACTAAAGTGCATTTTTCAAGGTTTCAGGTTACACACACACATGCCCATGCGGCATGTGTTTGCGCAACATGGGTGCACATCACACTTTCAGGGGTGCAACAGGGTGTCATTTTGACACCCTTGAAATTGCATGCGCAATTTGAGAGTACCTATTGGTACTCGCAAATTGCGCATGCAATTTCCGATTCATTCCTATGGGCCTGTAGGCCCATAGGAATGAATGGGAAGCCATTCCTTAATTGCGACTCGCAATTTGCGAGTCGCAATTAAGGAATGTTTAGAAATCGCTATTTTAATAGCGATTTCTACATGCATAGGCTTTTGAGAGTCCCTAATTGCGATTCCTTAATAATCGCAATTAAGGACTAGCAAAAGCATTTCTTGATGCATGTACCCCATTGTCCGTAAACATCTCCAGCTATTCTAATCTGTGGGCTATCATTGCCATTATGTATTGCTACATATTCAGCAAGTAATGAAACGGTATTTAAAAATCAAATGCCTAAATTGTTTTATAGTTAATCTCAATTACAATGCAACAATATGAACAAGCATAACATATGAAGAGCCGCTTTTTATTGGCCACTTCCATAGCTCTCCTTCACAGAGCTCGAGACTGGTACTTTCCAGCAACTGGTAAAATATAGTATCTTTAAATACAGGCCTCTTAAAGCTAATGAGTTTTACACTTGCTAGAATGTGCCTGTCTTGAGCTCTGTGAAGGAAAGCTTAGGCTGACCTCAGAAAGTTTCTAAGAGCGCCAGAGCCTTCACAATATTAATTTGAAAATGACCTCACCTGAAAGCAATACTATGACCCAGCGCACGTATGGTCTGCTCTGACTGACAAGATGCTGCTGCACAGAGCCATACGGCAAACGTGTTTAACATTTCCAGGCATTCTAAGTCTGAAGAGTGGCAAGATGAAAAGACTTGCTTGAGACTTCTCCGGGGCAGGCAGCTAGTACCTGGAAATCAGCATGCACTGCTGAAATGCACGTACCGTGATGACGTAGCATGTCTGTGCTAATGTGCACTAAATCGCCGACATGCATTACATTACTGGTTTAAAGGTTAACATTTTAACTTTAAAACAATAATGTAATGCATGTCGGCAACTTAGTTAATGTAATTTTGTGCATGCATGCATCCACCACCCATTCACCTGCGAACCACTCTCCGTAGTTAGCAGCCGCCACTGTGTGCATCCGCGCTTATTGACTCCCAGCCTTTGAAAGCACCGGGCTGAAGCCTGAGGTGCCTGGCCTGTGTTCAATCAGCGAGACTGCATTTACTCACAGGCGCTGTGGTCCTAAAGACTTGCAGGCCACAATGGGCCTGATTCACAGAACTAACGTACGTCAAAAACGTAAAGTTAGTACTTTTGGTATTCACAGAATACACTTACTCATTTTGGTATTCACAGAATGAACTTACTCATTTCGTATTCACAGAAGTTAGTAGTCCTAACTTTAGGACTCCTAAATGCCTTCTGTGAATACCGAAAAGTCTTAAAGTTAGGATTTTTCTCAGTTTAGGAGTAGTAAAGTCTAACTTTCCTACTCCTAAACTGAGAAAAATCCTAACTTTAAGACTTTCGGTATTCACAGAAGGCATTTAGGAGTCCTAAAGTTAGGAGTCCTAACTTTACTACTCCTAAACTGAGAAAAATCCTAACTTTAAGACTTTCGGTATTCACAGAAGGCATTTAGGAGTCCTAAAGTTAGGACTACTAACTTCTGTGAATACCGAAATGAGTAAGTTCATTCTGTGAATACCAAAATGAGTAAGTGTATTCTGTGAATACCAAAAAGTACTAACTTTATGTTTTTGACGTAAGTTAGTTCTGTGAATCAGGCCCTGAGGGTCAGGGCTGATGAAAGGTAAGCATAGCAAATAATGCGACTGCAGGCACATGCGCACTAGTGCATTTGTCTGCAGAAAAGTGCCTGACTGCCTCTTAGGAAGAATATGAGTAATTATACTAAAACAGGACAGGAAATGAAGAGGGTGGGGACCCGTAGCCCCTTGCATGGAACCGCTGCTGATCTTAAGGGCCCTTATTAATAGTTGAAGGCGGATGTGAGAAGCAATGGGACACCCATGGATCCAGGGGACTCTTCTGCTGTTCTGAGGCGTTTCCTGTGGGAATTCGTTTTTGCAAAGCCAAAATGAAGGAAGGAGGACAAAATTCCTTGGAGCACCTGAGGACAAAGATGGTGCTGGTGTATGCAACAGGCCTTTGAGGAGTGGGCTCAGCTGAAGATATGTCAGAGCTGAAGATACAGAGTGGTGAGATTTGAATAGTGGACATGAGAGCCAAACCAGAGTGGGGGGTGGCTACCGGATCAGACTCTAATATGCCTGAATATCACTGGTGTTCTGTGACACTGAAAAAGTGAGAGGAGAGGTGTAAGTGGAGTGCACTGGATGCATGGTAAGTGATGGCTGATTGAGTCATTGCCTAAATTATCCTTTCTCGGCAGTGGGCACAGTATGGTGAGGTTTTCTTACCCAGAGATGGCACTGCTGCATACATAGAAATGCTCCACAAGGAGGAAAGCGGGGAGACAGGAAATGGAGAAGCGGTAGATTTTTCACACACTGATTGCAGCCCCAACCAGAGACAAATGACAAATATATAGGTTCGAAAGTTAGGGAAGAGGATACATGTGGTTCCGACAACAAGTCCTTCATTTCATTGACAATTTGTGCCCTACAAAGTGCAACTACAAACATAGAATGGAAGATCACATTGTAACATTGTTGCGCGTGGCAGCAGTGTCAATGGAAAGGAGATTGACAGAGACTGAAGGAAAGTTACAAGGGGTGATCACACAGTGTGGTGCTACTGCATACATAAAAATGTTCTGCAAAGAGGATAGGGCAAACAAAAAAAGAAGAGGGATAAGAAATATTTGTTTTCACCCAGACTTTAACCCCAACTGGAGACAGAGAACAGATGTAGAGGTGCAAAAGTTAGAGAAGATAATACCTCAGGTCCAGAGAAGAAACCCCTCATTTTGGTGGTTTTTCAGGACCTATAGAGTATAACCACGAACAAAGAATGAAAAGTGACCTTGATCGACGTGGCAGCAATGTCAAAGGAAAGAATATTGACAAAGACTTCAGAGGAGCCACAATAGGTGATTGTACAAGTCGCTCATGTGAATTGTTCAATTTGTGAACTGGAATGAATGAAAGACCAGAGTGGCTTCAAGAATTGTGTATTCTCTGCACAAATCCATATGGAGGCCCAGAAGAAATATTTGGAGACCAGATGAGAGCTGAAGACGTTCAACTGCTGGGAGTGCCTGGCAGTTTTGAGTCAGAGGGGCACCTTTCGGCTTCAATCCAGTAATTTCTTGAGAGGGCAATTGTAATAAATAAACCCTGTTCATGTGTGATGGTCCAAGAGGCCTATGAGATCCCCACCAGAGTCTCCAAAGGGAACCCAGAGATTAAGAAGGCCATGATCACTGAACTGGACAATGTTCTAGAGTGAGCAGTGGTTCTGTGAGAAGCCAGTATGAGGACTGAAGCCCCATCCATAGACAGGATTCTGATCTTCTCTGACTACATTCGGGCTACGTAGGATTGATGGAATCAGCTACAGTGTATAAAGAAGTTGAAAATCAAAGCATGAAGTGAAATTGAAGGCCTGCTGTAATGTCACCCACCATGTGTGCACATAGGTTGAGGCAACTGAAGTCTTCCTAGATGTGAGGAGACACACCATTCAGGTTCTTCTGAGACTTGAATCTAGTGAAGTACATTGCCAGGTTTAATGTTTTACCTATTCCTCTTATATGTTTTTTAAGGCACGATGTAGCTGCTCCCTTTTTGGGCCTTGGATCGGGGGTCTGATTTTGCAGTTCGTGCTCAAGTTTGCACCTGAGTTTTCATCTGAGTATTTAATTCAGGCCCTTGGGAATTTCTGAGGGGAAGATTATTAGATAATCATTCTGAGTGACTCCAGTCTAGCTCCCCGGGTACTCTTGGGCTGCAGTCATAGAAGTGGTTCAGTGGTATGCTCAGAGGTGGCTCCTCTTTTGAAGTTAAACCTTTGTGTTTACCTGCACAGTTGTGCTGTTGGCACAGTAACTGTGTTATGTAATTTAATATAACTATTTAAAAATTGTGTTCAGCTCACGCAGTACGACCTTCAGCATTCGCAGAGTGGGGACGCCATCTATCATGATAGCATCATTGCTCTTGTTAGACAAACTCAAAGGCTTAAAGCATTTAGATGATGCAGATTAATAGCCACCAATGTCAAACTGTCATTGACATGGCTGTGGCCGATGCATGACTTGATTTTGCATGACAGAGTAATTAAGAGCAGGCAGGCACTGAAATATTTAGTGGGTGAGTTCCTGTCGGACAGACCTTTCTGTACCCCAAATGTATAGGGAGAACATTTTCCCTGTGAAGTACCCTTGACTTTCCCCGCTCAAAAGTAGTAGCGATAATTAGTAGAATTCTGTGACAGATGAATAGTTTCTCATGGACTGCTGTTTCCTTTTGGATGTAGTCTTGCACAGTGATGTCATTCAATGGGAAAAACAGAGCATCAGAGGTATCCATCAACTGAGAGGTTAGGGAAAATGTTACTGCCATTACAGTGACAACAAATCTATGGGCATATGTACAACGAAGTGGCGGAGCGCGGCGTTAGCCTCCTTGGTTTAACGCCGCGCTCCGCCACTTCAGAAACGCAGGGCTGCACCTTATTTACAACAATATGGTGCAGCCCTGCGTTTCCCCCTGTGCTGGCGCTAAACTTAGCAGCCTAGCACCAACGCAGGCACCCTTGCACCATAGTGCAAGGGTGTCTGCGTTAAGGGGAAGATTGTTTATGTACAGGAAGGTCTCCCTTCCTGCACATAAACAATCTTTAAATGGTGTCTTGTAACTTTTATGTGTGCTGCTTAATGCAGAACACATAGAAGTTGCAAAACGTAATTTTTTTTGATTATTTATGTGCAGGAAGGGTCAATTTGCTGTTTCTATGTATTCTGCACAACGCACAATGGAAACAGCAAAAACGAGGCAAAATAAAAAAATTCTCCTTGTTTCGCCTGTTTAAGACCAGTTTTTTCCTGGTCTTGATTTTGGCACTGCCTCCTGTTTACGCCAGCCTTATAAATAGGGGGCAGGGTGTTGCGGTGGAACACCCACCACAACACCCATTGCCCTCCCCTTTCACACTGAATACAGCGTGCAAGGTTGCCTTATTTACAAGGCAGCGTTAAGCCACGTTAAGTGGCTTAACGCTGCCTTGTAAAAAAGGCGAAGCCCCTATCACCACCCCAATGTCACTAAAAGTGATGTTGTGGTGGCGATAGGGGCTTGTAAATATGCCCCCTTGTATTCAGAATCCTTTACAACACTTTTGAATTGATTTCTTTCAGGGCGTTGACCGCTGTGTGCACTTTCTCCATTCTGAACATTGTAACAATTGCCTGCTTATGCATGCTTTGCATGGCAGTGCTGGTAAAGGTTGCCCTCAAAATAGGTGTCTTAAAGTCAGTCAATGGGCATTGATACATATTTAGTCTGTAGTCTGGCTGCTGCAACAATTGCCTATTTTAAGGCGAATTGCAGAGCACAGTTGCCTTCATCAGTGCCTTAACAACCGAACCTAAGATTTTCATCTGCAGCTATGGTACAGTGACCGATAAATAGGTGTGGCTTGGAACCATCCAAATTATAAACATAGTCTCCACGAATTGAGGAAACCACCTTTTTCCAGCAAAAAAGTAATTAGGTAAACCACCAACATTTTTGGCCGGCTTTCCATTGGAAAACAGGCTCTTAGATGGTTTTGATCCTACTGTGTTACTTTAATAGCAATTTGGTATTTCACTTTGCCACTTATTATTTATGTGAAGATTTGGAATATGAACAGGAAAGACCGGGGTGACATCCCTGTGCCATTTAGAAACTGCTGATGTAGACACAAGAGGTGGCAGGCTGTTTTCCTGACATTTGGATGTGATATTTTGTGCCCAATCATCATATCATCCTAGCACTGGATTGGGAAACTGAACCGGCAGTTGTCCTTACTTGCATTTCATATAGGCACCCATGGTTGCCTTTTTTGTTGGGTCAATTGGCCCACAGTGCCTCGATGTTTGCCTGGCTTCCTATAATGCACTTGGCATGGCAAATGAAATATGTGGGTGGCTCTTGCAAATGTAAAAGAAATCCCAAACCAATTATGTGCTCTTTCTTAGCTGGCAAAACTGACTTTTTTGCATAGTGCCAGACTTACTGGAAGGAGCCAGATCTGATGGCACAACAAAGGTGGAAGTTCTTGTTGCAGCTGCTGTTTTTGTGACAAAATAATGGAGGCAATATGCCTATGGACCTCAGGTGCTGCTGTCTGAATAGAGTTGTCTTCAGCTTTTGCATTCCACTTTGACCTATAATTACAGGTAAATTTTCATCGCCATCCATATTGTTGTCAATCAGGCTTTCCTTAAGCTTCTTGGCGTTTCCCTGGGTGCTCAGGGGTTCTTCTTCTTTTTCTGGTATTGTTTGCATGTACTCTCCAGTGCCACCCATGACAGCCACCACTGCAGCAGTGAGAGAAAGAAGATACTTTTTTTCAAGGAACTGGTGATGCTATTAAATGGGAACAAACACTTCTTACATCTTGCTGCCCAGAATTACTGGGTGTTCCATTTAACCAACATTCCGTACTTTTCCCCAAAATCTAGAGGCTTTGATCCCAGATTGGGTCGCTTTGTTGGTGGTTGTTTTGAAGATGTCAGTGTCAGTGGCCACTTTCTTGTCGTTACAGTTTATTTTAAACGTAATGTTTGTTAATTGAGCTC
Organism: Calotriton arnoldi; assembly: GCA_963921515.1. NCBI lineage: Eukaryota > Metazoa > Chordata > Amphibia > Caudata > Salamandridae > Calotriton > Calotriton arnoldi. Next base: position 1,221,850 of record CAWUFW010003592.1, read on the forward strand.
AACCTGGAGTATAGAGTCTGGATTAGAGAAAACGTTTTGCTTCATTCTCCCTGCAGCCAACAAAAAGCAAGAAGGGATCTCCTAAATATTGGCATTGTGTTGGAACAATATATACTGTAAAACAATGCAATCAGGTATGCAGACACAATACTTTTCTACATGTTACAGATTTATTAATAAATGTTTTTCAGTAATAAAAACTGCCTTTGTAGGAACCTGGCTAATGTGTCTCACAGTCACATTAGCGACCACCATACCCAGCAAGAACCCAATGATGAAGATATCCCACAATTGACAATTAATAGCCAAGAACCAAAGTCAACACCTGTGAGCAGTGGATATCCCTGCCTTATCAACAAGCCCAGGATCACAGAAGAAACACTGGAATAAAATGCAGAAAAATCTGAGACAATATCTGTAGGCTTCTCAAATCCTTTGCTGAAACACTGGAAAATGCAAGGTTGGAGAATTAATCTAAGAAAACCACAGGCATCTTCACACCCATTGTGTCTCTCTGTCTCTGTCTCTCTCTCTCTTACTCTTTTGCACAGCATACGCGAGAATAAAGGGCAGCACAAGGTAGAAAAATGTGAGTCCATGATAAATCTCAGCACAAAAGGCTGACTTATGAAATAATAAAATCACCAAATTTGGAAACAATCCAGCGGTATCTGCAAGACCTCTCCCACATTCAGTGACCTATCAGAAGGACTGGGGAAAATCCAGAGCAATCATGGAAAATTTGGGTAGGCTTCACAATATCCCTCCCACACCTACAGCCCTAGAAGAAGCTCTGGAAATTTTAAGCTTGACGTTTGAGTAAAATAATTTAAGAGGCCATACTCCAAGCATGAAAATGGCAGTAAGCACCAGGAGAAATGCATGGTGGACAAAATCGATGCAGTTTGACACACATTTTTCAACCTAGCCCATCAGGCCATCAGCAAAAAACATACCAAACATACCGGAGACCACAAGTCACTAACTCTAACCCTCAGTAGTGCAGAGGCCTGTAGAAAAATATACCCATTTCCCTTTCACCATGCTCTGGGGTGTCTCTGCCTTGAATGTTGGTACTGTCTGTACAACAAGTATGTGCAGTGCCTATTCGACTTTATCAATATATACAGAGAAACTCAAGGTCACTTATTTGGAGGTTCAGCAATATATTTATTTTATATTACTGTATAAACCTGACAGAATAGTCCAGTCACCTCCCTAAATGGAGTTACAGTTCATTCTCGGTTTTGAGGAGACCTCTTTCCATCCCTTCTAGCTGAACACCAGTGAGTAGTAACCCATCTGAGGAAAAGTGCATAGGTCATGTCCCTCCTTGTTCTTCCAAAACTCACTCCCACTCTCTACCGCCTCCGTCCTGTTTAACCACTAGGCTCTCCCTCCCTCCATGGTATCCAACTCTACTTGCCTGAGGAACAGGGAAGGCCTAGATCAGGTCTGTCCTTGCTCTTCCAAAATGCACCCCAAAATCATAGACTCCCTGGGGTTTATATATGGGAAGAAGAGGCAGTGTATTTTCCTTACCATCCTTCCCTCTACTGGGATTAGGGTCGTGAGACCCTTTCTATTCAATTGGTGTTTCCTTCTTTAGTCAGAAGGGATTCTTGATGTGTTGCTCCTCCAGACCCGCCTCCCTTTAAAACAACAGCCTATCCCGTCCTGCTTTTCTATTAACTTCCTGTTGCTGGGGGGGCGGGGGGTATGTCTTGTGTCCTCCTGCCTCCTTATTTGGATTTTCAGGTGAGTGTAATAACTGTACTCAATAGAGAGGGACCCCCCGCAAACCAAAGAGACAGGCTTCCCAACACAAGTGTTTGTATTAATCTAACTTTTAATCATACAATTCTTTGAAGGTTTGTTTGAGAAAGCTCCCCCAACTCACTATACCACTGAGACAACTTATGCCCTGTGTAAGGGAACCGACTCAAACATAACATTCTCCCAGAGTTCTGCAAGATGTTTTGTGCATGGTTGACCTCCGATACTGTGCATATTTGGCTTCTTTGTAAAAAACATACATCCCTTGTAGGCACAGAAAATGTGCAGAGGTGAAAGCCATGAATGCCTTCCACCTCTTTCCTCTTAAACTGTGAAACCCTTATTTTATTTCTTTTATGAGATAGGTGTATTAATTGTGAGATATAACGTTCAGACACAAAATATCATGTTATTTGTTAAAAGAATTTCATTCTGTTAATGATATGAAGAGTTATGGCATGGATATAGAAGTGCTTTATTGCGAAAAATTCACAGCATGACGCGTTTCGACCGGGTCTCCCCGGTCCTGATCACATGACGTGCTTGAACCTGTAGCAGTGTTATATAGTGACACAGTAATTACTTAGACCCTCCCTCTGACAGGATAAAGCAAAACAAATTACTATATGTATGCATGCATTGATAATCAACTCAATATATATATAGAGATGGATGCAGCGGCTACCAGCATAAATTATACATGCAAAACAATATTGTGTTATACAAAAGCCAAGTGGCTAAATGCGGTAGTGTACTATCAAAGCATAATAACAACACGGAAAAACTGTAATTAATTCGAAAACAGTTATCCATAGTTCGGCATCTGCATAGATCTCCACATCAAGAAACTAAACTCGCTGGTTACTTATGTGGGCTGTAAATTCTAGATTTAAATCATTGTTATTGATAGCATTGACAAAATCTTGTGCCGATTCCCTTGATCCCTGCCAGATCACACAGACATCATCTATGAAGCGCCACCATTGAAGTACATGGGTGTCAAACAGTTCCCCGTGAGTGTGCCTGAGGACATGCTCCTCCCACCAACCTACGTGCAAGCACGCATAGCTGGGAGAGAAACATGCCCCCATGGCCACCCTACGCAACTGCTGGTGGACCTCCTTGTTAAACAAAAAATAATTATTCAATAAACACAGTTCAATCATTTTCAATAACATAGCGTTGTGTTGGAAGAGTTGTATGTTCCTTCTAGCTAAAAAATATTTTACAGCTTCCAAACCATTGGTATGATGTATACTAGTATACAGGGAACATATATCCATGACTATAAAATGGTAGTCCTGATTCCAGGTAACTAACTGTAGTTTTGAAAGGAAGTGTCCAGTGTCTTTAATGAAAGAGGGAAGATTTTCCACAAAGTCATGTAAATAAAAATCCACATACTTGGACATAGCTTCAAGAAGGCTTTTCTGAGCAGAAATGATAGGTCTCCCAGGTATTGGAGTGACTTTTTTGTGGACCTTAGGAATGAAATATAAGGTCGGTGTAATGGGATGATCATTTTTGAGGAAATTATACTCTTTTCCACTGGACTAGTTCCATGAACACTAGATCTTTAATTCGTTTTAGATCCTGAAATGAAGCCTTTCTATAGCATGATGTGTCATTTAGATGTCGTTCTGCTTCCTTCATGTATGAATCTATGGGCCACAACACTATGTTTCCTCCTTTATCCGCCTTGTTTATAATTACATTCCCGTTGTTCTTGAGTTTGCGCATCAGTTTGGAGTACTGTATTTCTGAATATCTCCTTTGATGTTGTTTGCACAAAACACTGTGATTTAGTTTTTTTAGGTCTTCAATTACACAGTCACTAAAAGTGTCTATAGAATCTTTTGGCATAAGGGGAATAAACGTTGAAGGAGGGCGGAAAGGACCACCAGCAGCACAATTGCTTTGAATACCCAACTCATGCAGATCTTCTTGTGTGGTATAAGTGGTTTCATCATTGTTTTGGGCCAATGCATACATCGATCTCAATGTAGTGATGTCTGATGCTTGGAGGGTTGTGCTGGGTTGATTGGATGCAATGATTGCTGAGGCAGTCTCTGTGACTTTGTTTAATTTAAAATACTTTAACAATTTCAACTTCCGTATAAATTTGAATACATCTATGCGAGATTGCACATGATTGCACATTGTCCTACGCAGTGGCCTTATAAATGCAAGGTCGATGTGTAAGTAAGCTCTTCATATCTTTGACTTAATAGTTAATGATAATCTGGATTGCCTCTTTGTGACCGAAACATGGCTGAAGGCCTGGTGCAATCCAGACATTGTGAACGCCCTCCCCACCGGATATCTCATTCAGAGGCTAGACAGATCAGAACAACGTGGGGGTGGCCTCGCAATTATCTATCGTGACACTTTTAGGTGCACCATAGACCAACTACCTGACTTGAAAGGAGCAGAGGGCATCAGTTTTTGCCTTCAGCTACATGACTCCTTCTCCTTCGCAGGAGCACTACTCTATCGCCCTCCGGGACCTCAGAAAGATTTCCTAGAGAATATTGGAGAGGTGGTTAGCGCTTTAGCTCTCAGGTTTTCTAATTTTCCTTTGCTAGGTGATGTCAATTTACATCTCGACTCACACAAGGATCCAGGAGCAACATGCTTCAAGGAGATAATGGACATACTTGGCCTAGAACAATGTTCATTATCGGCCACACACAGTGCAGGCCATACGCTGGACTGCATCTGTTCTAATTTGGAAACCCTTGAAGTCAAGCCCCCTGTCAATCAAACATGGACCGATCATAAATTAATTCCCTTTGAGATCGTGACAAAGAATAGGCCTCTCACTGGAGATAGCAACAAGGCCCCACAACAGGACAAGGCTAGATGGAAGGAATTAATAGCACATCCAGATCTTCTTCCAAAGGCACTTATGGGCAGACCCAACGTGCTAGGAGACCCCATAGCAGACAACCAGCTCTTTGGGCAGTGGATATATGCCTTGAGAGATCGATTGGTACCCCCGGTGTCATATTACAGCCCATCAAAAAAGAAGCCCTCTGCCCCATGGTATTCACAATCCCTGAAAGAACTGCAAGGCCACGTCAGGTCGTTAGAACGCAGATGGCGTTGAAACTACGATGAAAAAGAGCTAAATAATTTCAAAACAGCCCTCAGAAAATATCATGCCCTGATCAAAACCACTAAAAAAGTATATTATACGGAGGCTATTAAAACCACCAATAACAATCAGAAAGAGATCTTTAAAATAGTTAATCTATTTACGAATCCCAAAAGTTTACAACAAGAGATTCCCCCCTCTCAGAGTCTCTGTAATAATATAGCAGAATTTTTTGAAGAGAAAGTTCGGATATTATTAAAAGATTTCCCCACTCATACTCTCTCTTTCACAAACAATGAAGTCTCTGTAGACATGGACAGAGCATGTATGCTAACTTTTAAGCCAATTACGATGAAAGAATCGCGCCAGGCGATCATGTCCATTAAATCGGGCTCTCCCTTTGATCCCTGCCCCCCTACTCTATTACACGCTCTCATCGACATTGTGAACCCTAATATAAATAACATAATAAACTCCTCGCTCTTAACAGCCAAGATTCCAGTAGAGTGGAAACTTGCTGCGGTAAAACCACTCCAAAAGAAACAACTGGCGGATCCTACTACTCTTTCCAACCTACGCCCCATCTCGCTCCTACCTAGTCTGTGTAAGTTGACTGAAAAATTTCTTAATAGTCAACTTACAACATTTTTGGAGAAAACAAATTCGCTGCACTCTAATCAATCAGGTTTCAGAGCTCAACACTCCACAGAATCTGCCCTATTGTATACGACTGAAACCCTAAGAGCAGCCCTGGATCAGGGAAAGAGAGCAGTCTTGGTGTTATTAGACCTGTCGGCTGCTTTCGACACGGTCTCACACGTCATTCTTTTAGACCGTCTCGCTTCATCTGGTATATCTGGCAGCGTCCTAGAGTGGATAAAGAACTTCCTGCAAGATCGGCGTCAAGTGATCACGCTAGGCCAATATAACTCTCAAGAAAAGGCACTTCTTTCAGGGGTACCCCAGGGTTCGAGTCTCAGCCCGACCCTTTTTAATGCCTATATGGCTCCATTGATTAAGCTGATATCGTCCTTTAACATAAACACCATCTCATATGCGGACGATACGCAGCTGATTTTGGTCTTGGACAATGACACTACACAGGCGCAGGAAAATCTCCGCAAATGCCTCACAGCGACTTTCAGTTGGATGAATAATAACCACCTGAGGTGTAATTCTGAAAAAACCGAAATTCTACCTTTAGGCCAACAAAAAATGTTCTCGCCTAAACTCTGGTGGCCAGCAAATACCACTCCCCACCCCCCCCCCCCCCAAACACAGTATACGTGGTTAGGAATCTAGGAATAAAATTTGATACCACCCTATCGTTTAAACAGCAATCTTTGGCAGTTGCTGGTACCTGCTTCCACATCATAAAAAGCCTAAAGAAATTCTTCGATCTGATTCCCATCTCAGCAAGGCAAACTGTTACTGTTGCCCTTATTACATCCAGGCTGGATTATTGTAACAGCCTTTATGCAGGAACTAATAGATCAGTCCTGCACAAGCTTCAGATGGTCCAGCATGCGGCTGCACGGCTGGTACTGAAGTGGCCCAGGAGGTCGTCCGCATCACTGGCGCTAGATATACTATATTGGCTGCCAATTCACAAACGCGTCCTGTTCAAGGTCCTTATCATCACCTTTAGAGCCTTTCACTCCTCGGGCCCCCAATATCTTCAAACTGGTTTTAAACGCTATGTTCCCTCCCAAAGTTTAAGATCAGCAAATGCCAATCTGTTGAAAATACCAGCCTTCAGATTGGTGTCAAAGGGAGGAAAATCGCTCACAGTTATAAGCTCAAAGGCATGGAATAAACTCCCTCCACAACTTCGCCAGATTACATCCGAGTCCCTGTTTAGGAAGGCACAAAAAACCTGGATTTTTGGTGCACCGGATACTCTCTGCAAAACTCTGATCTGATCTCCTATTTTCTACCGTTAGCAGCAAACCAGCTTTGCTTCCAGCTTTGGTTTCCGTCTCAGCGCCAAGATGCTCCTCGGAGTGACAGTTGCGCTATATAAATATACCATTACATTACATATTTGAAACCATTTTTAGGACAGAAGGATAGCCCTAATGATAACAATTGCGTTTCTGCAGTACTTAATTCAATTTCAGATAGATTGATGACAGTATTATCAGTGCTAGATGAATTACTCATTGTTGGGACCATTGTTTTGATATATAATATCAAAACAAAAGGTTGCCCTTAACGAAGACGCGCTCACAGAGAGGTAAGAAGAAGAAGTCTCTCTGTTCCAGCAATGGCTCACGTTTCCAAGCCATCATGGATCCGCTGCTTCCCGCGGCGGCGCCTCTTCACGGCTGGACTAGCCGTTCAAAACAAAATGTTGCCCTTAACGAAGTCGCGGGAAGCAGCGGATCCGTGATGGCTTGGAAATGTGAGCCATTGCTGGAACAGAGAGACTTCTTATTGAGACATAATATGCGCTGCAATTCCAGTCACGACATTTGGACCAAATCCACTGGAATTATTCTTTGAAATACAAGAATGGGCAATGGCAAACCCACAGGGGTATACAAGACCAGAATACTTACTAGTCACATGACACCCACTTGGGGCGGAACTTTCACTTATGGTTTAAAAGAGGTGGGACTGCAACATTGCCGTATGCTTGTTTTCCAGGTCTGTGAACAAGGGCGGAGATGCCTGAAACGCATTAGACCGTATTGAATGTGGTACTTGCCGATTACTGGTCCTGCTGCAAATCTCATTAAAGAAGTAATTACCTCTCTGTGAGCGCGTCTTTGTTAAGGGCAACCATGTGATCTATGCAGGGGATCCTGCCGAAACGCGTCATAGCCCACAAATCTGCAATAAAGTAATTTTGGAGCAACTTACCTTGGGTCGCTGTGTCGTATTCTGGTGCGAGAAGGAGACGCGCTGGTTTTGGTTTGGATATATATATATATATATATATACATATATATATATATATATATATATATATATATATATATATATATATATATATATATATATATATATATACTTGAAGATGGAGGATCACAAGAAAACAACAGCCAGCCAGGGCAAAAATCTGGATCCCAAAGGATACAATGAGTCACAAAGAAATAAAATATCCAAGAAAGAAGTGACTCAAACAGATAGATTCACCAAAGAACAAAAATATATTTCAACTACAACGTTTCAGCTTCCGCCTTCCTCAGGTAGTACAAGATGGTTTGCTCAGTGGCTGCACAGATGACACAGCTGAATTTTCAAAAAGCATCATGAGTGAAGATTCTATTTGGAATGTGGAATCAATGCAGTCCTGAGAGCTCTTGAGATATGCAGAAATCAGGTTGTATTATCAGTAATGTTCAGTCCATCTGGATGCAGTGATTTTAAACGGTACATCCAGAAGTTTTCTCTGGAGTCCAGTAGTTCTTCCTTTGAGACATGTTCCACGGGGAAAATCTTCAAATGTGATAGTAAATGATCCACAAGGTTAAAATGATTGGCTACAGGTTGGTCAATTTTCTTATTAATTATTGCCTATTTGTGGTTCCTGAATCGTGTACGGAGGTCATTCACTGTTTGGCCTACATATTGTTTTTTACAGCTTTGCCGTTGGCACTGAATCACATAAATAATGCAAATAATAATGGACTGAACATTACTGATAATACAACCTGATTACTGCATATCTCAAGAGCTCTCAGGAAACCTGCTCTCTCTTCCAAAATTCTAAGCAAATTGCTTTTCCACACGGGGAGCTGCATCTTAGCAGCTCCCCATGTGGAAAAGCAATGCCGGCTCCCGAGGGACGCGGGGAGCCAGCGGGACCGTGGGGGGATTGGGGACCCCCGAACGGTCCCCAACGGGCTAACAAGTGGCCCGGGAGGGGGGCCACGCGACCCCCCTCCCCAAAATTAAAAAAAATTAATTAAAAATAAAAATAAAAAGCAAAGGCCGGCCCCGGGGGGTGGGGTCCCGGGGCCATAAGTGGCCTGAGGAGGGGGGCAACACAGCCCCCCTCCAAAAGATTTTTTTTTAAAAATAAGGCCAAGCCCCGGGGGCTTAATCGGTCCCCGGGGCCGATTAAGGCCTCGGGAGGGGGGCCACGCGGCCCCCTTCCAAATTTAAAAAAAATAGCGGGCAGGCCCTGGGGGATGGGGTCCCCAGGGCAAATAAATTACAAAAAGAAGGGGGGCCACACAGCCCCCCTTCTTAAAAAAAAAAGAAAAAAAAAAGACCGGCTTCGCGCCAGAGGCCACGCCCCCTCTTTGCAGCACTCTGCAAATGCGCCCCCTGGCGAGTTTGCAGATGGGGAACGAATTCCCCTTGAATACTGGGGGTCCCTGGGGGCCAACTAGCCCACCAGGAACCTCCAGTATGCGCCAGGGGGCTGCGTTGCAGAGAGGTGTTCTGAGGCCACGCCCCTTTTTACACCTTTCTGCAACGCAGCTCTGTGGCGCTTAATGGAGGTAGCTGGTGGGCTAGTTGCACCCCAGGGACCCTCAGGATTCAAGGGGAGTTAATCCCCCGACTTAAAACGCGCCACGGGGCGCGTTTGCACAGTGGTGAAGGGAAGGGGCGGGGCCTGAGGTGACATGTGTGCAAACATGCCCAATCACTGTTGTGTTTTAACTCCATATGTTTTGCCACAGCATTGCTTCGATCTTTTGCAATTGTAGCTCTTATGTGTTCAAGGATTCTTTTTTCAATTCACAGATGGTGCTTCCCACATACTTGAGAGCGCAAGGACACTCTATTACATATACCACAAATTGTGGTTTACAGGTTATCAGTTTATCAATTTTCCATTTCTTCTTATTTGCCCATACTATTTCCTTGGTGTTCTTGGCAATTTGACAAACCTTACAGTTGTAGCATTTAACAAAACCTGTTGTCTTCAACCACTGTGTTGTTTTGTTACCCTTGATTTTCCAGTGGTGACTTTGAACTAGTGTGTCTTTTAAATTCCTGGGCCTTCTAAATGTTATATTAGGATGATTCCCATATATATATATATATGCGAAGCCCGGTGAGCCAACAAGTTTGGGATGCCACTTGGTGTTTGAGAGGCCCTTCACTGTATGGGTCTCCACGTCGAACTTCATTGACCATCATGCACTTGGTCTCAGTGGAGCACGAGGTGAATGCAAGCTGCAAGCAGAGGCGGGGTTGGACTATCAGTGAATGGGAGTGGCCACGAGAACGTCATAGAACTCTTAATGACCCCCAGGTGAGAGGCCCTGTTTGGAAACCGGCACTGAGGAAAGCACAACTGCTGAAACGCGTCTGCCTGGCGTTTCCTGTATTTCTGCATGACTCGTGATGCTAAATGACTGGAATAAATCCTTCTGTTTAACCCCAGCATATGTCGGGCTCATTCTTCCACGAGTGAGCATTGGATTATATATATATATATATATATATATATATATATATATATATATATATATATATATATATATATATATTCACTGAAAAAACCATAGGTTTCAGACACGTTATAGTTACAAATTTAAAAAACCTTTGAAATTCACTGAAAAAACCATAGGTTTCAGACACGTTATAGTTACAAATTAGCATTTAAAAAACCTTTGAAATTCACTGAAAAAACCATAGGTTTTAGGGACAGTTATAGTTACTTGGACATTGCACTCGTACAAAACCCGTGAAATTCCCCCGTTATAGTTAGTTCAGCTAACTATAACTCGCGCCCCCGCAATGCACTGCTGATGACGTCACATATTACATCACTCATGACATGGTCAGTGACATCACTGATGACATCACTGACCATGCTCTCTCTTCCAATATCCAAAGCAAGTTTGCAATGACAGGACGGGAGCCGCGAGGCTCCCGTCCTGTCATTGCAAACAGCAGTGTCCCGGGGTAGGCACCCCGGGACACTGCAGGAGCCGACCCTGGGGGTGGTGGTCCCCAGGGCCATCAAGGGCTCCAGGAGGGGGCCGCGCGGCCCCCTCCCATTCAGTGCACAGCCCCGGGGAGGTGGTGGTCCCGGGGCTCTGGGAGTCCAAACGGACCCCCATTGTAATTCTCTTAGTGCCCCGGGGAGGTGGTGGTCCCGGGGCGTGTGAGGGCTGGAGCCCCCACACAGGTTTTAATAAAAAAAGAAGCCCGGGGAGGTGGTGGTCCCCGGGGCTGCGGGAGAGCTCAGAGCCCTCCCGCACCATTGTACATAAAGCCCCGGGGGTGGTGGTCCCCGGGGCTTGGGAGGCCTTAGAGGCCCCCACACATAAATTAACCCCCCAGCATGCCCTCGGGACTTGGGCCACCCGGGGCCAATTAACATCGAAGCGTGGAGACCGCGCTTCGATTTTTTTCCGGCAGGATTCGCGCACCCTGAGCGCATCCTGCCGATTTTTAAAAAAAATTTTTTTTTTTGCCCAGGGGTCCTTGTGGGACCCCCTGAGCAAACCTAGGGGTCAGGGTGTTTCTACCCTCCCCCTTTGTGCGCTTTGCGCACTTGTTTCTGTCCCTCGGTTCTACCGAGGGACAAAATGGCTGCCAACATTTCCTGAATCGGAATGTTGACAGCCAGCTGACAACCAATTAACATGCAGCTCGTGATCGGGAGGGTGCGCGAATCCTCCGTGCCCATAGATATATATGTACTTTTACTTTTTGATTTTCTCAGCAACTACTGAACGGATTTACACCATTTAACAAAAGGGTTCTTTCTGAACCAAGAACTACCTCTTTGCCAAATTTGGTGTAATTCCGTTCAGCAGTTCGGGCTGTAGCCGTGTCTAAAGTTTCCTATGGGAAAATGGATGGGGAAAACGCGTTTTGGGACCCCCTTTTTCTCGGCCCCCGCTTGACGTATCACCCCGAGACTTTCAGGGTAGGAGCGGACCGGAGCGCCCCACGAAGTTTGAAAATTTCGCGAAGATACGACAACCGGCAAGAGAGTTATTTCAAATAGAATGTCGCGGATTTCCTATGGATAATAGGTTGTAACTATAACTATCTACTGGCGACCGCCAGTAGATAATATATATATATATATATATATATATATATATATATATATATATATATATACACACATATATTTTAAAAGCAAAAAATAAGTTCATTATTTTAACATTACTTTCTCTGGGGTGATGTATTAAGTCCATGCCTATATTATTTTCGATGGGATTGTGTTGCCGTACATGTGAGTGTTCTTGTGTAGTGTTAGACTTACTCCAAAGCTGGCCTGGAGTACATTTACTATGTTTTGTCACCTATTAGGTAGTAGTAACTTTTAGAAGGGTATTTTGTGAATAGCAATGGTCTTATTTTTTGGGTGGGTGTTTGTATTAGTATGCCCCTCCCTAAACTCCAACTTAACCCTCCCAAAACCCTTCTTTATCTTTCCCTAAATTCCTCCTATTTAGGGTAGATATTTACAATTTTCCTACCACTCCCCAAGTCCTTCTCACGTTTATTAAGTAGTAAACTTACTCATGCAGAGATCTCCCGTTAGATAAAATAGGAGAGGTGGAGGTGAAGATCTCTACCCACTGGTTTGTGAATTGCATTTTGTAGTAACATTTCTGTGGAACTACCTTATGTACTACAAAATGCAGTGGGTGAATTTCACTTTGCACAAAATACTTTGCATTGTTTGTGTTTGTAAACAGTAGACAGACAACACACTCAGGAGGTACACAGCACATACCCGAGATCATTCCAGACGATAAAAAGCAATATTGAGCATTTAATTGCTAAAATACCATAACCCACAAAAATAAAAATATGTATCCGTTTTGTAACCAGTTGTTAATACTTGTGGAAATAAGAGGTGATGGCTGATGATGATCTTTTCCCACTCACCATCATCCTACCACCGAAGCAGAGTGTAGGTTGGTAGATGTTGCAGACCACAGAGGCAGTGACAATGAAGTCATCTGCACAGCTGTTGGTGAACTCTCCATCCACATCTACGGTCTGTGCAGTTGCAACCTTGGGGACTGCAACAGACGTGGATGGTCTAACACAGTATGATGTGACTGTCTGAAACCAAACTCAACACTTCCACAGGTGTGAATATTTTGTCTACCATTTTGCAAATGTTGGCACACTCGATGCTGAAAGCATATCTAATGCTATGATTGTGTGTGTCACAACATAGATGTTGTGCCTAAATATTATTTGGGTTTTTTTCTCATGCCATAGCACATTAATACATATATTGCAAGCTGTGTTTCTGCCAGTTGATTTTCCATGTCTGTACAATGAAACGACACATACGAGTTGTTTGAGCCTTTTCCTTCCAACTTGGGCAGTGATAACAACAGCTGCCGCAGGCCCTGGTCCTATCTTCGCATCCACAGTAGCATTGGATCCAATATCCTTGCCGCTTTCATTTACAGCAGATTCGTGCCCCGTGCGCTCTGTCATTTTGAAAGGCACACCTGGAATCTAAGTGTGGATGATCCTGCTAAATTCAATTATTAAATAGAAATGACTGCTATAAACTCAGATTCGGATCTTCACTAAAAAAACTAGCATTTTCTTAAAGGAGCAACACTTTAAAATCTGCACCCATGCAAATTCTTTATTTCACCCTTTTCTAAGGTTCTCGTTCTCCCTTGGACCGCCAAATGATTTAAAAGTAGATGAGACATTGTTTTTGTATATTTATTTTTACCTAGGAGTCCAATATCTGTGAACATCAATGTGATGTTCAGGAACATTGGGCACATTAAAAAAAAATTGTAACTTAAATTATTCTAATAAAGATGTAAATGAAAGGATAGCTCTTAGAGTACTGTTTGGATTTGGGGGACAGATGAAGTGGAGGTGACTAACTAGTATGTCTGAAAGCACTTTGCAAATGTTGCAAAAATACATTACCAACAATATCTGTAAGGCAGACACCATCTCCTTGAAACTGTTCTGAGTTGTAGTGTCTTATACTACCGAGGAAAACACAGCTAAATTGATAATCTACAAATGTGAATTCATGAATGAAATGAAATGAAATGAAATGTGATATTTATAAAGCGCAATCTGTCACTCCGAAAGGAGCCTCCTGGCGCTGTACAGATAACAGACTTAGCAATGGAGAATGGAGACCTAGATGAGGGCTAGACAGAATTCGTCTGATGCTCCATAAATTCAGGTCTTTAGGGCCTTCCTAAACTGCATTTCGGGTTCTATTGATCTCAATTTGTTTGGCATGAGATTCCAGGCCTTTGCTCCTAGCACAGTTGCCGATTTCCCTCCCCGCGTTTTAAGTTTAAAACCAGGCAGTTTGAGTAGATTTGCTGATGAAGATCTGAGTGTTCTTGTTGTAGTGTATGGCGTGAATCTTGTGGAGAGATATGCTGGCCCCAGTCGGCGGATAGCTCTGAAAGTGGTGACAAGAAGTTTGAATAGGATTCTCTTGTGTAGCGGGAGCCAGTGAGGAGTTTTCAGCGCTGCTGAGGCCCTACGGGGGAGTTTTAAAACCAATCTGGCCGCTGCGTTCTGCACTACCTGAAGCTTCTTCAGGGTTGATTTATTGACCCCTGCCAGGAGGCTGTTACAGTAGTCTAGGCGCGAAAGTATCAGCGCCACCGCAACTGTTTTTCTCGCTGAGAGCGGAATCAGATCAAAGAATTTTTTCAGGGTTTTGATTTGGCCGAAGCAGGTCCCCGCCACCTTCAGTGCGTGGGGTTTAAAGGAAAGGGAGGAGTCAAACCATACCCCCAGATTTTTAGCCACCTCCACAGTGGATGGAGGGGCTGCTGCATCTTCCGGCCACCAGGCCTTGGGTTGGAAGGGATTATTTTTTCCTATCGGCAGAATTTCTGTCTTATCCGTGTCACATCGGAGGTGATTGTTTTTCATCCATTTGATGACCTCCGCAAGACAGGATTTAAAGTTTCCTTCAGCTTCCGTGGAGTTATTATCAAGGGACAGGATCGGGACCCCACTGACATGGCCGGCTACCGCCCATTATCACTGTTGACGACGGAGTATAAAATACTTAGTAAAGTCCTGGCCAATAGACTTCTGCTGAATCTACATAAACTGATTCACATAGATCAGACGGGTTTCCTGCCTGCGCGGAGTACATCATTGAACACTAGGAAATTGCACCACCTGCTCGCAGAGGCCCCGAACCGATATGATTATGCAGGTTGTATCTCACTAGATATGCGTCAAGCGTTCGACTCCATTAAATGGGACTATATATTCAGGGCCCTAGGGAGATTTGGACTGCCGGAAGAGTATGTCAGGTGGATCCGCCTCCTCTATAACGCCCCTACGGCTAGAGCGCGGACGGGAGGGCACATATCTGCAGAATATCAGATACATAGGGGAACGAGACAGGGGTGCCCGCTCTCGCCGCTTATCTTTATATTGGCACTCGAACCTTTGGCATTGAAGATCAGGGCGGAGCTGGCCGACATGGGGATTACGGTGGGAAACACCACGCACTTGCTGTCGGCATATGCGGATGATATTATCCTCTACTTGCGCGACCTCCGTACCCCTATGGACACCATGGCCGCGATGTTTGAGCGCTTTGAGCAGCTGTCAGGTCTGGCTATCAACCCAGCGAAATCGACTGTATTCTACTTTAAGGAGCAGGCGCCCTTATTGGACTTTTCATTTGGCGCACTGCAGTTCAAGGTTGCACCTCATACGTTTAAGTATCTGGGCATCCAAGTTTACCGGTCCCAGGCAGACATGCTAGAGGGCAACCTGAACAAGGCCCTGAGAGCCATACGATCTAGCATTACCTTTTGGACCACTCTGCCACTGTCAGTGGCGGGCAGGGCAGCGATAGCAAAAATGGTGGTCCTCCCGAGGCTACTTTATTATTTTACAAACATACCACTTATGCTCCCGAGCACCACTTTTAAATTAATGAACACATTACTCATTGAACTCATTTGGGGGACGGGTAGGTGGCGGATTAGCTTAAAGAAGTTGCAACGCAGCACGTCCGGAGGAGGCCTGGGACTGCCTGATCTCAGAGCGTATTTTTACGCTTGTCAACTGCAGTGGCTGTCCTTCTGGACAGCAGGGCGTAATCTACAGGAGATAGGGATGACCGAACAAGACGTAGGACGAGGGGCTCTACACACCCTCTTGCTGCCTCATAGCAAGATTCCGCGGGATCTCCCCCCCCCTTTTGCGCACGGCGTTGCGGTGCTGGAGGGCAGCTCTGCAGTACACCGGAGCATCACCCGCATATGCCGGGAATATACCCCTGCTTGGTATACCTTTACAAGGTGGACGCTTGACGACGCATAGACTTGCACCTTGGTTGGATGTGGCGGTTACTACGGTGGCGGACCTCTTTGGGGATGGGGTGTTATTAGATCACGATAACTTTGTGCGGGAAACCGGAGCACCGGCCCATCTGTACCTCTTACACGCAGCACTCTCGCAATACGTTTGAGCCCACTGGGCCCCACAAAGGCAAGAACCCCCCACAAATGATCTGGTCAAAACACTGTATTACATGGGGAGGGGCCGGCACCTCATTAAGTGGCTATATGTAGGGCTGCGCTCCCACACACAAATAGACCTGACGCTGCTGCGTAGTGCCTGGGAGGGGGACATGGGCAGGGCCCTCGAAGATAAGGAATGGGAGAGAGTAATGGAACATCCCAAAAAGGTATCGTGGAACGCGCGGTTCAAGTATATTCAAACTATGATATTACACAGGGCATATCTTACACCGCGCAAACTAGATAAGATGTACCCAACCACACGACACCACTGCCCCATATGCCGATTAGAGGGAGCGGACCTAATACACACGATATGGTCATGCCCACGGATTGGAGAGTATTGGGATTCGGTCAGATGCCACACGGCGGAGATCACACGTAGGGAGATACCTGCTACAGTCGAGGGCTGTATCCTGGGTTTAAGGATAGGAACTTCCAAATACAAAGTGCAATGTAGGTTTGTAAACTTAGCGCTTCTGTTGGCAGTACGGGCGATCACCATGCGGTGGAAATCTAAATCGCCGCCCGCAACATATGCATGGCATAGTGAGCTGGTGCGCTGGGGGGGTGCAGAGAGTGCCGCGCTGAGACGGGAGGAAGCGAGGGGGTTACGTAAGATGCCAATTGCGATGGAATGGGATGTCATGCTGGAGGCGTGTAGGTCCTTGGATATAGACATTACTACTGCTGTTAGTAATACGCAAGGAAGTGAATGAGACTAGGACGCGGACCGACGCGTACATGGGCGTATGTAGTATGCAAAGTGTATGATATAAGATACAATCGTGTAAGTGCCGAAGACTGACACTAGAGGTTTTGTAGGGACTCAGGACGAAGGGGAGGGGGGAGGGACCAGTATTGTTGTGGGTCTGATATATTATTTGCTGGGATGAGAAAATGTTATAACCAACTACAGAAGTGTAGTACAGATGCGGAAAGCTGAAATGATGCTATCTACTGGTAGGTTTGGATGACTAACAGTAACGTCGTAATGGACACGTAAAATGTACAACATGTGGGTAACTCAAATATGTCCCTGCAGGACAATAAATAGGAAATGTTGGAGCCTGTTGCAAGTAATATTGTAAGACGTTTGTTGGAATTACTGTGCACACTTAAGCCACTGTATGTAACGTGCAAGCTTTGAAAACCAATAAAACTATGTTTCCAAAAAAAAAAAAAAAAGGGACAGGATCAGCTGCGTATTGTCAGCGTAAGATGTTGTCTCAATCCCATAAGATGAAATAAGGGAGATAAGCGGAGCCATGTACATATTGAATAGAAGAGGGCTAAGTGAGGAGCCCTGTAGGACTCCTGCCGTGATGGTACGTTCTGAGGATAGGAAGGCACCAAGAGAGACTTCTTGTCTCCGGTTGGTCAGGAAGGAGTTGATCCAGGCCAGTACAGTGTCGGAAATGCCGCAAGATTTTAGTCTGGCCAAGAGTCTATCGTGGGAGATGGTATCAAAGGCGGCAGACAAGTCAAGAAGGATCAACACTGCCTTCCTGCCATTATCTGTGATGAACTTCAGAATGTCTGATATCTCTAGCAGTGCCGATTCTGTCGAGTGTTTCGGGCGAAAGCCGGATTGTCGAGGATGGAAAATCTGAGATGTTTCACAGAAATTAGAGAGCTCCTTATATACCATTCTTTCAGTAATTTTACCCAAAATGGGCAGTAGGGATATAGGCCTAAGATTGGAAAGATTGGAAGGGTCCATATTTTGTTTTTTCTTTAGTGGCTTCACTATGGCAAGTTTCCACTCGTCGGGTACCATGCCGGAGGTAAGAGAGGAATGCACAATGTCATTAATCACTGGATTTACTATATCCATGATTTGATGTAATATCGTCGGCGGGCACGCATCCAGTGGTGAGCCTGATTTACAAGCTAAGATAGCTGCGTGTGTATGTGAGAGAGTAACGGTTTGGAAGGTGTGAAGGGCGGGCCTATTGTGCCTATGGGCCGATTCCTGTTCGTTGACAAGTTCTTGTGTACTTAGAGTTCCAAAATCCTTTTGGATGTTCTTAATCTTGTCCTCAAAGTACGTTGCAATATCATTGCAAAGAGTTTGAGAGGGAGGAATTTCTGAGTGTAAGGCTTTGGGGTCAATAAAGGATTTTATGATAGAAAATATCTCTTTTTGATTTTGCTTCGCCATAGCTATTCTGTTAGAAAAATAATCTTTTTTTGCTAATTTAATAGCTCAGTGATATTGTTTCCTTTGAGTTTTAAAGATATGCAAATTGACTTCCTCATAGCCCTTTCTCCATCTACGTTCTAGTTGTTTGCAGTGAAGATGCTGCTTTGCTAGATCTTTAGTAAACCATGGATCATTGTGTGCTTTTGTTTTGCCCTTGACACAATTGCATTGCAACAAGCAAACTCCATCTTTTAGTTTTGTCTGTTCTTGTGTCATTCACAATTTGCTTCCTTTCTCTACGGCATACAACATGGGGCAAAGGGTCAGCCTACTTTAGCCACTGGCTAACTTCAATTTGAGTGGCTGCATTTAGCCTTTCACAAAGAACACCTCCTCACACAAGGTAGTTCCCTTCAGTGCCAGTGTTTTAGTTTTTACTTTATTACTACTTTAGTGTTGCCTTTGTTTGTAGAACCTGATGTGATAGTAGGATGGTTTCTACCAGATGAGAGTGCAGGGCACATTCCAGCTATATCAGTTTCTGTCACCTGCCAATGCTGTTGTAAATTCCTTTTTAAATGCCCTTTGTTTATCTGACTACTGCTTTTTCACACCATACCTGCAGCTCCCATGAATTCTGAATATACCCACCTTTAACTTCTCATCCAGATTAAAACAAAATCTGTCATCTCAATAGCAGCCAAAAGCAGATGCAGGAATTCATCATCATGCTGCTTGGGTCCACCAGACAAGAGGGCTCCTGCCTTGACGCAATGGGCACAAGGGTTGAACTCTTCACATCTATAGCGGTCAAAATATCTAATGCAATTACGATTCTGGTGCATTATAATCGGCAGTTATTGCATGTTTTTTCACTTTCCTGGACAAACTACTGGTTCATCACAAAAAAAAGTCTCAAGTCTTCTTTGAGAAAACAAACCTGTTTCTTCTGCTTTGATAGACGCTTCTTTAGACAGCTCAAACATTGGTTTACAGCAGATGGTGATAGTGTAGTGTTACATCAGTGCAGATGATTGAAGAGCACTTCCCATCAAGACATTAAATTGAAAGTACTAGACATGCTTTGCGATGCCAACAATGTTTTAGAAAGCTTGTAGATGAAGCATTGCAGAAATTTAAAGCAGTTACAGACACAGCCAACCAATGTGGCTTGTTTCAGTGTAAACAGAGCTTCCAATAAGAATGGAGTTATTTTGGCCATTGTGTGTATTCATCCTCTGGAACTTTCCTATCTTAAAGCCTCCCATCCAGGACTTCTTATCATTATGGCTCTGCATGGCAATCAGTTAGACATGTTGAATGAAGGGTTAAAAGTTCATCTTTTGGCAAATTAAAGGATCATGAATAACAAGCCTGATTATTTGGGCTGTCCGTCCCTCTGATATGCAATCAGGCGGGAGAGAACATGCAGATTATTTTCCAGCCTGCCTTTTTATCACATCAGACCACTGAGTACTGGATATTATCCTGCATGACCACTCCAAAGAATTCTTTTCTACCTCCAAATGCAAATTCTAAATCACCAATAACACCAACAAAAAAACGAGTGCCACCTACATCCAGAAGGCTTACATGTGAAAGAACAAAACTTCTAGAGTAAATGGTGATAATGCTGGTGCCCAAATTCCAGTGAAATCAAGGATTTTATTCCCGGTTCTTTGTAGTGTGCAGGAATTTGGTGGAATTCCACCGTATTCCAGACCTCAGGGTCCTCAACAAGCAATCCTTTTGAATGGTCTCACTTTGGAGAGTTTCTAGTGTCTCTTAACCTGGTGGATGCCTACTTTCATAATTCAATTCACCGTAAGCACAGAAAGTTCCTGTCACTGTGATCAACTGTGAGTACTTTTAGTTCCAGGCACTGCTTTTTGGTCTTCACCAAATGTCTTGACCGCACACCAGCAGCAGCAAGGAATAAAGGTGTTTCCATATCATCAAAGGCCGCTGACCTGAATGCATGAACCAAGCAGTGAATTCCACCATACCCCTGTTAAGCAAGCTGGGTTTAACTCTAAACAGAAAAAGTCAATACTAACACCAAAACAGCCGATCATATTCCTAGGGTCTCTCATTTGCACGTTCACCCTCAGTGCTTCTCTATCGAATGAAATAGATGACAAGCTGATAGTGTTGGCAAAAAACCTCAGTGAACTCACACAGCTTTCAGTTCGCAGGTAGAAGACCATATTAGGGATGATGTCATCTTGCATTACTCTTATACCTCAGTGCTGCCTCCAGATGTCTCTTTTCCAAGAGCAACTGCATGTTCAATGTAGACAAGTGACACGCCACTCTGATGATCATTGTTTCTTTGATTTCCAAAGCAAACAAAACACCTGTATGTTGCACCGACCAAGCCAACACCTTAGTAAGTCAAGACCTTTACTGGGAAGATCCTCAATATCACCTGACAATGGATGTGACCCTCCGTGGCAGGGGAGCCCATCTCCAAAACCTTTCTACCACTGGCATTTGGTCGACTGAAGAGACACCTCTTCACGTTAATGTCTTGGAGTTTAGGGTGCCTAGATTAGCTCTGAAAACCTTTCTACCGCAGATTGCCAATCAACACATAGTCATAAATACAGAAAACATGACAATCCAGTAGTATATAAACAAGGTGGAATAAATTCACAAATTCTATCACAAGAAGCTCAAAGTCCTTGCCATTGTGTTTTCCACCACAAAATAAGACTGATCATAGAGCATGTCCTTGGCCTACAAAATTCAATGGTGAATGTCTTGAGCAGGGCCCCTTGAGAGTTTGACATTAATCTGCTGCAGCTAATTTTCAACCGTTTGGGCGCACCCCTTCTTGATTTGTTCGCTACTCTAGACAATGCCAGATGCCCTGTTTACACAGGTAGGTAATGATGTCCAAGGACTCAAGGGGAAGCACTTTCGATTTCATAGTCAAGGATTGATGAATATGCCTTCCCTTCAGTGCCTCACATCCCATATTTCCCCCAAAAACTAAATCGAGAGTGATGCAAGCTAATCCCCATAGTCTAATCTTGGGCCATGCAGTTCTGGTGTACAGACCTGTTGGACCTTTTAGTGGACATCCCAGTTCGATACAAGGTGGACTCTAACCTGCTAACTAGTTTCCACAGTCATGTTTGGCACCACAATCTTTGATCGCTCCGCCTAGCTGTCTTGCTGCTAGAGACTTAGAATTTAGATCATTTAACATACCACCTGACTGTTAAAATATACTAAAAGTGTCAATAGCACCTTCAATAACTAAGACTTACGCTCTGACCTTTAAAAAGTACTATATCCAGACAGCACGTCATAATCTGTATCGTTTAACTTTTGCCTTAACTCTTACATCTGGCACAATCTGGATTAAAATATTCCTCCATCTGTGTCCATGTGGCCTCCATTCTCCAAGTATTCTAACAGCACCATCCCCACCATAGTCAATGAAATAATTTATGACTAGTTTACTGCACACCTACCCACAGATAGCAAACAATCCCTGCCTGGGAGGTAAATACCACCCTGGGCACTCATGAGAAGACCATTTGAACCCATTCACAGATTGACTCTACAAATGTTGTCATCACAACAGCCAGGAGAATGGGGGCGAACAAGCACTATCAAGTTCGAAAGCACCTACACTTACTCTGGCAAATAACCCTTTTTCATGCCCATAGCACCCTCATCTTTCCACTTAAACCAGAAAATCCATGTCCTAACTTCTTCTTATAACCAGCCACTCTGGCTGAGCAGTCTTTGGATTTGAAACACTGCCTAAAATTCCACATTAACAGGACAAAGACTTTTGTAAAATCAGAACAAATCTTTTGAGTCAAATGCCAGTGCTAACAAAGGCTTTGCCTTTTCAAAGCACTACTGCCTGTTGGTTTTCAGCATGCATGGCTTCCTTCCATAGGACATCAGCATACATCTCAAAGGCAACATATAAGTGAATCCATCAGAGGCATGATGGCCATAGCTGCACTTTTTGCTGGGGTGTAGACTTGATTTCTGTAATACAGCAACTTCATCTTCAGCACACATCTAGGTCAAGTAGTATTGTGTACTCTGATTAACCAAGATAAGCCCGGTTACCTTTGCTTTATCATGTGCCTTGTACTGTTACTGCTATGATAATTCATATTCAAATATATGAGTTTATGAAAGATCCATTGATAGTTAAGAAAAGGTTACTTACCTGTAACCACAGTTCTCCAACTTTGAGCTCTCCCGTAGATTCACCTGACCTGCCCACTCCCCCAATAAAGAATGGATTAATTAGTATTAAATGTGTTGTGACTGTGTATTGACTAGCTGTGAAAATCTGTGCATTTCAGCCTCTGTGGAAAGTGGAAGCTCTGAGTCCCTTCACCTCATTTGCCAGAGTTTAGGTAACTCAATGAGATGAATTCGCTGCTTTTAGTCTATGGCTGTTTTCAGTATTTTTTGAGTGAGTACATATACTGTTGTATAAATAACATTGAATACGGATGATTTCCTCATGATGACAAAGAATATTCAAGCACGTGAATCTATGAACGATACCAATGTTGGAGAACTGTTGTTACATGTAAAAACTTGTTCGTTATGCTGCTTCTTATACAATTAATATCAAAATATGGAAAATATTCTGTGACTTTATAGTCTCACCATTTTGAGATTTTAGTACAGAAGGGATTCCAATGCTATTAAAATGCCCTGGATTCTTAAAAATGAATACTTTTCACATTCAGCAGAAAATATTCAAAATGCTCAATAATATTTTCTTAAAATGAAGGACAGGAAAGTAATTTTAGTAATGCTGTCATTTCTACCTTCTAGAATAAAATTAATTGTGTAAAGAAATCTGTCTCAGTAGAAACGTCCAAACTTGTAGTAACAAGATATGCTACACTGTTTGGCGCATCCCAGTTATTTCCTAATAGTTGTCTTCAGTTTAAGGTTTATCATAAATCCACTCTGTCAAGCTTCTGGAAACCTGCAAAACAGATTGTACATTTCTTATTTATAATGCACATCTCTCAATAGCAGGTACTCTAGGATTAATTGATCGTACCTTATGACAAGCAGCCTAACATTTTGATTCTTTTAAAGTGTGAGGATCCTCCTGGAATAGTTGCGATTTGTGAACAGTGTTTGTGATGTAAAAATCAGTTTGCGTGAAAAGTGAAAACATGTTCATGACAAATAAGAAATCATTCTTCCCACCCTGTTTAAATTACATTCATGTGTTTAAGGTTTTTATTTTTTGCTGCAGGAAAATCCCTCCTCACAGTTAATCAGTTGTGAATGTTTTGCACAAACTCTGCAAAAGGACCCCCATTTCCATCTCTGATTACAGTAATCAAGAGCTGAAAGGTGCCCAGAGAACTTAATCAAAAATTCTGTGTGGTGCTTGAACTCTAGGGCAATGACTTTAATTACTCTGTTAAACTATTTTTTGCAACTTTTTGTTTTAAGATCTAAGGTTTAGGCAGCAGACGTATTATTTGGTAGGAGCGACAAACTTACATTTTCATGGACAACAAGACTGAGGTCTACATTTGCAGGCAGCAGCCGCAGTCCGTGCAAGTAAGAGCGGTGGGGTGGTGGGGCCCGGTGGGGGGGATTTCAAAATACGACCATGAGGGAAAATCAATTATTAATTTATTTTTCCCTCGCGGTCGTATGTTGAAATACCCCCCACCGGGCCCCACCGCTCTTACCTGCACGGACCGCGGCTGGCAGGCAGGTTTTCTTTTAGCGATACCAAAGGGGATGATGGACGGAGCGTTAGAGCAAATCAAACACTCACCCCCAGGCAACTGATCTGGGTTTAATCCATCATCATTCTTTAGCTCACTCCACCACCCCAGTTCAGACATGGCCATATGCAAATCAGTCTGACCCTGTGCCTCATGGGAACAGTCCAGCCCGAACTGCCAAGCCATGTCTTCCCTGGACCGGAAACAAGCATCCTAGGACCGGTTTCGGGTTCCAAACCCTCATCAGCCAGGCTATCTTGAATCCAGTGGCAAAGTGAGCAAGGGACCCACGTCTGGGCATACCCTGCCAACTTAGGGCGAACAAAGCGATACCAAAGGGGATGATGGACGGAGCGTTAGAGCAAATCAAACACTCAACCCCAGTCAACTGATCTGGGTTTAATCCATCATCATTCTTTAGCTCACTCCACCACCTCAGTTCAGACATGGCCATATGCAAATCAGTCTGACCCTGTGCCTCATGGGAACAGTCCAGCCCGAACTGCCAAGCCATGTCTTCCCTGGACCGGAAACAAGCATCCTAGGACCGGTTTCGGGTTCCAAACCCTCATCAGCCAGGCTATCTTGAATCCAGTGGCAAAGTGAGCAAGGGACCCACGTCTGGGCATACCCTGCCAACTTAGGGCGAACAAAGCGATACCAAAGGGGATGATGGACGGAGCGTTAGAGCAAATCAAACACTCACCCCCAGTCAACTGATCTGGGTTTAATCCATCATCATTCTTTAGCTCACTCCACCACCCCAGTTCAGACATGGCCATATGCAAATCAGTCTGACCCTGTGCCTCATGGGAACAGTCCAGCCCGAACTGCCAAGCCATGTCTTCCCTGGACCGGAAACAAGCATCCTAGGACCGGTTTCGGGTTCCAAACCCTCATCAGCCAGGCTATCTTGAATCCAGTGGCAAAGTGAGCAAGGGACCCACGTCTGGGCATACCCTGCCAACTTAGGGCGAACAAAGCGATACCAAAGGGGATGATGGACGGAGCGTTAGAGCAAATCAAACACTCACCCCCAGTCAACTGATCTGGGTTTAATCCATCATCATTCTTTAGCTCACTCCACCACCCCAGTTCAGACATGGCCATATGCAAATCAGTCTGACCCTGTGCCTCATGGGAACAGTCCAGCCCGAACTGCCAAGCCATGTCTTCCCTGGACCGGAAACAAGCATCCTAGGACCGGTTTCGGGTTCCAAACCCTCATCAGCCAGGCTATCTTGAATCCAGTGGCAAAGTGAGCAAGGGACCCACGTCTGGGCATACCCTGCCAACTTAGGGCGAACAAAGCGATACCAAAGGGGATGATGGACGGAGCGTTAGAGCAAATCAAACACTCACCCCCAGTCAACTGATCTGGGTTTAATCCATCATCATTCTTTAGCTCACTCCACCACCCCAGTTCAGACATGGCCATATGCAAATCAGTCTGACCCTGTGCCTCATGGGAACAGTCCAGCCCGAACTGCCAAGCCATGTCTTCCCTGGACCGGAAACAAGCATCCTAGGACCGGTTTCGGGTTCCAAACCCTCATCAGCCAGGCTATCTTGAATCCAGTGGCAAAGTGAGCAAGGGACCCACGTCTGGGCATACCCTGCCAACTTAGGGCGAACAAAGCGATACCAAAGGGGATGATGGACGGAGCGTTAGAGCAAATCAAACACTCACCCCCAGTCAACTGATCTGGGTTTAATCCATCATCATTCTTTAGCTCACTCCACCACCCCAGTTCAGACATGGCCATATGCAAATCAGTCTGACCCTGTGCCTCATGGGAACAGTCCAGCCCGAACTGCCAAGCCATGTCTTCCCTGGACCGGAAACAAGCATCCTAGGACCGGTTTCGGGTTCCAAACCCTCATCAGCCAGGCTATCTTGAATCCAGTGGCAAAGTGAGCAAGGGACCCACGTCTGGGCATACCCTGCCAACTTAGGGCGAACAAAGCGATACCAAAGGGGATGATGGACGGAGCGTTAGAGCAAATCAAACACTCACCCCCAGTCAACTGATCTGGGTTTAATCCATCATCATTCTTTAGCTCACTCCACCACCCCAGTTCAGACATGGCCATATGCAAATCAGTCTGACCCTGTGCCTCATGGGAACAGTCCAGCCCGAACTGCCAAGCCATGTCTTCCCTGGACCGGAAACAAGCATCCTAGGACCGGTTTCGGGTTCCAAACCCTCATCAGCCAGGCTATCTTGAATCCAGTGGCAAAGTGAGCAAGGGACCCACGTCTGGGCATACCCTGCCAACTTAGGGCGAACAAAGCGATACCAAAGGGGATGATGGACGGAGCGTTAGAGCAAATCAAACACTCACCCCCAGTCAACTGATCTGGGTTTAATCCATCATCATTCTTTAGCTCACTCCACCACCCCAGTTCAGACATGGCCATATGCAAATCAGTCTGACCCTGTGCCTCATGGGAACAGTCCAGCCCGAACTGCCAAGCCATGTCTTCCCTGGACCGGAAACAAGCATCCTAGGACCGGTTTCGGGTTCCAAACCCTCATCAGCCAGGCTATCTTGAATCCAGTGGCAAAGTGAGCAAGGGACCCACGTCTGGGCATACCCTGCCAACTTAGGGCGAACAAAGCGATACCAAAGGGGATGATGGACGGAGCGTTAGAGCAAATCAAACACTCACCCCCAGTCAACTGATCTGGGTTTAATCCATCATCATTCTTTAGCTCACTCCACCACCCCAGTTCAGACATGGCCATATGCAAATCAGTCTGACCCTGTGCCTCATGGGAACAGTCCAGCCCGAACTGCCAAGCCATGTCTTCCCTGGACCGGAAACAAGCATCCTAGGACCGGTTTCGGGTTCCAAACCCTCATCAGCCAGGCTATCTTGAATCCAGTGGCAAAGTGAGCAAGGGACCCACGTCTGGGCATACCCTGCCAACTTAGGGCGAACAAAGCGATACCAAAGGGGATGATGGACGGAGCGTTAGAGCAAATCAAACACTCACCCCCAGTCAACTGATCTGGGTTTAATCCATCATCATTCTTTAGCTCACTCCACCACCCCAGTTCAGACATGGCCATATGCAAATCAGTCTGACCCTGTGCCTCATGGGAACAGTCCAGCCCGAACTGCCAAGCCATGTCTTCCCTGGACCGGAAACAAGCATCCTAGGACCGGTTTCGGGTTCCAAACCCTCATCAGCCAGGCTATCTTGAATCCAGTGGCAAAGTGAGCAAGGGACCCACGTCTGGGCGTACCCTGCCAACTTAGGGCGAACAAAGCGATACCAAAGGGGATGATGGACGGAGCGTTAGAGCAAATCAAACACTCACCCCCAGTCAACTGATCTGGGTTTAATCCATCATCATTCTTTAGCTCACTCCACCACCCCAGTTCAGACATGGCCATATGCAAATCAGTCTGACCCTGTGCCTCATGGGAACAGTCCAGCCCGAACTGCCAAGCCATGTCTTCCCTGGACCGGAAACAAGCATCCTAGGACCGGTTTCGGGTTCCAAACCCTCATCAGCCAGGCTATCTTGAATCCAGTGGCAAAGTGAGCAAGGGACCCACATCTGGGCATACCCTGCCAACTTAGGGCGAACAAAGCGATACCAAAGGGGATGATGGACGGAGAAAAAGGTTTTCTTTTAGGCCTAGGCAGAGTTCATGGAGTTCTGCTCTGCGGAACTCAGCGAAGTGCCAAGTGGTAAGTTGCGCTGCTCACACTGTTTTTACCGGCGGGAGTATGTCCCGCTCTGTAAAATCACCACAAATGACACTATGTGTTGCACCAGAGGATGCTGGCTCTTTCTGCCGCTCAAGTACATATTCGAGTGGCAGCTTCCTCAACGCTAGTGGCAGATTTCTCTAAGCGAGCGGTTGCGACCTGCCGCGACCGCCCGTGTTGAGAATTCCCCCCGGGAGGAGGGCTAGCGTGCAATATTTCTCAATCGCTCCGTATGAGAGGTAAAACTCCACTCTGCGTCACTATGCAGAACTCCATGTAGAGTGGGCAAAACTGTGAACTCCGCAGGCGGAGCAGAATTCTTCGCCCACCCCTAGTTTTTTTAGGAACTGCTCTTTCATGAAGAAAGTAAAAAAAAGCTCTTGTTTGAGGTATTATTTCTGGTTAATGCAGCATTAACGATTTCTGTATCAGGAATAATGAGAGGGATTCTTGCAGTGTGAACATAACAGATTAAGCCATTGCTACAGTCACATTGTAAAAATACTCATGTTAAGCTCTCAGCATTCCAATAAAGAACGAGCCTGCGTACCTAGTTCACAGAATGTTCTAACTCTAGGTTCCATCATAGGCGCTGGAAATAAGGGCGTGGGGATGCAGCACTCCCAAAAAAAGAAAACTGGAGTTTCGAAGGTGAAATAACAATAAGGATCCCTTTAAACGTTGTCTTTATCCTGTCACATTTGATGTGAATTCAAAGACAGAGGTTAAATGTCAGGCTAGTTAGTTTTCAAACAGATTGCTACATATTCTTTTAACGCGGACATTGGTTCTTACTTTCCTTTCTCTGATGCAAATTGGCAAAACTATATGCCAATCATGCTGCGTTAGAGGGAGTGTGAAAGGAAAGGCTGTAAGATGTAATTTATTTGTCACACAGAACAAAATTCAGATACCTATAAAAAAAAACTTTACAACAATTTAAAAATAAGCAGTTAGTTAGGGAAGCCCAAATGAATCACCGTTTTTTGTAATTCTAAAATGTGATGGAAACAAAATTTTAATAAAAGTAAATCAATACATTTTACTTGGTGATGCCCAGATGACAAAGTTTGCTGAAACCTAATTTCCACATGTAATTGTTTGTGGGCATATATAGTTTTATCTGTAAAACTGTACGTCTGTGTAAATTTAGTGGTCATTTCAATAGAAAATCTGTTGTCTGTAAATGACAGTGCGTTACGACAGCATGCTTTGCTAATATATTTGTGACAGTGTGCAGCAAAATGCAGTACCAGCTACATACTACACCCTTATTACTCTCTTGCTGAATGGGCGTGGCCTATTGTGTGATACTTGGATTTTTTCAGATCCCTATGATTTCTGTGATGTAACATTGATGGCACCACCCCAACCATGAAAATTGTTCCAGGGCCGGTGAGCTGCTTTACATTCCTAAGCAGCAGGCTCAACTTGAGGACAAAAGAAATGCTCTTGTATGTGCTGCCTATATTATAGAACAAGGTGACCCCGCAATTTTCAAGAACTTGGGGCGATACATTTTTTTAACAAAACAGTGGTTCACTTAGGCCAAATGGCCTCAAGAGTATTAAGAGCACCAAGGATCTTGGGCAATTTTTTGAGGACCCAACAATACGTAATACACAGGAGGCAAGTATAAACGCAGGACAGAACTTAACGGTGTAATGTAATTGATTTGTTCATTGCATATATTTTTTTCGAGACATTTTTTGTATATAATGTGGTTTGGTGCTCACAGATACGTGAAGGAAACGTGCAGTGGTAAGTGAAATTATTTAGAGCATGCAGCAATACAAAACAACAAGATCCATGAACTCCTTTAAGCAGTTATTTATATAATAAAAGGGAGTCAAATTGATCTGTGATCAATGGCGTTTCGATCTCATAAAATTGAGATCATCATCAGGGCAAGGTGCGTGAGCACCTAGTATTTTTTTAAGGGTGGGAGTGCCAAATCTACCAATGTAAACGCATTGTAGAGAGATAGGTGGGAGACGCTTATTCTCCTTGCGCTGCCGGACGGGCTAGCAGTCTGGAAACATGTAAAGCTTAATGATGAACATCCGACTAAAGTAATTAAGAACTGGGCACCGAGTGGAAAATCTGGTGTCTCCGATTAAAACGTGTTGGTAATCAGAAGTGGTCCACTTAAAGGCTGCTTTCGAGTTATTTCCTGTATAATGAATAAAATCTGAGGGCCCACCTGTGAGGTCGTGCCAGTGGGGCTAATGAGCCTATGACTTGAGGAAAGCGGTAAGCAGCAGAATTAGCTTAAGTTATCACCAAGTGAATCGGGACGTCAAGCGCACACTGAGCTATGACACCGGAGCAGCCGCTCGGCGTCTGTGGGGTGTCATAGAGGTTCCTCCTCCATGAATAGCATGGTGGGGAGAACAAACAAAGGGGACCCTGCAGGGCCCCTTGTGCCTCCACCACATGTGGATGAACT
Source organism: Calotriton arnoldi (assembly GCA_963921515.1). Classification (NCBI taxonomy): domain Eukaryota; kingdom Metazoa; phylum Chordata; class Amphibia; order Caudata; family Salamandridae; genus Calotriton; species Calotriton arnoldi. The sequence continues at coordinate 1,252,231 of CAWUFW010003592.1, forward strand.
TCCCCTTGTGTGCATGCACACCAGTTCCTGCACGGCACGGACTTGTCAGTCCATGCTGTGCAGGAACTGTTTTTGCCGTTCCCTTTGCGGTGCCCTTTGTCAGGGGCACCGCCATGGGAACGTAAAAAAAAAGCCAGCCAGACATGAGGAAGCTCCTAATCTGGCAGGCGGTCTGACCACGGCTTGGGCGGGGCGGTGGCAGGGCGGACCTGGGGCCACACTGCCAAAGTCATAATCAGGCCCTAAATGATATCCCTAGGTTCACAGAATGTTGAGCTGAGGCCACCCCTCCCTATAGTTTTTCCCAGTTCAAAGTGGGCACATCTCTTTCTAAAGAAAAAGAGCCATAAATCAAAATAGCACTTTTCTTGTACCAGCAAAGTAATACATCAAAGAACACACTCTATCTCTCAATTACAAGCTACTCACTGAGTTGCATCTACAGTCTAAAAAAAGGGCTACTTGAAAACCTAATGGAACAATATAACTATCCACAAAATGCTGTAGCCTTCATGGACAACCGATCCAAGCATTAGCAAACCATGAAAGCTAAAGACATAAAAGGGATGAACCAAAGCCTACTCTCTCTCTGCTTCTTTTTAATGTATATCATTTAAATAACATCAAAAAAGTTTATTGTGGCAAGTATTGCTATAAATTAAATGTACAATGTAAAAACTCAAGATTAAACAAATCAATTACCAATACAAATGTCACAATTTTTTCTGTGGGGGTTGCCTTCATTTTCACTGAAAATGTTGATATGTTACAAACATATGTCAATAAAAGATCATCATTGTAAACTGATATTGCTGCCCATAATTGTTAAATATTCATCAATTAATTACTACCTTGCTATTGGTGATGTTAATATGGAACAATGTCACTTGCAACATTTAAAAAAATGTCAATAAAATAGTGAAACAGGCTATGAACTGCCAATTGTTACATACAAAGTAATCAGGGGTGTCCTGCTTAATGCTCCTTAATCTAAGAGTCCTACATCAGGAGCTTAATAATCCTAAAGATTCAACCAACAGCTCTGGGCAATACACCAAAATAAATGGGCGATTGATTCCTCCTCAGCCCGGCAAAGTTGACAGCAATGACATTTCAACTGTATTTCAGTCCTCCAGCCACATCTCAGCTCAGCTATTGTAAGCAAGAGCAATTGGAACCCAATAAATGATAATCTAATATTTTGTTTATTTAACTCTATTAAACACCATTTTGGAAAAATAACATTATAAGTGCATTGTATTTGCATTATGTGTGTACAATAAATCATTTCCATTATTGAATGTTTGTCTTTGAAGAATTGATGACAAGAGGTCTTAAGACAGCTAAAACTGTCTGTAGCAACACCTAAAAGTGGGTGAGGTAAAGTAAGAAGGATCAGCGGTGGTAATTTGAGTATTTTACTGAACAGATCAAAGACATTATGGGGTTTACTCACAAACTGCATTTTGTAGTACATTTAGTAATTTTGATTTAATTACATGTATTTTCAAATTAAATATTAAAATATTTTGTTAATAAAATAATATTTGTTTATAATTTACATTTTATTCTTTAAACATCATAATAATTTTGCATGGAGTTTTAAAAGTTTTAATTAATTAATGTAACTATTTCCTATGGGGTTCTATTTTAAGTCCCTACCTCCGTTATTTTCTATGGGAGAGTGTTGCAGTAATAGTGGTTGGCCATGTCTGCTTTGGTACTTACTCCCTCGCTCAGCTGGCGTGAATTTACTATTGTTCAGGGCCAATTTTGGCTGTAGTCATTTTAGAAGTGGAGTTTGTAAAGAGCAATGGTCTTACTCTTGTGTGGGGTGTGCATGTCCCACCGTAAACCCCTCCCTTTACCCTTCCTTATGAAGAAAGTGGAGGAGTTATGTGAGGAGTAAGCAGTCCCGTTTTTCCAGCAACTCCCCTGTCCCTCCCTCATTCACTACTAAAACATATACCATGCATGCGCAGAGCTCCGAAGTCGGTGAAGAGATCTCTGCAAATAAAAGATAGGACAGGCGGAGGTGTAGGCCTCTGCACACAAGTTAGTGAATAGCATTTTGTATTACGTTAGTAGTACTAGTTTAGTACTACTAAGCATTCTACAGAATACAGTTCGGGACTAGGCTACTAAGGCTACTAAATTGATCTAAAATATGAACACTAAATAAAAAACAACTGCTGTCCTCAGTGGTACACCCATAGTGAAATTACGCCTACCTAACGTCAACCATATATTTGCAAATAAGGCTTTACAGGTGTATCTTAGACAACGATGTCTTTGATTTTACGATTCCCTCAGTGTGCTCAGTTCAATAAAATAAAGTCTTACTCTAAGAAATTCTGACACTTCTCTCTGTGGACAGTTTTTAACGGTAGGGACCCTAGTTACTGTGAGAGCAACGCGAAATAAGAGCCAGGCGCCTTTGTCAAACAAATGACGGCATGCCTTATAAAATGAAGGCCAACCATTTAGCAGCTGAAACGTAATACAGTGGTTGCTGGCTTGACTATTGTGTTACAGAAGCTTAACACACAGATTAATTTCAATCCAGAACTTTAATAAAATTATTACCGTTGAAATAAAAGACAACGTAATTATTTAGGTCTTTCACAGTCTACTTGGGTTGTATTCCAGTCAAAGGAAATAATTTAACAATGTGCTTTTTCATGACTTCAATGTTAGGTATACTAAATAGATCTTGTACAGAATGATGCAAGTCGAGACAGTCAGAATGTATTTACATAGCAGCTAGAGCTACGCTGTATCTAATGGGTTTAAACACATAATCAGCCCAAGAGACAGCCATTAGGAAAATGTATAGAGTTGCAAGAAAGTAACATTAGATAATGTGCAGATAAAAATGTCATACAGACCAAAATGGACATACTAGTAAGGGTCAGTAGTTACCAGCACGATCATCACCGACTGTGTAATGTGCGGCAATGCTCGACAATTGTTTCAGCCCTTTGAGGACCTTCCCACGCATTCCTTATCTGTGAGGATTCAGCCTCTATTTTTATCACTTTGTTCATCAGCATAAGTGAGATTGACCTCGTTGCTTCGAAAATCAGGGCTACAATCTTGACTTTTGTAAAATGTGTTTACTTATGACTCAGCTCTACTACATAGTGAAAGCATGGACCAGTTTCTGCCACACATAGCCACATCATGTGCCCTACCTGATCAGCAACTCGTAGTCAGGGTCACGGGTCATATAAGGGTAATAATGCGTCCTGTGGGAGCACATCTGAATAAAGTGTGCAGGGAGCACTAATAAGATCAACTTTGCTTGAAAGTTCCCCACTGTGTTGATGCCTCAATTATGCCACCTTCTTCATAGGTCTGGACCCAATCTCTCCATAGCCTGTGTTTTGGCGATAAGTATATCATGTATTTCACGAGCAACTTTCTCCCACCTTTAATGCTAGTCATTTCTGTAGCTATGCTTCCCCATTTCACATAAAAATCATTTTATATTTTCAACAAATGTAAATATTGTTTATTATCCAGTACAGAACCCATAAAAACATAGCAAAACATAAAATACACTCCCAGAAATAGATGAATAAATCAAATGTGACAATCACAATTCATCAGCAATTGCTGAGTAATTTTTAAAACAACTACAATAAGTATATAGTATGACATCAAATATTAAAATCAATGACAGTCCAGCACCCTGTTTACTGAGACGTGCAGCGTGATACTTTCTTCTCATCAACCACATATTAAATAGAAATCTGGCCACACTATAGACAATCGGTCTGCTAGTATTGGTTCTTAGAGTTCTCAGAGCCTCTAGATACTGCCTGGCCCTTAAAAACAGGTGGAGGACCATCTCAGTCTCTGTTTTACATTCTGGGCATCTATCATCGTCACAGAAGCTCTTGCCCGATCTGCTGCAGTAGCTATTGGTCGGAAGGATCTCACATCTAAATTTGGCACATAATTGCTTAGCTGTTGAGTAGGGTAAATTTTCAAGGAAGGGTTCAAATTATGGTATGCATTTGTGGTCCAGGAATATTTCGGAGATGCTTCCGGACTTACATTTGTGTAGGTCTCTGTCCAATGTAAAGAGCCAGAATTTCCCTTTTAAAACTGCCTTCATTACCTAGCGAGCCTCACTTGGAGACTCCCGCAATGCATGTAGACTCAATTCGAATAACATGATTTTGACTTATGCTAACCATGGAATATTAAGATGGCTTTTCATTTTCAGTTGGTCTTCAAGAGCAGTCCTGTAGGGACCAAGCTCGTCCACATGCCACGTTCTGCGCCAATAGAGCAATGGTCTCAATTTCACTGTGTGAGCGATTGCATGCTGACCAAAATCAATATATAATGGGAGAAGGGGGGGCCCTCTGCAGTAAGTTGACTAATGATTCTAGGAATTTATTTTCCACTGCCAATAATCTAGCATCCGTGGCATATCAACCCCACTCGGCCTGGTATAAAGCTGGTCCCAGGACTATAGTTCTGTGTTTCTATGGCCAGTGAGACAGTTTTTAAAGTTGTGTTTGTATACAATTTCACTATTGCCATGGAATTGTGTTGCAGTTTTAGTGCACTTTTATTAATTTGGGGCACCCAAGATATGTTATGTGTCAACCTTGCACCAAGATAGTTATAACTTGACACTCGCTCTATATATTCCCCACCAACTTTTTAAAAATCTGTATGACTTTTGTAGGGATTGAATATTATGTACTTTGTTTCATTTGAGTTAAGCTCCAGCCCCCATTCAATGCAAAAGGAAGTGAACCAATCTGCCAGGAGTTGTAGGCCAGCAGGTGTTTTGGATATTAGAAGGGTGTCATCTGCAAATAGTAGCCCTGCGACCTTGCTGGTCCCATTTTGGGCGAATCAGTACAGGGAAAGTCTAGAAGTTTCACCACTTCGTTTATGTATACAGTGAAGAGGCTTGGAGCTAGTACGCATCCCTGTTGGACCCCCTTCTCTACAGCTTTGCAGCTAGATAACTCGCCCTTCGTTTCCCACCTGACATGGGCGTAGGTTCTGTTATGTAGCCATATTAAAATTGATAAGATGTTCTCCAGCACTAGCCAGAGTTTATGCCGCGGGATCAAATCAAAGGCCAACCAAAGGTCTGCAAATACCACGTAAAGGTGGCCCTTGCCCAAAGTGACAGTTTTTCTGTATATTGAGCATAATCTAAATATCTTGTTGACTCTGCTAGTTTTATTTTTTTTAAAGCCTGCATGTAATTCTGATAATATACTTTTCTCTTCGACCCATTCTAATAATTTTCCAAGAATTTGGGGGCAGAAGAGCTTCTGCAGACTTTCAGTTAAACTTATGGGCCTGTAGTTCTGAGGCGCATAATAGGGACTTTTTTCGTGAATTATTGTGATCATGGACCGCACCAGGAGCTAGGTATTTCAGCACCCGCTAAAATACAGTTGGTAAGTCTCTTGATATAGGGCGCCCATACGTGGGGTTCTGAAACATATAGATGGCATGGTATTCTATCTTCCCTCAGGCCTTACTACAAATGATTCCTTGGATAGCATCATAGGTTTCTTCTAACGTGATCTCAAGTGGGCTAAATGTTTTTGATCTCACATGAGACTCATAAGATCTCACTTCTCTGTCCCATCTATTGAATATAGACCTTCAAAGTGGTCTACCCATACCTGTGGCTGAATATTATATTTGGGGCAGTGTGGCGACTGCCATGGCAATTGCATGTCAGAAGGATTTGTTGTCACCCGCTTTTGATGCTATGGGTAGATCCTGACATATTGTAATGGGGATTTCGCTAACATAAATGTGTGTTTGTAATGATTCCTGGCTTTTTTTTGCTTTTTTTTGCTTTTTCCTTGTTTTTCCTTTTAAAGGCTGCTAATAAGGCTGACTTGGCCTCTTTTCACTGATTGTAAAACCAGAGTGAATGAATCACCTCCATCGGAACACTTTAGCAGAGAATCTAACACATTTCTAGCATTTCAGTAGATTTGGGACATTAGTTGCGGGTAGCTCTTAGTGTGGGACCATTTCAGTAAGCACTGGTTGTTGGGAAGGCAACTTCCCCACATAGTGGAGCTAGTGGTGCATTGTACTTAGAAGTTAAATAGCCTTGTATTGTAAGGTGCAGTGCATTGTGGTCACTATCTTCCATAGATTAGAATCACCATATCCTTCATCTATGGCCCCAGTTGGATGTCCAGCATTATATAGTCAATTCTGCTAGTCTGTTTGTCTCTATTAAAAGTGTGCTTGCCCTCAGAATTAGAGCAGGACCTACCATTACATACTCAAAGGCCTAGATTTATGGTCATCCCCATGAATTGGATGGCCAGGGAGGACCATTTTTAATAGGTTGTAAATCTGGTATTGAGATTCCCACTTTGCATCTTTGTCCTCTGTGACTGCGTATTCAGAATTATCTAGGGACACATGTTTAATATGGAAATCCCCTGCTACAATCAGAGGGCCCTTTTCTGTATAGTCTTCTAAGTATGACTCGAGCTGGGTAAATATTTCAGATTCAGTGTTCCTGGCAGCTATTCTTTTACAAATATTGTGCATGCACAGGCTGGTCCCTCAAGTGTGTGTAGTTTTAAAGCCAAAATGCATGTGAGTTTATTGGTAGCAGCTTGATTCTACAGTTAAGTGCTGTTTTCACCCAGAACTCTAAGCCCCAAAATGGTCTACCCTGGACATGTGAAAAAGCATCTACACAGTAACTGGTGTAACCTGTTCTATCGACCGGGCTGGTTTACCAGGTCTCCTGGAATAAACATCTACTAAAGGAGTCTATAAAAGTCTCCCAATCAGGGGCAGCTAGTTTTTATCATAGCCCAAGAATGTTCCAGGATAGCAGATCTTGATCTCCTGTGGATTTATTTCAATGTCATTGGGGGTGATGGTGGACATCTTGTTCACTGAGTCAATCAATTCTATTTAGTTCAGATGTTGACTCCTCCATTGGTGATAAGTTACAATCTTTTTCTCTTTCAGAAAAAATATACCATGCTTTTTTCACTTCTCTCCATCACACTTCAAGTACAAAGAGAAAAACCTGTTTCTTCATCCATGTGCCAACAATGCCCTATGGTCACCTTGTGTAAGAAAAGTAACTTTGAGCCTCCTTGAAGTTTAAAACATGTTTAATATGCAGAAATAGCAACATCACAGCAAAGAGAGCGAGATTGGCCTCCCCAAGCAACTAAGCATATAATGCTAGCTCATCCCCAATTTTCACCAACATTTATATATTTTCTTCACCTAGGCATTCAAAGAGGATATGTATGATAGACACTGAAATTCTAGATTATGGTGTTAACAGTTGCATGGCTTCCTCGTGCAAAGATTGCAAAACACCTTGAGAATAGATACAACAGGAGTTGCAGACGCTGAGGTAGCTTGATCGAGAATTTTGGTGTTGCCACACCAGGCATGAAAATGAGGCTGTGTACGTCAGAAGTGAAAGTGCTCAGTTTATTTAACATGCATTTGGAAAACAGCAGCAGATTAAACAACATAGCGTTAACTATTTATGATATATTTCAACATAAATTGCATGAATTAAAATCTCCTCCCCTTCCACCTTCAAGGGGCATACCTAAAGCAGATTAATAGCCATCAGCATGTGCATTTCATCACATTTTTCTATGACACTTCCATAGATACTTATATTGCTATCATTTTCTTCTAGTATGGTCAATGGAAAAGAATGGCTAAAGCCTTTATTAGTGCTTAGACGATGAATAGCGAACATGCAAATTCATATGAGGATATTGACGATCAATAAGAGAATCAGAACGATAGTTGCTATCTCTAAAATCTTCATTACCCATCACCCAAACATGCTTTTGAGCTAGGACCAAATACTACTTCCATCTATGCCAACCCACTATTGTGTTTTATTTAGCTCCTTAATGCTTTCTTTAATGTTGACCATTTCTTCATGAACACTGAGGGATGTATGTGCAATATTCAGAGCCCACAATGGCATAGATTCCTCCTTTGGCAGCTATGACAAAATCCAAAGCCATTCTGTTTTGCAAGATGACAGCCCTTTGAGCTTCTGAATGGTCAAAAATCAGTCTCAACACTGTTGGTGTAGAATTGGCTATCTCGTTGAGGACTTTGGCCCTAGTTTGGACTTCATAAATAGCCTGTCCTTTTCCATGGATGGGGAAGAGGATGGATTGGAATCAGGTCGGCTCAGAAATAGTTAAGGCCAGTCTTTGTGGATGACAGAATCGATCGGGAGAGTGATGAATGGCAAGGACCACATAAGGTGAGTAGCAAGTCACTGGTCACAGTGTACGAAGCTGTTAACGGAGAGAAGGAGAGGCAGCATGTTGTTTCGAAGGCATATTCACTTGATCCCCCCACCCCCCATGGTCTTAGAGCACATTGGTTCACTGGAGCAGGTGTGGAAGGCTGGGGCTAGAGATACAGCAAGTGCAGAGCTTGCATCTAGAGGTGCATGTGCTCATTTGCCGTGGGTGGCGTGCACCCAGGTGGGAATCCCAAGGCATTTCACAGCAGCGTTGGTGGTGAGCTGAGGAGCTGACTTCCACTTATGAGCCTTCATGAAAACCCAGCTACTGGGTTGCAGGTTGTGGCAGACTTTGATAAGGTAATCAGTCAAGAGAGCTCGAATCTGAGAATGGAAACTGCGTAGACAGTAAATCAATTTACTGAGTTGCAGGTGAAACTGAAGTATTTGAAGGGAGCATCAGGTGCCAATACGTTATTATTTCATACAGGCTCAATCTAGTACTTTGAGAGAGAACAGCACAAATTAACCAGAGTGCCAAGGGCAAGGCATCAGGCCATTTAAGTTTCATTTCAGTTACCTTTTTACCTTTCTAGAGGATACTGGGTGATGGGTACAGTGAAAATGCTGTATGATTGCACTCCCTTTGGACTAGGGAAGAAATAAAGTGGGAGCCCCTGTTAATAGAAAGCCTTAAAGACACTCCAAACTGTTGGATGAAGTCCCTCAACTACTTTTTGGCCTCTGTAACAGCTTCTGCATGAGTTCAAAGGTAAGCCTTGACCCAACCAGGAGAACATACATACATTCATAAGGAGCAACATTTGGGCATCTGAATGAAGTCTATCCGCAAATGGAGAAATAGCTTCCAAAGAAGCCTATGGGCAGTGGGGGTGGTCTTGATACTTTTCCCTACATTGTGGGACTGACCCATGGCACTGGAGCAACAGTAATTGTGTGCAATAGATGCAAAGAAGGATTCTTACTAATGGGTTGCTGCTGCATTAATTATACCATCTTGGGCCATGCCATGATACAGGTAGGGCCAGGTTAGGGAATACAAGTTTTGGGGTACCATTCTTCCGGTGCTGTCCGCCCACTCCCCATTGGGGTTTATTTTACAATTCTACTTAACCCTGATCTGTTTTTCAGCATCAGATCGCTACTCTTGTAACACAGAGAGATCCTTGAGTTTAGGTACAGCAAAGACATCAGTTTTTATAACAACCATTGTTATTCCAACATCAGAAGACAAGGCAGCTTTCTTAGCAGTTAGTCTGCAAGGGAAGTTCCCTGCGACACTTCATCTTGTGAAGATCGATGAGAAACACATTTGACAATAATAATTCTAAAGGGAAACACTAAGGCGTGTAACAGATTTTGAACATGCATGCCATTTTTAATATGGATGCCTGAAGAAGTAGGGAACTCTCTTTGCATCTACAAAAGCCCAAAGTATTTCTGAGATATGAACCATCTACAAAATAAATAAGTATGTTGTTGGGTATTGGTGCGTCACACAGAATGCAGGATTTGGTCTGCTAGGGTGGTGACTAACAAGTAATCATGTGGCTCACCCTCCTGAGTGGTGTGTATCAAAGAGGCTGGGTACAAAATGGAACAATGAATCAGCGTGATAGGGAAAGCTGAAAGCAACAAAATCTCAGATTGATTCAATTGGGCAGTAGAAAGATGTTATGTTTTTGGAGTAAGCCGCAGGGCAGCTACGGAATGGGGAATCCGAGTGAAAGTTTTCATTTTTCTAAGCTTCCCCAGTTGATATTCTGTACCTTTTATAATAATTGTTACATAATACCTGAAGAAGTCTGTTATTAAGGATGCAACCTAAGGATTTTACTTAGCAACTTGAGTCAAATTCTTAATGGAGCGAGTGTGGTAAGCCAGTATTGAGTTAAGGAGTTGTGACAAGATGCAGATAATATTAATTGGTGGCATTCTGTGAGAAATGCCATATTTGTAACCCTGGGCGTAGTTCGCGTAGTAGCGCTACGCGTAGCTACGCGAAGTGCACTTCGCACTATGCGAGCTACGCGTAGCACTACGCGAACTGCGTAGTGCGGTAGGAAATGCTGTTCGCGATGATTGCACAGTGCCGGATGCTTGTCCGCACTGTGCAATCATTGCAAACGGCATCTTGCACAGTGCAGCGGTCGTTTTCTGCCGCTCGAGTAGATTTGTACTCGAGCGGCAGCTTTCTCAACGCGGACTGGTAGTTTCTCATCGCGAGCGGTCGCGAGCATACGCGACCACTCGCAATGAGAAACCTGACCTCCCGCGTTGAGAATCTCGCCAGGAGGTTTATTTTCCACGCTCGCGATCGGCAACTTGATGTTGCTGATCGCGAACGAGGAAAAAGTCTCGCCGGGATGTCATTTTGCTCGCTCGCGGTCGCCAACTTGACGTTGAGGACCGCGAGCAAGCAAAAAATGACCGCTACGCGTGTTTGCACTGTGCTACGTGCAATTCGCGTAGTGCGAAGTAGCGCAAACTTCGCAAACTACGCGAGCGTAGCGTAGTACTTCGCCCAGGGTTACATATTTGAACACATTTATTGTGAAGCAGAGCAGGGTGACATGCCAAATTCTTTTAGAAGGGCGCCCAAGGGTTCCCTGTAAACATTAATCAGTAGCAGAGCCAGAATGCAATCCTGAGATACCCTGTGCAGAGTTAGGAAGATTGGAGAATGATGGTTGTCAATGTGAGTTTTCATTTTACAGTTACAGGAAAGGGAAAAGACCGACTTAACACGTCATTAATGCCCCATTGTTTTTACATGATATCGAGGACTATGCTGGGAACTATAGTTTTGAACATCGCAAAGATGTGAAGTAGGATTAGGCAACATGACTGTCACTTATCTGAAATTGTCATGGTCTGATCAAGTCACTCTGATCGTGCCAGTCTCAGTGTTGTGCCTGATCGGAAACCTGATTGGAGGTTTCCCAGCAAGTTAATTTTTGATATGTATTTTTTGAGTTGATGCCCTACACAATTTTTAATTGGTTGACCAGTAGTTGTAGACTGGCGATGGGCCCATTCCTGTTTTGGTCAGAAGGGCCCCAGTCGTGCTTGTCAATAATAGGCTTCACATGCCCGACTTTGAGACTGGCGTATACTGAAATATTGATTGTTAGCAATGCTTCATTTAGCTGGGGGCTGAATATTTCTTTTTTGCTGCTGCTGCAGCCACAATTTTGTCATCCTTGTAGGTCATGGGTTTAGAGCTAACTTTCACCTTGAGGAGGCAAAGTGGGTCACTATTACTTTGAGGAGCAAAAGTGGATTGATGGGTTTGAGAGTCAACCATCACACTTTGGATTTCAGTTTAGCTTTAGTCACTTGGGTTTCACCTTGTTGTAATTCAATCTTTTGTCTGATGTTGGCGATGTCGTGAGTGAAAAGCAGCCTTGACATTATAGATGTTGGTTTTATAAGATCTTCTTTCATATCTTAGAAGGCTGAGATTGCTGCCTGTCTGCTTTTCGGATGTTGTCCTTCCAAGGTATGTGCTATGCTTCCTTTGGTTATTTTACTTTTCAGAGTTCAAATGGGCTGCTTTTTATTTTAGGGGTGTAGAAATTTACTTGTAGAGAAAAGCACATGCACTGTTGTTGAGCTTGGGGGAAGACAAGTCCTGTATTTAGGGCCACTATGGTTCAAGTTTCCATCCCAAAATGTCTTTATTGAGATCGGCCACATGTCTTGTGGCTTACATTTTTTATTTTGAATAGTATCAATTTGTGACCCAACCAATAGACATCGATTATCATTCCTATTAGAACTGATGTTTTATCGGTAACATTTCACTGTTGATGTCTGTCGGACATTAAAAGCGTTGCAAGAGGCCATAGATATTCAGGAGCTGTTTCAGAGAACTGATCGCAACATCAGAGAAGCGATTGATGGATCTTTTTGGAGTTTACAATAAAGAGCTCCTTGTCCCAAGAAGTTGTTTGAGTTTGATGACATGAGAAGGGCAGATATTTTCTAGACACTGCTGTGTAAACTTGGGAGATTCACCAGGAGAGTTAGAATTTATGATCATGTGCATGGGCAGTAGATGGATTGAGCACTAATGGTTTAAGGTGGTGGTACTTGAGCAGTATTCCCAACACAGATATGCACTCCTAGTCACATATGATATTAGGCAAGAAAGAATTATGAATGCACGCTTAAGGTGAAACCCCCTTTGTGATCTTATATGGCTGAACTGCACTGAGTATAATAAAACTAGATTGTAGTTTAATATATGTATGCCTGTCTATATCATTAGGCTGCATAGCCTGCGAGGGTAAAATACCATCATCAATTAAGGGTGGTTTATGTGCTATTCGGGGTTTTAGGCTGACATTAACACAGTGACGGCTGTCAACTCTGAGGGAGGTGGGGTGGACAAATGGGTGGGGGGTGGTAGCATTCACACGTGTTTGATGCAAGGCGCAGTGAAAATAAAAAAAAAAATAACTTGCCTTGCTTGCTGCAGCCTGCACGACGACACGTCCTCCTGCTCCGGTCACCTCCCTTAATCAATCCTGGTGCTGCTGTCATGCTGTTAACCAGCATGAGAGCAGCACCAGGATTGGATGAAGCGGGCTCTCTCAGTGCTCTTAAGAGCACTGGAAGCCTATGCTTTCTCTAACTCAGCTGTCTTAGACAGCTGGATTAGAGAGGTTTAAAGTGCTCATGTATGGCTGGGGGATACAAGATGGCCGGCCAAAGAGACATGCGCACTTTAATCTTAAAGTGCCCCGCCCATCACTGCTCTCTGCTGCTACCTGTCAGCAGCGGCCCTGTCCCCGTCCTGATGCTCAGCTCGGCTTGGGATGGGGTTATTTAAAAATAAAGTTGTAATAAATGAACTTTATTACCATTTTATCTTTCATATCTGGGGTCAATTTAGTTAGTGGGGCAATGCTCCTCTGCCTTAACAAAAGTCTTGACATATCCTTGAGGTGAGTGATTTTTTTCAAAAAGAAAAGATTTAGTATATGGATAATGTTGCTATGTGTCTGAATAGTAGTGGGGCAGCCTAATGGCCATTTCTGAGTGATCAGGAGATGATAATGCAGAGACGGGTGATGGTAGTACTCAGTGGAGAGCTCATAATGCAGAGCTAGGGAATTGTTATTCAGAAATGGTGGACTGTAGTGTATAGCTGAGAGCTGGTAGGGGGAGCTGGGGTATTAATATAGGATGGGGTAAAAAAGCTGCTCCTGGAGGCAGATAATGCATTGATGGGGAAAGAAGTGAAACGGTGGGGGTGATAATGCATGATAATGCATGGTTGGGGTGGTAACATGATTGTGGGAGGTGGTGTGGTTGGCGGATATAATTTTGTAGAGTTATAGACTGCTTTTTTAGAGTTTGCCATTGACGATGCAGAACTGAGAAATGGGGCAATGAGCCCACTTTAGCCATTGGCTCTCTTGCACTGTGAGTGATAACAGTTTGCCTGATCATACATGCACATCTGCTTAATGGGAGTGGCCTGGTGGGTGAAGATGGTGGTCGTGCCTTAGCAGAGCTCTGCTAGGCTGCTACATAGATTCAACATAATCCGTACATATTTGGGCCTCAACCGAGTATGATGTTGGCCCGGTGACGAGACCAAAAGGAGGAACAGGAGTACGGTGATGGTGCTCCCTGTGAAGCGGCGATCGGGCGAAAGAAGTGGCGCTGGCGGTGGACTGGCACAAACATTATGGCACCACCAGCCCAACACAGTGACAGATGTTATCGCTTCAGTGGGGATCTGAGACACTACTGGCACTAGGGTGCACATCTGAGGCAGCATCCCTAAGGTATTTGCCTTACAACACCTGGGGTACCCCAGGTTGGAGCTTTGGTATGTGGGTCTGTCCTGTGGCTGCACAGCAACAGCAGGCCCTGGTGAACATCAGTGCCCCATAAGTAGAGAAGAGGCATAGCTGGCAGTGTCTCACTTGGCGTGACCATGTTGTGGTTCATCTGGGGAGACAGGAGTGGCAACTCTCCCCAACCTTGGCCCTACCTGGCAATATTTGCGCTGTGCTGGTGTGATGCCCGTGCTCGGCCCTATTCGGACAGACTTCCGAGGGCCAGTGAGTGAGGGGCTACTAGTGGACAGATGACACTCCTTGCGTATGAATAGTCCCGGTGCAAACTTGCCAATCATGGTGGCCTGATACCAGTACCCAGTGCATTGTGGGCATAAAGTGTTATTGCTACCCCTTCCCCTGGCTGCGGGCTGTGCGCTGGCAAGGAGGGTTAGAACTTGGTGCTGCATGCTGGGCCAGCATAGCAGCATGGTAGGTTGATGGTGTAGCTGGTGACATTAATTGAAGTGCACTGAACCATACTGAGTGCCTGGGCGGGGGTGCGCCTTCCCTTCACATGAAGTTCTGTCGAGCTGGGGCAGTCCTATACTCGGGGATGCACAGGTAGTGAGCCAGGTCACATATCCAAACTGAACGAATGCTGCTGCACATGCTTTCCAGTGGCTTATAATCTGAGCATAGCTAAACAAGTCCTTGGTGGTGGTACTGATTCACTTCTCGTGCCACCACATCTCCAACAGCTTGCGCCATGTGAGAGGTGGTAAGCTTGTCAATCGGGAAGTGGTGCTGGAGTAGGAATCAGATTCCAGAGGCACCTTCAGCACATTGACAGTGGCAGATTGCTTGTCACTTTGCTCTCGTGGAACTCTCCTCCTTTATTAGCCATACCTGCTGTGGGCGTCTAGCAGAAATTGCCCAGATGGGTAAGACCAGAGTGACTAAGACATTGTTAGTAGCCCCTTCTCATCCTAACAATGTCACTGAATTGTGGCATTCTAGCCCCATCCTGTCAGCGCCACTCTTGTTGGCTCCCACAGAGGCTCCCAGGGCCACTGCTAATTGGACATAATACTGGAGGCAGTGAGCTCTACTAGGAGCTCCCTTGAGACAAAAATTGACGTGATGGCTATAGATTTAGGTCTCCTGAATGAGACAAAAGAAAGCGTGTCACCCATACATAGATACCCTTGGAACAGCTACAACCACAGCCCTTCTCTGGGTCCACAGCCCTTCAGCTCTGCATGCAGGAGCTCACAGACCACATTTGCTTTCTTGAGGGCACAGCAGAGGATGCCGAAAGCTGTGCATGGTGCATCAATATTCACCTAGTGGGGCTCCCTGAGTGCATGGAGAAACAGGACATGGTGGCATATCTTCAATATTGACTTCCAACGAGAATTGTGCCCTGAGGACTCTTCCCCCTTCTTCCTGCTTGAACAAGCAAACCAGGTGTTCTCTTGCCCTCCACTGCCAGTGATGCCCCTTGATCTGGCGATGGCCATGCTTCTGCACTTCCAGGACTGTGACATCATCCTGCGGTCTGCTAGAAGGGCTGGCCACTTTGTGGTCAGAAACAGTAAAGTTGTTATCTTTCCCGACCACATGTTAGGGGTTGAAAGGCACCAGGCATCTTTCCTCTGAATGCAGTGTAAATTGCGTGAGGTGGGACGTAAATATGTCTTGCTCTTCCCTGCTAAGTTAAAAGTAACGATGAACAATAAATCCTTTTTTTTCACCGACCCAAAGGAGGGATGGGAATGGTCTGAGAGCAAATGCACCTCCTCACATGGACGGTTTCCGGAGGTATGGCGATAGCAACGCTGGAGAAATACACGTGTACACAGTACCGTCCAGTGGATGCCAAACATTCACATCAGAATGACCTCAGATCGCACACAGGTAGAAGCGCCACGCACATTGACCTTGCAAGCAGCAGCAACCATTTGCAAAGGGGTCTGCCCAATTTGCCATGGACTCCACCAGCGCCAACGAGACAAGAGGCCCCTCGTCTGGCACCAGAGATGAAGACATCAAATAACCCTCTTTTACCCTGTAATCAGCAGATGAACTGATCTAGCAGCCACCAGGTTCCAGGTGAATAATAATCAGTTTGTCTCCACCCACCTCTGTTTGGTTCGTGACTCGAGTGTTACCCAGAATATGCCAGCAGGCGGATACTCCCAAAAATACTATGTTAATCAGGACCTTCTCTCTTTTTGTTACCTTGTTTGAACCCTGTCTCATTGCTATCACTCTTACTCTTTTTCTATCAAGCAGTGCATCCTGGGAGACTCCTTGGACGGTTCCTCCCATTTATCCTTTCTTTTTCCTTCCTTCTCTTCCTTCCTTCCCGTCCATCTTTTCTCCCCCCTAAATTCACATTCACCTAAAAAGAACTGCACTTCAGTGCTATGGTTGATTGGCTAGTACTATACTCTGCCCATGCCTATTTCTAGTTAGTCTTTATCCTTTTTTAGTCATCTGGATGGTTGAACTATGCCTTCAGGTTACAGTAATTCAAAGTAGTAGAATTGTTTCTTTGTGCTAATAAGGATCATATGTTCCTGCATTAAAGGTAAAAAAAGGATTTCTATAGATGTTCTTTTTGCTCCTGCTGGCTTGAAAGCACCCATATTGTTCTATTAAAACGATATGCAATGGTTAGTTTATTTTTAAATGTAAATGTTTTATTTCAAGCCTATGGTCACCATATTTGGTCAACATGTCTTATTTTTCTTTCTTTTTATTACTGTGGCAGATCCTTGCATTATTAAAAAATAACCACGGCTGCAGGTTGTTAAGGCTAGGGTAGCAAAACCAAAGGGGATGATGGACGGAGTGTTGAACATTGCAAGCACTCACCCCCAGTCAAATGATCTGGGTTTAATCCATCATCATTCTTTAGCTCACTCCGCCACCACAGTTCAGCCATGGCCATATGCAAATCAGTCTGACCCTGTGCCTCATGGGAAGAGTCCAGCCCGAACTGCCAAGCCACGTCTTCCCTGGACCGGAAACAAGCATCCTGGGACTGGTTTCTGGCTTACAGCCGTCATCAGCCAGGCTATCTTGAATCCAGTGGCAAAGTGAGCAAGGGACCCACGTCTGGGCATACCCTGCCAACTTAAGGCGAAAATAGCAAAACCAAAGGGGATGATGGACGGAGTGTTGAACATTGCAAGCACTCACCCCAGTCAAATGATCTGGGTTTAATCCATCATCATTCTTTAGCTCACTCCGCCACCCCAGTTCAGCCATGGCCATATGCAAATCAGTCTGACCCTGTGCCTCATGGGAACAGTCCAGCCCGAACTGCCAAGCCACGTCTTCCCTGGACCGGAAACAAGCATCCTGGGACCGGTTTCTGGCTTACAGCCGTCATCAGCCAGGCTATCTTGAATCCAGTGGCAAAGTGAGCAAGGGACCCACGTCTGGGCATACCCTGCCAACTTAAGGCGAACATAGCAAAACCAAAGGGGATGATGGACGGAGTGTTGAACATTGCAAGCACTCACCCCCAGTCAAATGATCTGGGTTTAATCCATCATCATTCTTTAGCTCACTCCGCCACCCCAGTTCAGCCATGGCCATATGCAAATCAGTCTGACCCTGTGCCTCATGGGAACAGTCCAGCCCGAACTGCCAAGCCACGTCTTCCCTGGACCGGAAACAAGCATCCTGGGACCGGTTTCTGGCTTACAGCCGTCATCAGCCAGGCTATCTTGAATCCAGTGGCAAAGTGAGCAAGGGACCCACGTCTGGGCATACCCTGCCAACTTAAGGCGAACATAGCAAAACCAAAGGGGATGATGGACGGAGTGTTGAACATTGCAAGCACTCACCCCCAGTCAAATGATCTGGGTTTAATCCATCATCATTCTTTAGCTCACTCCGCCACCCCAGTTCAGCCATGGCCATATGCAAATCAGTCTGACCCTGTGCCTCATGGGAACAGTCCAGCCCGAACTGCCAAGCCACGTCTTCCCTGGACCGGAAACACGCATCCTGGGACCGGTTTCTGGCTTACAGCCGTCATCAGCCAGGCTATCTTGAATCCAGTGGCAAAGTGAGCAAGGGACCCACGTCTGGGCATACCCTGCCAACTTAAGGCGAACATAGCAAAACCAAAGGGGATGATGGACGGAGTGTTGAACATTGCAAGCACTCACCCCCAGTCAAATGATCTGGGTTTAATCCATCATCATTCTTGGCAGGGTATGCCCAGACGTGGGTCCCTTGCTCACTTTGCCACTGGATTCAAGATAGCCTGGCTGATGACGGCTGTAAGCCAGAAACCGGTCCCAGGATGCTTGTTTCCGTTCCAGGGAAGACATGGCTTGGCAGTTCGGGCTTGACTGTTCCTATGAGGCACAGTGTCAGACTGATTTGCATATGGCCATGTCTGAACTGGGGTGGCAGAGTGAGCTAAAGAATGATGATGGATTAAACCCAGATCAGTTGACTGGGGGTGAGTGCTTGCAATGTTCAACACTCCGTCCATCATCCCCTTTGGTTTTGCTATGTTCGCCCTAAGTTGGCAGGGTATGCCCAGACGTGGGTCCCTTGCTCACTTTGCCACTGGATTCAAGATAGCCTGGCTGATGACGGCTGTAAGCCAGAAACCGGTCCCAGGATGCTTGTTTCCGTTCCAGGGAAGACATGGCTTGGCAGTTCGGGCTGGACTGTTCCCATGAGGCACAGTGTCAGACTGATTTGCATATGGCCATATCTGAACTGGGGTGGCAGAGTGAGCTAAAGAATGATGATGGATTAAACCCAGATCAGTTGACTGGGGTGAGTGCTTGCAATGTTCAACACTCCGTCCATCATCCCCTTTGGTTTTGCTATGTTCGCCCTAAGTTGGCAGGGTATGCCCAGACGTGGGTCCCTTGCACACTTTGCCACTGGATTCAAGATAGCCTGGCTGATGACGGCTGTAAGCCAGAAACCGGTCCCAGGATGCTTGTTTCCGTTCCAGGGAAGACATGGCTTGGCAGTTCGGGCTGGACTGTTCCCATGAGGCACAGTGTCAGACTGATTTGCATATGGCCATGTCTGAACTGGGGTGGCAGAGTGAGCTAAAGAATGATGATGGATTAAACCCAGATCAGTTGACTGGGGGTGAGTGCTTGCAATGTTCAACACTCCGTCCATCATCCCCTTTGGTTTTGTCCACGGTTGTTAAGGCTAGGCCTGGGCATGAAATTCCACTCTGCTCACAGAGGTTGCAGAGTTTTTCCTACTCCACATGGCACGCAGAGTTCCGAAAAACTCCGCTCTACAAAGCAGAGCAGAGTTTTTTCCTCGTTCGCCAATGTTAAGTTGGCAAGAAAGGAAAATCTTACTCCAGACCACCTCGCGGTGAGATTTCTCATTACAGGTGGTCGCGGATGGCCACTGCCGCTCGCGTTGAGAAACCTTCTGTACGCATTGAGGAAGCTGTCGCTCGAGTAGAACATCTACTCGAATGACAGAAAGAAGCAGCTCCCTCTTGTGCTGCGTATGGTGCAGGTCACACTGATTTTCCAGCGCAGGATAAAGACCTTGCGCTAAAAATCAGTGCGAATGGCATGACCTAATGCACTCCACTGCTTACGGAACTCGGCATAGTGCAGCTGAGTTTTTTGGTCACTTTGCGGAGTTTCTCGAAGTGGAACTCCGCGAACCCTGCTCAGGCCTAGTAAGGCCAGACCTATTGGTTTTCCCAATGCTTGTTTTTATTTGTATTCGTTACACATTCATATCCATATAGCATTGGAGAATTTTTTTAAGAGGCCTCTGTTGACCGCATGCCTAACTCCAGTCATAAAGTAACCTTTGTGGTACTCTGTTGGATTCTTAATAGTTTCCTCAAAAATACCTTTTGGGTTGTCCTTGTAATTTTGTCCTTTTAGTGTTGTCGCAGTTATAGTGTTGTTGTAGTTTTACACTAAAGTTTCTGTGTTGTTACTGTGGTGTTGTCATAGTTGTAATGTTGGTGCAGTGATATAAGTATGTATAGTGATGTGTTATTTTGGTGTTGAATTATCACTTAATCATGGCAGTGCTATCATTGTGGTGTTGTAATTTTATTATTGTGGCATTGTTTTGTGTGTTTCTGTGAGCCGAGGCAAAAATGGATGTCTATGTCAAGTCATCCTCCTGCAGACAGCCTGGGCCGAGCACTGGGATGTATGTCCTGAGCCATGCAGAAGGGAGAGAAAGAATATCTTTGAGATGAGTTCTAGGGGGGTTACAGGGTACTGGTGCTAGAGATGTGAGGAGAATGTGCCTCATTCCTAAAATACTGTACCTACAGACAGTTGGACTAGGAATGAATCAGCAGACTTCTGAAAGGCAACATAAAACCGCAAACAGAACACACTTGAAGCACAAACAAACATAGCATGGAATAGGGTAAACCAAATGGAAAATATATGCATAGAACAAATAAACAGGACACATTGTTTCCATCTATGTGTGCACAAGCGTTTAGGCACATTTTGATCACATCTGGGGCACTGGTAGAGAAGTACAGAGTCTCTGAAATATGATGTGGCTTTCTGTTAGTTTGTAAAGTTTTATGTAATAAGCAGTGGCTGCAAGGACCCAATTTACTACAGTACCCAATTTACTACAGAAGTGCCGGTAGGATGATCCAGGGGTCTGAGGTGTTGCAGATGGCAAGCACGGCAATATCAATTGACCGAATGAACAGTGGTTGAAGGTACGGCCTCTGACAACTGACGAGGGACCTAGATGGCAGGAAATAAGGTGGAAGAAGAGGGTCCATTTCACTAGGATTTTGAGACTGAACATTCACACAGAGTCTGGATAAGTTTGTCAAGTGTGACACTACTGAAATGGTCACCCAGTGCTTCAGAGTTTAAGGGACTAGAGAACCACTTGGAAAGTCTCTGAGACAGATTCCTAATATCTCAGAGAACCTCAGACAAGTGGGTGGCAATTCTTGTGTCCTGAGGTAAGAAATTGTAGGATCACCTAAAGAGGCAGCGGAAAGCAAAACAGTCTTCCTTGTCCAGTAGGTCACAGCGACCTCTACTGAGATGGTGAACTGTCAGCTAGTGTTGGCACATGATGTGGTGAGAAATTGGTGCTGCCCCTGTTTCATGTGTCCATTGTTTAAACCATCTTTCTAAATTGCCTTAGTTAGTGTTACCCCATTATTGATATATTAAATTTTGATTAGTACACTTCTCACGCACGATCCTATGGTTTCAAAAACACAACTATCTAAGTAGAGTCATGTTCAACAGTCAGTGGCGTAATGAAATGTTGGTGGGCCCCCCCTGCAAGGTGCGTTGATGGAGCATTATTGACACTCACATGCTATCCTCGTCCCCCAACTCCCACCTTCACAAGGAGTTGCAAAGCCACAAAATTCCTCTCTCTCTCATCTGCCTTCCCTTCTCTCTCTCTGGTTTCACTTCTCTTTGTCTCCCGTAAACATCTGCTTCCTCCCCATCTTTTTCTTTCTCTTTTTGTAACAGGCCTGTCCTCTTATCAACCCATCTCCAGTGCATTCTACTCAACGCTCGATCACTTGGCAAACACGCCACAGAGATCTGGGACATGATCTCATACCTCACCCCAGATGTCATCTTCCTCACTGAGACCTGGCTGAACCCCTCCTGCGTGCCATACATAGCCATCGCCATCCAGAGGGCTACAAGATAACACACCGGGACCGAACCAATAAACACGGAGGTGGAATTGCCATCATCTACAAGGACACCATCTGCTGCACAACCTCCCCAGATGACTCGACTGTGACAATGGAGTACTCCAACTTGCGACTCCACAAAGACAGAAAAAGCACCATCAGAGGCACCCTCACCTACAGACCACCAGGACCATGCCCCAGCTTCTGCAATGCCATCTCTGCGGAACTGGGCCCACCCCCCCACTCGACAGACCATGCCCGCAACCTTGGCATCATCCTGTAGAGCAAGGTGCCCATGAAGCAGCAGGTAAATGGTCTCATCTGCCTGCTTCCACACCCTACGTATGCTCCACAAGATCTTCAGGTGGCTCCCAGTTGACACCAGAAGGACCGTCACGCAGGCCCTTGTCACCAGCAGGCTGGACTATGGAAACACGCTCTACGTAGGAATCACTGCACGCCTTCTGAAGAGACTACATACAATACAAAGCTTAGTGGGAAGACTCATCATTGACCTCTCCAGGTGGACCCACAAAATACTGCAGCTTAAGAAGCTATATTGGCTACCGATCCAGAAGAGATGCAAGTTCAAGATGACTACCCACACATACAAAGCCCTGAACATCGAAGGACCAGCTTACATCAACAAATGCCTGATCTTCCACCAACCGACCAGACACCTAAGATCCGCCTCCCTCTTCCTCGCAGATGCCCCCCGGATCCTTCGAGCCAACAGCAGAGGACACTCTTTCTCACATCTGGCTGCCAAAGCTTGGAACAACTTTCCCCTGCTCCTCAGGACCGCCTCATCACTCCAGCAATTTAGAAGAGAACTCAAAGCCCGGTTGTTCTCATGAACAAGATCACCTCACAGCAGCTAGCAACCGCAGCGCCTTAAGACCCTCATGGCTGATTTGCCATGCTATATAAATGATTGATTGATCTCTCACACCTGTTTTCCTCTCTCCCTCTCTCTTGTCCCCCCCCACTTTTCTCTGATCTCACTAAGCTCTCACTCACAATTCCCTGACTCTTTGGCATCTCTCCCTCACGCTTCTCCCCTACTATATCGTTCAGCTCTACTCACCTGTCTCCAGGGCCGGACTGGGAACAGAAACCGGCCCTGGCAAACTGCTCAGCCGGCCCCCCCTGGGGTGAGGTGGAGTGCAGCCGAGCAGTTTGCGAGGGCCGGTTTCGGCCGATTTTGTTACAGGGGGCCGATATCGCTGACCCCCGGTAACAAAAACGGCCCCCCAGGGGCCCAAAACCGGCCCCCACCCTAGCGGCCTACCGGGGAAACGCCTGGTGCCCGCTATGGCCAGTCCGGCCCTGCCTGTCTCCTTATCACACACCTGTCTCTCTGTTTGTCTGATGACTTTCTTTCCCGTTCCCTGTCAGCTGTCTCTCAACTGTCTATCCCCATTTGTCTCACTCCTATCTCTTCCTATCACCAAAAACACTTACCAAATAAACAACTCGCTTCACAGGTTACGTATTAACCAGAGCACATTGCTTCTAACTGCGACAATAATAAATCTAAACATTTCAGACTAGGTCATATCGAACAGTCATTCTTCATAACTCTACTTAAAGAATCATGAACATTATATCTTCACCTTCTTTAGGTTCTTCTTACATACTCATCAAAAGGAGTCTAATACATGAACAGAGCTACTTATTAGCATTGAAAGGAACCAGCTCATGAAAAAAAAGAAAACAAATTTAAAAAAATGACTATAATAGATTCACTTATTGGACAGCAAAATTATTAATAAAATTATATATTTTCAAGAAACACATCAACGACACCCTCTAATCAATAACATTGGATAAAGAGCTGGCAGGTCTTTGGGGGTATTTCAGCAAAGTCGTTTCCAGCCTTTTCGTGGAACCAGAGAAAGAGGACAATTTTATTTTAGATGAGGCTAACAGTCAAACAGATTTGAACCCTACCAGCAATCCCAACAAGGTTACAAACAGCAGTACTCACAGCAGCAATACAAGGCTCCACTGGCCGCAGCTTATTCAAGACAGACTTCAATGACAAAAACAGCAGCGACAGGGTGAGGACAAGAATCAACAAGACTCCAATGAGAACCACTCGGCATCTGTCACACCCCACTGTTTACCTCTACTTGGAGGCAAAACCCTTTCCACCTGTTACAGCAACTGGAGTTGCATCACTTCAAATCGATGAGTATTCAACCTAATCCTGTACAGCCATACCCTCAAATATATTGAGAAACATCCTCACAACCTGCTTCACAGGAGGTAACACCAACATGTTTGTCAGTTAGAAGAGGAAATTAAGTTGCTTCTGTGCAAGAACGTTATAGAGGAGGTCTCCTGTGCTTTTTGAAACACAGGTTTCTATTCAAATGTTTTCCTCATAAGAAAGAGATCCTGAAAATGAAGACAGGTGTTGCATTTGAGACAGCTCTAAGAATCAATTGTTCGGTATGGTCATATTGAAGGATACTTTGGAATTACTAAACCCAGGGGATTTCATAACACCTCTAGAGCTCCAGGATGCTTATTTGAATATCCCTATACATATACAACACAGAAGGTACCCAAGGTTTGAGGTGGCTGAATGCCATTATTAATTCAAAGTCCTTCCCTTTGTTTTAAAGTTCACTACTCGAATATTCACCAAATGCATGGTGCCAGTCACTGCTTATCTAAAAAGGAACTGTCAAGAGATTTCCTATACCTGGGTGACTAGATCATAAAAGGATCACAGTTTTGGGCTGTTGAGCACTCCATGAGAGCCTGTTTCCAAGATTTTTAGAATTTAGGACTAAAACTCAGCAAGGAGAAACCGTGTTTCCATCCATCCAGAGAGATAACATTACTGGGAGCAGTTCTCAATACAATTTCATGCAAAGCCTTTCCCACAAAAGAAAGAATTCTAAGAATGACATGTCTAGCATTGACCCTCTCGAGAAAAAGGTCCACTTCAGTTTGAATGTACAAGTCTTTCCTAGAGATGATATCCTCTTGTATCCCTCTTATACGAAACTGCCAATAATCCATGAGGCAATTCCAGGACCAGCTAGACAAACAGAAAATTCAAACACAAGGATCTTTCAGTGATGTTTAAGAAGACCACTTCAGAAACCGTGAGCTGGTGGATGCAGAAAAGCAAAATTTCCTCAGGCCTGACGTTTGTTGGCCCAAAGCCTTAGTGCGTAATGGCCACAAATGCATCCATGCAAGGCGGGGTAGCTTATCTGTAGGATATTGAAGTAAACAGTAAGTGGTCACTCCAGGAAATGAAGATGCACATAAACCTGTCTGAGATGGGAGCAGCAGCTCCAAGCTTTCAAGCTTTCCTCCTGAACCTCAAGAAGCATGTGGTACTGGTGCGAACAGACAATACAACCACTATGTTCTAGCTGAACAAACAGAGTAGAACAAAAGTGCATCTGCTCTCTACGGAAGATCTGGAAATGGATTATACCGAATCAAATCTCTCTGAAGGTGGAGCATGCCCCAGGTATAGACAATCAGTGGGTAGAAAATGTAAGCAGAATATACAAAGAGTGCCACGAGTGGGAACTCAGTCGATATCTCTTACCTGAGTCACATGAGGAAAACCAAACCTATATCTATTTGCAACACTTTTGACTAGCAAATGTCATTTTTATGCCAGCAGATACCCTCACAAGGAATTGTGGTGGGATGCCTTCCAAACAGCAGGAACAGGGATATGCCCTCCATGACTGCTGAGACCCAGGCTACTCAGGAAAATGAAAAGGGAGCTGTGTTGAATTATTCTATTAGATCCAGCGTAGCCGAAAAAATTCTGGTACACAGAGCTCCTCCTCATGTCGGAAAAGTGTCACATTCCACTCAGACCAATGCCAGTAGTGTGCTCAATGAACAGGGTTCAGGTTGTTCATCTGACGTGGTACTCTCTCAGTGTATTGGCCTGGCTCTTCAATACAATCAGTTCCATCTATTAAATATCCCCCAGGAATGCAGGGCCGATTTAGCCAAGGTGAGAACTGACTCCCAAAACAAAACATAAAAAGTGCAACTTTGGCAACGTCGACTCATTTTTGCGTATGGTGCTCTTATAAGAGCATTCATCTTTTCACATCTACTCCTGAGCAGATTTTGCAGTATCTACTTAGTCCGCGCATTTTGGTCTGTGGCATAATTCAGTCAAGGTCCACTTTGCAGCAGTTTCAAGGTTTATTAGAACATTGGAATGTTGGGAACTCCATTGAAAACAATGGAGTGCTCCGGACCTCTAATGGCTGGTAGAGCTCCAACATTCCAATGTTTGTTCACAGCTGTTGTTGTGAACAAAAGGCCTCACGTAGACCAAGGGGATTTTGATCCGCTCAGGCTCCAAGAGGCCTTTGTTTTACAAATTAGAACATTCTGCCATCTAGGGGTGGAATGTTATAATAGCATTAGAGCCCTCCGTAGCGGACTCAAGCGGCCATTAAAGGCCCGCTCCCTTGTTAAATGCCCTCGCCGAATGCTGGAGCGGGCCTTTAATGGCGGGTAGAGCCCGCTTCAGCGGACTCTAAGACTATAGGAGATCTTCAAATAAAAAGTCCCTATAGTGAAGTAGATCGATCAAAGAATTTTTATGTGGATTCTTTAGAAGATTCCCTGCTATTAAAAAAGTCTATTTCTTGGAAACATAACACAGTCTTAGCCCAATTGTTGTGAATCCTTTTGAACCCATTCGTAAGGCCAGTCTAAAACACCTTTCCTGGAAAATGGCTGTATTACTAGCCCTCAACCCTGACAGGAGGATAAGGGAAATTCATGCTTTCACTGCTAAGCCTCCATGTATTCAATTCAAGGACATTTTGATTATTTTGAGAATGAATCCTCATTTTATCCCTAAAGTCTCATCTTATTTTCTTCTTAATGAACCGATAATATTGAAGACTGTTTTTCCCCCAAACCCAGCTAATACTGCTGAAAGAGCTCTTCATACCTTGGATGTTAAGAGGTGCTTAAAATTCTACATTGACAATACTAAGGGCCCGATTTAAATATTGACGGGTGGCCTATTTCTCCACCAGAGTGACGGAGTAAATTACTCCATCGCCCTTACAGAGGTGCCACCGCCAAATTTAGTAATGGCCACTGGCTCAGCGGATATTTCTAGCATTGGCAGGAACCGCCGTCACAGCGGGTACTGCCAGTGCATTGTAAGTTTGATGTAGGGCAAACTTACAATGTGTTTTTTTATTTTCAAAAAGAAAGTCCCATAGCAGGATTTTTTTTAAATAAAAACATACAGTGCCTCACTCGCCACGTGAATTCCCTCCCATGGGGGGAGGCAGGGGCATCAAGCAACTGGCAATGCCCCTTACTGCCAGGTTTTTCCTTGCAGTGATGGGAATTGAAAATCGGCTGTATGTTCACACCTTTAAATTAGGTATACAAAAAAGTGATAGATGGAATACTTGAAAATATCTCAGTCACTGATAATTACTCGGGCAGCATCCCAGTCCATCGTTATTTTGTACATCAAGCCACGTCAGTTTGGACCGAGGCCACTGCTAGGCCTGGTCCTCCTTGAACTGGTACACAAGCACAAACTGAGGTGGCATAGTGTGAAAAATAATGATTAACTGGGATGCGGCCCGAGTAATTACCAATGCCTGAGATTAATTATTACATTCCATCCATCACTTTTTTGCATACGTTAGTGCATCTAAATTAGGTGGGGTGACATACAGCCAAACCTACGACGGTCATTACTCCGTCGAGCCGTCGGAGTGGTTTGACCACAGTGGAGACAAAGTATTCTCCACCATCTTCAGACCCATGGTCCACCCAATTATAAATCAGGTAGGCAGACCATAATGCCGGCATGGAGGTAAACTCCATCGCCATTGTGACGGAGCTCCCACTCCACCAACATTTAAATCTGGCCCATAATCATTTGGAAAATGAGACCACCTCCTCATAGCATAAGTCTCTCCTAGTAAAGGACAACCAGTATATCTTGGTGGGTCTCAGCTACTATAGCTTTCCGTCACAAAAAAGCTGGAAGACCTTTAAATGCCAAAGTTTGTGCACATTCCACAAGGAGTGTGGCAATGGCTACAGTCCTATTTGCAGGAGTTTCAGTGCCTGAGATATGCAGGGCTGCTACATGGAAAAACAGGCATATGTTCACTAGGCACTACTGTCTAGATGCCTCAAAAAAGATGAAACTTTGGTGGGTCAAGTGGTTCTTCAACATCTTTTCCAATGAGGTGAGCTACCTTTTATATATTTAAGTGAATCCCAAGGCTGTGTATGTCTTAGTCTGTCAAGTGTGATACTGCTTGCTCATCGAATTTAACCTTGTGAATTGAAATATTCAATACTGCAGACTAAACAAGTTACTCACCTGTACACTATAACTTGTTTTATCTCACAAATTGGCAGCCACACTCTTTGCTGAGCACCATTTTCTATGGGCAGTTGCACTTGTTTTCAGCATTGAGAACTTTCTCTTAGGCAGATGCGGTTTGTTTCACTCCACTCCACTGCGAGGCTCAATGTCCGAACACCACAAGTTTCCAGACATTTTTTCCAAATAAGTCCTCTACACTGTCAATCAATCACTTTTATTCAAGCACTAGGCTGCTTCTGTCTTTCAGTCAGGTATTGTCTCTCCAATTGTTTTTCTCTTTTTTGTACAAGCTTCTTTCTTGTGTAGGCTTTCTGCTCGTCACTATTGTTAAAGAGCAATTACCAAATAAACAATTAGCTGATCAGGTTGTTTACAGGGCGCAGTACCTGTAGTTATCCACCTCTAACTACAACAGCACTGTAATCTAAACATTCAACACGAGGTCATACTGCCACCTTCATCATAACTTAAAGAGCATTAAACATTACAAACATGAATCAAACTCTAAGGGGCAGTAGACTGCTTTTCGGAGAACTTGATTGTTTGAGCCAGAGGATTTCAAGCTTGAGGTGCCATCCATAAAACAGTATATTCTGCACCTGGAAGCTAAAATCAAAATATGATAAGGAGATCGAGATTAGCGGAGAACCAGGCTTGGAAGTTTGGTCTGGACTGTTCCTATTGGAGCATGGTAAAGACTCATTTGCATACAGCTGGTTCCAAACTAAAGTGGCATGGTGGGCAAAAGAGCAATGGGTTGGAATGCTACTCCAAGCGATTGACTGTGGTTAGGCATGTTGCAAGCATTCCTCCCCTCACCTTTTGTGTGTTTGCTTTGTCAGTGTTGTCATGTCAGAATGTCAGAAACCATGCCCTCTTTAGTGAAAGAAATGTTGATATAAGCAGTCATCCATCAACCAGTAGCTGACCAAGAGAATTGAGGAACTGAAGCAGGAAAGTGCTGAGGTGAAGGTTATGAACCATGTTTTAGACAGAGACCTGGCAAAACATTTCAGTGTTTTACAGCCATGTATTGTTTGTCTGGTTCTATCATAGTCTGCCATCTTTGCATATCAAGTTGTCACCAAAACAGATATCATTGCAGTCATGATCATACCATTGTAGACATTGCCAGAACAGACTCCTGTGGGAGTGGGGCAAGGTGAAAGAGAGGAGGAGCATGGGACACAGCAGCAGTTCTTAACCTGTGGTCCGCTGTACGATGCCTACTCAGGGGGGGGGGGTTCGCTGCTGCATAGAAAATGAAATATTAAACGATTAATAAAGTACAAATACATAAAACAGCTAAATTGAAAATTGAAAGTTTTAAAATGCTATGTAAATGCAAAGGAATTTGAAATTGGAAGCTAAAAATTAACTAAGTGTTCCTATCTTGATTAGAGGAGCAGCACAAGCACAGCACAAAAATCTGGTACGGATGATTGGTGGTCTCAATTGTAGCAACACTGCACTGGTATGTGCTGGCAACAAGTGGACATGCATTAGGAGCAAATATGACAAAGTGATATGCCACAATCGAGCATATCGCTTCTTCTTTTAGAAATCAAACTACATTGTGAAAAACTCTAGCCGTCTCATTAACATTAAAATTTTGATTTTTCTATATTTTTGTTTGTGAGGTAAAATGTTTTATAATTTGTCTATTTGTTTGATGTGTACTTGTTTCTGTATTTGGTATATTGGTTTGCAGTTCCCATTATAGAAATTGCTTAGGTGGGGGCCCATGGGCATAGCTTGGTCAGTAAGAAGATTGGGGGGGGTGTGAGCTTCAGATTTTCCAACAATCACGCCTGCACATTGGGGTCAATTTACCAAATTCTTACGCAGCGCAGTGGCCAAAAATGCTGTGCTGCATGAGAAGCAAAGAGCAGGAGTGCACCATATTTACAGAGATATGCCACTATCCTCGCCTCTCCCTCACGCCAGCACACAATGAGTTAGCCATGCATCATGCTCACACCTTTGCACCATAGTGCTAGGGTGTCTACGTGAGTCTAGCATAGGTTTTGTACTGAAAGGATTCCCTTCCAGTACAAAATACAATGCTTAGACTAACTTTAAAACTTTCCATAATTTGTATGTGTGCTGTAAAGTGCAGCACACATGCAAAGTCGGAAAAGAAATGAAAAATCAAAGCATTTCTCCTTGAGAGTGCCTATTTGAAAAGGGCGTTATGTTTTGACACAAACCTCTGTCTACTTTTTTTTAGTAAACAGAGTTTCGCGTCGAAAAAGCCGTGGGTGGTCGCATGGGAAAGCATTTGTACCACCCATGGAACGTCCCTTGGCGCTAAGTAATGCAAAGCAGCGCTATATGCTTTTTTGCATTACTTTCAGATTAATTTCCAGCACAAAACGATTGAAAATAAATTGGGAAAAAAAGATTTTGCATCAACTTGCATCATTTTTGGGACGCAAACACGGCACAAAATCTTAGTAAAAATACCCCGTAATTTTAAAATACATTATACGACAAGCAGGGGGCACCAGAGGGGCTTCAGGGGCAGTGGAAAGGGAGAGTAATGCAGATTGGTAGGGCTACTAACTGAGAGAAAACACATTAGTTTGTAAAATAACCAAATGTTTTTTCATTCTCTTTCCAAACAGATAGAGGGATAGTGTGTGTGTTTTTAGTTTGTGTGTGTAAAACTCCTGGTGAAATCCGACAGACATCTCACCATACCCAACTATTTATCACAGAATACATTTATTAGGGGGGTGTCACACCCAAAACACTCCCCGCCCCTGAAGCTACACCCTTGCGGGGGCCCTGGCTTCCAGTAGTGAAACAGTGGGGGTTCACAGAATTCAAATGGTAAGAACCACTGGCATCCAGAGATCTAGAGAACAAGAGGTTAGAGAGAGAGATACCAAGTGAGAGAGAGAAAGTGAGAGAAAGAGAAGTAGAGACTGAATGGAAAAATTCGTCCAGATTTCAACCCAATAAAATTCATTTGCATATAGTTTGTTGCAGCAGGCTCAGTTGCCAGCTGAGCTATCTTGTCTTCATTAAGCAGCTGTGGATAGTTAGACAGCATCACTGCATAGTCAATGGGTTGCTCAGCCCGTTCTGGAGCTATAGGTTTACTTTTCGAGGGCTGTGGTGATAACCAGTCCAAAGAAGGCAGGTAATGCTGCAATCTCGGGCTGCCGTTCCTTGGAACTAAAACAAGGATAAGGAAGTAATGCAGTCACAGTAACGGCAAAGAGAGAGGTTTGGGCTGACACCTTTCTGCTCTCACTTTACAGGACATTTTGTGTGCATGGAGACATCAGAATATATTTCTTGGGGCACAGGGGAACTATGATTCACTTAGCACATTTTTGTGCTTTCAAACTATAGCCCCTCTTCTAAATCAGGCTAAGAGATACAACTAGGCCGATATTGAGCTTATCAAGTGTGATCGCTATTCATACAGTATTTAAATTCCAAATTGTTTATCACCTTGTGCTCACCAGTGCCACTTTTGAGAGACAAGTTTACAAAACGAACAACTCCTTTATCACCAGGGAATGAAATCATCTGAAGCCCTGAAACACCAGAAGTAGTTATTAGTATTTATCATCGGTAGTGCCCAGTAATCAGCTATTGCCACAGGATCCAAAGAAAAGATTTTGCAATCTTCTCATGTCTTTTTCCACACTGTATGAAAATATTGGGTGAGCATAGAAATCGGCTCAGTACAGGTAGTGAGGGCCATAACTTTACAGGACCCCTAAAAAGGTGAGCAAGCCCCTGGGGTGGGCCAGTAACCAAATAAGAAGTGGTCCAGTGGGTACATTTAAGCCATATAGCTAGAACACTTGACATCTAATCTAGACTTTACCACTTCATCTATATTTGGTGGAAATAAGTGATGTATTCTAAGGCTGGGCAGGACTCCCAACATAGTTACATTTTCCTTAGAAGGGTAGTCCCTTGGTCCTGCCATTAGAATCACTATCATCCTAATTGCGGGCTTGTTGGAAACTGTGGAACCAAGAAACATGGGGCCTGATTCACACTTGGTCATACACTTAAGTTTACAACCAAATTTACCTTTTCTACCTACACTTGCCAGGAAATCACAAATGGATTCCTGGACGGCGTAAGTCACAACAACCAAGGGATTGAAGCAGGGTTGTGTGCTTGCACCCACCCTGTTCAACCTATTCATGGCTGATCTTCCGCAGGCTCTCGCCACCTGTAACTCACACGCACCTAGGTTAGGAGGCAAAACATTGACCAATCTTATGTACGCAGATGATGTAGTGCTGCTCAGCCATACCTACATTGGTCTCCAACATCTACTAACGGAAATGCAGAACTATGCTACAGAGAATAACTTAAAAATGTACCTTAGTAAGACACGGACAATGACAATAAATAACAAAAGAAATCGGCAGAGGAGATGGCAGAGGAGATGGCACTTTGGAGGTACACAGCTTGAACCATCGTTCGAATACAAGTACCTAGGAGTTATCTTTGATAAAGAAGGGACCTTCGCTCACCAAAAAGAAGATATAAGAAGGAGAGGGTTGGTAATAGCAATATCAATGAAAAATCTCGCAAATAAATTGACGGGTCCGACATTGAGCCTGCTACTGAAGGTAGCCCAAGCCAAACTACTCCCTACGATAGCCTATGGCAGCGAAGAAGCCAACTTACTGGACAGCACGCTGGTCAAAGCATACAGAACTATGTTTTGTCTTCCGCACTACACCTCACCAGCTCAAATAAAGCTGGAGTTCGGCTTATTACAACAATCCTTGGCCAGGCATGGATCTTACATTATTTGCTGGCACAAGATCAGAACTGCCACCTCAAACACCCTAAATCAACTGCTATGGCAAGAACTCCAGCACAGGGAAACTTCCCACGCAAGAAGCTACCTACAGATATCTCTGGAAACCACCAGGCTCACCGAACTCTGGAACACACAACTCCATCATTTAGCTTTCAAAAAACTGGTTTGGAAATGCGTAAAACAACTCTCACTGGTAGATGACAAGGCAACATTCTCAGCCAGATCTCATGCCTGGATGACCCTAAATTCCTATAAAACACTTTCACCCAAAAAATACTTTAATCATGGCTATCCTAAACCAATAAAAATAAAATTTCCAAGGCATAGATTGGGCATTCTTCCATGCACTCAGCACCTTCCACCTTGGCTGAGGGCAACAACTCAAAGCACTTGCTGGCTGTGCGACACGGACCAAGGAGACATTCTGCACTTAATCTGCACATGCAAGGAACTACAGAAAGAACGGTCACAGCTGCTAAAGGCCCCCTTCAAGCAGAAAGGTATTCGCACCAGGAGGCAAACGGTGCTGGCATGCTTTGACCCTGGGGCCACACAACTGAACTGCAGAACGGTAAAATTTCTCACGCTGGCGAAACAAAAAATGCCTAAAATAACAACCCAACCTCGGCTACATAAGCAATAAGTTGCCTGAGGAGCCATTGGCCTGCAAGCTGATCGCTGCATCTCTTTGTCACAATAAGGAAAGAGTACCTTTTTAATGTATAAAATCTCAGCAGGTGCCAACGCATTCGTTCTCACTGACAAAAAGTATGCACTATACGGCAACTTATTACGTGTATTACTACGCTTCAGTAATGCATTAATTGACCGATCTGCACTCTACTCTGCGAATCATTGATTCTTTTTAACGGACACACCGAAATTTTAACCACTGTACAGCATTCTTAGCATATGTTTTATTGGTTTTACTGGAGTACAACATCAGTTTTATTGCCTATTTTAAAAAGTTGCAATGGTTTTTAGTAACTATGCAATTAAGAAATAAACTTGAAACTTGAAACTATTTAAGGGGTAAAGATCTCTAACACAAGTGCAAAAATCTCTGGAGCAGTAAATCGACTAAAAGGGTTGGAAAATGGGTGTTTGAAGGCATGGCTTGCTTTGACTTTTTAGGAACACCCACAAACATGAAAGTTTGTTGGCATGCCCAAACTAGGCTCAGACTGATTCCTACCCTGGAAATTGTCAGAGATTTACTTCAGCACAGAGCATTTGTAGAAAGAAATCCATTCCTTTTCTACAGAGTTCTCCACCACAGAGAACTCCCTACAGGGGAAGTGGAAACAAAAGTTTGAAATCACGTGATTCCCAATAGAATGCACATGGAAACGTGCAGCAGGCACAGCATTCCATGATGATTCCAGTAGGAATTGGTGAATTGCAAAAAGTAGTAAATCTGTACCTCCACATAGAAGTAAGTCTGTTGTGCAGATTCACTACCTGTTTCATGAATCGCGCCCATGGTGTTTAATACCGGCCTCCCCATTTGGCCAAACTTTGTGCTCTTGGAAAATCACTTTTTAAACATATTTCTTTGTCCTCTTTTCGGTAAGACTGTGAGTCTTAGAAGCAATGCAAAATCTGCTAGTAAGTGTAGTTAAAACAAGCATTTGCAATGCAATTGGTCTCGCCTTTGGGACCTTATATGTATTTAGCTAAGCAGCACATTAGCCTGGGTGCTGAAACATCTACTGTTCTTTAACATGGAGTAAGCACCAAACTGCGTGACACGCCAGGTATGGGAACACATGGAGAGAAATATTGCCTTTCAGCGGGAAATGGCATAGTCCAAAGCTCTTGTTTTTAATATAAAATCAGGGCCTTTGGTGGTCATATCACTGAAAATACAAGATTTGAAAAAAATATTATTGTCTACCGGTGCTCGTGGATGCCAAATTCTATGGACTGGAATCTAGAGAATGCTAAAGTGATTCTGGTATTTTACTGACCTCTGCTGGTCGTTTTCTATCAAGAAAGTTAAATAGAGGCAGTTGCCAGGAAAATAAAAAAAAGAAAGTCCCTCAGCAGAAAGCAATTCTGGTATTTTACTAACCTCTACTGGTCGTTTTCTATCAAGACAGTTAAATAGAGGCAGTTGAACAGAAAAATAGTCCCTAAGCGGAAGCAGACAAGTCCTAGGGCTGATCTCCAGAGCCCACAAAGTACATACACATATAAGTATATTCTAAAGTATATACAAGAGGTCTCGAATGCTCGACCTAAAAAGTAAAAGGACTGAATAGAACCCGAAGGAGGGGAGACAATGTCAAGTCTCATTGTAT
Source organism: Calotriton arnoldi (assembly GCA_963921515.1). NCBI lineage: Eukaryota > Metazoa > Chordata > Amphibia > Caudata > Salamandridae > Calotriton > Calotriton arnoldi. The sequence goes on from CAWUFW010003592.1 coordinate 1,287,486, forward strand.
ATTCACCAAAATCCAATATGATGGTAAATGCCATTGGAGCATGCAGCAGAAGAAAGCAAATTAGATAACGAAGACTAATGACGAGGCCTGCAAATAGATTTTTTTCAATGAAATCAGAAATACCTGACCTCAGGGTGGCTACTAGAAGTGTTATGTGATTGTGTCTCTTGTTGATTTCATAAGACTTCAGGAGGCCGTCTTGAGGCCAGGCCATCCTGGGCCCACATTATAGATAGGACCTACTGCCCCAGTCAGCGCTGCAGTGCACTTTTAAATGGGTGTAGCAGGTGCAGATCGGGTCTGTGCGCTGTAGCACAATGAATGTGCTGCCCTTAGTGCAGCCACAAATCCGTGACTGGCCTGGGCGCAGCTCATTAGCGAAAAGTGTATCAATTGTTTGAAGCAGCCAGTTTGCCTTTCACTGAGAAGGCAGTAGTCGGCCTACATTTTAAATCAGGGGCAAGGATCCCCCTGTAAGTGGGTGCAGTGAGTGACTGCACCTGCCTGTAGGGGAATATCTGGGGAGGTCCATGGGACCCTACTAGGCCACCTATCAAGGGCACCCTGAAAGGTAGTACTGACTGTGTGCCACCTCCATGTGACACACTATCAGAGCGCCTCCTGATGGCCTCTTTGTCTCTCCCTTGCAACTATAATTTAGAGCAAATGCAAAGCCAAATTACTCCCTCATTTGCTCGGGCCACCCCCCCCCCCATGCAAATGAGGGAATGTACCTTAAGTTTGCATCAGTGTACATTTAGTGCTGGTGCACTCTTTATTACAGACGGGCCTATGCAAGCATCTATGGCTCCTAGGAGGCACACATGCCCTTGCACCCTGTTGCGGTTGCTTAGTCTCTGCTGCCCGTGTGCCTGAGAACTGTGGTACCTTATGTTGTCCCATTGTTCCCAGGGCTGAGAGTTTCACTCACCTGTGGCTACTTTTCCTAATGCTACTGGGCTCCAGGCTGATGCTCCTTACTTCTTCAGCTCCAAAAAGGCAATCACTTGATTTGCAGCTACTTTTTGAAGCTCCCTCGCAGCTATTCCACTTCAGGCTTTTGGTGCCTTTTCTTTTCCTTTTCCATTGTGCCTGTGTCTTCCTTTTCTCCTTCCTGATTTTTCCTAACCTTTATATTTCATGTCAGCTGGAGTTTTGATGTCATTTCATTTTCCTGTTCCTTTTCTATATAAAGGCTGTAGTCTGGTTGGAGGGTACGTCGCAACAAAGCAGTGTTCCTTTGCTTGTTTCCTCACTCCCTCCATTTGCTGATCCGGACTCTTCGCTCATGAAGAATTCCACTATTTAATTCTGGATTCCTGGTTTTCTTTAATCCCTTGAAGACTTTGTCCAGAAAAGATGCTTTTACGCCTTTGGCTTTTGCATCCTGAAAAGGTGATGGTTTCTTGAGGGCACTTGCCTACTACATATTCCGGTGTATGGTGGCATTGGGTTCTGTAAAAAGTTGCCCGTACATCGGACAGTGGAAGACCTGGACCTGGATTACGTATAAGCGCTTGCACTCGAGACGTGACAAAGGTATTAAAAAAAAGGAAATTTTGACAAATTCAGTACATCTTCTCTGTCACACCTGCTGTCTTTACCAATCATGGCTGGACTAGGAACCAAAAGCAGCCCTGGAAAAAAGATTTAAACCAGCCTTTTCTCCTTCCTCCCTTCTCTCTCATCTCTCTCTCCTTTTCTCTCCTCCTTCTCTCTCCTTGTCTCTCTCCTGAAGTTTGCCCCGTACCTGCTGCATTTGGAAGCTGCAGAAAGTGACGGTGGTGCTAGTAGCGTCCCCTGACCTGAAAACCTGCCTCCAAAAGCTTCAGGCCACCGGTGAATTGTCTGGTGGAAAAAATGGGCAATCCAGGCCTATTGTCAATCTTTATTTCTCCTAGATGCATGGATGTAATTTGGGGTTTGCCAGGGGTCACAGCTGCGACCCCTGACTTGCCCCTTGATACCTCTGGCACTACTTTTGCGACCCCTGGCCTCAGAGGTGGCAAAATCAGTCCCTTGAACACAGGGGCGGCTCTTCCTCATGGACGCCGGTTGGAGCTCCACTTTTCTGGTTTCTGTCAATTTTGTTATTATACAAATAGTGTAATAAAAAATGTAGTACATTAACTGTGATATGACCCTATCTGGAAGCTAAGGTAATTAAAAAATGCTGTTAAATGTATGTTGTATGCATGCTTGTGGGTGAGAGTGTGTTTATGGGCGCAAGAGCGTGTGAATATGTTAGTATATGTAAGCATGTGTGAGTAAAAGTCAAATGGCATGTGATGTCACTTCCGCTACCCCTGGCATTTTGGTGAATTGATGTCCATGCCCAGATGGCTGCTGTGAAAGGGATACATTGTAGCAGGCATTCAGGAGTGGCTTTTCTACTGTTTTAATAAAAAAAAAATCCAAAGATCGGCTGCCTAGTTTTAGTAACTTGTCTTAATGCAACAGAAAACCTTTTCAAGACTGTCTTTGTGCCTTACTACGATATGTGTATAATTATGGATATGCGGCTGCCAGCTTGAAAAGGTTTTTCTCTTGCTTTGGGGGAAAACATCCAGAATTGGCCACATGCATGTGGGTGCTCGATGCCCATCTTAAAATGCCTTTTAAAACAAGAGAAACCCCCATTCAAGATAGTTTTCTTGCGTGTGTTCCCATACTGTGGCGATTTTTCAAGTTTATTATTTGTTTTAAGAAAAATGGCATCCTTGTAATCATGCACCGCTGTGGCAGTCATTCTCAATTCTTTATCTTAAGGCAAAAGTAAAATATTCCAAGATGGCCGCTGCACGTAACGCACACACAGTGACCACTTTGGACTGGTTTTACATTAATTCAAAGATGAGCAGCTGCGGGTACAGATGTAGGCTGCAGTGACAGTGAGAAGGACTGGAGGACAAGCAGAAGTTTTTGGAGTAATGAATGAAAAAGAGCAACAGCAAGGGAGAAGGGCAGGGAGACACACAATTGCATTTGAAAAAAGCCCCTCATGAACTGCTACGTAGCATTGTGACAGCAGTGAAAGGATACAATTCAGGCAATCAATACACGCTGAGACTGAAATGCTCTTGGAGCAGGACAAACGCAAGAATAGGTAACAAAGTCATTGGATAAGGGGCAGGCAGGGAACTGATCAGTGGTGGCTCACCGAGGGAGTGCTGCGGGGCGGTAGGGTGGGGTGGGGGAGGGGCAGGGTGGGGGTTAGTGGAGTCCGACATACGACGGACAGGAGTAAGATAAGTAATTAAATAAATAAAACTATTTACCTTGCGTTCGCTGCATCGCCAACTCGGCGATGCAGCGAGCGCAAGGAAAATAGTTTTATTTATTTAATTACTTACCTTACTCCTGTCCGTCGTATGTTGGACTCCACTACCCCCCCACCCTTCCCCTCCTCCGCCCCACCCCACCGCCCCGCAGCACTCCCTCGGCGAGCCGCCACTGGAACTGATATAGACAAGAAACCCGTCAAATCATGACTAAGCGGCAGAATAAAACGCCAACAGTAAATCAGTATTTGATACAATAGGCCTGTTTGCCAACGAACATCTAAAGCTGTCTGCAGACCAGAACTAAAAAGGATTAATTTCTGAACAGACTGCATGCATGAGGTAAAAAATTAGATGTTACAAAAGGTGTGATGATTGAGTGTGTTTGTCAGATGTTAAATATTCCCTCTTCTGTTGCAAATGAAACACTTGCCATCAGGTGGAATGAGACACTAAGCAACTAATATCATGAGGCGACTAATGTAGACTGCTATAGCTGATCCAAGATGTGATTTGACAAGTGATCATTGATTGAAAGGGGCTGACACAAACAAGCTAAAGACTGAAGGACATTGATCCAAAGGCCACTGTCTGCATATTGAAAACAATAGGTCTTGTAGACAACTGTGCTTTTCAGTTGGACCTAAAAATGAGTCTGTAGGACTTTGGAGGGCATTCAAAACTGTTATACACTAAAAAAGTACAGGATCTAAACACCAATGGGTATGAGTGCAAGGGATCTACTGAGGATCCAAAATGATTTTAGACTAAATGGAAACACAACCGGTCCCACGATGCTTCTTTCCGGTCCAGGGAAGACCTGGCTTGGCAGTTCGGGCTGCACTGTTCCCATGAGGCACAGGATCAAGACTGATTTGCATATGTCTGGGTCTGAACTGGGGTGGCGAAGTGAGCTAAAGAATGATGATGGATTCAACCCAGATCTGTGACTGGGGTAAGTGTCTGAAAAGTTTCAGTGCTCCCTCCATCATCTCCTTGTGTTTGCTTAAGACTAAATGGTTCATGCAGGAAATGTATTAATTTGGATGGTAAATAAAGGACACTAGGAGACTTTAGGGTCATGCCCTTGATTCAGTAAATACCAAGTAGCTTATAATAAGAAGATCGGCATGAATCTGCACCCACAAGTTTACACCCTTGCATGGGTGTGGATTTATGAAAATTAGGAATTCCATTAAGGAGTCCTAGAGTACTCCTGGAAACCTGCACCATTCTCAGGTTTCCTGTAGTAGTCGTGAAAAATGTTTGTGAATTCTATTCAATGACTATTTGAATAACTTTCCATGTGTAATTGTACATGGTGTACAATTTCACATGAGGAAATACCTTCATATTTGTGTAATTACACTTTTTTCCTCCACTGGAAAAAAATTTCCTCATGAAGAAACCCTTCCCCTACACCAGTTTTGGGTATGTACCATTCAGCTCCCATTGCGACGGGAATTTACTGCTGCCCTTAAGAAGAGCTAATCTGGACCATTCCCATGGTAGGAATTGTTTCAAAAAACAGTTGTGAATTCCCACAAACTTTCAAAGGTTTAGACTGAAAGGTACCCTCTACTTTGCATGCGGTAGGATATTGCACCACTGTGGTGTGATACTATGCAAACGTGAATGGATTTGAGTTCAAGGTCACCTTATATGAGTTCCTTGGACAGTCGTGTGTGTGTAAACTGAAGTTACAGTTGCAGATGGCTTTGTGAATCAGACCCCCGTCTTTTATTAATTCTACCATTATCCCTTACTGGAAAACCTGATCGCTATATTATCTAGATTCTAAAGTTGGTGGCTATCGATGTAAAGTACACAGTTGTAAATCTGCTGTTAGGGAAAAGGCAAAGAATGCTCAGATTGACAGAGCATGGCTTCACCCTAGAAAGTCAGAAAATGGCAATTTTCCCAAGCCCTCAGTCCTCTTCTTGTCATGAACAGAAATCTTGGAAGTTGGCTCAAGGTTTCATAAAGTGAGAGGACTGGAGAAGCAAGTGTTTTTTTTTTTTAGAGTGATTATGAGGGTACATGGATGCAAGAAAATCTACTTGGTCTCTATCTTCCCACCTTTCTCGCATAGTGCTGCATTTTATGTTTGTAATTTGCACAGAGTTTGTAAGCACTACATAAATATCACTTGTGTAAGTTAAAGCTAATATAACTATCTAGATACAATTTAAATTCTGTATTTTATCTTCTAGCTGGCAAGACGTGGATTAAATGTGGCTATGATCAGCAGGACAGTTAGCAAGCTTCACATTGCTGCCACTGAGATTGGTAAGTGTTCTGCATCAAATGGAAGTTTCTCTCAGCTTATCTCATCTCGTTCCCCATTCCTACTCAACGCCATACCACTCCATCCGATCCCAACCCATCTGATCCCATATCCCTTTCATTCTGCCTTATCCCACTCATGCTAATCCCCTAGATTCACCTATTCCTTCCAAGTCCATGATTGTGAAAACATTACTGACAATGTATAAAGTGCACAAAATTTTGGAGAGATGAAGAGATACAGAAAGTCCTTAGTGTTTGATGTATGTATCCCAATGTGACTCCTTAGAATCTTTGACATTACGTTATACAGGACACAAGTCAGAGAATTGAGAATCTCTCGGAAGACCATATTTTATTATTCCACGACATATTAGACACAGAGACAGAATTGCTCTTTCACATCTTCCCACTCTCACAGAAAATTCCATTATCGATCTTGGTGCTTTGTTTAACCTCTGTATATCGTATTATCACAATACTATTGTTCAAGAAATTCAGCCATCATATAACATATGCAATGGAAAAGTAATTATCTGGCCTCCAAGATCTAGCCATAAGCAGCACCAACCTTATCAAATTACAGACTCATGGGAAATAAATTCAGGATAAAACATTATATCACCTCTTTCCTGTACAAAGAAATTACTTATATCCAATATTTTGGTCAACTGCATATCTACTGCATAATATCAATCGCTAAGCTAATAGAGAAAGTTGTAATACTGCAGTTATCCTCCCAACCATATGAACGACTTGCTCACCAGTTTTCAGTCATGCTTCCATCTCTGCTATACTATTAAAACCACATTATTGAGCATTAAGAAAGAGCTACTCACATCTCGAGATGAAGGTTGAGCGTCTATTTTCATGCCGTCTGATCTTGTCAACGGCTGTCAAAATCATTGATCACAAATTTCACAAAAGTCTGCTCAACTGTCAGACATCATATGCCTTGGTTTACATCCTGCCTGACTATCAACACCCAACAAGTTAAATGGGGTTTCCTTCTTCTAAGTACATGCTACAGTCACCTGTTTATGCCCTCAAGGATTAACACTATGTTGTAGTTTCTTCAGTACCTATCTTGTCCTTGTCACAAATCCTGGGTGTCCAGGACGTTGGCTATCACATATAAATGATACCTCCCTCAAATTTAAAAGTGTATCTGTTGCTTCCCAGCAGGTGGTAAACTGTTTGAAGGAAACCCAGAACTAGATGCAACAAAATTGGCCCTTTCGAATTAGCCAGAAAACTGAAATCAAATTTCTCCTACACCCCTCAATTAAATGCAGCCACCAAAAATGCATTTGACCATTTACGATTGCTAAGGGATATCATTCCACTCTTGCTTCCCAGCCCAAATTATCCCTTGGTCCTTGCTGTGATGATACCCAGTCTGACAACTGAAACAGCTTGCACATAGGTTTTCCCCAAGAAGACAGTTTGCAAACTGAAAAGGATTCAGGACCACCCCACCTGACTCATATTTAGCCTAAGACGCAACAACCATTTCACCCTTTCCTTTATGATGCTCAATTTCATCCTGTCTATAGAGCAATCTGAATTCAGGACTGTCTCAAGGCCCATCACAGCAATGCCCAAGCTTTCCTCCCAATATCGTCCAGCCCCACCATCCAACAAGATGCCCAGGTTCAATCTCCTTGAAGATATTGCCGTGCATTTACCTTGGCTCTAATGATTTAGTGGCAGACCACCTTACATGGTGAGATCAGAAAACGGGGGGGAGAAAGAGGGATACGCTAGGTCCACCCTCCTAATATAATCATAAGCCCACAAAAATCCGAAGTCTCGGATAAAGAACCTAGCCAATTTGTACAAAATAGGTTTTCCGCTCAGTGAGAGTCAGAAAAAAGCAAGAAAGGAAAAATGTCCTTTCTTGAGTCCCCTCACTCACCAGGGTTTCCCCACGGTGACATGCTTCCCTGTGATGAAGCATGTCACCGTGGGGAAACCCTGGTGAGTGAGGGGACTCAAGAAAGGAAATTTTTCCTTTCTTGCTTTTTTCTGACTCTCACTGAGCGGAAAACCTATTTTGTACAAATTGGCTAGGTTCTTTATCCGAGACTTCGGATTTCACCTTACATGGTGGTCAGCCACGAAATGGACCACCTTCTTCCCTTGAGCCTCTGGGAGGATTTCTAAATGCCCTGAAGAAGTCTGAAAACGCACCTTTTGGGCCTGACCATAGTGAACTAAATGGTTAGATGCCCAAAATCAACTGTTGACAGTTTATCTTCCCATACATTTGACTATTAGATTTTTTTTTACTTCTTAGGAGGTATGTAAATGTTTGTACCTCGCTTCTGTGCCCTACTGATGGGCAAGTGCCTAAGACTAGTCCTCGATTTTCTCTTCCCCTATTGTGAAGGCTTTACCATCTATGTGTGTTTTTGACATATTAAAGCTTTTGAAATCTGTACACCGACTCTACCCAGGCTTAGCAAGACACATACACTAAAAGAAGCTACATGGCTCCTTGCCAGACCTCTTTATGAATCCATTATCTCTAAGGCAGAAGACAGCCAATATATAGTAAGGAGTATTTCACAAAAACCACAAACAAAATACATAATCATATTGAGTTAAGAGAGTTTGCTGGTGACAAAATACAAAAATGCAGCATATCTGATGTTTCTTGTAAACAACGTAGGGTTTGACTCACTGAGATAGGACAAACCTTCCACATCGGTGCTATCATTTTTCCATAGCTGGCTGCACTAGTACTGCTGATCTCTGCTGTTAATAAATGTGCAATGATTTTTACTGAGTGTCTGTGTTAATGTGCTTGATACAGTTGTGAACCTGTTGAAGAAGAACCTGTGGTGCTAAGAAACAATGTCAGCTGGAGGTTTGTTGGGTACTGCAAAGTTTGAAAGCGGTAGTGAATCCGCACAAACTGGCAAATTTTCCTAGTTTTAAGATTTATTTAGAACATTTTTGACTGCATACTTTGTCCAGTGGTTTATCCATGGACTGTGAGGAATGAGGTTGCTGCACTGACTCTGGTTGCTTGAGGCTGTGCTACTGCTATCTTTGTGTGTTGGCATTCAGTGCATAAGTCCCCTAACACCTCAGTCCGGTGCTTAAAACAGTTGCTGCCTTGAGGGGCTTTGGAATGAGGTAATGAAGTATGGGCATCTAGCTCACCTTTTTAGATGTGGTCTAGTAGCTAAGCTACTACTTGGGAACCTGGAGACCTAGGCTGGAAGGCTGGCTTCATTCAGCAGTTCATCAAACATTTATGTGGCTCTCCTGAAATCCCTGGATCTGCTTGCGCCTCAAATTGCAAATGTGTGGAGTAATTATGGGAACCTTAAAAGCACTTATTGGATGGCTTCATATTAAAAATTAACTGTACACTTTGCTGTCTAGTACTGTCCCAGTTACATGATTTTGCCGCTCTCCACCCCTCCACTACCCAGTTTCTCTCATATGGGGTCTACTAACGCCCCACCTCCATAATGTTTGATATACAGCACCACCCCAAGTTCAACATGTCCGTGCAGCAATAACAATGCCCACTGTAAAGCTGTCTGCTTCTCCTTGTAGGTAAGGTTGTGTTACAAAACATATTTAATCTAAAATGCATTTTCCATTTGTGTGGAAGTTTCTTCTTTACAGATTTGTCAAAACAAACTTGTTAGGACAAATGTCAGAAGGAGTTTCCTTTGGCACCCGGAATGTGAAAACATTTTGTAGAGCACGTTTTTTTGGATGTGCAAGGCTCTGAGCTTTCCTTATGGGCTATATTTAGAGTTTGGCAGATGGGATACTCTGTGAAAACATGATGGATATCACATCTGCTGTATTACAGGTACCATACACAATGATGCACTTGAAATACGGCGGCTGGTTATCTGCCACATTTGTGATGTAGTATCCCATCTGCCAAAACTCTAAATAAGGCTGTATGTAACTGTCTTTCCCCTAAAGTTTAAAATAGATGTTCTTCGCTATAAAAAAGGAGAAATTCTGACCTTAGTATTAGGGAGATAAACCCAGTGACACTTATTTGTGATTGGCATGGTAGTCTGGGGGCAGTGCAGGCCGCATCAGAGAAACCCAAAACCTTTGCTTGCTATTGGGCATTTGTGCCCCAAATTAACTTAGTTGTCAAGGGAGTCTACCTTCATCTCCTCAGTCCTTCTGCTCCTCCATGCATAAACTTTTATGAAACTGAAGAGAGCATTTGTGATGGCATGTCTGTGGAAACCCCAAAAAGCTCATTGGCAGCTTGAAAAGTCCCTAGAGCCACACAACCAAAATTGTCCTGAGTTTGTGGAAACTGGACCATGCCACACTAACCTTGAAAATCCTCCATTGGCTCCTGGTCGAGTCAAGGATCAAATAGGAGGCTATAAGCTTCATGCAGTAAGCCTTCTGGAACAAAGAGGGTTGATAATTTGCAAAAATTGGTGCCCCACTGGGCGAAGGCCAAAATCCTTTCAGCAGCCACTGCCAACCTAATCCTTCGATAAACCTTACAGTTGTAAAAATGTGGAATCAAATCTCTGGGAATCTGGGTTTCCCAATTTTGACATTCATTAAAGTGTAGTGTGAGGCCATTAGGTACGAAGTGGAAGTGACGTGTAGGAAGTGACGCGGGGAGTGTCGGGTCGTGATGCAGCAGGAGCAAGCAGGGAGCAGTTGTGTTGAGTTGAGTGGCTCTGTGCTCCCTGCTCCACGCTCCATGGCCTGCAGGGCATGGTGCGGTTGAGGCGAAATTGTAGAGAAGCTGGAGGGCGCTCGAAGGCGGAGGGACCTCTTGTCTCTCATCTCTCCGCCCCGCTCCACTCCTTGGGAGGTGAGTGTAAACGGTCAGGCGGGGGTTGTGAAGCTAGTGCTGCTGCTCCTTTCCGGCTGCGCAGAGACGGCGGGCGTTAGGTCGGTGTGGTTTGTGCATCGGTGAGGTCCGCCCTCACTCCTGTCTTCGTTTCCTTTCTGTCGGTGCTCCCGCTCCTGTTTCTTGCCTCCTGCCTCACCGTCACACCCCCTGCTGCACCCATTTTTCGCACCCTTTTATCTCCTTGTATAAGAGGGAGACTCTGTTTTGTTAAATATTTTGGTCTACTGAGCTGCCTTGTCGCTAGCTGTCATTAGGTCACAGGCTAAAGGCATTTAGCCCTCGATACATTGCAAGTTGCAGATTGGAGCGCTCTATGCTTGGGCTTAAGAATCAACATTATTAGGACTTGGGCTTGGCCCTGAAAATATATCATCCTGTTATTCATCTTGTTATTGATTGCTTTATCCCTTCCCAAGAGAGTAGAGTCATCCTGTTATTGAAAGTGCAGAGGAAGCAGAAATATAATTACAGACTATAGATTATAGTACATGAAGGTTTGACTGAGAAGCAGCAAACATCAAGCAGCAAGTGGCAGCAAGTATTAAGCAAGAATTCAGCAGTCACGAGGGAGGCTGGTTATTGACATGTATCTACACGTATATCGTGCATCATGTGTGCTGGGGAGACCTAGGCTGCAACCCTTCTCCCTAGTGGTGCGGAAGCGGCCAGCATTAGGTTGGTGCGGCTAGCGCCTCTCGGAGGGGGTTGCACCCTGTTCATATTATTGCCAGTTCTACATCCTTCTACAGCCTCCGCTCCACTCTTTGAAGAGGTTGAATTTATTGTTGGAGAAGGAAAGTGCTGCAGAGTGAAGGGCAGAGGGCATTTGTGGCATCAGTGGCATCTGTGGTCGAGTAGAAAGGTGGACGTCTGTGGCTGATCCCCTTTGTTTCTTAAGGTTGAAGATGCCCTCTAGGTGCCTGTGATCTGGTAATTTAATTGCTCCTTCAGGGTCAGCCGGACCTACAATCAGTAACATCAGTTCCCCCAAATTGCTAAAAACCATCCGGTGGAAGAAGCCCCAAGCCCATCTGTCCCTTTTGAAGTCTCATCCCACCATATTGTCCATGTTCTCTAAGGGACAGAGGGGTAGTGTGGTAAGAAATAAGGAATTAGGGATGCCTCCAGGTGCAGTTAATGATGATGAGCTGGGCCTAGTTATGGTCCTTTCTGAGGGTATAGTCCTGCATCAGCTTAACTCCATCACACATAATCTAGTGGAACCTATTCTTCCAACTCAGCTCACTGACTAATGTCCTTCAGCTGAAGCAGTTGAAGAAATGGAAATGGAAATGGATATGGAGGACGATAAGCCTGATCCGGAAACAAATGGCGTTGGCACTAAGTGGATGTCTGAGCCTGTGTTTACGCTGGAGTCTATGAGTCCGGTGGCTATATCTGGCCCCTTAAATGTTGCTGAGTCAGTACCAGGAATGTCTCTCTCCCATAGAGCTCTCTTGAGTGTTTCAGAATAAGCTACGTGGGGATGAATGCAGTTTTGATCCTGGGGATCTGGAGGACTTCTCATTGCCAGACATTGCTATACATATGAAATAAAATCAAGTTTTGGAGGCTAATTTAAAACATTGGTTGCCCTAGAAACGTCTCTGAGCCCACATTGGACCGTCCTGTCTGTCGCCCTCTTATCCCCGCTTTGTACAGCAGTACTCCTTCAAGTGTATCTTTTTCACGCTCACTGGGACTGTCGAAATTAGAGGCATTTCCAAATAAAGGGGCTCAAGTCTAATGGCAAGAGGTGTGGCGCAGCGGCCAGGGTACCTGACTCCGGACCACAGGGTTCACGGTTCGATCCCCGGTGCCGGCGGCAGGTTAGCCTAGCACCATGTGACTCTGGGCAATAGCTTGCTTAATCTTCCCGAGGGCCCCCAGCGCCGGGACACCTCTCCGGAGGTAGCTGTGCGCTTTACAAATGCTGGTATTTCATTTCATTTCATTAACGGGAATGAAGTAGGGAGGGCAAATTCTGATATTCTTTATGGTTTAGAGAGGATTCTCTCCTCAAGTTTAACCTTGTTAGATAAATCAATTGCTAATTCTGATCATGTGTTGGATGCATTGTCCCCGATTTTAATAGGGGTGCAGCACCTTACATCTGCTGGTTCTTGCTTAGGAAAGGCAGAAACAGGTATTGAATTGAAATCTCGGGCATCCCAGACTAACACAGTGGCGTCATCTGAGGTGACGGTAATGGGAGTCAAAGCGGGAACTTATGATGGCCCAGGGTTTTTTTCAATTGGTCTGTCCGAAAATATCCCTGGGATAATATGTTCCGTTCCACCCTCCAAAATCAGGTATCCGGGGATCATCACCCTGTTGTTCAAGTGGAAAATGTAAATGCATCTGTACTCAAGAATTCTCTGCTGATTTTTCCTATTTTTAAAAAAGAGGTCACCTATGTGTCTCGGGATATAGGCCCATTAAATGACCCTCCCACTGTTAATGAGTCAAGGGCCAAATTAGATGATGTTCCTCCTGGGGAGGGTGCCTCAGGCTCTCATTCAGACTGTAATGGGTTAAAAGAACAGAAGGAAAAGAAGAAAAGGATTCGGTGCATTACGAAACGCAAGCCAAAACAATTGAGGCTTCCTAATGCCCCTGAGGAACCTGACCTAATCACTCTGCCTCAAAATCGAATTGAGTCGAAGTCCATTGGGTCTCATGTTGGTCGGGAGCAGGGGCGCCTGGAAGTAAACTCTCTCCCTTCCCCTGTTATGATAGAAGTACAAGCATTATGTGGACAAGGGCAAGAGAAAGGGCACAAGGGTATGGGGAATAACAGGCTATAACAAGTGGGGGGATTGGGCACTGGATTGGAGAACATTAAAGCAAGGATAGATTTGGTCGATTCAGAGAGTATAGCAGTAAACGTAAATGAAGTTCCGCCAGAGGTAGGGCAGACTGTGGATAGATTTCCCCCAACCCTCTCTCATATAGATTCTCTCCCTGTACAGATTGATCCTAATCAAGGGAGGTCTTTTGATGGGGGGGGCTATTTTTACTTCTCCATCAGTACAAATTTCGGAATCAGGGGCTGAGCAAAGGCAGAGAAATAGGGTATTTGTAGGACCTGGGTTAGGACCTGGGACAGGACAAGTATCTAACACTCTGATCTTTGTTTCCTTGTTTGATAGGGAATTGGGTCCATTTAATAGACGTTTTCTACTGCAGGTTTTATCTGATATTGAGGATCTGAGATTGGTAGCAAGTAGAGATATTGAGCCAGTATTCCTAGACCCTCGAAGTGGACTCCTGAATTCCAGAGTAACTTTTAGCTCTGGGATAATTGCAGTGCTAATCCCGGCTAATGTTGATCATTTTAGGAAAAATGTGATTTATATTCTCCCGTTCGAGGAGCCAGTTGTTGCTCAGACAGAATCCCATAGGAAAGACTGCCAGGGCTTAGGTAGAGTTGTATCCAATAGCAGGGGGTTTGTAAATCCAAAAGATATTAAAATCTTGGTTGGCAGTATTAGAGGGAAAACAGTGATTAATATTGCGGGATATGATGACCAAAGGGTCAGTGAATCTAGAGGGGTAGACCAGTTGGCCCATTGGAGTTGGTTAGCTGGTTCACTGAACGCTTCTAAAGAAAACATAAAACTCCCCATGCTGCAGAGGTAGCCCCCTGGGAAACATTCTGTCCTGGAACATGGCAGGTTTAGGACACCCTAGCTCCAAGCTAAGTACATTACTGATATTTGATCCAAAGATAATTTGTTTACAGGAAACATGAAGTTGTGCAGATTTTAATTTTGAGAACTACTTTGTTTTCTGTTGTGCAGCAAAACCTTCAGTAAAAGGTCATGCAAGTGAAGGTCTAGCTATTTTACTTAGCGGCAGTATAAATTGGAATCCCCTGGTTTTTGTCAATCCATTAAATTTCTGTATGTGCATAAAACCGGCTTTGAGTGATGTTATAGGAGGTTAGTACTCAACCTTTTTACTTGTAAACGTATATATTCCCCCTGGGAGGGCATTTGACTGTCTTGTTGAATCCATTTTCTCTTTTGTGCGTACAATTAGTACTTCAGAAGAATGCAAATTGATAATTATGGTGGGAGATTTTAATGCCAAAATCTCAAATTGCTCCTCTTTGGCTTTTGGTAACCGGGAACTGGAAGATGTATGGACCATCCCTCTGACAACTTTGCCCGGTCATATTTGATTAGATAGGCGAGGGTTGAGTTTTATGGATTGTCTGAGAACTAATGATCTTGTTATTGTAAACGGGAGAATCCCAGAGGACTCCCCAGCTTCCCTTACTGTTCATTCCTACCGGGGGCAGTCACTAATTGATTACATCATGGTATCTTATCAATTCTTTGGAGCATGTACACAGTTTAAGGTACTGAGGACAAATTTGAGTGACCACAGCATTCTTTCCGAGGATATCAATTTAAAACCCAAGACGCTTGAGCTCTGGAATCCTAGACATGATAATATTGTGTATAATAAAACAAATAGGCGTACTTTTTGGTCTAATAACAATTTGACAAACTTGGGGGGGGCTTGTTAAAAATGCGAGCCTTGGTCCCATACAGGAAAATCCCATTGTTAATGGTACTAACCACTTGATGGCCACCTCCCGGGAGGTAAAAATGTTAAATCAGGAGCAGAATTCCTTGGTAAGGGACCAATTTAAGCAGTCATCATTGATGAGGCAAAGGGAGATAAATAGAAACGGGTAAGAATAATACTGAAGGCTTCTGAACGTAGAGGAGTGGAGGATCTAAAAAGGACTAAACTGAGAGAGGTTGCACATTACGGTGACTCACTTTAATATTGGGCTCTAATAGCCGAATACTATGACTGTAGAATTAAGGCTGAAGCCATTTTAGTATCTGATGCTGAATGGATCCAATATATCTCACAGTTATATGCATTAAATTCAAGGGCCGGGTTCAATTTGGAGTCAATCAGTGAGTCTCCCGTGGGAAATGTTTATGGCCCCCCTTCTTATAAGGAGATAGACTGCTTACTGAAGGAGCAATGTATTTTGGTGCGATGGGCCCCGGACGATCTACAGATAGCCATTAATAAACAAGATAGCTCCGCATGGGCTCTTTTTCTCTATCCAGTGTTTCATTACTGCTATGCACGCGGGACTATTATGTCCTCTTGGAAAGGCAGCATAGTGGTAACATTATATAAAAAGGGTCCTGCCAGTTTCAGGCAGATCGCATTATTGGATGTGATCAGAAAACTGTTTGCTAGGAGTATACTTCTTCACCTTCATGACTGGGCCTTTGGTAATGATCTTGTACCTGCATAGGAAGTGGGTTTTCGTAAGCATAGGGGTACCCTAGATAACATCTCTTCCCTGCAAACTTGAATTGAAAAATGTCCAATAGGCAAGGGTATGGCCTTGTATGCTGCCTTTATAGATTTCTCCACAGCGTTCGACCGGGATTCACCGAGGGACGCTATGGAGGAAGTTGGCCGCAATGGGGATTCCCACGCATCTGCTTAGGCTGGTTATTGCATTGCACTCCTCAACTTGGACACAGGTCCTGATGGGAGGGAACCAGGGCATGTCTAGTAAAGTGGAAACCCATAATGGGTTGAAGCAAGGATGCTTATTAGCACCTCTCCTTTTTTCTCTTTATATTAATGACTTGCCTAGTAGGGTGGGGCACTGTAAAGGGGACCCACCGAAGTTAGGAACAATGAAACTCGGCTGTCTACTCTATGCGGATGACGCCATCCTGTTAGATTTAACCTCAATAGGTTTACAAAGGCATCTTGACGAGCTAGGCCATTATGCCGATGAATATTTTTTTTAAATAAATATACCCAGAAGTAAAATCATGGTTTTAAGGTCCCGGGGATGCAGGGTTAGAAGAAATATGCACTGGTTTTTCAGGAAAGATAAGTTAGATGCAGTGAAGCTGTACCCATATTTAGGTATAATTTTTTCAAGCAAGTGCTCTAGCAGTGATCACATTGGCCAATGCAGAAGTAAGGCAATATCTCAGGCCTCTGCAATTGGCAGGCTATATAAATGCTGTGGGCAAAGACATTTTGCACATGTTCTTAGCTCTGGTATGTTGAATATGGCCCTTTTGTGTAACATAATTTGCACATTATAAGTAGAATTACAGGGCATCATGAATTGTACTGTTGAAGCTGTTAGAGTATTTAAATTGTTTAAAGCGACTTGCACTGACCTTGCACTGTACTGTAATTTATTTGCGCAATTGTCCCCATATACGTTGTCTGGCGCATTTGCACTTTATACGTTATGGACTTTTACTATATTTGGAGTATGTTTTATTTTGATTATTGCTGTTATGAATTTTGCACTGTATAAGGAGATCTCTAATTGTTAGGTTCCAGAACGTATTTTATTTTGCTATTAAGAACTGTATGATTTGTTGTTTTGGAGCTTTTTTTGTATAATTTATGTGGAACTCCCTGGAGTACCAAATCGTAATAAAAATGGATTGATTAACATTCATTAAACTCTTTTCTAGCTATATATACTTCAGGAGACTTCTGCACCCACATGATTGTCTTACGTTGCTGGGCCATGACCTCAGGGGTATTGAGTGAAGAATACAGTATAGGGATCAACACTTACTGTTTATTGGATTCTGACTGCTTCAATCTTTAACTATCAAGAACGATCACCATGTTGCATTGCTGACAGTTCTTCCTTCGTGCAGTCTAAATGTCTCACCTCAAAAGCTCAAATAACATCTGGAATAATAAATATCAGCTCCATCCCTATATGTATGTATCCAGAGCCACATTCACACATAGTTGAAGGAACCAATATATATCAATATATAGCCATATCAATGCTTGGCTGTATCATTGAAAATAATTTTTAAAGGACAACCCTTAATGTTTTACAATTTGTTCATTTCCTACAGACGTAGCAACCATCTACTGTGGGACACAGTACAAGGGTAAATATTCAATTTGTTAATGCATCGACCCATAGAAGTAATTATTTTAGTAGCCAGGTCTTCATCAGGACAGATGTTATGTGATGCATCCTCCAATCAATGGGTAAACCGCCTCTGAGTATGATGGCAGACAAAACAAACTAGATCACTTCACAGGAACTGCTAATGTTCAAGGGTCTAAAGACCCCCTACAAAATAACTGGAAATGTAAATGCCCAGGGATACAAAGCTTATCAACGTAATCAAGTGCTCGCTCCATTTGAGGAAGACACAAGCTGCTTGAGTGGTTCTTCTCACTTTCACTACTGTCAAAACTCATGATCATGCGCTGCTTTAAATTTTTAATATGGAGCACCTGTGTGATATATTTAATTGGTACATATTTCCTAATGAATTTCTCCAAAATTAACTGTGAAGGCTGTGGAATATTTGATGATTGATTGTTCTGTGAGGACACATTGGCGGCCTCTACCAAGGAATATAATTTGTTTTGAAATTTCTTAGCTTCGGCATTGGCATAGTGCCACTGATCATCAGTAAGAGAATAGGACATAGGAATCAGATATCCTACTCTCTCCGACGTTCTGTAGCGTAGAAGGCTTATCAGCCACAAGAATGTCATACATAGTTGATACCCTATGCTTGAGGTTATCAGAATTTAAAATTCACATTTCCAGTTGACTCCCTGCTGGCCTTTGAGAACGCAGGACATTTCGAATTAAGAGAAATAATTGCATTATGGAAAAAGAAAGAAAATCACTAGAAAATCACTAGGTGTTGAAGTGCCTACAGCCAATCAATAGTAATTCAAATGCCATTCACAAATAAAATGCCATAATGTTTCATCCCAAATGCTACAGAAGCAATAACAATCCAGGCTTTGAAGGTCACAGCCAAAGTAGCTTCCCCAGAGTAATAAAGCAGATATCACCCGTCATTTTCATTTGACCCTGCTAGCCCACTAATGTCCACATAAGGATTTAATCTTGCTTATAGGGCGCTCGGTATTCTTCAACCAGCATGGATAACTGGACACAGCAAAACCATTCTTTCTGTAGCAGTGCCAAGGAGCTCTGGAGGTAAAAGTGTAAGAATTAAACATATTGCGCCTGCATGATCAACTTATATCCGTATTCATTTGGTCAGACAACAGTAGGCTACACCTACTGTCGATTTCTATTTCTCCTTAGCACTTTTGGCACCAGTCCTGTGTATAAAGAAACATTACAATGAGCCACATACATTAAAACGTATTGAGGTTGAGCACCTAGAGTACCAATCGGTTGCCCAGGTTACCAAGAGTCCCAGTTCTGTGGTTTTTCTCTTGCTAAGTACTTTACATCATCCTTTTCCTTCACAAAGATTTCTTTATTAGCTTATTCTTATTTCAAATTAGCCCATTAAAATATCAAATCTGGCCCTTAACTTGCATCTACACGCTCGCTGCATTTTTTCTCACTCTCCAACATGCATCTGTACTTGCCCATTTTATTGTCCTTGTTATCTTGCTATTTCTACACTTTTTCCGTTGCTTGCTTTCTTCCTTTTAGCATTTCTTAGGAGCAAAGGATAAATGCCTACCTGTGATAGGAAGGAGTGCAGGTGTGTAAATCGATAGTTATTTCACTCAAGTGTTTCACTCTTACTGTAAACTCAGTGCTTCCCCTTGCTTTTGTCTCCTTCCCCTGTCCCACTTTCAGGGGCGGTTTGTCCATTAGGGCTCTGGGGCTGCGCCCCCCTGAAATTCCTAACATTCCTGTACAAATATTAAATAGATCAATTTATTTAGTGATAAGATCGTATCTCTAAACAAATCGATGGATTTAAGTCTGGGCTGTCTGTCTCAGGCTGCCTGCCGTCATTCACAGGCATAGATCCCACCCTTTCCCATTCGTCACACATAGGAGTGGATGCAAGCATGTGTGTTTTGGTGCCTTGTTCTCAGTAATGGTAAGTGTTAGAATGCTAGTCTTTTGTTATTGATTACGCTAAATTGCACACCTAATGTTCCCTACTAAGTATAGCGTAAGCGATCGATCTTTTATTTACCTACTAAAAGTGGTTGAGGGGAGGAAACAACTCAGACAGATATCAGCAAAGTCGTCATGCCTGAAAAGACCACCAACTCCAAAGTGCAGTTTGAATATTTATTATAAGGCCAAAAACAATTGGATGTAAATACATCTCAATAGCAAAGTATAGAGGTACAGAAAAATTTATACAGAGCCAAGTTTACGAATATAAGTAATTCGGCCCAAAAGACAGATGATTATAAATTCCAAATTCACAACGCAACACAGAATAGATGCGATATTCAGTTCTCGGCTCATTGAAAGAAATCAAAATCTTTCCCTACACTGCTCTACATGAGGGCCCTTCCTGTCTCTCTTCTATCATTCCCCAACGGTGTCAGCACGTGTTGACTTCCTAAGAAGTACTCACGTCAAATGGGTCGTTTTAGCTTATGGCTATGGAGCTTGCTCTAAGATGCTCCTTCTCCTCCGAAAGCTAGCAGAAGTCTGGTCTCGCTGTCCCTGCGCATCATACAAAAGATGGGATTCAACCCACAATACGTCATTCTTCTTAAAACTTTCCATTGCACCTCTATGCAGTAGCTTTTTTTCATGACACAAATTTAATTAGTGATATCTTCTTTCCAGTGGCCTTGGCTTTCAGACAGACCAGATACGCAAGGCATCCTCCCTTCTCGCTTCCCAGCCATCTTCAAAGACATTCCGGGTCTCTCCTTAACTCTGAAAATAACGATGTGTATTCTTTCACCTGCAGTAGGATGAGAACATTCTAATTTCGAACACAACAACATTTAATTATTTATTTCTCAAGAGCAAGGAGAATCGAAACTTATTACTTTGGGCCTATAATTCAGGCAACTTAAACTAACCACAATTACGGTGTATAGAAATAATATCGTCCTGCACATTATGCATGAAGGAATCGTAATACATACAAAGTTCTACTTAAATGCGTTCACTAGTTTTCAAAATCAAATGATTCAAATAAATGTTTCTTAGTAGTCGTAAAACATTGCAAACAATACGAATACATGAGAGTGCGTTTAAACCATGAGTATAGTGCACTCATACAAAATAGAGTGCTATCAGCGCTCTATCATTATGTACATTGTGCTGAGACCCCTTGCCATGCTAATCTTACCCACTGTGACACCCCAGGCTCTGGCTGCACGTTGCTGGCCCGTTAGAAACGGAGCTGCTGTATTTGTTCCCCTGCGAAATTGATCCAAAAGACGAGCAGGCAAGGGTTCTTGTTCCCTTGTGAAGTTGATTCAAATATTCAAGTCAAGCGCAAAGCAAGAGATATGTGCTTACAGTAAACAGTTATCTGCTGTTTGACATTAAACCTGGCCCTATCTTCATGCCTGTAACAATATTAATGCCAAATACATGGTTTGATTTACGACAATGAGTGTTAAAACATTAAGGCAATGCATGTCAGCGATTTATTTCCTCTCTTATTTCACGTTTTAGGTAATCTTGCCTTCCTCAAGGGTTAGCTATTTAATCTGCTGTCTTTCTGTATTTTTTTTCCGTGCATTCTTTGAGCCATGCCAGGTGTTTATGAGGGGCTTTAATTGAGAGCTCTGACGCTGGTGCTGAAGCCAAAGCAAAGTGCCTGTCAGTGAGTTGGCCTCTCTGCAGAGCACACAGAACAATGGTCATGTATTCCAATTTTAATTGCAATTCTGTGGAAATGTGTGTGAAGTGGGTGCACAGATGGCAAAATATTTATAGTGCAACAGCAAAAGGAAATAAATTGCTTAAATGTGAGTGAGTGCAGTGCATGTTTGTAAGTGGTGAAGTGAGGGAGATGCAAGTAAGTGCATTCAGGGAAGAGTGAAAAGATGCTGAAGAGGAAATAGAGGTTGTTGAAGATGCTTGGATGGACGAGATGTGCAGAGAAAAAGGGCATACATATCTACCATAAAGCTCAGATAACTGAAGGCCAAAACTCCTTCCAAAGGCCTCAATACTATTGAAATTTCAGAATTTAAACATTTTCAAAGTTAATTATTTATAACAAATCCTTTTTGTAACTCATTTATCTTAAACAGCTAACAGCCTTTGACAAAGTCTATCGTACTCACAGGTTTAGGTGTAGGTCATTTGTTGTGTTATATATGTGGATGCAATTACATCTCAGAGAGAAACCAAAATACTGGTCGGGTAGCACACTATGGAATTCACCAAAATGTATTTTACATGTTCCCTTTTAGAGTGTGCCCATATTTTTCATCCCACTTATAGACCTGTCTCCACATATTTCTATATGACTGATTGCAGTCAGCAGCTGTGGGTCCTTCCTGAAGCCTCGTTAGAGCTTTTTCTTCCAAAGTTGATGCCGCATGCAGTGCAAGACACTGGGCAAGCACACACTTTAAAAGGTTGAAGTTGTTGCGTTGTACAATTTGCTCATTACAGTAACTGTTGAGCATATTAACGCAGTAAGATATCGGGCAGTTTTTAATGTGTTTAATATTTCAAGACTATACTTCCCCACTGCTTTATAAGCCTTTCTTTATCACTAAATTAATTTGCTTTAAAATGCACCATTTGCCAATCTTTTTTTTACATTTTTACTCTGGAGGAGGACCCAGCCTGGACCCCACGTTTGTCCATTATGCTTGCTCGCATCGCTCACTACATAAAAGTCATACCAAACTTTTACGCGCACCACTTTCAAATGTCACCAGCCACCACTGCCCACTTTTCTCTATTTCCAGAATATTTTTGGATTGTGTTGTTTGGTAGTAAGAACACTTAGAGGTAGGCATGACTGGATCAAGTTAGCATAGCCATACCTAGGAGTATACAATACCCGCTTAATATAAGTTACAAAGACTAAAAGTGTTCTGCCTAACCAGGTTATTTTTGTAACGAGAACACTTAGAGGTAGGCATGACTGGATCAAGTTAGCATAGCCATACCTAGGAGTATACAATACCTGCTTAATATAAGTTACAAAGACTAAAAGTGTTCTGCCTAACCAGGTTATTTTTGTATGTATTTCTGTTATGCCTGGTATTTTGACCTAATGTATTCTTACATGATGTTTTTATGTTTTGTCGCCAAAGTATAGTTGTTTATTAAGAGCCATCTTCAGGAGATGTTAAGACAGTTTTCCTCTGTTATTGTTCCTCTTCGTGTCATCATTAATAATATCCATGTTATGTAAAATTCATATTTTCTTACTGTAGCTTGACGAGCATGTAAACACTATCAACTCCATCCCTTCAGGCTGTTCTATTTAAATTATGCAAATCTCTAGACCCTTATCTTTGCACCATTGGCGATGCATCCTCCATTTTTAGGTATGGTGCACACTGATGAGCACATAAAACACACCCAAAGGGACAAGAAGGTGGCAGAGGATTTAATGAAATGGGGATCTATGATTGGTAAGATCACTGAGACATCTGGAGACCCTTTGGGAGGTAGCCAAAGTGCCATGCCTGAATAATTGGGGAAGGGGGGGCAGGCATCATGTGAGCATGAGGACTAGGAGGGACTGAGGAAGCAGGCATTGGAAGGTTGTGAATAATATTGATCGACTTTACATAAACTAGGAAATGCATGTGGGGGGAGGTTATGTGGTTGCTCAGATGGATAAGGTTGTTTGTTTTATGTCTATTTGAAAACTTAATGAATACATAATTTTGAAAAATAGTTCACTGTCTGAACAGCAGTTCTATAGTATTTTAGGGACCCATTCCAAGAGCCAGTATTGTGCTTTAACTTTTGTTGTATTTGGTCATGTATGGCGTGTATGTCAGCACCTTAATTGTTCCACTTTTTCTGCAAACTTCCTATCTAACCACCCTTATCAGCTAATCTTCTTCTTTTGGTGCCCTACTGTTAATAATGCCTTTTCTACTGTTAATAATGCCTTTTCCTAGATAGCAGACTTTATTACCTTCTCCCACCATTCCTGAATTGTTAGCTAGAAGGGTTTTTCCAATACTTCCAGAGGTGAGCAGTGTGAGAAAGTGGATTATTAGTTGAAGTGGGTGGTAGTCTTCTTTAAGTAATAATGTCACTATTCCTAACTACGTCCAGTTAGGTTTCACTAATTTAAATCTGGGCTGAACCCTTGGTAACTGTAGTGCAGAGCAGTCGCCTTACCTAGGAGAAATGTGTAAAGCATTTATCAATACCAAAACACAGAAAACACAACACAATAAATATGTCACTACAATTTATAAAAATAGAAACAAATGTAATGAGGAAATAGATCCCAACATGACAAAAATCAGATGTAGGGAACCGAAGATATTATTTTTCAAAGTTTTAGATGTTTCCTGGCTCAAAAAGTGCAAAGCACCAACTGCGAGTATCTGGTCGCAGTAGACTGGGTCTAAGTCAAACATTAAGACTGACTGCGATGGAGCATGGCTCGGATACAGGGACCAGGCTCAGTCCAGTGGAAAGTTTTACCTTCTGACTTAGAAACGTTTTTGGAGGTCGAAGATCCTTAGCGGGGCAAGGCAGCAGGCTGTGGTTGAGATGGGTTCTACAAGCCCTGATAGCCATTGGATGAAGTCCCGGAGATTCCAATGACTTTTGGCAGGAAAGTTGAGAGCAGCAGAAATTCAAGCTTCTCAGCCAGGGACGGTCCCTCGCTGGGCGGATACTTTCAGTGTCTTCTATCGGTGAGGATTTCTACCTTCGGACTTAGAAACTTTTTGGGAAGTCAAACTTCTTTGAGCAGGGAAAACCAGCAAGTTGAAAACGACCACTGATACAAGGTCGGCAGCTGTGGTTCAGCGACAGTCTGGTGGTAGGTTTTTCCCAAAAATCCTTGGAAACGTTTCTAAGTACCAGTTTTTAGGGTTTGGTGGGAGGTGTACATTCTGGTATTTATTCAAGGGCCCCAGGACTTTAGGGACACACTTTTGGGATCTGGACTCACTCTAGGGGAAGCCACCAGTACGGTGCAGGGCAAGTCCAGTTGGAAATGGTCAGGTTGGCTCTTCAGAAAGGTGGGCAGCTTTTTGTATCCCTGTATCTTAACAGGAGGCTAGTCAACTAGCCCTTGGATTCCACTATTCTGTCCTGAATTCAGTTAAGACAAGGGCCAGCCCTTGGGGTCTCTCTCCACAGGTTACAGCAGGTGCAGTCCTTTTCTGAAGTTAAGGTTCAACAGGTGCCGTCCTTCTGTCTTCCTCGGGTCCAGCAGTGTTCTGAAGAAAGTAGCCAGGGGTGCCACTTTTTGTCTGCCACTAGCTTGTGAGTGGGGCTGACTCCCTAATCAATAAGTAACATTTTATCAAGGGCAACCCTATCTACTTTGTCATAATTTCCTGGGGGTTTGGCCCTGAACAATCCCATAGTGCCCGTCTCTGTCAAAATCCTACATGGCAGACTCTTTCTTCCCTTGGTCAGCTCTCTGGTCACCTGCCCTAGGTGTGCCTGGGGAAATTAGGAACTCCACCTGCAAAACCAGTTTTGGGAATGGTTTTTCACCCGCTAGGATAGGTGCCACTCTGTCTACTGGGACAATGGCACTGGCAGGCCTAGGTGTCAGTTACATCTGCCTGTGATGGGCTGCCTCTTTGAAGCTTGTACAGTTAGTGGGCACATCCCCAGGTCCTCCTGTGAGGAGGAGGATGTCACAGCTCGTCCTAGCCAAGGCCCTTTTTTCCTTTCCTGAGAGCAATTCACACCTCCCAGCAGGCTGTGAGGTGACAGCTGGGAATTATCTCTGAAAGGGCTTGTAGAGGCTCTAGACAGGAAAAGGCCAACTTTCTAGAAGTGGCATATTCAAAATTATAATTTAAAATCTGCATTTACTGTCAGATTAAATTTTAAATTCCTATTAATTTGAGTCCTTGAATCATGGTTCTAGCTATTCCCAAACTGGAGTTATACATTATAAGGTGTTATAGTGTATCTCAGTGCTTTGCTATCGGAGCGCTAGCCTTGCCACACTAAGTGTACCAGGAGGTGTACCAAGGATGTGAAGGACAAGTGGATCTCAAAGTCGGTGGAAGAGAGCTCAGCTCAGAGAGATCCCTGAGAATGATGGAGAGAGGAAGAGATGGCACAATGCACCACAGTGCACCCTTGCCTTCTATGGCCAACACTTCACCTGCCACCATCATGGCAAGCTAGTTGCAACGAGAAGATGATAAGTCCATACAAACATCAGCCTCGGGGAGAAACCCACACATTATATCCAGATAGATGTTAATTAGCAAAGTACTTGATGGGCAAAGAAAATGTCAGATGAATGGGGTGTGCACTAAGGCAAGCAACAAATTGGAGGCTCCTCTCCTGACCCCAATTGTCCTCTATCTCCAGCTTTGTAGCACAGACTAGAATTTGTATCCCATTGGTCAGTGACAGCAGTGAACTGATGGTGGGAGGCAGCCGAGCGGGATGAGTTTAATGGGCAGCATTGATTTCTCTGGGTTCCCTCTGCAGGCCACCTCCAAGAAACCCCCACCACAGCAAGTTCCACTTCACGTCAACTCCCTTTCTTCCTGCTTGAGTCCTGCAACCTCCTGTACCCCACCAGACTAAGGGTCAGGCCCCTCTAGGAGGATGTCAGAGGAACGAGGGCGAGCTTGTAAGGGCCACAGTCCCTTATATCGCTGTCTCAGTTGCGATCCCACCTGGTGCAGAGGGAGGCAAACCACCATAACCCTACTGCCCTCAAGGAGGCCAACACACAGGCTTACCTGTCATCTGAAGTCTAAAGTAGAACTCCCCCCTCCTCCCTCCATAACCATGCTCCAAAACATCAGCAAAATGCTCCAGTACCATCCAGCACAGTTCTCCACCACCCCAAGCTAAGCTCGACCCTTTTGCTTAATGCTAAATCTTCCATGTAAATTCCATCCAATGTGAAAATATTGCATCTCTTTGCGGCATATTTTATATTTGTGGGGAAATAAACAGACTGGTTCAGTTGTTTCTAAAATACCATATGTTACCACAGGCATGCAGTATAGTAGGAATTTTAACATTACCCATTTCACTAGGCCACTTGTATTCACCTTAGACAAATAAAAAGGCTGGGTTGTCTGCAACAGGATTTCCACCTGTGACATTCAGGTTGCCCCTAGTTTACCAATGTAGGATGTTAACCTCTAAGGTATCTTACCAGTTACATCTTCTAACCAAGTGTATCTAATGTAAGGAAACGTAGAGGGTTAAGACACCTGCTGCAGAGACCTATGTGTACCCAGCAAACTTCAGGGTACAATGCTGTCAAAATAGATCAGGCGGCTTACTCCAGAGATGTATGTGTAAACAGTTGGTCACAAGTTTGAATTCTCATTATATATCTTGGAGCCTCATTCTGGCTGCGGCAGAGCACTGTGTGCGCCATACATACCGTACATCAGTAGCGGCTCGTGGAGGGAGTGCCGCGGGGCGGTGGGGCGGGCGGGGGAGGAGCAGGGTGGGGGGTAGTAAACTACGGCATACGGCCGAACAGAGGTAAGTAAACAAATAAATAAATAAAACAAATTTCATTGCGCGCGCTGCATTGCCAAATGCGATGCAGCGCGCGCAACGAAATTCGTTTTATTTATTTATTTGTTTACTTACCTCTGTTCGGCCGTATGCCGTAGTTTACTAGCCCCCACCCTGCTCCTCCCCCGCCCCGCGGCACTCCCTCCACGAGCTGCTACTGCCGTACATGGTACATGCTGTGCATGCTAATAACGCTGCACAGAGGAATCCAGGTTTTCTTTTTTGCAGAGAACCTTTTGTAACAGCAGGTCACATGTTCCGGTCCCGGTGCACAGTTCATTGGATTAGGTAGGTGGCTGTTGCAAACATCTACCTGCAAGACATAAGTTTGAATCCTTGCAAGTCTAACTCAAATCTTCAGTATGCTCAGGTTGATAACACTAGTGATATTTAGTATTGAGGAGTTTTATGTCCTTGAAAAGACAACAATATTTGCCTTACATTTTGTGCTGTACAAATGCTATATTTATCTACAAACAATTGTATATATACGGCATATAAAAAAATATATGAATTGGCGTTATATTGCATTGAATGGACTTGCTATGTTCCTTCTCTATATTAGCCAGCATATAATGTACAGCTGCTTTGTACAGCATTTCATGTCTAAGTGCTATATGGTGTGCAGATAAATACGGTGTGTTCATAAGTGTGCATTACTGTTTAAAGTGTGTAGGCATAGTGCCCTGCAGCACACGTATTCCTCATTCCCCACAGTAAGGAACGTGAGAACGAGGAATACGTCTGCAGTCCAGCATAAATGTAATTAGCATTAATCTAATTACCATTCAGGTAATTACAATGCTGGCCCCTGACAGCAACTGTGATGGGCTTTGGGAGTCATTTTTTTCACCTATAAAGAAACGTTATTCTGCTGTGCAGGCAAAAGAAATGGTGGGATTTTCCCCTATTTTTAAATGTACCTAGTAATGGGGAATGAGAATGACCTCCCCCTGCTTCCTTAAGACATTCAGTAGCCAGTAGGAGTCTGCCGAAGAGCTGCGGGAGGATCGGGTGTGTGGTAACTAGAGAATGGAAACATGGCTCTTTGAAGAACCATAGTTGTTTTCTGTTCTTCTGGCTAACCATGTGGCCTCTGATCCAGCGGTAGCAAGGACAGGCCAGGTTCAGCTAAGAGCACGTAAGGGGTAGCATTTGCTACATCAGGCGACCCCCAATCGAGGTTCATGCCTTTACAGCAGCGGTAAATGTTCCTGCTGTTGCAATGGGCCAGCCATGGAGAACTGGGGGAAAGCTGGAGCGACTTGATAGTTACAGTTCTTCCCTGCTCTGAATGGTCTCTTCCCACTCCGACGGTGTTCCAGGACACATCTCTACCATCACTTCTTGGCCATTCATCGCTGTCTTATGCTGCACCCCAACCCTTCTTCTCAAGGAGCTAGTGCAGATGAACGTGTTTCATCTAAGTGGCTTTTTTAAGGCTTCAATATTGCAAACTTTAATTATCAACAAAGATGATATTTATACATACTTGTGTTTCTTTGCTTACTACATTATATTTCATGGGATGTGCGGTTAATAGAACCCCCAGCTCTATTTGTTCTTGCCCCTGCGCCTTGAGTCTCCCTACCCCGGCTGCTGAATGTGTCAGGCTGCAACAAAGAAAAAAAACAGACCCTACACTATGCTACACATATTAATTTGTCCAACTACATTTCAATCCAAATCAGTCTTGTTTGCTTAAAATGTTTACATGTGACTTTATATGTATGTGTGTAGGTATGTATATCTACATATAGATAAAGTTATATACACACATACAAAGTCAGATGTAAACATTTTAAGCCAACGTGTGTGTGTGTGTGTGTGTATAAATCCTTAAGGATGGCCCCACCAATGTTATCTTTGGCCCAGTCTGTGCCCGTTCTCCTGCTACCTTTCTCAACTCTTCCTACATGGTGACTGTGGGAGGGCGACAGATGGACTGCCTAGATAGAGGCATTTGATGATTTAATTGATGCATTTGAGTAAACAAATACGAAGTTAATCAAATACCATAAGAATCTTGCTGGTGAAGGGGTAAAAGAAGTCATAAAGAAAATGCTGCAAACTGACAAAATCACATACCGTCAAATTAAAGAAAGCTTAGGTCTCAAGTTCAATTCAATGGCAAATGTAGATTACGAAAGGTGCATTTTCAGTCAAGAACAAAAGAAAGTTGGTGAAGCAATTGGCGAATTTGTTAAGAGACTGGATACGCTCATCAAACACTGTAAGTTCAATGAATTTAATGATAAGGAAGCTATACGGCTCAGAGTTATTGACTGATGCCTGTCAGATTCATTCAGACAATGAATGCTGAGAGAAACTCACAGTCTGGAGCACGTTCTCATGGCTGCCAGAGCTGAAGAGCGTGCCGATCGACAAGCTACTGACATGGAGGCCGGAGGTGCCCAGAGTGAGTCATTCATGAACATGAAAAGTAAGCAAAAGCACAAGGCAGAAGTACACAGAGTGAGGTCTCCAAGGAAAAAGAAGTTGTGCTTCAGGTGTGGATTTTCGTTTCCACATGAAGGTAAATGTCCCGCCATTGGATAGATTTGCATAGGCTGTGGGAAGGAGAACCACTTTTTAATGGTTTGCAAGGTGAAGGAAAAAGTAAGTGCCTCAAGGCATGAAGACAAAATGGCCACCCGAGCGTTTTAGAAGAGATGTTTGACGCACGCCAACAAGGCCCAGCGACCACACCAGTTGAGGCAAATCAACACCAAACGAAGTTGAACGCCATCTAAATCATCGTCAAAAAGTTCTTTAGTATCATTAGCAAGTGAAAGTGAAGACGATGGTTGTGCAATGTCGATGTTTACCTCAGAAAACCATGCGCATGTTGGACTGGCCACATGTGAAGAAAAATACAGGTCACAGAAAAGTCGACTTGAAAAGGTACCAAAGTCATTAAAAAATTGTCCAGAGAATACACTAAAAGAAAATGATTGCTCAATACCTTTTATTATCGACAGTATGCCTGTGGAGAAATACAATGAACTATCTCCATTGCCACGACTTCCGCTCTTGAAAACTAAGTTGTATACATGGGTTGCATCAAAACTATTAAAAAGTCATGGTTCATTTGTAGCAAGGATGAAACACAAGAAAACAAAAGTACAAGCACCCCTTCATATACTTCAAAATATGGCATCAAGTGTCTGTTTATTCAGGTTCAGCACAGCTGTTGATATGGGACTGATATCAGTGAACTATAACATGAATGCTCATCATGAAATAGTAAGTTAGTTCCTTTTGTTGTTTCATGGGTTAGGAAAACTTATGACTTTGAAAATACAATTACACATGAATGAGGACGTCCGTCCTGTTGCTCAAATATAAAGACTAATTAAATTTCATTTACAGGAAGCTGTTGAAAAAGAACTTGAATCATTACTCAAACATGATATCATTGAGCGTTCCACTGGTCCAACACCATAGATTTCTCTTATAGTGGTAGTACCCAAAAAGAAAAGTGAAGGAGCTGTATGCATGTGCGTTGTAATGCGTCAAGCGAACAAGGCAATTGAAAGAGAACGACATCCAGGTCCAATCATTGCCAACATGATAACGCAATTGAATGGTGCAAAGATCTTCTCTTGCCTTGATTTGAATAAAGGATATTATCAGTTGGAATGTGAAGAGAATTGCAGGTATGTTACAAACTTTTCTACACATGTTGGTCTGTTCCGATATAAAAGACTAAGTTTCGGTGTGTCATCAGCTGCAGAACTTTTTCAAGATATCATTCGACGTATCATACAGCATGTCCTGAATGCTTTCAATTATAGTCATGAAATATTGGTTTTCGGAGCTGCACAGAAAGAGCACGATAAAGCTCTCATGCAAGTGTGACGTTTACTTGCTGATGCAGGTTTAACTTTGAATGCTGAGAGATTAGAGTTCCATAAGACAAAGCTAAAATTCTTTGGCCATATCTTTTCTGATGGCGGTATGACATCCAGTCCCGCTAAAATGCAAGCTTTGTCAACTGCCAGTGCCCCACAAGATGTTTTCATGTTACATTCATTCCTTGGCATGGCCAGGTACTGTTCTAGATACATATGAGACTTTGCACTGTAAGTGATCCATTAAGAGACTTAACGAAAAAGAATGTTGCATTTAATTGGTCACATGAATGCGAATAAAGCTTCAAGAAAATCAAACAAGCTATTGAAAAGGCCACAGAAATGGCATACTTTGATCCAAAGCTTCATGCCGTAGTTGTTGATGCTAGCTCAGTTGGGTTAGGCGCAATCCTTAAATAGCAAGCAGACACCAAAATGCTCGAAGACATACTGTGGCAAATGCAAGCAGAAGTTGGTCCCAAACTTAACGTGCTCATTCACAACCTGAGAAAGAAAGTTTAGGAGTGGTGTGGGCTTGTCAATATTTCCACATATTCTTATATGGAAAGCCTATTACGCTTGTGACTGATCATCAAGCATTGTTGACCATCTTTGGCAATCCAAAGGCCACGATACCTCTTCGCACTGAACGTTGAGGTCTATGATTACAAGAATACAACTAAACGATCTTGCACCATACAGGGAAAGATCAAAACCCTGCTGATTACTTCTCACAAGGGCCTCTACAGTGCCATGTTACCCCTTCCAAGACAGTTGAAGCCTACATAAATTTCATTGTGAAATCAAGCACACCAGCTGCCATTTCATTGGAGCAAATTTTCTCTACCACGAGTCAAGATAGTGACATGTTAAAACTAAACTACATTATTACATGTCAGTCTTGAAACCAGCACACTCAACCTCTCATCAGTGTCAGTGAATACCAGAAGTTTAAAAATGTCAAAGATGAACTGTTGGTTACTCAAGAAGGCATTATCCTGAGAGGTTTGAGAATTGTTATTCCGGGCAATCTGCAACAACAGATAATTGAAGTGGCCCATGAAGGACATTGTGGAATCGTTGCCACAAAACGAGCTCTCAGAGATGGAGTCTGGTTTCCTTTTCTCGATGAGAGAGTTGAAAGAGAATTATAGGCCTGTCATCTGTGCAACTTCCTTTCATCGAAAACCTCTCAACACACCTTAAACGTGTCAGAGTTGCCAAAGCATTTATGGAAAAGAATTGCCGTTCACTTCTTCGGTCCTTTTGACAGTGGACATCACCTGATGGGGATTGTCGATGAATACTCCTATTTTCCATTGATAGAAGATCTCTCATCTGTCAATCAAGAAAGAGTCATTGAGAGATTAGACAGCATCTTTGCGACCTAGGGTGTTCCTGGGATCTTAATATCTGACAACTGCCCACCTTTCAACAGTTGAGAATTCAGAGATTTTCTCAGTCATCTTAATGTGAAGCATCAGAAGAGCAAATCTTTTTGGCCTCAGGCCAATGGCCTTGTTGAACGTTTCATGAGTATCCTTAAGAAAGTTGTTCAGAGTACTGTACTGGAAAAGCTTGACCATAAAATTGTCTTGAATTCTACTCTTCAAGCTTACCGTTCGACCCATCACTCTACCCCAAGGGAAGGCCCTGCAACCTTGATGTTCGGGAGAGCCATGATGACCAAGTTACTTCAATGGACCAACAGAAGACCAAGTACAGAGGAAGAACCCCATATAAAAGACTTGGATCATAAAAGGAAAATGAAGGCCTACACAAACGCCTACATGCAAAAGACATTACTTTCACTAGAAGATATCGAATGCTTGTACGTCAGTCTAGAAAATGAAAAACTGATGCTCCCTTCGATGCTAAGCCATTTCAGGTTGTGAACAGCAAAGGACACATGGTGACTGCTCAACGTCCTGGGAAGTCCATTACCCGAGATTCCTTGCATTTCCAACATGTGGCTCATAGCTCGTCAGGCATTGATGTCGATGTAGAGACTGGGTCTGAAAGGAGATTTGAAAACCCCTTGACTGCTGTCTTTCCTGCATCGCCAGTGCAGATCACGGACACTTCTACTGCCTGTCCCCAGTTTCCGACAACACAATCAGGACATGTGATCAGAGTGCCTCGAAGAGCTATGATTGTATATATGTTTTTAAAAAAAAAAAAAAATTATTTAACAGAGGGGGAGATGCAGTATTGTGAGAGTTAGCAATGACGGAACCCTTGTGGCTCCTGATGGACTCTGTAGAACTGTGACGTATTTGTTAGAGCACAGTGAAGTGAATGCAGGTTTAAAATGTTGAGTTCACAATTACACGCAGATGAATAAAGACGTGTAATACTAAGCTCTGTGTGTGGCGTAGTTATTAGCAGGTACCCAGGCTGGGGAGGATGCTACACTGTCCTCTGAGTGGATTCATCCTACAGACTTTGGTTATAGTGCTCTGAAGCATCTCAAAGATGTCATACAGAGCTCTATAAAACATTATAATAAAAATGAAAGATATCCATGTTTCATGTTAACATTGGGCAGGGGTACAGGTCAGTGTGTGGCATTCTAGGCGTCCAGTTTAGAGGCATTTTTGTCTGTAAGCAGGTGTTTATAGTAATAAATGACTCCATTTATTCCTTTTAGCTATCTAAAGAAGGAGACCTGTCAGGTGTGAAATGATTTATTAATATGTAATGCTCGGCCTCAAGAGGTTAGAAATACACAGTTATAAACCCCATGCAGGAGGTGAGGAGTGGGCTGAAAAGGGCATGGTTTATGTCTGTGAACCCCGAGGACTCATGAGCTTGTGGCTTTTCATGAACTACAATCTGTCCTTTCATACCGTGGATACTAGAGTAATCCGCTTCCAGGGTGGGGAAGGGAATGGGTCAAATGTAAACTTGGTGGCGGTGATGGGGAAGGGATGTCTCCTTAGGGAAAAAATGTTTTGTCCAAGGAGAAAGCAAAACAAAAAAAAATATGAGTTTGCACATCAGGATACCTTTCCACAGTGCATAATTGTGCATTGTGAACAATTATGCACTGGTGAAATAGAAACTTTCAAAATGTCACACGACTCACTCTGTAGAAGATCTGGAAGGCTACCGCTGGTGCGGCTTTCAAAGGGTGCGAATGCTGAGATTTGTGAGTTAGGGAAAATCCTAAATCTGCACTAGTGAAGACTAGTACTCCTACGCATGCAAATTTAGGATTACCTTTGTTAATCGGACCCAGCGTCGGACTGGTGTATAGAGCAATCAAACAGTGGCCGAAGGGCTGGTGTGAAAAGTCAGTGTGTCGGGCAGTTTTTTACCTGTTTGAGGGCCTATTTTATAGTCTGCTGGGCCAGTTTTAATTTTGATTTCCCTGATATTAAAACAAAAATTGCCTGCAGCAACCTCAAATCCATGCAGTCTTCTATAACTTGAAAAACACTTATACATGGTGTCTTTACAAGTTCCAACTGCTCCACTGTGCAAACATAGACCACTTTTTTTGCTAGCTAATTCACTAACGGGGCCACTTTTATTTTGGTGCCCGGGTCTATTTTTTGTCTCAGTCCGCCCCTGATCAGGCTTAGAGTGTTGAGGCCCTGTCTGTGGAACGGGGGGCAGTAGGGGTACAGTTGGCATTCTTGCTGAACGCAGATGGGCATGGGGCCTGGACACTGCTCGCTATGCTCAGAACTGACAGCCCAGACCTCTGCATCGCTGAATACACCACCAAGTGCAGCACAGTTTGTACCAGCAAAAGTGAACACGGTGAAGCTCAGTGGCTGCCCGTAATAAACTGCTGCCCACAGAGGTGTAATAAAAATAGTAAGCCTCCCATGCCAATGTTTTCATAAGTTTAAACCGCAAGTTGTACAATCAGTTCTTTAATTAATCCTCTAGCTAAGCCGGTGATTTGGGCGAGTGTCAAAAATATTGAAGCATCGCATGCAGGAGGTTATTATTATCCAACCAAGCCCTGGAGAAATGTGAAAAAGATAAACGAGGGTTCATCTAGAGTAAATATACGACAAAAAAAAAAAGTATTTCTGGTTCTTGTAATAGTAAGCAACACACTCCAAGAACCTGGTAGTTGGCTAGTGGAGATATCCAGCCGGATCACTTCTAATCCAAACTGCAGGGTGCCCCAGAAACAAACCGCTGCTCCTCTAAATTCCGTCTCATCATTTTCTAGGATGCACGTGTCTTAGCTGCACTCTCGTTAACTTGAGCTGAATATGGATTCCCTGAATGGTTAGGCCCCCCCCCCCTGAAGGTTTAGCCCCACCTTCGCCGCAGGGGCTGCAGGGGCCTGTGCTACTACTGCGCCTGGAGTAGTGAAAGCCGACAGAATCTCAGGTTCACGGTGAGCCCTCCAACACCTTCCTGTGTGCTGCCAAGAGATGGAGGAAGGCAGAGTGGTAGCTGTCTGACGTACATCTTTCTCTTTTTGTCCCGTTTTCTCCCCAAGCCTCCATCATAAAGTGACCGTGAATCAACGATGTTACATTGTGCATCATAAAAGTAAACCACATAATTATTTGTTTGGGGGAAAACCATGGCCGGATTGAGACCTTTGGCGGCCCTAAGCACTCTAAAGATTTTAGTGCCTCCATATATATATCGAATTCAAAATATAAAAAATAATAAACTGTAAAATAGAATTTTATTTTTCGAAATGAAACAAAACCTACAGTAAGATGGAAAATAATGTTTATTTTTGTATACTTCCACTTTATTTATAGGTCCAGCTGCACCATGTGCAGTTTTGCGCTATATGGTCCATGGTAAATCCGGTAATGGAAAATGTCTGTGGTGCCCCCCCCTTGATGCCCTACGCATGTGCTTATTTTGCTTAATGATTAATCCAACCCTGGTGGAAACGGTCTCAAGTTTATCAATTATAGTTAAACACAGTTAGAGTTCTTTTTATTTTTATGGATCAATTTTAAAATTGGCATTTGTCATCATACAGCTACACAGCAGTGTAAGGAAGACGCGTAGAGGATGAGTAAGTAGTAGGTTTACTGGAGAGCAAACGTGTGGCATCCCAACGCCACCAGTATCTCCTTCAACTGTCACTCCCCTCTCCCTTCCATCCCCACATTCCAGAACCTGTGACATCTTGACACAGATAACCTAGATACCACATTTCCCCTTCTTAATCATATACAGCAATGCAGCATGATTTAACCCCACACATCACTTTCCAACACAAAAAAATGGAATAACAAAAAATAAGATATATCGCCAATAAGTTACATAATAGTAACTAATGCACTTTAAAAACTACTAACTAATTAAAATTGCGGGGGGCGCTAGAGAGCCCATGGCAAGATGGCCGCACCTTAGTGTAGCTCTGCCAGCTGGGGCCCTAATCCGCCAAATATCCAGGCCAAAATGTGGCATGTTCGACTGTGACAGGGGAGAAGAGAGTCAGCAGCTACGTCCTCGCTTCCCTGTGAGAATTCCAATCGCGGGGCGTCCGCAAAGCTGAGTAAGGAGTAGCTGAGCGAAGACGGCGAGGCCATCCAAAATGAGCCACTGTGCTGTGCTTGGCAGCGGGGGGCTGGCGGTCTGTCCTGACCTGGTGGCGCAACAGTTGCTGAGCAAGCGATGAGTAAGGCGGGGCGACCCTGACCTGGTGGTGCAACAGTTGCTGAGTAAGCGATGAGTAAGGTGGGGCGACCGCTGAATGGGACGGGACGGCCACCTTGGGGACTGGTGTCCGCTGGCAGCTAGACTCATCTGAACCAGGGCGTGCTGCCGACTCCCCGAAGACGGAGCTGCAGAGGGAGGAAGACGGTGAGAGCGCTGCTTCGAGCTGCTGGTGGGGCAGAAGATTTGCAGCGTCGTGCACATTTCAACGCGCTGGCGCTGTGGCGGCGGCGCTGGGGAAGATCCCCCTCAGACACAGGACCCTAATTGTGGAGGCTGGTGGTGTCGGGGAGCAACCTCGCGGGGCTGCAGTGGCTGGAACTCTCGTGGCAGCCACTGGAGCACAAGAGACCCTTCAATCCCCACGCAGGTGGGTTAAATGTTGGTCTCCCTCCTGCTGAGTGCAGGCCTGCACGTTTTTACGTGCACAAGCACCGTGGAGGCTGCGACTATTAGGGGAGGTCCCCACTTGTGGGGGCACCGGATACAGCTGCTGCCTTCGCTGTAGGGCTCGCTACGGAGGCCGGATAACCTGGATGCTGTGCTGTGGCCCGAGACAGCGTAGACCCCTGCGGTGGGCTGTGTGAGGTGTGCAGACACTGGGCACGCTACAGGGTCTTCACGACGCAGCATCATGTGTGATGGCCTTGGATCTCTGTGAGGCAAAAGTACGTTGAGCTCCCTGTTAAAACCCAAGACTCTTTGTCCCAGTGGATCGGAGGCCGGGGGTGAGCAGGAGACCACTTGGCAGCTGATTTACTAACCGCAAGCGCAGAAGTAGTTGAGAGCAAAATGGGGAAAACGGACCGCCAGCAGTCCCGTCTCACGTTTGAGATGAAAAAGTCACCCAGACACACACAACATGTGCACTCGGACTCCGAGCAGGAGCTACCCCCGCAGCCTTGGAAGGGTTTGGAGGAGACCTTGCTGGCCATGCAGCAGAGCCTGCAGTCAGTTGACGGAAAGATTGATGTCCTGAATGCACGAATGGACAATATGGGCTCTAAACTGGACAAACAAGCTACGCGCCTCACCACAGCGGAGCAGCACATTTCGAATGCAGAGGATGATATCTAAAAGATCACCCGTAAACAATTAAATATGGACACAATTTAGGCCGTC